>JAUIMM010000112.1:4287500-4887500 GCA_031769625.1 Taudactylus pleione
GATTCTCAAGAAAGACACAACGTAAGACCTTAAATCTTGCGCTTGTCCACATATCTGTGCTGGTTAAGATAGGCCACTAACTATGTTTTTTTTTATGTCCCTGTACAGGTTTTGGAAATGCTTTCATATGGAAGCTTTGCAAAGGATTATTTAACAGTCAATTGTTTTTTAAAGTACTACTAGTAGTCTTCCTTGTCCCCTTCTGGGATGAAAATCCTCTCCCAGCAGCAGCAGGCATAGTGCTCAAGGATTCTTCTGGGGCAAGGACTGATGTGAATGATTTAAATATTTTTTTGTAAATGTCTCCCCTCCCTTTCGCCCTAAAAAAATAAACTAAAATAAACTAAAGTTTATCCTGTTGCTCCCACCATTGAGTACAAAGGAGGAGCAGTTCATTGGCTGAGAGGCAGGGCCTGACCTCTCTCAGCCAATGACCGCACAGAAACGGAGCTTCAAAGTAGTAAGCCACGTCTGTGCGCCTCATCCGGGAAGGAGTAATCATTCTGCTTAGAATGATTATTCATTAATGCGATGGTTGGGTTTTTTGTTTTCTTATTTTAACCCATGGATGCCTACTGGACAAGGGGACCACTGGAGGTAATATAGGTGAGTATGTGTGAGTGTGTATGTATGTATTAAACTTATACTGTGTAAGGTGTGTGTGTGTTTCTTTCAACATTTTTTTACAAGTAAACTACAGGCCCCAGTGGGCCCTTAATGCCCCACATGCTGGTACTTGTGGTTCTCCAAGTACCAGCATGCGGGGGAGGCTTGCTGGGACCTGCAGTTCTACTGGAAAGACAATGTTTTATCACTTCTATTTTTACACATCACTCACACAATCAACCCGCCATCCACTGCCCAGGGGTGGCAGGGATAGCCCCGGGTTATCAACCTAGGCTAGGGGTGCCCTGGAGAGGGAGACACCTTTTTTGAAGGGGTCTCCAACTCCCCAGGGATCCCTGGCCTGGGCTGACTAACTGTCAGGGCTGATGCTGCAGCAGGAGGGCCTGATGATAGGGCTCCCCTGTCTGTGGCATCAGTCCACCATTAGAAAGGGTCCAGGGCTGGTTCTGTGATTAACAGGGAGACCCTACGAAAAATTTTCCCTGTAAATACAGAACCAGCCCTGCTTTCCATAGCCCAGTGCTGGTTGTACTGAGTACAGGGAGACCATACATCATTTTTTTCCCTGTACTTAGTCAACCAGAACTGAGGGCCTGATTCAGAGCCGGACGCTATTTGCGAACAGTCGTTCAGAAAAAGAGCGCTCTTTGCGGTCTGTTGACGCCTCTATGTCTGAATGAGCGAACGAAACATGCGCTCGCTATTTTGTAGAAAACGCCCCCCTGGCCGCTCGCATCCTACGTCACCTCTGCGTTCGGATCTCCACTCCCCGTTTTCAAGCACCTTCCCCTGTTACCACCCACAAACGCCTCATCCTGTCACTCAAATTAACAGGCATTCGCTATTTTGCGAGCACATGAATTTCGACCGCACTGATTGGTTCGCGCATGCGTATTACAAGCCGTACGCATGCGCAGTTGTGCGAACATCGCTCGGAGCGAACGAGCGGCCGCTTACGAGCGGCTCTGAATCAGGCCCAGAGTTTTAGCAGTCCGGGGCTGGTTCTGATTTGGGGGGGTACCTCACATCCATTTTTTTCTAACTTTAACTGTTTAATTACTTTTTCCAGCCAGATACATGCTGGCATCTCACTGATGTCTGCATGTATCTGTGTCAATCCGACCTGCTCATGCTCAAATCAAAAGCATGAAGCAGGTCTATTGTATTGGGGATTTGAAGTTCGATTTGAAGTCCGATTTTGAGGTTGATTTCAAATCGAATGATAGTAAATAAGGGTTTTGTGTGTTGGGCTATGTAAAAGTACCAATGTTTTTCCGATGGTCAATTTGAGGCTGATTTGACTCAAAATTCGATTTGAAGTCTGATTTTACATTCGATTTGGCCTTTAGTAAATACCCAAAAGCAAAATCGAAGCCAAATCTAATGAAAATCGCACCTCAAATCACTCAAAATGCCAAATCGACCTTTAGTAAATTTACCCCTAAGTCTTAGCTGCGACTTGTGCCACACCCACACCACACCACACCACACCCATGCTTATGCCTTTTCAGAATAGCAGAATAGGTACAGGGATAGCAACAAAAGAATGTTATAGTTTTTAGCAACGAAAACAGACAGAGCTAACAAATGCAGAAAATAATAATACCTGCACTTAATGGCACTTCCTTAAATCAACTACTTACTTAACGTCTAGTAGGACAAAAAGTGCTACATACACGGACCACCAACCAGAGGAGAGGTACGTAGGTGGACCCGTACTATGCACTGCCTGTGGAGATCAGCGACACACAGCCAGGAGAATGACCATCGAAGAACTCATGGGGAGGTGGAGCCGGAAACAGGAAGCTGTAACAGATAGCCAGACCACAGTGGAAAGGCGTGTCCAGCAACGGGAAGGAGCCGGCTGTTAGACAGGGAAGGCTGCCTCCCCTGGTCAGCATTTAACCCCTGGGATGCTGGAGTGTTCCGAAAAACTCCAGTCCCAAGTCCCAGGTGGCTTAGTGTGGACACAGGACACAGGGCCTGATTCAGACCCGCTCGCAAGCGCTGAGTGCTCGCAAGTGGGTTGGTGGTGCCCTAGTGCACATGCGCATGACGGAGGGAGCTCCATCATGCGCATGCGCGAGACCCGAATAGCGACGGCCAAGCCGTCGCTATGGGTCTCGCTCCAAAGGGGGCGTGCTGTCGATGGTGAGTGACAGCATGCCCCCTTTGGTGGGCGTGCTGGGGGCTTTGCTGCCCAGATGGAGGTGTTCCCATGGGAACGCCTATCATCTGGGGACGGCCCCACTGACATCACTAGTGATGTCAGTGGGAGTGCTTTTGGCTCTGATAGAGCCAAAAGCACTCCTGGGCTTGTGGCAGCGAGAACCTACCGCAGGGTCTCGTTGCAAGCCCGATGGTCGCGATGGTCTTGACCATCGCGACCATCTTTTTGGCCGCTCGCATAAGCTGTGGGTGGTCACCCACAGCTATGCGAGCGGCCAGGAGGCCGCTCCAATAATAGGTAGGACGGCCCTGATTCAGAGCGAGCGCTCTTGTCAGAGCATCCGGCTCTGAATCAGGCCCTCAGTGCCTGGCTACACTTACTGTCATCCGCAGGGTGTCCCCCAACCCTGAAGGAAAAAAAGACTGCATCTCAACACACACCACCATGGTGCGTGTCGCTTACATGCACCCCTTAGCGTCCAGCCGCAGTCTAGGAATCCTCCTGGTCCCTGCTAGCCAAGAAACCTGAGGCCACCGAGAGGCACGGATCAGTACCGGCATCTCAGCACCAGCGGGGTGATGATGCGGCCGTGTGAACTTCCACTGGACTGTTCACGCTGACCGCACTTAGAAAAACTTGAAATTTTCAGGGCTGTTAGTAACCCGACTCCGGCCGGGCACCAAGCGAAACTGAGGAGCCTCCGGCCCGAGGGCGGGGTATAGAGGGAGGTCTCATTGCATCCTGTGAGAAAAAAATGAACTACATGTTACCCGGATGTCGCCGTCATCACCTATACCCCAAGGTTTCCTGTGGACCTTCTATGGACCCTGAAGTAGAAATATCCAATTTGGCATTAACAGACCAGCCTGGGGGGAGATGTACTAAGCCTTGGAGAGTGATAAAGTGCCAACCAATCTGCCCCTGTCAGTTTACTGGCTGTGTTTGAAAAATGACAGTTAGGAGCTGATTGGTTGGGCCTTTATCACTCTCCAAGGCTTAGTGCATCTCCCCCCAGGAGGTCTATGTACTAAGCCTTGAAAAGTGATAAAGTGTACTGAGATAGAGTACCAACCAATCAGCTACTCTTTCCCCTTTCACACCACAAACCTGTCTCTGACCCAGGATTTTTAACATGGGTCCCACCTGGCTGCAACCCAGGTCAGACCCCTTTCATACTGCACCTGCGACCAGGGTTATTCCAGGGTTGGCCCTGTTCACACTGAACCCGGTTCAGCCCTGTAAAACACTATGGATGTCATTTAAAATTGATTATTTCAGGCTCACTAAGATAAGATCACAAAAGGGATCACAAGGGAGGGGTGGGAACTGCTCATAGCATTGCAGGAATAATGGCTGATGGATTACCACTGTGTAGTCTTGAGTTTGTGCTTTACTGTTATTTGATTCAGCCAGTAACAACATGATGCAGCTTCTGTCAGCATACAGTACAGTTCACTTCTTCATCACTCCAATTAGCCATCACTGTAGTAACTGTAGTGGTATTAACCCCCTTCAGGCTACCGGAATGCTGCCTCTGCTGTTGTCTGCAGTGTGCTGCCTGTGTGTCTGTCTGCTGACATCATCAAGTGAGACCAGAAACATCCAATCAGTGGTGTTTGCTAAGATCCCGGATTAGAGACTCCGGGTAGGGCCTGTTCACAATGCACTTCAACACAGCTTGTTTCCGTGTTCAACCCTGCTCGATTGCAGGGTTGAAATGCCAGGTTGCTCAACCCGGGACTTTGTTTGGTTGCGCGTTCACACTGCACCTCGACCCAGCAATATCCCAAATTATTTTTGCGATGTGAAAGGGGTATAACTCCTTTTTCAGGCATGCCGCAAATCATTTTAATCAGCATATGCTGCTTGTGCGTCCTATTCACATCGCTTTGCAAATAAGACACATTTTAAGGGAAAAACTCACACAAAAAGACTCTCAACACTACCGGGTTCCGCCACGGCACGACTAGAAGGGCTGTTTAATGTGCAAGGAGGCTAGATGTATGAGGACACATCTGTACTGTATGTACTGCAACTTTTACTATAAACACTAGCTTACATTTCTGGCTTTCTCATGTGTTTTTCAGACACACTGATATAATCCAGCAGAGTTGCTTATTTGTGTTAGAAGTGGAATATGATACTGCTTTGCCCTGGATATAAAAAATGTCCGATATTCAATGCGTTGTTTCATATCCAGGGCAAAAAAAGCTTGAACGGATAGAGGAAATAATAATAAAATAAACAATTTATTAAGCAACAGTTGTAGAAGGTCATGTAACATTCAGTCCTTTAAACGCTTGAAACAAGTCCATTGCAATAAATACATTGATTCCAGTATGCAATAGATAATATAAATATGTAATCTACATCGCTAGCCCATTTCATTATATGCTGGTAGGAGCGCTCACTTGTGATGTCATACACTAGAAATATTCCCTTAAAAAAAATATAGAAAAGATAAATTTTTATGACAATACAGGATTATGACAACAACATATTTATCAAGATCTCAACCAATCATCAGTGTTTTCAGGTTAAAAGAACAACAAACCCAAATCAAATTGTTTAATATTTATTAATATCAGGGAAATCACATTTTTGCTAATGGAATATACAGTGAAAGTGCAATTACATGTAACTATGATGGAATGCCCCATAGCTGTAGTTATTCAACTATGAGAAGGGGGTTCTCTAATTCAAGATTTATAGTAAAACATTCCAGTTCTGAACACATCGGTCATATTGGCCTATGGTTGGACTATGGAAATTAGAAATAAATCAGCACAGGAAGACGGGCATTTCATTTGATTTACTGACAAACTAAAACCAGCCAGCCAGTCACAGGGGGGGTTAGATCGAAGCCCACAAAGGCACAGCTCCAGGTGAAAGCAGCGAGTACTGTAGTAAGCTAAGCTTACCGCTGTTTGCTAAATACTGAACGGGTGTCATTACCCCTATTAACATCAAAAACAAGTGTTCAACGGGTTATGACTCATTTTTAAATGGAGGCCTCACTAAATCTGAATTGATCTAGAAACCTTTTTAAAAGGTATGCTTGTTTGGGTAGGGCCATAGCTGCCATCAATTGCAAGATGTAAAAGTGTTAATGAGCAGAGACATGTCTCACATCACAGGGCAGTAGGGGAAAAGTGGTGCCTGTTTCAACATTTACCAGTCTGTGCCAAGATTGTAAAGTCAGATTCTGTAAAAAATGTACAAACTGCCGCAAAAACAAAAAAAAACTAATAATTTTATATATTGCATGTACAGGCGTCTATGATTCATTATTCCAAGGCGCTCCATCAGATCAGTCTTCTGTGTCTCTGAACACATCAGCCTGATCATTATCTTGCAGAAAGAAAAGCTAAACGGCAGCTGGAGAAAGCCAATAAAGCGTAGGTGATACCAAGCAAGTAAAAAGAAATACCAGCAAAGCAGTGGTTGTTATCTGTGGAAAACAAAGTTCTGTTGAGAACAAGAGGAATGCAAAACTGTAGCTGCTTGGTGAAGTAAAAGTGTGACTAAGGGGGAGATTTAATAAAGCTTGGAGAGTGATAAAGTAGCAACCAATCAGCTTCTGTCACTTTACAGGCTGTGTTTGAAAAACGACAGTTAGGAGCTGATTGGTTGGTGATTTATCTGTCCCAAATATCTTTCTCTCCAAGCTTTACTAAATCTCCCCCAAAGTGACACTCGGTGCCAAATGTAACAAAGGAATCGGTGTGTAATGCCGGCTGTCGTGATGCCTGTCAAAATACCGACAGCGGCATCCTGATGCACATGAGGAGTAATAATCAGTAAGCCCGAAGGATGACATTGGAAACAGGAGGGACATTAAACCACAAGTGTTTTGAGTGGTGCCAGTTTAATAATGTGTTGGATATTGCCCTTTAAGTTTAGCTGGTCTTATGCAGCCAATGAATGTCTCATGGGGAGTGGTCTAAGAGTATTTAATGGAGTGATGTATGTAAATCTGCCTCTTTGTTCCAGTTTTTTTCCAGGACAGAGAAGTAAATTTGTGATTTAAATCTCCTGAATAAATCTCCTTTTTGCTTTTTCTCCTTCCCCTGTTCTCTTCCCTCCTGCTATTCTCTTCCCATATACTTAAAATCTTTTCACATACTTTCCCTGTATTCTTTCCCACTGTGATTCCTTCCTTCCTGTCTCTCTCTCTTGCCCTTCATGATGCCCCCCCCATCGCTCCTCTGTTTCCAATGTCCGCTGTCTGCAGTTGCTGCCGGGCTACGACTGCAAGCTCCCATGTTGCTGCCCCTCCCCCCCCAGCAGGCCGCCGCGCTTATCGTGGACTGGGCCTGAGGCAGCACTTGCACAGTAGGGCAGGGCTGTAGCTATGACCGTGGCCAATGGCCCCTGCCCTTTAGCTTTGTAGTACGGAGGCGGCCGGTGGTATCCACTGCCTCTGATCCTGCCTCTCCATGGGGTGCCCGGCGCGGCCTAGGCTGGAAGTAGCAGCTGCGACTGTGCTGTCAGGTGGAGCGCGGCTGGGCATGTTGCCGCTGGCTCCGCCTCTGTGTTGTAAGCCAGCGGCGGGCAGCAGTGGCTGCCCTGCTGGTCGGGCCGGTGAGCGGTCATGTTGCGGGTGATTGCGCGCCCGTGATTGGGGGCGTGGCTTTGCCCCGTGTGCGGCTGCCATCTTTAAACTGGGGGGTCTGCTGCTGCCTGCTCTAGGCATGGCAGGCAGCCCTCCCAGGTACCACAGACTGCCATATTCGTGCCCCAGATTATAAGGGGCCATACAAATTAGGATCCCCTCAGTGTCACAAATTAAATAACTAGCAAACTACAGTCCCTGTTGATCTTTTAAAATGTCAGCCAGTAGTAAAACTGCACATCCAGTAATGAATATAGTTGTGAACCGACTAGGTGATCTGGAAACATGCACTGTCCAGGGTGCACCATATAGACCATCTATAGGATTGATTACTAATACTGAATAATACACTATCCAGTACATAAGGGGACCAATCTGTACATCTATGTCCAGGGCAGTGCACAATTTCATTGCTGCCCTCCCCCAGATTCCCCAACTTGCTCAAATGATCTGTAATGGAGCCCACATATGAAATAAAAATATTCAGTCAGACAGGATGGCTCTACTTCTACATATACAGTCAGGTGCATAAATATTGGGACATTGACAGGATTTTCAGCTTTTGGCCTCTATTCACCACCACAATGGTTTTGAAATGAAACAAACAAGATGTGCTTTAACTGCAGACTTTCAGATTTAATTTGAGGGTAATTACATCCAAATCGGGTGAACGGTGTAGGAATTACAACAGTTTCAATATGTGCCTCCCACTTTTTAAGGGGCCAAAAGTAATGGGACTATCAACTCAAAAGCTATTTCATGGACAGGTGTAGGCTGTTCCCTGTTATTTCATTATCAATTAAGCAGGTAAAAGGTCTGGAGTTGATTCTAGGTGTGACATTTGCATTTGGAATCAGTTGCTGTCAACTCTCAATATGAGATCCAAAGACCTGTCACTATCAGTGAAGCAAGCCATCATTAGGCTGAAAAATCAAAACAAACCCATCAGAGAGATAGCAAAAACATTAGGTGTGGCCAAATCAACTGTTTGGAACATTCTTAAAAAGAAAGAACGCTCCGGAGAGCTCAGCAACACCAATAGACCCGGAAGACCACAGAAAACAACTGTGGTGGATGACAAAAGAATTATTTCCCTGGTGAAGAAAAACCCCTTCACAACAGTTGGCCAAATCAAGAACACTCTCCAGGAGGTAGATGTATATGTGTCAAAGTCAACAATCAAGAGAAGACTTCACAAGAGTGAATATAGAGGGTTCACCACTCGATGCAAACCATTGGTGAGCCACAAAAACAGGAAGACCAGATTAGAGTTTGCCAAACAACATCTAAAAAAGCCATTACAGTTCTGGAACAACATCCTATTGACAGATGAGACAAAGATCAACTTGTACCAGAGTGATGGGAAGAGAAGAGAAGGGAAGGAACTGCTCATGATCCAAAACATACCACCTCATCAGTGAAGCATGGTGGTGGTAGTGTCATGGTGTGAGCATGTATGGCTGCCAATGGAACTGGTTCCCTTGTATTTATTGATGATGTGACTGCTGACAATAGTAGCAGAATGAATTGTGAAGTGTTTCGAGCAATATTATATGCTCATATTCAGTCAAATGCTTCAGAACTCATTGGACAGCGCTTCACAGTGCAGATGGACAATGACCCGAAGCATACTGCAAAAGCAACCAAAGAGTTTTTTAAGGCTAAAAAGTGGAATGTTATGCAATGGCCAAGTCAATCCCCTGACCTGAATCCGATTGAGCATGCATTTCACTTGATGAAGACAAAACTGAAGGGAAAATGCCCCAAGAACAAGCAGGAACTGAAGACATTTGCAGTAGAGGCCTGGCCGAGCATCACCAGGTATGAAACCCAGCGTCTGGTGATGTCTATGCGTTCCAGACTTCAGGCTGTAATTGCCTGCAAAGGATTTGCAACAAAGTATTAAAAAGTGAAAGTTAGATTTAGGATTGTTTAGTTTGTCCCATTACTTTTGGCCTCTTAAAAAGTGGGAGGCACATATAGAAACCGTTGTAATTCCTACACCGTTCACCTGATTTGGATGTAATTACCCTCAAATGAAATCTGAAAGTTTGCAGTTAAATCACATCCTTTTTGTTTCATTTCAAAGCCATTGTGGTGGTGAATAGAGGACAAAATATGAAAATTCTGTCAATGTCCCAATATTTATGGACCTGACTGTAATTGCTTACTGTGTTTGCTTGTCCTGTATAGGCCGGAATTATTTCATTCCGTACATTCGTATGATGTCTGTTATAGCTGGTTTAAGTGCTGATAATGCCCCCTTACTGGTAACATGTTAAAATCAAGCATTTAAAAACCCCTCTGTACAAATTCCGCGTTTGCCACTGAGCCCTGTCCCTTTACAAACAAGTACTGTTAGCGGTGGGCTCTCCACTACTGAAGTACGCAGTTACACCAGCAGTTATTTAGTCTCTCATGCATAGAGCTAGGCAGTCCTGGCTCCGCCGAGCCAGGGTGCTGCCTGGTCGGCTGCCCAACACTGAGTCAGTTATTACCGGAGGTGGGACCATGGCACCCGGAAAAAGTGTATGTCTTAGCGCAGCCTCCCCCCCACACACACACACTCCCTGTACTGAACTGAGCTAGTGGGGTATGGCCAGCCTGTGGGGGAATACTGGAGTGAAGAGTAAACACAGCAAACAGTGGCAGTTTTCTGCTGGGCATTGACGTCCCATTGGTGGAATAGAATGTTTTAGTGATGCAATGTCTGACATTAAGGGGTAGCTGCTTTGACACTGCCTTATTTAAGTATAGCACCTAGGATCTAACTATGATCCCTTTGAATCATTGATATCAGTTGATAGAGGAGGCTGTATTATTTATTCTGGCCATTTAATTTACATTGACAGAATACATGTGCTACAGTGAAATTCCACAGGGTGCACAGCTTTTTACTGCAACTACTGCCCCAAGCAGCTTTCACTGGAGTGGGAACACCTATGGGAAGCTCCCTTCTCAGCTATGCTCCTACTTCGCAAATATACATTGCACTTATATTAATGTGAGTACTACTATGCATGTTCTGTCTACCACCATTATTACTAATCCAAGTCTCCTAATAAATAAATAATAAATGAAAATATACAAATATCCACAACTTCCTTAGGTTATAGTGCAAACTAACCAAAAAAATAAACGACGAAGAATTTTGTAGTAAGCAGGACAGGCTCCCTATTATTGATTTTGGGTGCAAGGATGTCGAGGTTTGGCTCGACGTCACTCAGGGTTCCAAATTTTCCCCTGCTGCAGTTAGCCAACGGAAAAAATTAGGCACTAGTCGGCCGGGCCCATCTAACAGCAGTAAGGGTAAGTGCTTCGCATTTAACACAATGCAGTGTTCGTTTGGCCAGCGGTGTAGTTTTTCGCCACCTCTGTAGCAAATGCGGCGATGCCCACCCAGCTTCTTGATGCTCGAAACCTGGCGCTTCCCCGGCCCCTAGAAAGCCTGCCGGACCCGGGCCTGCTAGTTAAAGCTTTCTCCCCCGTTAAGCTCGATGCCATGGCCAAATGGCTCGCTTGGTATCCTGACACAGTTGCGGTGCAGTTTTTGAGTGAAGATTTTCAGTTTGGTTTTCGTTTGCCGATAGCTTCAGTTGTGCCTGTTGGTTCGCCCCGGAACTTGCGATCTGCAATAGAGCTGCCGCACATAACTCCTTAAGGAGGTGCGGCTCGGTTGCATTACTGGTCCTTTTCCTGGGCCGCCAATAGCAGACTTGGTGTTGTCCCCCGTCGGGGTGATCCCTAAGAAGACGTTGGGTGCTTTTAGGCTCATTCAGCATCTGTCTTGCCCATCTGGCCGTTCAGTTAATGATGCCATTCCACAGGAACTTTGCTCGGTGTCTTATCAGTCTTTTGATGAGGCGCTGGAGCTAGTCAGAGTTCACAGACCCGGAGCATTGATGGGTTAGGTGGATGTTGAATCGGCTTTTCGCTTGTTGCCCCTGCACCCGGACTCGTTCAGGTACATGGGTTTTCGCTTGAACGACGGATACTACATAGACAAGTGCTTGCCTATGGGGTGTTCCGTGTCCTGTGCCTATTTCGAGTGGTTCAGCACCTTTCTGCATTGCTGCATCGAGGCTGGTGCCTGCGGGTAGGGCATAGCCCATTACCTGGACGACTTTCTGTGCGTCGGCCCTGCTGATTCTCCACATTGCAGTGTTTTGTTAGAGTCCATTCAGGTCCTTTTTTCCTTTTTTGGAGTTCTTATTGCCAGCGATAAAACATTGGGCCCCGTCTCCCGGCTGTCCTATCTGGGCATCAAAATTGATACCTTGGATGGCTGCTGCAGGCTTCCTGCTGAGAAAATTCTCAAATTAAAACATGCCATTCAGGGTTGCCTGGCTGCGGGTAAAGTGACACTGCGGCAAACGCAATCTCTACTGGGTTTGCTCAATTTCTCATGCCGAGTGCTTCATATGGGTAGGGTTTTTTCCCATAAGCTGCAGCGAGCCACCACGGGAGTTCGCAGGGCACACCATTTTATTCGGCTCTCTGCTGAAATAAAGAGGGATCTAGCCATTTGGCTCTCCTTTTTAGACGACTTTAATGGTGTTCTCTTGTGGTTGCCTCCCCCGGTTCCCAGCTATCAGCTACAGCTGTTCACTGATGTGGCCGGCTCATCGGGCTTTGGGTGTTACCACCGAGGGTCATTGTACACTGCCCCCTGGCCGGCGGATTGGTTTCTCAGAGGTTTAACTAAAGACCTAATCCTCCTGGAATTGTTTTCCATCATGGTGGCGCTTGAACTGTGGGCTCCTGAGTTACGCGATAGGAGTATTGTTTTTCGATGCGACAACCTGTTAATGGACAGCGCGCCTCTTCCTTGCCGGCCTTTTGCTTGCTCACGCAGCTTGCGCAGCTAGTGCTACGTTGTTTACAATTTAACATCGTGTGCAAGGCAATTCACATTCCGGGCTCGGACAATAACATTGCTGACGCGCTCTCCCATTTTCAGTGGAATAGGTTTAGGTCGCTTGCTCCCGAGGCTTGTTTAGTTGGTGAGCCTTGCCCCCCCTATGTTTGGCTGGTCATCGAACCAGCATGGAGGGCCTAGCCGAGCAATCCCTTGCGTCAGCTACGTTGCGGGCCTATCAGAAGGCTTTGTCTGAATGGGAAAGCTATCTCCATCACCGCGGAAGCAGAGGTGAGAGCCTGCATTGCTCGATGCTTTCTTTTGTTTGGAGCCTGTATGTCTCTGGTCGGTCCCGCGCAGTAGTTTACCGCATGCTGGTGGGCATTTCTTTCTTTTCGAGACTGAAAGGGTGCCCAGACCTTACAAAGAGCTTTGCAGTTATCAAGGCATGCCTCTCCTCGGCCAGATGATATGCGAAGGCCGATTGATATTCCCCTATTGATTAAGATGCTAGCTGCGGTTCCTGATGTTGTGATTTCTCATTTTGAGGCTAATCTCTTTTGTTTAGCATTTTTGATGGCATTCCATGGCGCCTTCCGAATTTCGGAACTAGTTGCCCCTTCTAAATTAGCGGTTTCGCCCATGTCCTGTTCCGATGTCAGTATTGGGGAGGGGGCTTTGTTGTGCAAAATACGGCGTTCTAAAACTGATCAAATGGGTCGCGGCCTTTGGGTCTCCCTAAAGGCCTGCATGGATGACCGTGTTTGCCCATCTGGCAAAGCTTTACATGGCATTACGGCCTGTGGTTGGCGGCGCATGGTTGCTTCATGCTGACAGTTCGCCTCTTACTAAATATCAGTTCCAATTTATTTTTAGACGCTGTTTGCTTCACATTGGCCTCTCCCCTGGGGATTTCGGTACCCATTCATTTAGAATTGGTGCAGCTACTTCTGCCGCCACGGCTGGCTTGTCGGTTTCGCAGATCACAGCTCTGGGGCATTGGAAATCATCTTGCTATAAGCATTATGTTAGGCCGGTGGCCACTGGCTGAAATTACTGTTGCATTTTCTCTTGATGTTATGTCTGCCTATGTCTCATGTGTTTGTTCATTGTGTTCTTCTTGTTCGTTATGTTTGTCATTTGTCTTGTTATGTCTCCCCTGTCCATCCTACTCGGGTAATACTTGCCACTTGTTGTTTGTAACAAGTTGGGGTCTTGAGGGATTTTATTTTACCTGACTAGACGGACTAATTCGGCCAAACATACAGTCCCTCAGCAGGTTTTTGGTTTACCTCTCACCGAGTTGTTTTGTTTTTTCCTGTCTCCACCCAACCCCCCCCCCCCCACCCCTACACTCCCTGTTTTTTTCCTTATCGTTCTCTACTGTTGTCTGAGCTAATTTAGATTCAAAACCTAACCTTAAACCTTGTTTGTTCAATGTTTTATTAGGCAGCTAAAATTAAAATGGTTATAAAATATAAATTAATGTAAATTAATTTTATAGTTTAAAGTTTGTTATTTTTGATTAGCCTATTCAAACTAAACATTAATTGCTGCTTAGTTTAGAATTTAGTTATAATCAGTTTCTCATGGCTGCTAAAACAGTTTGTGTTACGCTCCTGTCTGTTTCTTTCAGGTTACTCTATTTTAAATTACTAATTTTTTTTTTACATTCCTTCCCCGGCCGTTACAGGTCTGATATTTGATGTTAGTGATGTTTGGATCCTGGGTTACTCATTTTTATTTTGGGCTGCTAGGGCCTCCCATGCCAAGGACCTACTGTTATGGCCTATGAGCCTGATTCAGAGCCGCTCGTAAGCGGCCGCTCGTTCGCTCCGAGCGATGTTTGCCCAACTGCGCATGCGTACGGATCGTTATACGCATGCGCGTACCAGTCAGTGCGGCCGAAATTCATGTGCTCGCAAAATAGCGAATGCCTGAAAATTTAAGTGACAGAAAGAGGCGTATGTGGGTGGTATTAGGGGAAGGTGCTTGTAAACGGGGAGTGGAGATCCAAACACAGGCATGCTTAAAGGTCAAAATGGGCGTTTTATGGGTGTGTATAATTAAAACAGCAGCATCATTGACCACGTCCCTGGGTTATTTTATAGTCAGAACTGCTCGCAAAATTGTGGTAGCAAAAACCAACCACAAGAATAGCGAGCAGTTCATACCCTGGTCGATGTACTCAATTAATCTAATAAATAGCGGACATGACCTAGGATGCGAGCGGCCAGGGGGCGTAGTTTTCCAAAAAACGACCGCAAGTTTTGTTCGCTCGTTCAGACATAGAGGCGTGAACAGACCGCAAAGAGCGAACGGTTCATTTGAATAGCCACCCCTATTTTCTGAACGAGCGAGCGCAAATAGCGTCCGGCTCTGAATCAGGCCCAATATCCGCGAGGATTCGCTGGTTAGGTTTTAGGGGTCTGCGTTGGGAGTCTATTAGGACCAGATTGTTAGCCACAGTACGGCAATTTAGTGTCCCCAAAGTGCTGGTAATACATCAGTGGGAACGATATTGGTTCCAGGATTGCCTTTGATTTAAGGCTTAATATAGTGTCAGACCTCCTCCTCATTATGGGTGCTTGGCCTTTCTGTCAGGTGATGTTGTCCTGCATCATGCCTAAGCAGCAGTGGCCTGGCACTCGTTCTCCTAAAGCTTTGGACGAGGCTCGTAAAAAGATCATTGCTGCAGTAGGGAAATTTATGCTGTCTCAGGGAGGTTTTGTAATTCAACATCCTTTAATAAGGTACTGTGATAAGCATCTCTATAGGCCTGATGGGGTGCATTTGACGGAGGCTGGTTTGGTCTTGTTTGTGGGGAGCTTGTTCGCAAGCACAGAGCAGGTGGTTTAGTGTGTATGGTGGCGGGCTGCGATTCTCTGAGGTAGAATCTTGCCTTGGCGGGAAGTATGGCTTATCATCAGCCCGGGTGTAGTGTGTGTGCATTGGGTGTGCTCACCTTCTATTATGTGTAGAGAAGTACTGTTCCACCTCTACAGGGGCAGTACAGCCATCTAAGGATGGTATTGTGTTTGGTAGAAGGTCTATGCTTAATACCCAAGTGCAGGGTTTGACATCCACAGGGCGGACTCCGCCCGCAATGCTGTTTTTGTTGTTGAGTTTGCATTGTTGGGCTGCTCTGTGTAAGTGCCGTCCTTCCAGCCACCATACAATATTTAAAATAATTAAATTATTTTCTTAAATAAATAGCTGACCTGTTTTAAAATCCATTACTGTCTCCATGTGTTTATTTTAGATAAGTTTGAAGTGTTTATATTGTTATGGTATAATGATCTGTCGAAGTTGAATAATTGAGTGAGACAAGTTCAGTTTAAAATTTAATCGCAGCGACGCCATCTTGCGAATGGCCGCAAGACTCCATTTTGGAAATGAGATCGCAAGACACCATTTTGTGTGGTCAGCATTAATTCAAGTTATAACCCAGGAGCTAAGAACAGATGGCAATGTTTTTGTTAACCTACCAAGGGCAACGGGAAAATACAGCTTTCTAAGTAGAAGTAAATAAGAGACAATGGGTATTTTTACATACAAATTGGGAATCCCTGGATGCAGATAAAGTATAGTTGTGGCAATTGTAATATAATATCTACAGAATTGGATTTGCCTGAATCCTAGACAAGATGGCTCCAAATCCCACAGTTTGAGGTGATAATACATTTGCACTTCACACAAGAGTCTGTGAGAACAAAAGAGGTTTTGTTTTCCTTTCAACACAGCAGGTGGGGGCCTGCTGACAGAGGGCATGTAGAATTACAACCCTCAGCCATCCACACTGCTGGATGTTCACTTCGTGTATGAGAGATTATGCACTTAAATCTCACCCATTAATAACTAGCGTCCTTATATCAAACCCCGAATACCCACACACTACATATTCGCACATAAGGTTCCATAAGCATCAAAATGTATGATTCAAGTTGGTTAAGTTAGTTTAAATGCTAAGAAATAGAGGTTTTTGATATCTAAGGTATTATACATGATAAGCAAGGTATGTTTGGTCTCGTTCTGATGCGTACGCTTTTTACAGAATCCCGGTGTTATCGGTGGAGAGATCGCATCATGCAAACTCAAGTTACGGATCGCAGAACTTATAAGCAACAAAATGTTTTAGTTGATGGAATGTTACAGGAGGCGTTACCAGAAAGACCCCGGCTGTTAGAGGCAGGGAAAGTCTATTTGAAACAACCTGTTAAATGTGTCGTTACATATGCTCCTCCTCTGGGAACCAATGAGATCAGCAGGAAGTTTCCCCTTTGTCCTGTTTCAGTCTGGGGGGGAATAAATACATGTGTCCAAACACTGGTTTGCCAGTTCATGCTGAATTTTGGGTGAACTGAGGATATCTAGTCAGAAGTCTATCTCTGGGTCCGGAGGCGCAGCGTATGTATAACGGTACTTGGTCTGTATTATTTCCTTTTTACGCCTAAATTATGTATGTATAGATTGCGTGTAACTGACTGTACTTTTACCTGAATAATACTTGTGCGTTGTAAACACAGATTCCACTCCTGTCTTTATTTGCGGTTAAACTGCGTACGCAATTAGCGTTCTGTTTAGAGGTTTTAGGCAGGGTTTTGTCTTAGAGGTTCTAGGCAGGTGAATCTTAGAGGTTTATAGGCAGGTTTTGTCTTAGAGGTTCTAGGCAGGTGAATCTTAGAGGTTTATAGGCAGGAATGTATTAAAAGGTTTATTTACAAATTTAACAGTGGGGGCTCATCGGTTTATCACACTATCTGATACACGATAACACTCCGTCAGTCCTCTCTCAGCAAAAGGGTGGAGGCACCTTTTGAAAGACGCATTAGTCTTTCATTACCACAGTGTTGCTGAGAGCGTACTGCCGGTTATTGTGTAGAGGAAGCGCTGATTAGAATCCAGGGACAAGAGAGGAAAAAGTTTGTTTTCCTCTGTTGATAGAACCTTGTGTTTAGAGGGGTGCCGCAGTATTGAGTATGCGGCTGAGATGCATTTTTGCGTATGCAGTTAAAAAGTCATTATACGCTTGTGTGGTAGTCGCATAATTGTGTATGCGGCCGGTCGCACAATAAGCGTATACGCACTTCCGGTTCTGCTGCCACGTGTTTGAACAAAGCCATTAAGGTTTACATTTTTTTCTATCTACCAATATCCGGGTTAAACATTTATTTTCTGCGCAGAGAAAAAGTGTGTAACAGTGAGTATGTGTTGAACAGTTAAGGGTATCATATGATCCTTAAGGGCTAGGTGCAAGGGTTAGCCTAGCCGCTCGGTAAGCAGCTTACCGTTCAGTACACAGAGCAGGTGTATGGTTTGTTATTTTTGTTAGGGACCGGCTCTCAATGTGACTGCAGTGTTCAATAAAATTTGAGCATTGTAGTTGAGCCGCACTAGGTGTGATTGTGAGCTGAGAGATAATAGGTGAGCGTGGCGCATCTAGAAATTTCGTCCGTAGGTGAGCGTGGCGCATCTAGAGATTTCGTCCGTAGGTGAGTGTGGCGCATCTAGAAATTTCGTCCGTAGGTGAGCGTGGCGCATCTAGAAATTTTGTCCATAGGTAAGTGAAAGTATCTTGATTGTCTTTCACCAGTTTAAATTTTTATTGAAAAGCGTAGGAGTTGTCTCAAAATGGGAGCCACGCAAATGGTAGAAATGTTAAGCAATGATGTGCTGCTAATGGAGGCTCCAATTGGATCAGCCCGTCATATTATGCATACTAAGTACGGTACTTATGCAATAAGGTATTGTGATATATGGTTTAATATGACAAGAAAGAGTGTTAGACCGTTTCCCAGACTTGGTAGTTTTGATAAAAATGTGTTAGACAATGTCCAGGATCACATCAGTATGGTGCGATCCCGAGAGAAAAAGATTAAGTATTTTGAATGTTTAAAAATATGGCAGCATGAAGGGGATGCTTGGCTTAAAAGTGTGCAAACGATGCAAACTAGTGTTGCGAACGCATTGCCAGAAAATACATCCACGACGCTGAGATGCAATACGGGCGAGCCGCAAATTGGCGCGCACGTGCGGCAAAGTAGCGTCGTGGAGAGTATTGCCAGCAGTTCACGCTCACCTCCCCCACCTTATGTGGATGGAGGTGCAAGTACGGTTACCAAAAATACCAATAAAAATGTAACAAGCAACTTGTACCCTCTCTTAAGCAACCATAAAGAAAGTGTTTATGATATGGATTATGAGCCTATTGTAATGTCTGCCATTTCCCATGCTGTGCAAATGATAGATGCTGCATCACCACAATCACGGGTGGTGCCGCCATCTCCATCGGTAACAGCAAAGGAAGTGTTAACACACTCTGCACCCATAGAGGAAGTTGTTAATACCATATGTAGCAGCAGCAGATTAAACCCCCAGCCAGGTAACCAGGTCAGAGGTAGCAATGCTGCCGGTCTGCATCCCATTCGGACAATAACTGTTCCTAATGGAAATGCAGATGCAAACGGTGTAGTGCCCACGAGGGAAGTAGTAATGCATTGTCCATGGACAAGAGCAGAACTGAATTCCATCATAAATGATTTCCCCAATCCCAAAAAGGAACTAGCCAAATGTCAAAGGTTTTTGAGAAATTTGGGTAGTTCTCATGAGCCCACTAATAAAGATTGGCGTGTAGTGTTAAGGGCCTGCCTGCCACACAATACCGACGTGACAAAATTTATCACGGACTGTGTATTGGATGGAGACGTTCCCTTAACAGACCAAGTAAACCAAGGTAACATTTCCCGCATTGTGACTCAATTGGGTGTATATTTTCCAGTAGTAGTTAACTGGAACAAAATCTTCACAATTAAGCAAAAGGAGAGTGAAACTGCAGAAGACTATTGCGACCGGGCTCTGCAGGCTATCACCCAGTACACTGGGATAGAAGATATTAAAGATAGCACTCACCACAGGGGAATGATAGTCACTGTACTCATGGATGGTCTGAAAGAAAATTTAAAGACTCGGGTTCAGACCTCACAACCTGGCTGGAGGGGACTTACAATAGATAACCTCATAGAGTCTGCCATAGAACATGATAAAAACATCTCCAAAAAGAGAGAGACCCAGAGCGAAAAACTAATGGCTGTCAGTATACAAGCTCTGGAAGGAATGACAATAACATCACAGCCAACCGACACACCTGCACCCACACACACACCTGCACGTCCTCACCAATCCCACACCACAGCAAACACATCCTTACCCCACATATCATACACAACCACAGGTCCCATACTCATATCCCCCGCAATATCCTTACCCTCCGTATCCTTACCCATACCCACCACCTTTCCCTCTTGCTCAAATTCCACAACAATCTTTTCATCCACCCCGTTCAAAATTATGTTTTAACTGTCACCAAGTGGGACACATAAGTAAGTACTGCAAAGCAAAGAACACCACGCAGGAACACGAGTTTCCCATGAGTTCATAGGTAACCCCAGTATCTTCTCCCAGGCCTTATATGACTGTTTATAATTTTTTTCAACCTATCAATGGATCTGTTCTAATGTAAAATGTGGATGATTTATTGTTGTATTTTGGGTCATGTTTAAATGATATTAAACTGTTGTGCTTTATCTCCCACTCATAGGACACAAGGTTGCTAAGGATAAACGGCAGCCATGCCAGGCTGAGGTCGACTACTCGGAAAACTATCCAACCCAGCGGCACAGGCATTATTTAGAGCAGTAGCTATTAATAACAAGATTTAATTGCAGGAACCTGTATGCAGATACTATATCCCTAGAATTATTAAAAGTGATAGGGGGACTTATTTTACAGGTGACGCTTTCAAGAACATGCGTAAGATGATGGGTAACAACACTAAGATTATCCCAGACTGTCTTTTCCTTTATTTGCCCCCCTTTGAGATACTGTCCAAACAGGCAGCCTCATGTGAAAAATTGATAATGAGGTTACTGTGCAGGGTCTCACGAAGATGAATGAGAATAACCGAAATTGGAAGTGTTATTAACTAACATGTCTAATGCAACCTGTCATGATGTCAAATCTGGAAGAATTTGTTATGATACAAATTTTTTTTAGCTCAGGTTGTTTGACTGATCGGTGGAAAGGTACGTATCTGATGATACAGCATCCTCAAAGGGTGGCCAGGGAAGATACGTGGATCCATTCCGCTCACTATAGGGAGGTTAACCAACCGGTGGAGATACAAGGCAGAGACAAGGCCGATAACGTGGACCTGTCGATTGCGAGCTTGTGCCGGAAGGATTAAAAAAGGTGACGGTGAGATATCTGAGCTAAAGAAATGTGTAGATCAGTGCTTCAAGCAATGGAGTGGTCTGCTGTGGTCATCCTAGTTCTTTTTTTTCCCAGAGTTTTATTTTTTTTTTTGTCATGATGATCTGTTTGGGGATGCTCGGTGTCTGTGATGGGGGACCAATAAAGGAGATGTGAGCTGATGGCGGAGCTGATGGAATGGAGTCAGGAGGAGGAGTGCTACACCAAAGTGCCGGTCCAATTTCAGTACAGTAAATTGTTGTGAAAATATGAATAATAATAATAAGGAAGAACTGTATTTCAATCCTGAGTTATGACGTAGTGTATAACAATGTAGCCTGAGTTTGAGTGGTCGTGCATGGATATAACGTTTATGTTGTTTTAAGTCATCTTAGGTAATGCAGTCCCAACCCCTTCCAAGGCTCTCCTTATAGGATAGGTGCATCCCCACATCTTTCCCATGATCCCTTAAGGATCTGTGGTGTGCGTATAAGGGCAGTTTTATGTCCCTCCTGGAGACGCATTATCTGAATGGTTCAAATGACCATACTGTGTCATACCATAATAACATTGAACAGTATATTCTCATGCATGGCTAAACAGATTCAAATAGCAGATTGTGATAGCATGTTGTTTGCTATCAAAGGGTGGACTGTCGAAGTTGAATAATTGAGTGAGACAAGTTCAGTTTAAAATTTAATCGCAGCGACGCCATCTTGCGAATGGCCGCAAGACTCCATTTTGGAAATGAGATCGCAAGACACCATTTTGTGTGGTCAGCATTAATTCAAGTTATAACCCAGGAGCTAAGAACAGATGGCAATGTTTTTGTTAACCTACCAAGGGCAACGGGAAAAAACAGCTTTCTAAGTAGAAGTAAATAAGAAGAGACAATGGGTATTTTTACATACAAATTGGGAATCCCTGGATGCAGATAAAGTATAGTTGTGGCAATTGTAATATAATATCTACACAATTGGATTTGCCTGAATCCTAGACAAGATGGCTCCAAATCCCACAGTTTGAGGTGATAATACATTTGCACTTCACACAAGAGTCTGTGAGAACAAAAGAGGTTTTGTTTTCCTTTCAACACAGCAGGTGGGAGCCTGCTGACAGAGGGCATGTAGAATTACAACCCTCAGCCATCCACACTGCTGGATGTTCACTTCGTGTATGAGAGATTATGCACTTAAATCTCACCCATTAATAACTAGCGTCCTTATATCAAACCCTGAATACCCACACACTACATATTCGCACATAAGGTTCCATAAGCATCAAAATGTATGATTCAAGTTGGTTAAGTTAGTTTAAATGCTAAGAAATAGAGGTTTTTGATATTTAAGGTATTATACATGATAAGCAAGGTATGTTTGGTCTCGTTCTGATGCGTACGCTTTTTACAGAATCCCGGTGTTATCGGAGGAGAGATCGCATCATGCAAACTCAAGTTACGGATCGCAGAACTTATAAGCAACAAAATGTTTTAGTTGATGGAATGTTACAGGAGGGGTTACCAGAAAGACCCCGGCTGTTAGAGGCAGGGGAAGTCTATTTGAAACAACCTGTTAAATGTGTCGTTACATATGCTCCTCCTCTGGGAACCAATGAGATCAGCAGGAAGTTTCCCCTTTGTCCTGTTTCAGTCTGGGGGGGAATAAATACATGTGTCCAAACACTGGTTTGCCAGTTCATGCTGAATTTTGGGTGAACTGAGGCTATCTAGTCAGAAGTCTATCTCTGGGTCCGGAGGCGCAGCGTATGTATAACCGTACTTGGTCTGTATTATTTCCTTTTCACGCCTAAATTATGTATGTATAGATTGCGTGTAACTGACTGTACTTTTACCTGAATAATACTTGTGCGTTGGAAACACAGATTCCACTCCTGTCTTTATTTGCAGTTAAACTGCGTATGCAATTAGCGTTCTGTTTAGAGGTTTTAGGCAGGGTTTTGTCTTAGAGGTTCTAGGCAGGTGAATCTTAGAGGGTTATAGGCAGGTTTTGTCTTAGAGGTTCTAGGCAGGTGAATCTTAGAGGTTTATAGGCAGGAATGTATTAAAATGTTTATTTACAAATTTAACAGATCACACACACTGGGCACACATCAGCCGTTACTAGGTTTATGGTGGTGGTGTAGTGGAGAATGGTGGTGGTGTAGTGGAGCAGGTGTTTTTCAATTCCGTGATGCACATTTGTTTTGTGGAGATAGCGTGCATTATAAGTCCTGCAGGAGTGGCTCATTTTTCTGCTGGTTTAGGTGTTTCTTGTTACAGGGTTGAGTTATGGTGGCGGCGCATCGGTTTAGGCCTCGCTTGGCGGAAAAGAACGACACTTGGAGTTACTTTATGTTAATAGTTAGGCTTAGTGGGTGCGCTCTCATTAAAGTGGAGTAAGGCGACAGCCAATTGTCCTGGACAGGAAATGGCTATACCACCTGGACCGGTGGTTTAAGGTAAAGGAGAGTTGATCACCAATGCTTGGCTTGTGTGTGTGTTTGTTTGAGCTGTTTGGTTGTTATTGTCCTGTGCATGCTTTTTGTGCCATCACCATTATTAGTATTAACTTATAGTCTAAAATGTAATGACTTGTCAAAAATAAATATGACAAATTATTTAAACACCAACACTGTTGTCTGTGTCTTTATTTTTAGAAGTTACATTGTATTTAAGAAGGTTGTTATATGGCAACATGGTAATACACATTAGTGAGTTTATGATAAGTATTCTTACCCTCCCCCTTCTCCCCTTAACCCTCCCTTCTTGTAGCCTAACCCTCCCCACCCTGTACCCTAACCCTCCTCGTTAGTGCCTAAACCTAACCGTTCCCCCTTAATGCCTAACCCTAAACCCCCCAGGGGTGCCTAACCCTAACCCCCCTCCCAAAAACCTAATGCTAAGCATCGCTATGGTACCTAAACCTAACCCTCCCCCCTACAGCTAACAGCTAAGACACCCCAGACTGGCGTCTCTCTGTGTTCCGGTGTCGGGATTAAGATAGGAGTCAGTATTACAACGCCTATTTTAAGTCCCGTGTCGGACTTCCAGCATTGGGATTCAGACCGGCAGCATGCCGTCCGCCGGTCTGATAACTACATCCCCAATCAAGCATCGCATTTTGAATGTGATACATCCCTCCACTTACCGCATGCATACCGGCATTTATTAACACTGTATGGATTAGGGACCTAATTCATTATGGATCGCAACTGCGATCGCGGCTGCGATTACGCACGCAGTCTCACTGCGAAGATATGCTAATCTCTGTGATCGCAATGCAGTTTAAGCAAAACATAACCCCACTTTCCCTTACTCACATCCTTAATATTTAGCAAGTCTGTGAAGGCATCGGTAACATCGGAGCCTCTCGCACACTTGCACAAGGTCAGATCTTATTTAGAAATTGCTAAGCCGATCACACCCTGTTGTAGCTCGGGCTGCGTAAGACATCGCAGTGGCTAATTTATGCATGCCCCTGCAATGGCATTCAACGCACTTGCATGTCTGCATTTCGCCGACCACCCCGTGTCACCTCCCCCAAATGGCACTTCCTGTCAATCACTCTGCAATGGGTCTGCGCAGTCCCAATCGCAGTGACTGGTTCGCGTATGCGCACTGCAATGCATACGCAGTACGCAACAATCGGCCGATTGCATTTGTAATCGCAGTTGCTATCCTTGCTGAATCAGGCCCTAAAACCTCAAAGGACAGCACTTCAGATAAGACCTGTCCTTTGCGGTATGAGGACTTCCAGGTTTAGGACCCAGGAGTCCTTCTGCACATGCGTGAGCCGCGGGGGATGCTGAAAGGGATCCTATTGGATCTCTCTTTGGAAATTAGTTGTAGAGAAGCACATAGGCTTCTATTAGGCAATGGTTGCCTATTGGGTGCAAACCCTGGAAAGTTTTGCTTTCTGAGGCTTTATAAATATGGGAAATATGATCAAAGCTCCACAAGTAGCAGTTTTCGGAGGTTTGACCGCATTTTAGTGTTTGTATGAGTTACATCCCACCTATAACATGATACTAATAATGATGGTAGTGGTACAGGGATAAGTCATTCAGCACATGAGGAGTGATAATAATGATGGTAGTGGTACAGGGATAAGCAGTACATGAGGAGTAATAATAATGATGGTAGTGGTACAGGGATAAGCAGCACATGAGGAGTAATAATAATGATGGTAGTGGTACAGAGATAAGCAGTACATGAGGAGTAATAATAATGATGGTAGTGGTACAGGGATAAGTCATTCAGCACATGAGTAGTAGTAATAATAATGATGGTAGTGGTACAGGGCTAAGTCATTCAGTACATGAGGAGTAATAATAATGATGGTAGTGGTACAGGGCTAAGTCATTCAGCAGATGAGGAGTAATAATAATAATGGTAGAGGTACAGGGATAAGTCATTCAGTACATGAGGAGTAATAATAATGGTGGTAGTGGTACAGGGCTAAGTCATTCAGGACATGAGGAGTAATAATAATAATGATGTAGTGGTACAGGGATAAGCAGCACATGAGGAGTAATAATAATAATGATGGTAGTGGTACAGGGATAAGCAGTACATGAGGAGTAATAATAATGATGGCAGTGGTACAGGGATAAGCAGTACATGAGCAGTAATAATAATGATGGTAGTGGTACAGTGATAAGCAGCACATGAGGAGTAATAATAATAATGATGGTAGTGGTACAGGGCTAAGCAGTACATGAGGAGTAATAATAATGATGGTAGTGGTACAGGGATAAGCAGCACATGAGGAGTAATAATTATGGAGGTAGTGGTATAGGGATAAGTCATTCAGCACATGAGCAGTAATAATAATGATGGTAGTGGTACAGTGATAAGCAGCACATGAGGAGTAATAATAATGGTGGTAGTGGCACAGGGATAAGTAGTCCATGAGGAGTAATAATAATGATGGTAGTGGTACAGGGATATGCAGCACATGAGGAGTAATAATAATGGTGGTAGTGGCACAGGTATAAGTCATTCAGCACATGAGGAGTAATAATAATGGTGGTAGTGGTATAGGGATAAGTCATTCAGCACATGTTGAGTAATAATAATGATGGTAGTGGTACAGTGATAAGCAGCACATGAGGAGTAATAATAATGGTGGTAGTGGCACAGGGATAAGCAGTACATGAGGAGTAATAATAATGATGGTAGTGGTACAGGGATAAGCAGCACATGAGGAGTAATAATAATGGTGGTAGTGGCACAGGTATAAGTCATTCAGCACATGAGGAGTAATAATAATGATTGTAGTGGTACAGGGATAAGCAGTACATGAGCAGTAATAATAATGATGGTAGTGGTACAGGGATAAGCAGTACATGAGGAGTAATAATAATAATGGTAGTGGTACAGGGATAAGCAGTACATGAGGAGTAATAATAATGATGGTAGTGGTATAGGGATAAACAGCACATGAGGAGTAATAATAATGATGGTAGTGGTACAGGGATAAGCAGTACATGAGGAGTAATAATAATGATGGTAGTGGTACAGGGATAAGCAGCACATGAGGAGTAATAATAATGGTGGTAGTGGTATAGGGTTAAGTCATTCAGCTCATGAGGACTAATAATAATAATAATGATGGTAGTGGTACAGTGATAAGCAGCACATGAGGAGTAATAATAATGGTGGCAGTGGTACAGGTATAAGTCATTCAGCACATGAGGAGTAATAATAATAATGATGGTAGTGGTACAGGGATAAGCAGTACATGAGGAGTAATAATAATGATGGTAGTGGTACAGGGATAAGCAGTACATGAGGAGTAATAAGAATGATGGTAGTGGTACAGGGATAAGCAGCACATGAGGAGTAATAATAATGGTGGTAGTGGCACAGGTATAAGTCATTCAGCACATGAGGAGTAATAATAATGGTGGTAGTGGTATAGGGATAAGTCATTCAGCACATGATGAGTAATAATAATGATGGTAGTGGTACAGTGATAAGCAGCACATGAGGAGTAATAATAATGGTGGTAGTGGCACAGGGATAAGCAGTACATGAGGAGTAATAATAATGATGGTAGTGGTACAGGGATAAGCCGCACATGAGGAGTAATAATAATGGTGGTAGTGGCACAGGTATAAGTCTTTCAGCACGTGAGGAGTAATAATAATGATTGTAGTGGTACAGGGATAAGCAGTACATGAGGAGTAATAATAATGATGGTAGTGGTATAGGGATAAACAGCACATGAGGAGTAATAATAATGATGGTAGTGGTACAGGGATAAGCAGTACATGAGGAGTAATAATAATGATGGTAGTGGTATAGGGATAAGTCATTCAGCACATGAGGAGTAATAATAATAATGATGGTAGTGGTACAGTGATAAGCAGCACATGAGGAGTAATAATAATGTTGGTAGTGGTACAGGTATAAGTCATTCAGCACATGAGGAGTAATAATAATAATGATGGTAGTGGTACAGGGATAAGCAGTACATGAGGAGTAATAATAATGATGGTAGTGGTACAGGGATAAGCAGTACATGAGGAGTAATAATAATGATGGTAGTGGTACAGGGATAAGCAGCACATGAGGAGTAATAATAATGGTGGTAGTGGTATAGGGATAAGTCATTCAGCACATGAGGAGTAATAATAATAATGATGGTAGTGGTACAGTGATAAGCAGCACATAAGGAGTAATAATAATGATGGTAGTGGTACAGGGATAAACAGTACATGAGGAGTAATAATAATGATGGTAGTGGTACAGGGATAAGCAGCACATGAGGAGTAATAATAATGATGGCAGTGGTACAGGGATAAGCAGCACATGAGGAGTAATAATAATGATGGTAGTGGTACAGGGATAAGCAGCACATGAGGATTAATAATAATGGTGGTAGTGGTACAGGGATAAGCAGCGCATGAGGAGTAATAATAATGGTGGTAGTGGTACAGGGATAAGCAGCACATGAGGAGTAATAATAATGGTGGTAGTGGTACAGGGATAAGCAGCGCATGAGGAGTAATAATAATGATGGTAGTGGTACAGGGATAAGCAGCGCATGAGGATTAATAATAATGGTGGTAGTGGTACAGGGAGAAGCAGCGCATGAGGAGTAATAATAATGGTGGTAGTGGTACAGGGATAAGCAGTGCATGAGGAGTAATAATAATGATGGTAGTGGTACAGGGATAAGCAGCGCATGAGGAGTAATAATAATGATGGTAGTGGTACAGGGATAAGCAGTGCATGAGGAGTAATAATAATGATGGTAGTGGTACAGGGATAAGCAGTACATGAGGAGTAATAATAATGATGGTAGTGGTACAGGGATAAGCAGTACAGGAGGAGTAATAATAATGATGGTAGTGGTACAGGGATAAGCAGTACATGAGGAGTAATAATAATGATGGTAGTGGTACAGGGATAAGCAGCACATGAGGAGTAATAATAATGGTGGTAGTGGTACAGGGATAAGCAGTACATGAGGAGTAATAATAATGGTGGTAGTGGTACAGGGATAAGCAGTACATGAGGAGTAATAATAATGGTGGTAGTGGTACAGGGATAAGCAGTACATGAGGATTAATAATAATGACGGTAGTGGTACAGGGATAAGCAGCACATGAGGAGTAATAATAATGACGGTAGTGGTACAGGGATTAGCAGTACATGAGGAGTAATAATAATGGTGGTAGTGGTACAGGGATAAGCAGCACATGAGGAGTAATAATAATGGTGGTAGTGGTACAGGGATAAGTAGTACATGAGGAGTAATAATAATGATGGTAGTGGTACAGGGATAAGCAGTACATGAGGAGTAATAATAATGGTGGTAGTGGTACAGGGATAAGCAGTACATGAGGAGTAATAATAATGATGGTAGTGGTACAGGGATAAGCAGTACATGAGGAGTAATAATAATGATGGTAGTGCTACAGGGATATGCTGTACATGAGGAGTAATAATAATGATGGTAGTGGTACAGGGATAAGCAGTACATGAGCAGTAATAATAATGGTGGTAGTGGTACAGGGATAAGCAGTACATGAGGAGTAATAATAATGATGGTAGTGGTACATGTTTATCAAAAATTACTTGCCGGGACATCTCAATATCAAGTTGTCCCAGCACAGTATTTAGTGCTGGGTTTTGTAGCAGACATAGTAATGTGCATTTGTAAGTGGCCACTAGCGGAGAGAGATCCAAAAGTTTGTGTTACGTATTGTACCCATACAATGACTATAGCCATCAAAAGATGACAGTAGCTACTGGGACTCAAGCTCTAAAAATCTTAGCTTGTCTGCTCTTTAAACATTCGTCAAGATCCCAGTCCACATAGAAACCTGTAGGGAATTCTCTGCCAAATAAAAGCAGGGGGGCAGCAACAGATACACTTTCCTTACATATGCAGAAACTTAGCTGATGTGGAAAACTTCTGACAACAGCAGTTTTTCTGCAAAATATCGAGCCTGGTTAAAAGTTTCACTTTGTGATGCTCCACTTTGGCCTGATTAAGAGATATACACTAATACCATTGCCGATGCGATCCTGGCCGCTGCGGCTGTGCAAAAATATGCAATGGACGCAGACGATGAGGAATGTACTAAGAGGCCATCCTTCGGCTTTGCAAATCCAAATATCAGTGTACAAAGACATAGCATCGGTGGCAGGTCCTTCGATAATCGAAATTCTGAGTAACCCTATGGTTGCGCAAGGTTGCCGTGTGTACTGAGACGCCGGAGATATTTTCACCGGGTACGGGATGGCAGGCGCAGACTGTAGCATGCCCCAAAAACACTGCGCCTATATTCTTTGCCGTCACTTCCTGTTACCTCCCACAAACGCTCCCTGACTGTCAATCACACTGCGAGCAAATAGTAGCTCTGAGCAACTATGGTAATGTACATTGACGCATACGCAGTGACTCAGGCACATGCGCAGATCACCAATTATCGCTCAACTGCGTAAACATCGGAATGGCGTACATCTCTGAATGAGGACCTTTGTGTCAAAATCAGATGTAGTACCAGTACTTGCCACTTGATGGACTCCTGACTTGCATTGTGAAAGTCGTCCATTCTAAAATCCTATTTCCTGTAAAATGCATACAACAGACAGCATGCCCTGCCACAGGAATAACAAGTACCACTGCTATAGCCTGGGATGGTTACTGCTTTTAAAGGGGATCTATGTTTAGTTACTGACATTTTAAATTGAGATTGGGGTTAAGGTCACCAAATCTATTTATTTACTTATTTTTCATGTACTTTCATATAATCTCAATGGGAAAACAGAAGATATGGTAAGAACTTACCTTTGTTATCTCTGTTTCTACGAAGTCCTTAGGGTCCACAGAGATACCTTGGGGTATAGAGCTTGGCTCCAGCCATGGGCACCACATAGTTAAAGATGTCCATCCCAGGATGCACCGGGCCCCCTCCTATACCCCGCCTCCAGGCCAAGGCACCTCAGTTTTAGTATCAAGCCATAGGCCAGGAGAGAGGAAAAAGGAAGAAGAAAGTCTGGAACACACAAGATTCACATTATCATAGAAAAAGGAGACAGAAATTGGTGACCAGAACAACTCCCTACAGAAGCACAGGGCCACAGGGCAGGCGCCCTGTGGACCCTAAGGACTTCGTAGAAACAGAGATAACAAAGGTAAGTTCATACCATATCTCCTGTTTTCTACCTCTGGGTCCTTATTATCCACAGGTATACCTTGGGGATATCCCAAAGCAGTATCCTTCAAGGGAGGAGAACTCCCTTGAAGCAGCATCCCAAAGCAGTCCCAAAGCAGTATCCTGTGCCAAGAGGAGAACTCGCCGCCCGAAGGAAGCATCCTGAGAAGCAAATGTGTCAAAGGCGTAATGCCTGACGAAAGTATGGACAGAGGACCACGTGACCGCCTTGCAAAGCTGAACAGCCAAGGCGCCACATCGAGCTGCCCACGAAGGCCCCACAGATCTTGTAGAATGAGCCTTCACAGAGGGTGGCACTGGAAGCCCCTCATGAGTGTATGCCTCAGAGATCTCAGATCCAGCGTGCCAAAGTCTGTTTATTGGCAGGCCAACCCCTCTTATGAAATCCATATAGGACAAACAAAGAGTCTGATTTTCTTTTTTTTTTTTTTAACAATTTCTTTTATTGAGACACTGCACATAAGCACAATCAAATACATCAAAATAACAATCACGAAAAGTATAGATATACATAGAGTACAGTAGACATATAGATCATAATTGTTTTGGACATAATATAGTAACAGTGTGTCTACCAAGGGAGAAAAGAAAAACCAAAAAAAACAAATCAAAAACCATACATACATATATATAGCTTATGATAGTAGTACTCCACCATGTAAACACTGAATATATTCTAGTTATCAGATCATATTGTATATCAGATAATATTTGAAACTTTCAACATCTGACAGATACAACCAAAAACAAATATAAACAATACAATAACAAAAACAAAAACAAAAAGAGCTCTCTCCCAATCCTCCCCCCCCCACCCCCAAAGGAACAACAATCACCTGCATCTGATGTAAACACATTAGGTCGTGGTAGAGTTGATGTCTATTGGTGGATTATTTCCAATAGTCTGGAGTAAAAACCAAGATGTATCCTTCACACTATAATATATTTGGCGCCTTATGCCGAGGGATAATGTAGATATATATGATTCCCACATATCAAAAAATTTCTCTACTTTCTTTTCCTTCTCTAAGACTACCTCTACCCAATCCAGTCGAAATATGTTGTATAATTTTGTCTTAAATAACACAAAAGATGGGGAGGAGGTCGAAATCCATTCCTGCAATAACGTTTTACAAGCAGCCGCGCTAATTGCCAATAACAGTCTTCTGCTTCCTTTGCTAGCCCTCGTATCTGCAGGTATAATGCCAAAAATAGCCCACTCTGGAATGAAAGGGACATAATTGAGTAAAGCTGACTCCGCATATCGTTTGATTCGTAACCAAAATCCTCGGACTATTGGGCACGACCAAAAGCAATGATATAAGTCTGCATTATCTTCTCCGCACCTATAACAGGAATGAGAAACCGAACGTCCCATTAAAAAACTTCTATGCGGAGACAAATAGGCTCTGTGAAAAATGTTTAGAAACATCTCCACATATATTGTTGATGTTAAAGATTTACAAGAATAATTAAGGGCAGTCAATAACTCTTCAACTGTATACAAGGGAAATTTTTGAACCCACTACGAAAGTCCCCTAGCATTGGATGCGTGATCCAAAGATATTTTAAAATATTGATAATAATTAGAAATAGCTTTCTTGAGTACTGGAGGTTTGGAAAGAAGGTCATCTACTGATTTATTCCAATCTTCCGCCGCAAACACCTGGATTATTGAGTTGATATAATGCTGTGCCTGCAGGAAGGCCATGGGGAACCCCGACAGAGCATTATACTTTTCTGCAGCTTCGCTAAAAGATAAAACCCGACATGCTTCTTTATCTACTAAACAACCTTTTCTCTGAATGCCACCCACTCGCCATATTGTGAATGGATATGTCGCCTGCCCAGACTGAAAATGCGGATTTCTTACGAGAGGAAGAAATAATGATTTGTGTGAGTTAAGGCCTGCCTCTTGTCTTATTAAGTGCCATACTCGTTTTGTATTCCACAGTAATGGATTATTTTTAATTGTGGTGGGTAATTCCTGATCACGGGAGTGAAAAAACGTAATCAAATCGCCCTGGTCTAAGAACTCTCGCTCAAGTGAAGTATTGGCATAATTCTCTGATCCATTTATCCAATCCGACAAATAACGGAACATAGCTGCTTAATTGTACAATCTAATGTCTGGAAAACTTATTCCTCCATTCAATTTGGTTTGTTGCAATTTTAACAAACTAATCTTAGGCCGTTTACCATTCCATATAAAGGATCTAAATATCTTATTTAAAAGATGCAGATCCTTAACTGCAATGAACAAAGGTAAGATTTGAAGCGTGTACATTAACCTTGGAAATTAAATCATTTTGATTAAGCTCGCGCGTCCCATATATGACAGAGTGATATTCCTCCAGCCTTCCAACTCGTCCGAAATTTTTTTTAGAATGGGTCTATAATTAAAAGGATATAAATTTGCCAAATTGCTAGGAATTACAATACCTAAATATGCAATCCTGTCTTTGGCCCATTTAAGTGAAACATCACTAGGCAGACGTGACAATGAATTGCGCGAACCCAAATAAAGTGCCTCTGACTTACTTATGTTCACCGCGAATCCTGATATTCCTTCAAAACTTTTCAAAAGCCCCAATATATGAGTTAGGCAGTCATGAGTATTTGCAATGTAAAGCATTATATCATCTGCAAATGCTGTTAATTTTATTGTTTTAGAACCAATTTTTATCCCTTTAAAAAGATCGTCCTTCTCCAGTATTCTAATCAGCGGATCTATTGCTAGATCAAATAAGAGGGGTGAAAGGGGACACCCCTGTCTTGTACCTCTGAACATCTCTATAGGTGCACTAGTACAACCATTTATCATTAGGGACGTCTTTGGGGATAAGTAAAGATATTTGATCAATCCGATAAATGAAGGGTTGAACCCACGTATTTGTAATACGTTAAATAGATGGGGCCATAACACTGTGTCAAAAGCCTTTGTCGTATCTAAACTTAATAGAGTGTTAGTAGAAATTGAAGATACCCCAGCTGACACTGCCACTGCAGCAATAGCCGCTCTAACTCCACGAACTGAGTGACGCCCTTTTACAAAACCCAATTGATGAGGAGTTAGTAATTCTGGCAAAATAGTTTGTAAGCGACTTGCCATAATTTTAGCTAATAACTTCGCGTCTGTATTTAACAAACTGATAGGTCTGTATGATTCTAATTTTTGTACATCCTTTTGAGGTTTAGGGATCAATATTGTGGTAGTATTTGTAAAATATGGAAATGAAGAATTGTTGTCTATTATGTCATTAAACAAATCCACTAAAATCGGGGCCATCTGATGCCGCAATAATTTATAATATTCGTTTGAAAAACCGTCTGGGCCTGGTGATTTCCCGAGTTGTAACTGTGAAATAGCCGACAGCACTTCATCCAGTGTTATTTTCCCAGAGAGTGCCTCCTGTTGTTCTATAGTTAATAAAGGCAACAAGTCATCAGGGATCAAAGCATCATATCGAGATTGATCAAAAGGAAGATCTCTATACAAGTCCCTATAGTACTCTTCAAACTTACTCATAATCTCATTATTCGTAGTGATTAAAGCATTGGTATGCGGATCTTTAATGGCTGTGATATACGTTCTTCTACGCCAGGGCTTAGACATGTTAGCAAGCAACTTTCCAGCCTTGTTCCCCCATCTGTAAAATTTATGTTTAGTAAACAATACATCCTTTTTAGCTTGGGATAATAGGTGCGATTCTAAGAGTTGTTTCGCCTGAACATATACGTTTCCCGAGAAACATCAGTAGGGTCTGCTATATAATTTTGTAACGCTAAAGTTAGGGCCTCTGACATTGATTTATACACAGCAGCCTCTGCCTTTCGCTGGGAAGAGACAAAAGCTATGATCTGTCCCCGCATTACAGCCTTCGATGCACCCCAAAAAATTGCTGGTGTATCCCATGCCTCTATATTATCGTCTTGATAATTCATCCACTGTGCTAGTAGGTGATCTTTAAATTTAGTGGACTTGTACAAATAAGACGGAAACCTCCAATGTTTCAAGCCCCTCGGTGACTGCGTTAAACTCAACGAAATTGTAATGGGCGCATGGTCAGATATTAGAATTGAATGCAATTTGGAATCCTGTATTCTAGATACCAGGCTATCTGAGACCAGAAACAAGTCGATTCTCGACCAAGATTTATGGACAGCAGAGTAAAAGGTGTATGATTTATCTGTAGGGTTCAATAGCCTCCAAACATCTATAATTTGATGGTTTGCTTTAAAAGATTGGAATTGTCTCCATATTGTCATATTAGATGATTGGGGAGTCGGTTGTCTGTCTAATGAGGGATTCTCTACTGAATTGAAATCTCCCGCCACTATCAATGCATAGTTAGTACGTTGTGCCAAGATGTCCATCACCCTTACTATAAATTCTTGAGGTGAAACATTTGGTGCATACAAGTTTACCAGAGTATAACAGGTACCCTGAATCTCTACATCAATAATCAAAAATCTTCCATTGGGATCAGCTATGGTATTTATAATAGAATATTGCAGATTCCTTTGAAATATTGTGGCCACCCCGCTGATCTTTCTACCGCAGCTAGCCTTAATACATTCCCCTATCCATGGGGCCCTCAAAGTGGAAATATCTCCCTCTGCCCAATGCGTTTCCTGCAGGAACATTACATCAGACTTAAATTTTTTTAAATGAGTTACTACTCTTTTGCGTTTAATAGTAGAGTTCAAACCCCCAATATTCCAGGATAAAAATTTCAACTTACCAACCGGTGACCCAGTGTTACCAGTAATCATATCGTTAGATACCTTGCTGTGGGACAAAACAGTCTAAGAACAAAATTAAGTTAAAACGTGGCAGTCCGTCCCAGCAAGCAAGTCTGATTTTCTTAAAGAACTGGTACGGTCCACTTAAATTCGCAGAGACCGTACCACATCCAAAGAAGCCTCACCAGCTGAGAGATCAGATGAATTAAAGGCTGGGACCACAATTTCCTCGTTAATGTGGAAACTAGACACTACTTTAGGAAGGAAGTCAGAACGGGTACGAAGTACTGCCCTATCCGGATGAAAAATTAGAAATGGGGGACGACACGAAAGAGCCCCCAAATCCGACACCCTTCTGGCAGAAGCAATAGCCAAAAGGAACACCGTTTGCCGTAAGCCATTTTAAATCCACGGAACCCAAAGGTTCAAATGGAGGACCCTGGAGCGCCTTCAGGACCACAGCCAGATCCCATGGAGCTACCGGATGGACATAGGGAGGCTGGAGGCTGCATAAAGGTATGGATATCAGGCCGCATAGCAATCCTATGTTGAAACCAAACCGACAGGGCAGAAACATGCACCTTCAGTGAGGCAAGGCGTAGACCTAAATCCAAGCCCGCCTGTAGGAAAGCCAACACTCTTGATATCTGAAACTCATGAGGATCATACGCTTTAGGGCGACACTACTCAAAATAGGTATGCCACACCCTGTGGTAAATTCTAGCCCAGGCCGGCTTCCGACCATGTAGCATGGTATTCATCACTGCTCTAGAGAAACTCTTGGACCTCAAGAGGGAAGTCTCAAGAATCACACCGTCAAAGATAGCCGACTCAGGTCTGGGTAGAGACAAGGCCACTGAGACAATAGGGGGTAGGGGGGGTAAGGTGCGCTCTTCCTGCTAGTAATGGTGATGACTTGTGTGTGTTTGTGAGTGGTGTTAATTAGAATGTTTCTTCTGGTGGTGGTGATGTTTTGGGAGTGAGGAGGGTGTGATTGGGTATGGAGTGTACTTTGGAGTAATGTGAAAAGGGGAATGGAATAGGAACAAAATGAGGCCAGCGAGACAGTAATTTTGGGCAAAATCTTTTATTGAGTAGTCACAATGCTGCTCTGTTAAGATCCCGGGCAGGTGGGTGGGGTTCAGTGATGAGTGGTGATGAGACTGGGGAGGTAGGTGGACCCTTTTAGGGGGCTCCTTCCCGTGCGGTTCAGTGACCTTGCACGTCACCCCTGCTGGACCTATGGTCGACAGTCTAGGAAGTCTCGGGGGGTGGGGGGATTTGCAGAGTGGGTTGGAACACCTGTGCGGCATCCCGCGTGTTGGTGTGAGTCTTGGCAGTCCTTACCTACCGGTAGGTTTTTTGTTATGGTGATGTAGGTCGATGTTGCGGCCGTTGCAGATAGGTTGGAAGCTGCAGGTTTGTTGGTTAGCTGGATTGGCGTGTTGCTGGTGTGCTGCAAGTGCACGGCTGTTCTGATTGGTCTGCGGAGGTCAGCGACCGTAGTATGCAGCTGAAATTGGCTCTTGGTCGTGCCGCTGGTGGTGCGGAGCCAGAGGTGTGGATGGGTGAGTTGCTGGGAGGCTGGGTTGCAGCGTGTGTGCTGGGACCACCCCTGGGGGTGGTCTGCCGGGATACTGATTCAAAAAAAGCCAGGGAGGAGGGGGGATGTGGAAAGTGTGACCGGGATGGAGCTGGTCACTGGCGATGTTGGCTGGGCGGACTTGCGGCCGGATGTGCGGGATGCTCTTTTTCTTAAAGAACTGGTACGGTCCACTTAAATTCGCAGAGCCCGTACCACATCCAAAGAAGCCTCACCAGCTGAGAGATCAGATGAATTAAAGGCTGGGACCACAATTTCCTCGTTAATGTGGAAACTAGACACTACTTTAGGAAGGAAGTCAGAACGGGTACGAAGTACTGCCCTATCCGGATGAAAAATTAGAAATGGGGGACGACACGAAAGAGCCCCCATATCCGACACCCTTCTGGCTGAAGCAATAGCCAAAAGGAACACCGTTTGCCATAAGCCATTTTAAATCCACGGAACCCAAAGGTTCAAATGGAGATCCGAGTACCAACTCCGTCTGGGCCATGCAGGGGCCACCAGCAGGATCTTGCCTCCTTCCTGCCTGAACTTTTGAATTACTCGAGGCAGCAGGGAGAACGGAGGAAACAGGTACGCGAATTGGAAGTTCCATCATGCCAACAGAGCGTCCACCAGGAGAGCTCCTGCGTCTCTTGTTCGGTATCCGTATGCCCACAGCTTGCAATTGTGTCTGGAGGCCATGAGGTCTATTTCAGGAGGACCCCACTTGTACACCAGTAGTTGGAACACCTCCTGGTGAAGAGACCATTCCCCCGGGTGTACATCGTGGCAGCTGAGGAAGTCCGCTTCCCAGTTGAGCACACCTGGAATGAAGACGGCCGAAATGGCTGGCAGATTGCCTTCTGCCCAAGTCAGGATGCGGGACACCTCCCTTAGAGTCGCTTAGCTTCGGGTTTCTCCCTTACGATTTAGGTAAGCCACCATGGTGGTGTTGTCTGACTGAACCTGCACAGGTTTCCCCAGCAGGAACGGTCTTGCATGCTGCAGCGCCTTGAACACTGCTCGAATTTCCAATATATTGATCGGCAGGTACGATTCCTCTGACGTCCACTGGCCCTGGAAGACGTGTGGGCCTGTCATAGTGCCCTAGCCCCGACGGCAGGCATCCATTGTTAGAAGGACCCAATCCGAAATCCAAAACGGACGTCCCCTGCTGAGATGTGACTTTTGTAACCACCAAGTCAAAGACAGTCGCACTTCCGGAGTGAGCCTGATCATCTGCGTATTTATTCGACGGGGATTTCTGTCCCATCTGGACAGGATCAACATCTGCAGAAGCCTGGAATGGAACTGGGTATACTCCACCATGTCGAACATTGACACCATGAAACCCAGTAACTTCATCGCTGAGAGAAGAGACACTCGGCGACTGCTTAGAACATTGCGTATCTTGGACTGCAACGGGGCTATCTTTTCCTCCGTCAAGCAGATCCTCTGTTGCTGAGAGTCCAACAATGCCCCGAGATGGACCATTCTCTGAGAAGGAATTAGAGAAGACTTCTTCCAGTTCACTATCCAGCCGTGAGCCTGCAATACTGATATTGTCAGTTGTAGATGGCTGCAAAGGACCTGTGGCGACTCTGCCAACAACAGAAGGTCGTCCAAGTAAGGTAACAGGCAAACTCCCTGCAACCACAGTTGTGCCGCCATGACCGCCATTACTTTTGTGAACACCCGAGGAGCCGTGGAGAGGCCAAACGGTAGAGCCTGAAACTGGTAATGGAGGTCCGACACTGCAAATCTAAGGTAACGGTGATGAACCCTGGCAATGGGGATATGCAGGTAAGCATCCTGAATATCCAGGGACACCATAAAATCCCCAGGCTGCATAGCTAAAACAATAGAATGCAGAGTCTCCATTCAGAACCGAGGGACCCTTAAAAACCTGTTCAGGGACTTGAGGTTGAGTATAGGTCGGAATGATCCATTTGGCTTTTGAACCAGAAAAAGGTTGGAGTAATATCGGGTCCCTCTCAGGGATAATGGAACAGGTTCTATTACTCCCATCTGAAGCATAGAACGCACCGCCTCTTGGATTGCTAGAGCCTTCGTTGGATCTGAAAGATGTGCTGTTACAAAGAACTGATGAGGGGGCCTTCTGCGGAAGGAGAGGGCATATCCCTGAGATACCACCTCCCTTACCCAAGTGTCTGTGGTGGTTTTGTACCAACACTGGGCGTATCGCAGAAGTCGGCCTCCCACCTTGGGGTCCCACAAGGGGAGGCCCAACCTGTCAGGCTGAGGGTTTGTCGTCCAGCTTGGCGGCTGGACGTCTTGTACTCCAAGCTTGTTTCTTGGTTTTAGTGGGGGCTGAAGGTCTCGGAAAGGACTGAACCTTAGGTTTTCCTGGAGGGCAATAGGGCCGAAAGGATGGATTTTTAGACCCAGACGGAGGGGCTGAAGGTAGACATGCAGATTTGGCAGCCGCCAGCATGTCCACTATTTTGTCCAAAACTGGCCCAAACAGGACCTGTCCATTGTAGGGTAAGCATTCCAAGCCTTTCTTGGATTCAGCGTCCACCCTCCAAGAACGTAACCACAAGGAGCGGCCACAGCCACTGCGGAAATCCTACAAGTAAGCAGGCTCAAATCCAAAGCTACTTCGTTAATGTATTTAGGGGAATCCCGAAGGTTACCCACTAACACCACCTGTTCGCTGGTACCCTCAGAAGCAAATGATGCTTCCAAAGCATCCGCCCATCTTTCCATAGCCTGGGCCACCCAGCAGACAGCCATAGCTGGTCTAGATGCTCCTCCAGCAAGGGAATAGATAGACTTAAGGCACACCTCCACCTTACGGTCTGTAGCATCCGTCAGAGAAGACATAGACGGCATAGGCAAAGTTGCGCTGTTTACTAAGCGCATCACATGAGAATCCACCTGAGTAGGAGACTCCCATTTAGTGAAATAATCTTCCGCAAAGGGATATGCACGGGCCAGGCACTTGTGAGGTTGAAATCTTTTTCCCGAAGATTTCCACGCCTCCTCCATGTGATCAACTAGCTGACCAGAAAGAGGAAAAACTGCTGCAGCTCCTTTAACCTCCTTAAAATATGCATGAGTAGGCGCTGCAGGTAAGTTGTCATCCGTAATTACCGTGGCCGCCCGTATGAGCCCTGGAATGTAAATACTAGACTTAGCCTCTGCCCCTGCTTGAGGAGTGTCAGTGTTCGACAGATCTAGAATTTCGCCATCATCAGACGACCTGTCATCCTCATCATCGTGTGCGGATGGATATGACAATAATGGTCTTTTAGCAGGTCTAGGCTGATCCTGCTGAGTGCTCCGCACCCCAGAATTAGATAAACCTGGGTCTGCCTGAGTAACGACCTGTTGCAGGGGGCACTGTGTCATTAATATCGGCCCCGGAACCCCTAGAACTTGGTCCGGGACTACCGCCTGCTGTGCGAACCCCAATTGTGGAAACGCAGGAGGGGCTGCCAGTCTATTTACAAGGACAGTCAAGGCTTGCGCAAAACATGCCCGAGGTGGTTCCTGAGAGGTGCTGAGTACAGCAGAGGTACCAGGAATGGCCAAACATGCAGCACATAACCCATCCTGAAGTACCGCTTCCTCCCCCACACCTACTTTACATCTGGAGCAGGAAAATAGGAGAAGTGCTCCTCTAACAGAGTCCTCACTGGACATAGTGGTATGTGACACTCTCACAGTAATAACTTCTTAAACTGTGAGGCAGATTCCCACCCTGACAGTACTGGCACTGAGAGGGCTGGTCAGGAGGAAGAAATAGGGATAGTTAAAATGGGTGACAGGAGAAATAATCAGGCACACAGCGCTAGCCACATACAATGCAGAAATTCCTGCAATAAGTGCACAATAACTTACACAGACCTACAGCCTGGCAGTGATAGCGCAACATATGCTGACCTTACTGGAGGAGCGGTATGTAAGGGGCACCCAGGCTCCGCACCCTGCACCAGCGTACTGCTCATAAAATGGCCGCCGGAGGATGAAGGGAGGCGGGCCTGGAGAGGATCACTGCCTCAGCCCGCCAAAACCTCAACGTAAGGCGCCGGAGAACAGTGATGGGGAGGAGCCTCCTGTGCACTACAGGGAAGGCGTCCTCCCCTGGCAGGCCATTAACCCCCGGGATGCTGGAGCGTGTTCCGCAATGCTCCAGCCCCGCATCCCTGGTGGTCTAGTGGAGAGCCAGGCATCCACCTAGCTCCACTATACTGCCCTCCCCAGGGAGCCCCCAGCCCTGGGGACGCCAGACTGTGAGCCAGCGGGCGCCTACCGCAGACGCCTGCTGCTTACCTTATGCAGCCCCCCGTACACCCAGCCACAGTCCGCGGCCCCCGGGGGTTCCACTAGCTAGAACCCCCAAGAGCCCGCCGAGTACCCCGGATCACTACCAGTGGTCGGCGCCGGCGGGGGTGTCGGAGCGGTAGCATGGACGTCCACTGGACTGTCCTATGCTACCGCTCTTTGAAGATCTTCAGGGGCTGTTACACACAGCCCCCCTTTGTGATGACCCAGCTCCCGGCCAGGCACCTACTGAAACTGAGGTGCCTTTGCCTGGGGGCGGAGTATAGGAGGGGGCCCGGTACATCCTGGGATGGACATCTTTAACTATGTGGTGCCCATGGCTGGAGCCAAGCCCTATACCCCAAGGTATCCCTGTGGATCCCTAAGGACCCTGAGGTAGAAATACAGTACTGTGACATCTGGTGTTGAAAAATTATAATTGAGAATCAATGCATTGGCAAGCCTCAGCAATGCAATGTGGTTCATTAAAGCGCCACAGTGCAGTTTAGAAAATGGCAGCGTGACACTCTAGTTGTATATTTAATGTTTGACATATATAGTTACATATACACCAAAAGATATACAAGTGACGCGTATCAAATTAATCAGCACAGTGTCTGCTTGTGCATCCTAGTTGCATCGCATTGCGACTGACGCATTTTCAGCAAAAAAAAGAGAGGCAAAAAAGACGCCTGGCTCCAGCAGTGTCTCATGGGACCTGGAGCGCCAAGGTTTTTTTCAGTGCGACTGCAGCAAAGATGTATAAGGACACATCTGTATGTACGCTCTAGGTCATTCTACAGGCTGCAGAGCCAGCTAAATGCGGGTGCCGCCCACTGGGCCCTGCGCCCTGGGCAGAGGTATTGTTGGAACACCCCTACCTAAGGTCCTGATAACCAACCTTTTCACCTGTAGTTATGGACCTGGTCTTCGTTCTCTAGATCTCAGGTATTACCAGTAGCTTTCTTTTGAGAAGTTACCTGCGTGACCATCTGAAAACTTCGACTCTAGACCCAAACATTAACATCACCACCACCATCGCCACCCCAATCTGTAAGTAAAAGTTGCAACACAAGCCCTAGCTCTTACATATTTTTAGCTCTGTTACAGTCTGGAAAAATTAATTCATGACTAAACTGTGACTGCTGCAGTAGGACTGTAACATTTACCTGTATTGCTCCTGTTGCTTTCAATATAGGGGTAAATTTACTAAGCCTTGGATGGAGATAAAGTGAAGGAAGATAAAGGACCTCATTCAGTCGGTCGTTGCGGCCGCATGGTCATACGCCACCGATGTTCGCTAAACTGCGCATGCGTAAAATTCGCAATGCGCATGCGCAAACTAGCTATTACGATCAGAAATTGCTCTCTCCTTCAACTTGGGCAGGTCGTTAGTTTGAGTGACAGGATGAGGCGTTTCTGGGTGGTAACAGGGGAAGGTGCTTGTGAACGGGGGAGTGGAGATCCGAACGCAGGCATGCCTGACTATGCAAACAGCGTTTTATGGGAGTGCATAATTAACTAAGTAGTGTCATGGCACATGTGAAATGGGAGGTTTTTACACTGACTTGATCGTAGTGCTTAAGAGAGGGTATGGTCAACCTTAAGCTCTACGACCAGCTCCGATGGTTCCCGATGGTCTCGATTAATCCTTATATGCCCGGAGATGATGTGTAATGGGAACGAGAAGGGGGCGTATTTTTAGTCTTACGGCCGCATCCTCCCCTCGCTCGTCCAGCTAACGATCCCATCTTAACGACGCAACTTGCGAGCGCTTCATTTGCATGTCCGGACCCTTTTACCTTACGACCGTGCGGCCGCAACGACCGACTCTGAATGAGGTCCAAAGTCCCAGTCAATCTGATTGGTTGCTATGGGCAACAACTCCACTTATAAAAACCTGCACTTCAGTAAATATTCCCCTAAAAGTGCACTATAAGCAAAAGCAGGGCTGTGTTTTCCCTGTTAGCAAACAGGTGTAAATAAAATTGTATGTGTACCCCTTGCATTGCAACATGGTTTGCCCTGGTGCAAATTTTCACCCTATATCTGGACACTCCTATTACTATATGAGGCCATAGTATTATAGTGCATTCAGAAAGTATTCACAACGCTGAGGCTGTAATTGCTGCCAAAGGTGCATCAACAAAGTATTGAGCAAAGGCTGTGAATACTTATGTACATGTGATTTCTTAGTTTTTTTTTATTTTTTATTAAATTTGAAAAAAATCTCAAAAAAACTTTTTACACATTGTCATTATGGGGTATTCCGTGTAGAATTTTGGGGACAAAAAATTAATTTATTCCATTTTGGAATAAGGCTGTAACATAACAAAATGTGGAAAAAGTGTAGCGTTGTGAATACTTTCCAGATGCACTGTAGGTATTAATTCTTGCTCTATTACTAAAATCTCATATATAAATATTTGAATAATCTTTGCACCAGAACATTAGCTCCCTGGATCTCAGAATGTGCTGATCCTAAAAGGTGCAGTAGGATGGACTTAGGAGGGTCGCTTCCCAGCATGTACATTTACCAACGGACCTGTAATACTGCATCGGACCTGCAATACTGCATATTTAGGAGACAACTAATTTTTCCTGAGGAAATTAGAAACACCAGGATGTGGGTATGTAAAGAACAGATAGGTGTATCTGCACATCATGAAAAGTTCATCTTATGTTACACTTTCATAAAAGACCTTTTAATAGGAATTAATATTACATATACCTGTGCTCTTCTGTAGTACTGTTTAGTTATTGTCTGGTATCGCTCCTGACCAGCTGTGTCCCAAAGAAAAGAAGAGAAAAAAAAAAAAGTAAAAATATGTGCTCTTATTAGTAGATGAAATAACAAAAGCATAAAATCACTGCTATTGAAGCATATAACCTGGTCATAATTATGTCAGTTCTTCTAAATCCTGCCAAAATACAGTACCAGTCAAAAGTTTGGATACACCTTTTTGTTTATTTAAATTATTTTCAACATAGTAGATTAATACTGAAGACATCACAACTATGAAAGAACACATATGGAATTATGTTGTAAACATAAAAGTGTTAAATAAATCAAAGTATGTTTTATATTTTAGATTGGATGACAGGTTTGCACACTCTTGGCATTCTCTCAATCAGCTTCATGAGGTAGTCTCCTGGATTGAGAACATTAAACAATTAAACTGAGGTCACAAGACTCCCGGACAAACAGCAGGATGTAGCAGAGACAATGGGGATTTTACCATGCTGACATGAAGAGAAGCCAGGCCACAACAACCTAGGTTGGACACAAAGGAATACTAATTCTTGTCTAAAAACAAACTGTGGTCACAGTACGTTCGTGAATCCTTTCAACATGTCTGCAATTAAGTTATACTTTTTTATTTGGCCTATAATTTGTTCAGTTTGACACCTAATCTTACCTAAGTCTGCACTGCTACCTGCATGATAATAATATACAGTATATATATATTTTTTTGTTCAACTAATGTACCCTTCCCACTTGACGGGGCCCAGGAGGCGGCTACAGGAGGTTGGTTTACTGGGGCTCTGACGAACAAATTTAGCTCTTTTAGTTCAACAACTTTAAATGGCAGCACAGGGAGGGTGCGAGAGGTAGAACCGATCACCAGCTGTAATTAAGAGATTGTTCTTGATGCTCCCCATCCCCTCTACACACACAGGTTCCATCTGGGATTAGAGGACCAGAAGAGGAGAACATTTATGTAAGTGGTCACATACCTCCCCACTGTCCCGATTTAATGCGCCCGTCCCGCAATCCAGGCTGTTTGTAGGTATACCTTGCAGTGCTGTAAAGGGCACTAATGTTCCCTGGAAAGACCTCCACCACTCAACATGTGACATCATGAAGAGGGGGCTGGGAATAGGAAGGTGAGTGCATACTAAGGACATGCCAGGTGGCTCTCAGCCAGCTCTCCAGATTGTAGGGTGCAGATCCAGGCAAACTGCAAGCCAAATACAGATTCCACTGGGGCACCACTGCCTTTGTACCATGGGTGGTGGCACCACTTGTACACCTCTAGCTACAGTCCTGATATACTTTATGCCAAACTTCAGAGCAGACTGTGATATGGCCACATACACATAAATGCACAAACTCTGGGTCTGATTCTGAATTAAGAGTAAAGCACAAAAGAGCAAGTAACTGTATTTGGCCAAACCATGGGACAATGCAAATGGTGCAAATACCTTTACTTGTTTTGCATGCGGGGTAAATACTTTTGAATGTAGCCCACAAACACTAGGCAGCATTTTTTTACATTGCAATTTGTTTGTACACGCCCCTCCTAAATCTAACTCTGTATGCACATTTACATCTGCCCCACATGCAGGGCAGCATGTTTTTACCAAGGTGCACAGTTATTTACTCTATTTTGCTTTGCTCCAAACTCAGAATCAGGCCCTCTATGTGCCGATTCATTGACCTCACAAATTGCTGATATGGTGACTTCCACCTCTCTCCACTCCAATCTGTCTTCAACGGTGCTGCCCAGCTCATCTTCCTCTCCAAAACATACTACATCTGCCTCCCCTCTCCTACAAGCCCTACACTGGCTCCCCTTCCCCTTTAGAACCCAATTCAGGCTTCTCACACTCAACTTCAAAGCCTTCACCCATTCCTCTTACATTTACACCTCTGACTTTATCTCCTTTCACACTCCCGCCTGGCCTCTTCGCTCCACAAATGCAATCCTGCAAAAACTTTGTACCACTTAATTCATACTTGCCTACCCTTCCGAAACGGTTGGTTGGCTCCCGAAAATAGTGTGGCTCTTCCAGCCACCTGGAAAAGTGGCCTAGTCTCCCGGTTGGCCGCCTACCTTCAGGCACACACCCCCGCAGCAGGAAGTCGATGACCCGATTAGCGCTGAATCGTGTCATCGTAACCCCTTGCTTCATAATGCAGGAAATCTCAGCATTGTGTAGCGAGGGTGGGGCCAAAATGAAGCAACCACGCCTCCGCCCCCAAGTCACCCCCCCACTCACTGTGCCTCTCGGGGGGGGCAGCAGCAATGTTGGCAAGTATGACTTAATTTAAACATGGAAGGCTGGGCCTTGTGCTACTGCCCCTTAAAACACTAAGTGGACAGCCCTGATAAAATTAATTGCTAAACATAAAAGTAAATCATGAATAAAATGTTAAGTAACTGTCAAGAATATTCAAAAGTTTGATTTAAGAGAAGATGCAGTTTATACAAAGAAGAGGAGTTTTCACATTGTGCAAGAAATAACAGGAATATATCACATCACTACATTTTCTATTTCTATTTAGCCCCACCCTTCCTTCATAGACCCAGAATGTGCAGCATTATGTCATGAGAGGATGGGGCCTAATGACTAGAAGCATCCATCCTCTTCAGCGATCAGCTGTATCTTGCCTCTGGGCAGTGGTGTCACAAGGGGGGTGCGGCCCCCACCGGGTGTCACCCTCCAAGGGAGTGACACCAAGAGCAGCACACTCATGCACGCACCCCTCCCCCGCCACCACACTCCTGCATGCACCCTTCCGTATGCGCTGCCGCCATAGGCGGATTCTGGGGGGAGCACCAAAGCACGTGCCGCCCCCCTGGGCATTTTTTTTTTATTGTAATTCCTGCCGGGCAGCTCCTGTTTTAGCTGCTATTGACAGTTGGATATGCAGCAGCAGCATCAAAGTGCTCGGAGGCTGAGCCTAAGAAGCTACGCCTCCCTGAGCTCTGCTCTGTCAGCTTCCCGGTCATGGCTGCTTGTTGTGTCAAGTCTATGGGAACCTGAGAGCAGTACAGACTACAGAGCCACCTCGGATGGAAGATCAGCAATCACCAGCATCAGGTAAGGAAGTTTTTATTTATTAAACAAGTGTTACTGTTATATTCTTGGTGCTGCTGGTGTTGGTAAGGGGGGAGGTTTGGAAGTGCTGCTGGTTATGGGGTGTTTCTATGGGGATGGAGGGGGGGTGTACTGTAATTGCTGTTGGTGTTAGATAAGGGAGGGTGGGGGAGTGTAACTCCTGCTGGTGTTAGGTAAGGGAGGGTGGGGAAGTGTAACTGCTGCTGGTGTTAGGTAAGGGAGAGTGGAGGAGTGTAACTCTGCTGGTGGTAGGTAAGGGAGGGTGGGGGAGTGTAACTGCTGCTGGTGTTAGGTAAGGGAGGGTGGGGGAGGGTTTAACTGCTGACGGTGTTATGTAAGGGAGGGTGGGGGAGTGTAACTGCTGCTGGTGTTAGGTAAGGGAGGGTGGGGGAGTGTAACTGCTGCTGGTGTTAGGTAAAGGAGGGTGGGGGAGTGTAATGCTGGCCATACAGTAAGATTTTCTGTCCAACCATCCAACTAGTTGATTGGCTGGAATGAAAATCTGGTAAGGTATGAAAGCAAATGACAATCAGCAATTAGCTCACAAACGCAGAAAATGGACAAAAACTGTTGTTTGAACAAACTGTTTAGAGCAAACATTTAACAAACTTGTCTGAACGACCATTTTAATCTATTTTATGGCAGTTAGGAGCAAATTGCTGATCATCAGTTACTCCCATATGTTACCAGATTTTCATTCCAACCAACCAACTAGTTGGATGTTTGGACAGAAAATCTTACCGTGTATGGCCAGCATAACTGCTGCTGGTGTTAGGTAAGGGAGGGTGGGGGAGTGTGTAACTGCTGCTGGTGTTAGGTAAGGGAGGGTGGGGGAGTGTGTAACTGCTTCTGGTGTTAGGTGGGGAGGGGTGTAACTGCTGCAGGTGTTAGGTAAGGGAGAGTGGGGGAGTGTGTAACTGCTGCTGGTGTTAGGTAAGGGAGGGTGGGGGAGTGTGTAACTGCTTCTGGTGTTAGGTGGGGAGGGGTGTAACTGCTGCTGGTATTGGGGTGTTGGTCAAGAAGGGAGGGTAACTCTGGGTGCTGCTGGGGTTGGGGTGTTGGTAGAGGGCGTAGATGTGTCTCTGGGTTCTGCTGGTGTTGGTCAGGGGGATGGGAGTGTAACTCTGGGTGCTGCTGGGGTGTGGGTAGGGCTAGTAATGGGGTATCTAGGTCCTGCTGAGGTTGGGGTGTTAAGCAGGGGAGTGTGTGTCTGTTTGCTGCTGGGGTATTGGTTGGGAGCTGAGTGTAAAGGCTCCCATACACAGTGCAATATACACCTTCCTATGTGACTTGCGATCCAAAGGCCAACATATCGGGGGTATGCAATCGGGAAGCCGACTGCCTAAATACCGGCAGCCGGCTTCCCGACTGTCATATCCCGGCAAGGGTGAAATGCCGGGCGTCTAGATGTAGACGCCCGCATTTCCCCGATGCCGGGAGACTGGCGCCCGGCATCCCGATCGTAGTGATGCCAGGCGCCGCGAGCGGACAGCCGCAGGGGGGGAGGGTTAGGTTTAGGGCTCCCGGGGGGGACTTCGGGTTAGGCACCCCCCCGGGAGGGTTGGGGTTAGGCTAGGGGGAGGGAGGGTTAGGGTTAAGCACCCCCGGGGGGGACTTAGGGTTAGGCACCCCCCCCGGGGGACTTAGGTTTAGGCAGCAGGGAAGGGGGTGGTTAGGGTTAGGCACTTAGAGGGGAGATTAGGGTTAGGCACTTTGGGGGGAAGTTAGGGTTAGGCACCCCTAAGGAGGGTTAGGGTTAGGGGGGTTAAGTTAGGTTAGAGAATATTTACCTAGCCACGATCGGGATTTCCAGTGCTGTCGGGCTTCCGCTGCTCGGAACTCTGCTGATGTCGGGCTGCCGCTGACCAATTCCCATATCGGGTGGTCCCCACACATGGACCGATTGGGTGGCCGACCACCCAATATGCCAGCACCCCCCTCCCCCACCCACATAGCACTGCATGGGATTGTACATTGCATCCCCAGATCAAGTGAACATAAAGTAAGATCTGGAGGTGCGATTGTACGTCCCCACACACGGTATATAGCAGCTATATCATACCAATCCATCGGATAGGCTGCTATATCGGAACGTGTATGGGGGCCTTAACTCTAGAAGGCCTATTTTCATTGTATATTTGTGGCTTAATCCACAAAAACACCAGTTTTCAGGGGTTGCTGAAGCCAGTGGCGGCATCCTTGGAAGCAGCTTCACTAGCTATGGCAGCAAGATTTCTCTGGGCATCCTGAGGGTTACAGGCTCCTGAGACTCTCAAATTTACCAAGAACTGAGTTTAGCTGAGAGTGAGATGTCCGATGGTAAAGCAGAATGAGATTTCTCCTCCGAGTAGCAGATTTTGCAGGAGATTACTCACCCGAGACCAGGCTATCCCCGCCACCCACTGCCCAGTGGTGGCTTGGATAGCCCTGGGCTATCAGCCTAGGACAGGGGTGCCCTGGAGAGGGGGACCCCCTTATTCAAGGGGTCCCCAACTCCACAGGGATCCCTGCCCTGGGCTGACTAATGGTCAGGGCTGATGCTGCGGCTTGGGGGCCCGGGGAAAGGGCTCCCCTGGCTGTGGCATCAGTCCCCCGCTAGAAAGGGTCCGGAGCTGGTTTTAAATATAGGGGTAACCTCATGCATATTTTTTCTCCCTATATTTATATTTTTCCCTGCTGCCTGGTGCTGGTTCTTAAATTACTGCAGAACCCTACATATTTTGTTCCCTGTAATTTTAACGAGGACTGTCTGGCAAGTCCGGGCCTGGTTAGTCTTTTTTTTGGGGGGGGTAGGCCTATGTCATTTTTTTTTTTAAACTTTTAACCCATTTTTTTTCTATTTACAGGCAGAAACATACATGGATCACAGTGATCTGTGTATGTTTCTGCCAAACTAGCAGATCACAGGCAGGTGAATTTTCTAATAAATTCCCGAATCCTATCTTCACTAGTGAAAAGGTTCTCGAGTTTTGCCGATGGTGAATTGAAGAGAGTTTGCTAACTCTCCAGTATTTTCCTGTAGCAAAGGAGATCTCTCTCCCGAGTTTTACATTAGTAAATTTGCGAGTGGGAAAAAATGCCCAAACTCTCCAGAGTTTGCAGACTCTCCCAGACTCGATTCTTAGTAAATTTACCCCTAAAGATACTTATGCAGATTCACAAAGTATTCCGCATACAGATTGTATCCACAGAAAAAAACCCAGCAAGTAATAAAACCATGTTGCACTGCAGGTGGGACAGAGTTAAAATGTGCAGAGAGATTTAGATTTGGGAGGGGTGTGTCCAAACTGACATCTAATTTGCAGTGAAAAAATCTGCAAGGATGCTGAGATAGGGTGAACTGGCCATGTATTCACCCAGTAGTGGTGCGTCCTAGCTCTAGTCATAACATACAGGTCATCAGACGTTCGCAGAATCAGTATGTATTACCGACCAGGAAGCCCGGCAGGGGTGAAGATCCTGTCAGGGGATTTAGGTAAGTAATATTAACCCTAACCCCCCCGCTACACAGCCTAAACCTAAGTCTCCAGGGGGGGTGCCTAACCCTGACCTCCCCCCAGGGGTTGCCTAACCCTAACCCCCCTTCTCCTAGCCTAACCCTAACCCTCCTGGGGGGGTGACTAACCCTAAGTCCCCCCCGGGAGCCCCTCACCTAACCCTATCTCCCCCGTGGCTGTCCACGCCCACCACCTGACTTACCTTCGTTCGGTATGCCGGGCGTCGGGCTCCCGAAGTAGGGATAATGATAGGCATTGGGATTTCAATGCCTATCATTATACCCCTGCCAGGATTAGACAGTCGGGAAGCTGGCAGTCGGCATTTCAACTGTCGGCTTCCTGACTGCAATCTGATGTTCGCACATGCAGGGTTGGATTAGGGGGGAGCGACGGGGCGGTCGTCCCTGAGCCCCCACACACAAAGGGGCCCCCACACAGGGTCAATGTGACCCTGCTGAGAACAGGTGCCAGCAGCACCTATTCCCATAGGGAGGAGGCTCTGCAGCTGCAGATATTCTACTGCATGCAGCAGCACACTCAGTGCTGCTGCATCAGTTTTCTAAGGGGGGAGATGGGGCCAGCGACTTCACACATTCCCTCCCTAACTGCCCGCATTGGGGGCGGAGCCAATATGACAAGCCCCACCCCGTGACGGCCCGGCGATGCGTGGGGATATGGGGGCAGGGCTTGCCGTATTGGTTCCGTCCCCAAAGCGGGCAGTGTAAGGGGGGAAATAAGTGTGTAGGGGTCATGCCTAATGAATGGAGGAGGTGCCCGGGTCCTTTTGCAGTCTCTACCAGCAGCAACTGCTGCATCAATGGTAAGAATGTATGTACTGCTTTAGTGTGTGTGTGTATATTATGTGTATATGTGTATACAGTGTATGTATGTGTATATGTGTTAGTGTGGGTATGCTGTTTATGTGTATGTGTGAGTGTTTGCCCCTGTCTTCATGTGGCCAGAGGGGGGCCCTTCATGTGGGGCTTTCGGGGTGGTGAGGGGTGGTGAGGGGATAGGCTGATGGGTGCCCCCACAAATTATTTGCCCCGAGGCCCCCACAAGCCTTAATCCGGACCTGCTATGGGAGTCAACCTCACTGATGGTATTGTCTCGGCAGCTCTGGGTCTTGACTCCTTGGATAGAGTATACAAGAAAAAGGAGGAAAAAAGTAGGGCTTGTCGCTGGGGCACTCTTAGTTAACTAAATAAATTTAAAATTTTACTTTTATTATGCATCAGTAAAGTTATGTGGTATAGCGGTAAAGTGGATGGAGATAAAGTACCAACCAATCAGCATTTAACTGTCATTTTTACATTCTGTGTTTGATTTTATCTTTCTCCTAACTTTAATAAATCTCCCCTTCACACGTGTCTAAGCTCCAAATGGAGCATTCAGGGTCTGATTCAGAGCCGGACGCTATTTGCGCTAGCTCGTTCAGAGAAAAGGGGTGGCTATTCAAATGAACCGTTCGCTCTTTGCGGTCTGTTCACGCCTCTATGTCTGAATGAGCGAACAAAACTTGCGGTCGTAATTTTGAAAAATACGCCCCCTGGCCGCTCGCACCATACGTCATGTCCGCTATTTATTAGATTAATCGAGTACATCGAACAGCGAATGAACTGCTCGCTATTCTTGTGGTTGGTTTTTCCTACCGCAATCTTGCGAGCAGTTCTGACTATAAAAGAACCAAGTCACGTGGGCAATGACGCCGCAGTATCAATTATGCACTCCCTTAAAACGCCCGTTTTGACCTTTAAGCACGCCTGCGTTCTGAATTCCACTCCCCGTTTTCAAGCACCTTCCCCTGTTACCACCCACATATGCCTCCTCCTGTCACTCAAAATAGCAGGCATTCGCTATTTAGCGAACAAACGATTTTCGTCCGCACTGACTGGTTCGCTTACGAGTGGCTCTGAATGAGGGCCTCAAGTCCTTAGAAAACCCACATGTTACTGGAGGTAGTGCATTATTTATTTATTACTAGCTATTTATATAATGCGCATATTGGACCTGATTCAGAGCCGTTTGCTAGATGCGATTGCTCGCACCCAGCGTATGCAAATTCGGCTAAGTGGCGGCAGGGCAGGCACTCGCTCGGAAAGGCATAAGGAAAGGCATAAGGATGCCCACTTTGTTTTTGCAAGCAATCACTTTGTGTCTATAGACACCTTATGTAGAGATGCCCACTAGTGCACGTCATCTCCAGAAAGTGTTTAATACATTGATACATCGAGGACAATCGGAAGTGTTTGCAGTGCTTGTGGTTGCCTTACCCTACCGCAAGCACTGCGAGGACTTCAGTGTAAAAGACAGGCATGTGACGTGTACTATGACGCTGGCTGTAAATTATGCACGCCTGCGTTCGCACCTCCACTCCCCCATTATTAGAGTCCTGCCCCTGTTACCACCCACAAACGGCTTCTCCTGCCACTCATTACACTGGGCTGTGTATATGTCTGGCAAGCGAGAGGTTTCCAATCGCTCAGAGTAGTTTGTGCACGTCGCAGAACACAAGCATGCGCGGTCGCTTAACAGCGGCTGCATATGAGCGAGCGGCCGCTTGCGAGCTGCTCTGAATCAGGTCCATAATCTGCAGAGAATAATAGGCAATTCACATCAGTCCCTGCCCCTGTGGAGCTCATAACCTATATTCCCTATCACACATACATCATACACAATAGGATTAATTTTTGTTGAGAGCCAAGTAACCTACCAGTATATTTTTGGAGTGTGGGATGAAACTGGAGTACCCGGAGGAAACCCACGCTGGTATGGGGCGAATATACAAACTCCACACAGTTAGGGTCACTGTTGTGAGGCGGTAATGTTAACCAATACACCCTCAGTGCTGCATTGGATGGTTTTGGTGCTGGTAGTGAGGCTGAAGTCTTATAGACACAGGGCATGTAGATGGAGAAAGCGCTGAGTGCAGTGGCGTAACAACCACCCCTGCAGACCCCGTGATTGTTTGGGGACGCCGGCAGGGGAGGGTGCTGGGACGCACACTTGGTGAGGAGGTGGTGGATGACAAGCGGCTGGAGTGGGCAATGCCCTGGACACCGCCAAGCCCATGCTCATGTCGGCGCCGGGGGAAGGGCTGTGGCAGCTGGGACACTGGCCGCTGTGTGTGCGGGCAGGGACAAGAAGAGGATCGGGGCATCTTCAGTGACAGATACCCTCCCCCTGACATCTCATCTCTGCCGGCAGCAGCAGCCTGGTGGTGGCACTGGCAGGCGCGAAGTCCTAGGGGGCCAGGGTCGCGTATACCTTTACATCAGGGAAGTGACGATAACGGTGCTCCGGCATACATTACTCACAGGAGGCAGCTCCTTCCTGCTGCTTCTCTATGGTGAGTCACCACAGGGGGGGTCAGAGGAGCATTTGGTGAGCCCTTATTGGAGGAGCTCAGTACACATGCTCCTCTGACCCGAGCAAGGGTGGAGCTACACTATCTTGTTCTTCAACTCCTCAGTCCAGGGCTTCAGGCAGCATGGAGGACAAGGGAACTACTGGAGGCTCCACATCAAGGTGAGAGGGGGTGAGACTAAAGGGGAAGATATTGCTTATGTCCTCCACTCTCTGTGTGACCCTGCCTGTGTGTGTGTGTGTCTCTTTGTAATCTTGTATGTGTGTGTATGTGTATGTATGTCTCTATATGTGGGTGTGTGTATATGTACAACTAAAATTCAGGACACACTGTGGCATATAAAGCATATTGGATAGGAAGCCTTAAGATCTGATCTCAGGTCAGTGCTATTGTAGTGAATGGTGACATTGATAAAGTCAAATAAGTGAACTATTGGCCTATAAGGACATGCTGGGGAGATACAAAGGCTAATGGCTCAGGGCGGCATGGAGAAGAGCACCAGCCACCTAAAATAGCTGCAGCCAGCAGCAGGTGTCAGTGCCTGCCATAAGGCAGCAGCAGGGTATATGGGCTCATACACACATGCCCGGGGCACTACTGCATACCATGGCTCTGTCTCGTGTTATTCCACTGCCGTGTGCTGCCTTCCAGCAGTCTATGGAGGGTCTCCCATCAGTCTCTAGGGGCGAGTTGCAGCTTGAAATGCAGTCAAATCCCGGAAATGCGAGTTTGGCCGCATTTCTCATATGCACCAAACCCCAGAATGTGATGCACTTCGGGGCTTGTTGCAGTGGGTAATGCCATCTTCCTGGCGCGTGCGTCCTTTAGCACATGCGCCAGAGGGTCTTCTGGGTCATAGACCCAGAAGTACCTCCATCGAAAAGTGCCATTCTTACAGAGAGAGTGGTCCTTTATGGTGTTCTTCATGCATGCCGGTGTTGCTAACGCCGGCATGCATGCGAAGGGTGGCGGGATGCATCGCATTCGGACTACGATGCTTCAAGCAACCTGCCCTAGGTGAGTAATAGGGGTATTTGTAGTGGGAACAGATGGAGAGCGGTCTCTAGAAGAGTAGAGGGGTCTATAGGTGATGGGGGTGGGGGCGCCAGAAACTTTTTTGGCAGGGGGGAGCAAAATTTATAGTTACGCCACTGGCTGAGCGACTAGTATCACTCAAATAGGGACCCATTTATCAATAATTGCATTTGCAATGTGATATGTGCACGATACTGCCCAGATGTATTAAATAGCACATGCAGGGACAGGGGCTCTGAAAAAAGTCCTTCCCAACGATGTACTTAGAGTGAAGAGATCACAAGAGATTGGTAAATCTGGCAGAATCACATTCCCCATAGAAATCTATGGAAGCTGCGGCTGCTGTTGGAAACGGAGGGACTTGAGCAGATATTGAAGATATTCATACATTGGGGTGGTTCTAAATAATTGAGGGTTTCCACCAAAAAACATGTGTTTTCAGGAAATATACTGCAAATATTTAATGATAAATATGCCCCTAAAGAACACCCCGGGCTGAGGTGATATACAGTATCCTCTTCTTGAGAAAGCCGCCAGTGTGCAGTGAATGTGTCGAAGATACGGATTTGCTTTTCTGTCTACAGCCTGTGTTACCAGCTTTTAGATCCAGCAAATGGACCATCGGTATTGGTGACACAAGTGTTCTTATTAAGCCACGTAACCGAGGACTTTCCTGCTACTGTATTTAGAGTAGAGATGAGCGGTTCAGATTCTGTGGAATCCGAACTGCTCCAAACACTGGGAATCCGAGTCCACCCGAGACGCGCCCTTCGGGTGTTCCTGCCTGACTCGAATCCCACAGAGGCCGAACATCATCCTCTCGATGTCGGATTCTCATGAGACTTGGATGACGTTCTGTCTCTATAAAAGGCGCTGTGCGCCCAGGACTCGGCACTATTTGTCACTCGGCACGCACGCTGCGCAGAGCTCTGCAAGGAAGTTGGCTGTGTCCAGACTCCAGACTAGTGGCTACTGGCTGTGCTGTTAAGAGACTGTAGGGGGGCACACTGTACGCTGATGCTGCGCTACTCTGCTAATTAAAGTGACTCCTTGGGCAGTGCAGTAGTCCTCTGTGTATACAAGCACTTTGACTCCTTGGGCAATAGCCTCTGTGTATACTAGCACTATGACTCCTTGGGCAATAGCCTTCTGTGTATACAAGCACTGTGACTCCTTGTTGATCCCGACAGCCGGCCTCCCGACTGCTTTATCCCGGCGTGGGTTAAATGACAGGCGTGTATATCTGGACGCCTGTCATTTTTCCGATGCCGGGAGACAGGCGCCCGGCATCCCGATCAAAGGGATGCCGGGCGCGGCGAGCGGACAGCCGCGGGGGGGAGGGTTAGGTATAGCGCACCCGGGGGGGGACTTAGGGGTAGGCACCCCCCCGGGAGGGTTAGGGTTAGGCTAGGGGGAGGGAGGGTTAGGATTAGGCACCCCCGGGGGGGACTTAGGGTTAGGCACCCCCCCGGGGGACTTAGCGGGAAAGGGGGGGTTAGGGTTAGGCACTTACAGGGGGGATTAGGGTTAGGCACTTGGGCTGCCGGGAATCGAACCATGCGGCTGGCGGTATTTCATATCGATTCCTGTGCTGCTGCTCTGTCGCTTAGTAACCAGCCAGATCACTGCAGCCTTTGGCCAATAATGGTTAAAAAAAAATATTGTGAGCTGTGAGGTGGTCTAAATTGACTGTAAATGAATGTTATTGGGGTTAATAATACTCTAGGAACAAAAAAAGGCCTAAATGATGTGTTTTTAGCTTTTTCTGTCAATTTTGTAAAAAAAAAAATCCAAAACCAAAACCAGTCACGGCAGTTTTGGCTCATCCAAATCCAAAGCTGGATGACGAATCAGAACCAAATCCAGCAAAAATGGTCCGGCGCACATCGCTAATTTAGAGTGATACTAGTCCCTCAGCGCTAAATGTATATATATTGCAAAATGCTGCAATGCTTCAGGAGAAATTGGTGTACATAAATATGTACAGGACATACAAATAAACATATAGGAGTCAATTCAGTTAGTGATGAGGGGGCCCACCTCGTTCCCTGGAATCAGGGCTGCAAACAAAAATCAGTGAGCATGGAGTTATCATAAGTGTGGCATATAGTGACACTTATCCCCACTAGGAGCCGACCAGGAACCCCCCCCATACTATCTACATATAGCAATATTATTTTTATTGGCCATAAGGAGAATAAACTGACATTAATTGGTAAGGGAGTCTAAAATAAATGTAGTCACAAACATCATGTTTAGAAAAATATATATACATTAACGAACACCTGGGGGCGATTCAATTACAAGCAAACTGCACTTATTAGTGCAATTATAGTAGCTGATGTTTGCTCGCACCTCCATAAGCTGCGAGCAGAAGTCAGCCTTCCCGCAAAGCCGCCGGAACGGAGATAATTGAATCGGCCTCAGTGATTTTTTCAATGCTTTATAGCTTCAGTACATTAAACTAGGGAATGATAGTTCCATAAATTGTACTACAAGTTAATATGTTTTTCCCCATCTGACCAGTCCCTGTTGGAAGTGCTGGTATGGAAATTTAATGTGAATAGCCAGGGGAGAAGTTACCCATAAAAATCATCTTCTACTTATCATTTAATAGAATGTACTTGATAAATGCTAGCTAGAGGCTGATTGGTTGCTAATAGCAACTTGTCCACTTCTCCGCTCTTTAGAAGAACACGTGATACATCTCCCCCATATGTTTGCTCAAAATGACAGTCTTATGTAGTCTCTTTTTATACCCCTTTTACACCGGAGATAAAACCCGGGTTATTGCAGGGTTAACCCTGGTAGCTCCTTGGTGTAAAAGGGGAGATGGTTGGATCGCCGGGTTGAGTGACCCGGCAATCCAACCCAGGTAACTTACAGGGTTTAACACGGGAGTAACCTGTGAAACCTTGCAGTGTGAATGGCACGCTCCGGGTCACGATGACCTGGAGCGCTCCACATGCCGGCCGATTGGTCCGGCTTCAGTGGCGCTTGGAGACAGAGGCGTATCTATACTTTGGCCAAGATGGCACTTGCCAGGGGCGCCGGCAGCCAGGGGGCACCATCCGGCAGTGCCACAATAGCAATTCACGCGCTCTACTGTTGACAGACAGGTATGGTGTGCTGGCTGGGCACCCGCTGCAAAGAATAGGTAGGTAAGGTGGCCACAGCCACACTGAGCGGAGAATACTGACTCAGCCGCTGCTGCAATTTCTGTTTGCCGGGTGCCCGCTGCATTACAAACGTCCCTGCCACGTGCCCCTCATTCCTCACAGTCCAGAGAGGGCAGCCTGCTCCAAATTCCTCTATGTGAGGGGTGGACGCTCCTCAATGAACTGGCTGCTATCTTAACAACAAGAGATAGTAATCTCATGCACATGCGCTGGAATATACATTACATTCCTGTAAGTAACTTGTCAGGAAAACTTTCCTCATCAGTGGACACAGTGGTCTCAAAAACAAATGTAAATAAAGGAATATAGTGCAGCACAGTTTAATTAAAAACATATACAGATAAAACATCAAAAGAAAATAATCAGAGGGGTATCCCCAGGCAGCTGAAAGAAAAACAATTACCAGCTGTGGTAAAGAACTGGCAACGGACAGTTCTTAATAAGCAGTTTGGTGTATTGTCACCGTGTAGTGTCCGGACGCTGCACGAGTGGCTCCGCTTCCAACCTCTGGTATACAGTCCTTCAGTGACTCCTGGTGTCCCCGTACCACCAACGCGTTTCGACCTCCACATCTGAGGTCTTTATCAAGGTGCAATCCTAGGTGTATGGTCTCTCTCCCAAAATCAAGTCCTTAAATACCCCAGTGTCCAATTATCAGAGCTCCGGTGTGACCGGATCCCTAGACAAAATAAACTACAAGTCCCATGATCCTCCATCGCACCGGGCCTCTATCTATGACGACTTCCGGGTGTATCCTAACAACCAAGACGCTTATTCCTCCTCCCGATTTCTTTACCGTCCCGTCATATCCGGTTAATATCCAATCTGTAACCATGGTAATTAGCAGTATCACTCATTCTCAAGCGTTCATAGTCAAAATTGAATATAGTTCATCGGAAACACCCGGAATCATGTAGGTAGGACGTGGGGATGTCCAAATCAATACCATTTCTCCAGAAAAACATAAGGATAAATACATAATAAAAAATCATTAAAGATAGAAATGTTAAAAAAGTTAAAATACTGTGATCCATAAAACACCCAAAAAAAGTGCCAGTGCGTCAAAGTGCAAACAGCAGCTAAAGTATACATGGACATAATGTGAAGAAGAATCCTAACATTGACCTTATAGAAACCATTTGACCTTGAAATCCAGGTTTAAACCCCCTGGGTGTAGAGTCCCTGAATTAAAAATTTGTCTCATTTCAGGTTTGGCTAATTGCGAAGCCACATCTTTTCATCTCCAGTGTCCTTTGACTTTTTGTAGCCCAATAAAACGTATAATGTCCGCTGTATTACTGTTATGATGTACTTTAAAATGGTTTGAAAGGGCATGAGTTTCCAAGCCATTTCTGACATTCCTCAGATGTTCCCCATACCTAACTTTCAGGGGCCTGGAAGTTCTACCTATATAAAAGAGATGGCAACTACATTCAATTGCATAAATGACATTTTTAGTATTACATGTTATGAAATCTTTAATGGAGATTTCATTGTCATTAATAGTTACCTCACTAATTTTGCTCTGTCCATCACTCTTAATGCCCCTGCAGCCTATGCACATCCCACATCTGAAAAATCCCTTGGATTTAATACCTATATTTTCCTTCTTTTTAGGTAATGCACTTTTAACCAGATGAGAGCCTATATTAGGAGCTCTCCTATAGATGCATTTTGGTATCAAGGGGAGATGGGGACCTATAACGGGGTCTTTCTTCAAAATTCCCCAATGTTTCCTTAAACATTTTTCTAGTTTATTATGTTGGCTATTAAATGAAGTCACAAAAACCCAATCCAAAGGTGATGGGGTGTCCCTTTTCCCTACATCTTGTTTTAATAGATGCTCTCTAGGTATATTTTTTACTTCTTCCATGGTATCTTCAATACTCTGTAGGGGATACCCTGATGCTAGAAAAAAAATTTACATCACTTTAGCTTGTTCATCATAGGTTATGGGGTCAGAGCAGTTTCTTTTAAGTCGTTTCAACTGTCCTCCTGGGATTGCTTTCAGCCAATTAGCATGATGGCAACTCCCCATCTGAATATAAGCATGTGAATCAGTAGGCTTCAAGTAATTCATAGTGCATAAAGTATTCTCTCGTACCTCAACTGATATATCTAAAAAATTGATTGAACTGACACTGTATGTAAAAGAAAATTCAATATTTAAAAAATTAGTATTAAGGTAAGTAAAAAATTCCTCTAAAATGGTATTCCCACCCTTCCAGATAAAAAAGACATCATCAATATATCTCGACCAGGACACCAGGTTCGCTCCGAAGGGGTTGTTGTTCCAAATACTATCATTCTCCCATTGCCCCATAAACAAATTTGCATAACTCGGAGTGAACCTGGTGCCCATTACTGTCCCAATCTTCTGAAGATAAAAGAAGTAATTAAAAACAAAATAATTATTCGTTAGAATAAAGTTGACGCTTTCTATTAAGAATTCTTGTAGACCTTGACTAATGTGACTGTCTGCAAGGCTTTTTGTAACTACCCTTATTCCATCCTGATGGTTAATAATCGTATACAGCGACTTTACATCAGCCGTAACCATTATATAATCCTCTTTCCATTCAATTTTTTCTAACAGGTTCAAAAAATCTCTAGTGTCCTTTAAATGTGATCGATTCTTTTTTACTAGGGGCTGTAAATAATAATCGATAAACTCTGATAAATTTGCGGTAGCAGTCTATTCCGGACACTATCGGTCTCCCCGGTGGATGCAGGGGGCCTTTGTGGATTTTTGGTGATACATAAATAATAGGGATCACTGGTTCCGGATTATATAAAAATGTCTCCTCCTGATCCTCTAATATGCCATCCTTTCTGTATTTGCTAGAAAGGCTTTCAATTTTTCCAAAATTCCTTGAGTAGGGTCTGTTCTAAGTCTATGGTACTTGACTCTATCATCTATTTGCCTAAGTACTTCTCCCTCATATGTTCCTCTATCGAGAACAACCACCCCCCCACCCTTATCGGTGGGTTTGATGACAATATCCATATTCAATTCTAAACCTCTTAGAGCTTGTTGTTCCTTATACATTAAATTCTTTGTATATTTCTTAGTGTCCATAGATACAATATCATCATATACCATTTTATAGAATGTATCCACATAATTGCCTTTTACATGTACGGGATTAAAAATTGATTTGGGCTTAAATGCTGTTCTTTCGATACAGTCATTGACACCTGTGTTGTCTTCATTTTTCATGAGAAAGAATTTTTTTATACATAATTTTCGTATATATTTATTTAAATCTATAAATGTGGAAAATTTGTTCAGTGATACTGAAGGGTCATATTTCAAACCCTTTTCCAACACTTTTGTTTCCTCTATTGATAATGAATGAGCACTAAGGTTAAAAATTTTGATTTTTCATTTATCTTGTAGAACTTCTGTATCCTTATCACTGTCGTTAATGGATATCTCTTTTTTCTTTTTTCTTTTTTTCTTTACATTTTTTTTCTTTTTCTTACCCCCCCTACATCCCCTAATTCTTAACATCCGTGGTATTCTCCTCTCTCCTGGAGTAAAAAACGTGATGATAGGTGGGGTCTCTCCTCTGACAAACTCACAAAATGATTACTAAGAGATATTTGTCTATTTGGGGGTGGAGTATTCCCCCAATCTCTGTTCCCATACCTCGGGCCAAACACCTGGTCCCTATTGGTTGTGTAGTTTCTCCAATTTTGATTAGATCTTATCTTGTTTGGTTGTGATTTTTGTTCCAATCTATATGGAGATCTAAGAGTGTTTCTAACATAAGTGTTTTTATTCACACCCCCTCCTTTTCCAATCAAAGGTGTCCCAAAACCACGCCCACCATAGTCTCTAAATCTTTCATTGGTTCTTTTTAAGGGGGATTCATTCGATTGTTATTTTCACTGTAATTCAATTCAATACTATCTTTCTTGGTTCCTCCCCCTTCCAATATAGTATTTTCTGACTCATCCCCGAATTCATGCATGTATCTATCTCTATTGAATTTTTTAATCTTCCGATCTACCAACATCCTTTCATTCATTTTTAAACTATAGTCCACTCTTTTCTCTAATTCTTTATATTCAGGTGAGTTCATAAGCGGGGTGACCAACTCCTTATAAGAGTTGATTTCTTCTTCTAATATCTTTAAATCATTACGTCTGTCATCTATAATCAAATTCATTAGAGAGAGGGAACAAGTTTGGAGAATATTTTCCCATTTCCTTTTAAATTCATAATTTGCTGAAATGATGAATTTAAAAGGAAATGGGAAAATATTCTCCAAACTTGTTCCCTCTCTCTAATGAATTTGATTATAGATGACAGACGTAATGATTTAAAGATATTAGAAGAAGAAATCAACTCTTATAAGGAGTTGGTCACCCCGCTTATGAACTCACCTGAATATAAAGAATTAGAGAAAAGAGTGGAATATAGTTTAAAAAAGAATGAAAGGATGTTGGTAGATCGGAAGGTTAAAAAATTCAATAGAGATAGATACATGCATGAATTAGGGGATGAGTCAGAAAATACTATATTGGAAGGGGGAGGAACCAAGAAAGATAGTATTGAATTGAATTACAGTGAAAATAACAATCAAATGAATCCCCCCTTAAAAAGAACCAATGAAAGATTTAGAGACTATGGTGGGCGTGGTTTTGGGACACCTTCGATTGGAAAAGGAGGGGGTGTGAATAAAAACACTTATGCTAGAAACACTCTTAGATCTCCATATAGATTGGAACAAAAATCACAACCAAACAAGATAAGATCTAATCAAAATTGGAGAAACTACACAACCAATAGGGACCAGGTGTTTGGCCAGAGGTATGTGAACAGAGATCGGGGGAATACTCCACCCCCAAATAGACAAATATCTCTTAGTAATCATTTTGTGAGTTTGTCAGAAGAGAGACCCCACCTATCATCACGTTTTTTACTCAAGGAGAGAGGAGAATACCACGGACGTTAAGAATTAGGGGATGTAGGGGGGGTAAGAAAAAGAAAAAAATGTAAAGAAAAAAAGAAAAAAGAGATATCCATTAATGACAGTGATAAGGATACAGAAGTTCTACAAGGAAAATGCAAAATCAAAATTTTTAACCTTAGTGCTCATTCATTATCAATAGAGGAAACAAAAGTGTTGGAAAAGGGTTTGAAATATGCCCCTTCAGTATCACTGAACAAATTTTCCACGTTTATAGATTTAAATAAATATATACGATATTTATCTATAAAAAAATTGTTTCTCATGAAAAATGAAGACAACACAGGTGTCAATGACCGTATCGAAAGAACAGCATTTAAGCACAAATCAATTTTTAATCCCGTCCATGTAAAAGGCAATTATGTGGATACATTCTATAAAATGGTATATGATGATATTGTATCTATGGACACTAAGAAATATACAAAGAATTAACGTATAAGGAACAACAAGCTCTAAGATGTTTAGAATTGAATACGGATATTGTCATCAAACCCACCGATAAGGGTGGGGGGGTGGTTGTTCTCGATAGACGAGCATATGAGGGAGAAGTACTTAGGCAAATAGATGATAGAGTCACGTACCATAGACTTAGAACAGACCCTACTCAAGGAATTTTGGAAAAATTGAAAGCCTTTCTAGAGAAATACAGAAAGGATGGCATATTAGAGGATCAGGAGGAGACATTTTTTTATAATCTGGAACCAGTGATCCCTATTATTTATGTATTACCAAAAATCCACAAAGACCCCCTGCATCCACCGGGGAGACCGATAGTGTCCGGAATAGACTCTGCAACCGCAAATTTATCAGAGTTTATCGATTATTATTTACAGCCCCTAGTAAAAAAGAATCGATCACATTTAAAGGACTCTAGAGATTTTTTGAACCTGTTAGAAAAAATTGAATGGAAAGAGGATTATATAATGGTTACGGCTGATGTAAAGTCGCTGTATACGGTTATTAACCATCAGGATGGAATAAGGGTAGTTACAAAAAGCCTTGCGGACAGTCACATTGGTCAAGGTCTACAAGAATTCTTAATAGAAAGCGTCAGCTTTATTCTAACGAATAATTATTTTGTTTTTAATTACTTCTTTTATCTTCAGAAGATTGGGACAGCGATGGGCACCAGGTTCACTCCGAGTTATGCAAATTTGTTTATGGGCCAATGGGAGAATGATAGTATTTGGAACAACAACCCCTTCGGAGCGAACCTGGTGTCCTGGTCGAGATATATTGATGATGTCTTTTTTATCTGGAAGGGTGGGAATACCATTTTAGAGGAATTTTTTACTTACCTTAATACTAATTTTTTAAATATTGAATTTTCTTTTACATACAGTGTCAGTTCAATCAATTTTTTAGATATATCAGTTGAGGTACGAGAGAATACTTTATGCACTATGAATTACTTGAAGCCTACTGATTCACATGCTTATATTCAGATGGGGAGTTGCCATCATGCTAATTGGCTGAAAGCAATCCCAGGAGGACAGTTGAAATGACTTAAAAGAAACTGCTCTGACCCCATAACCTATGATGAACAAGCTAAAGTGATGCAAAAAAATTTTCTAGCAGCAGGGTATCCCCTACAGAGTATTGAAGATACCATGGAAGAAGTAAAACATATACCTAGAGAGCATCTATTAAAACAAGATGTAGGGAAAAGGGACGCCCCATCACAATTGGATTGGGCTTTTGTGACTTCATTTAATAGCCAACATAATAAACTAGAAAAATGTTTAAGGAAACATTGGGGAATTTTGAAGAAAGACCCCGTTATAGGTCCCCATCTCCCCTTGATACCAAAATGCATCTATAGGAGGTCTCCTAATATAGGCTCTCATCTGGTTAAAAGTGCATTACCTAAAAAGAAGGAAAATATAGGTATTAAATCCAAGGGATTTTTCAGATGTGGGATGTGCATAGGCTGCAGGGGCATTAAGGGTGATGGACAGAGCAAAATTAGTGAGGTAACTATTAATGACAATGAAATCTCCATTAAAGATTTCATAACATGTAATACTAAAAATGTCATTTATGCAATTGAATGTAGTTGCCATCTCTTTTATATAGGTAGAACTTCCAGGCCCCTGAAAGTTAGGTATGGGGAACATCTGAGGAATGTCAGAAATGGCTTGGAAACTCATGCCCTTTCAAACCATTTTAAAGTACATCATAACAGTAATACATCGGACATTATACGTTTTATTGGGCTACAAAATGTCAAAGGACACTGGAGACGAAAAGATGTGGCTTCGCAATTAGCCAAGACTGAAATGAGACAAATTTTTAATTCAGGGATGCTACACCCAGGGGGTTTAAACCTGGATTTCGAGGTCAAATGGCTTCTATAAGGTCAATGTTAGGATTCTTCTTCACATTATGTCCATGTATACTTTAGCTGCTGTTTGCACTTTGACGCACTGGCACTTTTTTGGGGTGTTTTATGGATCACAGTATTTTAACTTTTTTAACATTTCTATCTTTAATGATTTTTTATTATGTATTTATCCTTATGTTTTCCGGAGAAATGGTATTGATTTGGACATCCTCAGGTCCTACCTACATGATTCCGGGTGTTTCCGATGAACTATATTCAATTTTGACTATGAACGCTTGAGAACGAGTGATACTGCTAATTACCATGGTTACAGATTGGATATTAACCGGATATGACGGGACGGTAAAGAAATCGGGAGGAGGAATAAGCGTCTTGGTTGTTAGGATACACCCGGAAGTCGTCATAGATAGAAGCCCGGTGCGATGGAGGATCATGGGAATTGTAGTTTATTTTGTCTAGGGATCCGGTCACACCGGAGCTCTGATAATTGGACACTGGGGTATTTAAGGACTTGATTTTGGGAGAGAGACCATACACCTTGGATTGCACCTTGATAAAGACGTCAGATACCAGGAGTCACTGAAGGACTGTATACCAGAGGTTGGAAGCGGAGCCACTCATGCAGCGTCCGGACACTACACGGTGACAATACACCAAACTGCTTATTAAGAACTGTCCGTTGCCAGTTCTTTACCACAGCTGGTAATTGTTTTTCTTTCAGCTGCCTGGGGATACCCCTATGATTATTTTCTTTTGTTGTTTTATCTGTATATGTTTTTAATTAAACTGTGCTTCACTATATTCCTTTATTTACATTTGTTTTTGAGACCACTGTGTCCACTGATGAGGAAAGTTTTCCTGACAAGTTACTTACAGGAATGTAATGTATATTCTAGCGCATGTGCATGAGATTACTATCTTTTGTTGTTACATATAGCTTTTAGAGGTGTTGGGAGCCCCTCTCTTGTCTATCTCCACATGTGCTGCAGGTTTAGGCGCACGAATATTTCTAGTCTGGTATCTTTTCATGGTAGCTATCTTAGTCCAGAAGAATTGTTTATACAGTACATATATGAACCAGCACTTTAGCTATAGTGGGCTACAGTGATCCTTCCAAAACAAATTTAGAGCACTTTAAAAAAATAAAAAATAAATATTTATTTATTGAAACAAAACAATGACAAGTCAAATAAAGGCCATAAAGGTCCTAAACACATGCATATCAAAAATCTCAAAAACTCAGACAGTACATGCGTCCCATGGCGTGTACGCAGTTGCAATTGAGATATACGGTATAAGAAATGTATTGTAAATGTGTTGGGCATCCCTGTGCAGTGCATGGGAGGTGGCTATTCAGGCACACAAAGTGGTACATGTTATGGGCATGTTATGGGGTGTTATAGGTGAGTCGCTGGACTGACTATGAACTCAGACCCTTTGGAGGCTGTACTCTGGCAGAGTCTGCATCTAGCATGGGGCTGGTGCAAGTATCTATGGTGGCATCTAAAGATGCACAAAGTAGTATTATAGCATCTAAAGACATTCAAACTGGGCGTCTCAGTCCTTGCACAGTCAGGCAGACGCTTGTACACCAAGGAAGGGCTAATACTAGCATTGATATAAAGTCACTGCACCAGAAGACACATAAGCACTTGCAGCAGCGTGTGACTCAGAATCAGCCCCAAAGTGAGAAAAGGGCATTGTGTTTATATAAGTGCGAACACAAAATAAGGTGGAATACAATTGGTAACCACACAAGCATTGTATGTGTATAGGAACTTGTTCAATATAAAACTAAAAAAGTCACAAAGGCAAATTCAATAGCAAAATAAGGGCAGAACATGTCAAATATATATCTTTGAAAGTGAGCACAGCATAAGATTACTGAGCAGTGTGATCACCACCCTCCTAAGTGTGTGGGAACCAAACAAGATGAAAACTCATACCTTATATTAGGTCAAAAGAAATGGCATGTAATTTAAGTATATACTGTATGGGTCTCAATCCATGAAGTAGCATGAGGGAGGGTATAAACTCTTTAGATGAATGAGGGAGTATATAAGCTCTTTAGATGAACAAGTATATATATATATATATGTATAAGCTACTTACATGAGCGAGGGAAGGTGTCAATGAAATGTGCCTAAATACTAAAACATTAATTTATCTTAATCACTGGAGAGACGTCTCCAACCAATCCATGTGAAATATAAAGAAAATATTTTCCTTAAGATAGGATTAGGGATAGAGGGGTACTCTCAATCTATACTTGAAGAATGCTTTTATTGGTAGCAGCAGAAATGTCCAGTACTAGCATTTTAACACCTCTCAAGTTCTACTACTAGGCGGAAAGTTGTCAAAGATTGCCTATTCTTGGGTCAAAATAACATAATTTACCAGATGGTAAGAGAAGAATCTACAGACAGACATTTAGAATTATCTAAACACTGAGCGTGACCAGAAGCAATGATATCAGTCAGCAGGAGTTTTGAGACATATAGGGCATGCAGGTCTATCAAACAGGTCCATTAAAATTCTACTTTTGGGTGAAAGGTAAGCACTGTGTAAAATCTTGAGAAACGTTTCTGTATACTGTACATAGGTGGTCATAGTATCAGATAATATTTTGAGAAGATACCCGTCATCAGACAAGGGAAGTACTCCAGCCATTGGACAATGCCCATCTTAAGCTTTGAACGACCCAAAGGAACACGTAAAACCAGAAAACCATAATGAAAAGAGACTAACAACTAAGGATACTATAAAGTGTAGTAAACACTGTATCAGACTCCTTATTTTGAAACATAATGTTGTTAACATACAGGATCTTACTGTCTACACAAGAAATATAAACATAACCATTAGAACAGCCAACAGAGCAATTGAGCCTATTATAAAGAGAAAAAGCAGACTCACATTGTTTAAATAGCAGCCGTAACTTTTTAATACACAATTTTCTTTTCTTCTACACATTACTTATTTTTAATATTTCACCGATTCTCCAAAAGATATTTTAATATATACCAATAAAAATGATATGTTTTAGAATTAGTTGGTTCAGAGTGAACTGTAAAAGATGCTTTCTTCTTTTCCTCTTGAAAATAATTGTCCATAATGAAAAGAGATAGTTCTATGCTACTGAGGTGGCCTCAGGATAGCGTCCAGAAGGTTTCCTCACCCCACTTCCAGAACTGATTCCAGTTGAGAACTAACATAGTGCTGGGCTTGCAAAAAAGGCCAGTCCAAATGGACAAAGAATATGAAACTATTCTAATTATGGGATAAATTAGAATAATAGGGATTTGGTAATATATAGAAGATAATATATTGATGCCTATGTATTACCACGTTGTGGTTAACGTTATACCTTTATTTTTCAAGGTATTTTCTTGTCTTGGCCGCTGTGAACGCTGTACCTCTGTTACATCACACTTGGGAATCGAGTGAAATAGGAATTTTCACACGTTTGAATATTTTTAGTTACATGTATTAATGATTTTTCTCACATGTACTTACAAATACCTTATCAGTATGACCAAATCATTTTAGATGTGTCCATAGGCATCAATATATTCTCTTCTATGTACTACCAAATCCCTGTTATTCTAATTTATCCCTTAATTAGGATCTCTGTTCATAGTTTTTTATTTATATTTATTCCAGCCCCGACTGTGTTTTTTACAGAGGAATACAGCTACATGCAGTAACATACAGTACTAACGGATCAACATAGCTCCTTCCTTATACTTTTTGTCTATGTGCTGTCTTCCTGGGCAGCACTTGTCACAGTAGTTACATTATCACCCTGCATATAACTGTATGCAGCGAGCGGACATCCTCCGTGGTAACATCCAATTTTTAACATTATTCTGCTCATTGTCAGCAGAGTTTTAATTCTTTATGACATTTTCATTGCAGCTTAGCGATGTCCAGTTTTGTCCTGTTTAGCAGTATTCATATGATTTGTTTTGTTTAGTTATAGTAACCATGGTAACGGGTGCACTAATTAATTTGTTGATGTCACTTCCTGCTTCTGTGTGGTCGGAAGGCGTTTCTCACGAGGTGGTTCTTATAAAGGTTTGTAACGTATCATGTTTTGTAATATCCTGACGAAATGAAGTACATTCATGAACCGTTGATGCAATAAGAGATTGAAGTGTCTATCTTTACAAGCCACTACGAGTGCCGCCACCCCCGCTATTACATATATATATATTTAATGTATTTACATATAAGTTTATGTGGTACTTTCTTCCCTGTGGTGAGGCTGTGCCCAGTGTGTGGGATGCACATGAACAGGAGAAGAAGGGGGTGGAGTGATATGGCTGGAAGTGGTTGGGTTCCTGTCAGGAAAAGAGGGGCAGGGACAGAGAGATGTATAAAAAGAGCTGCCAGCAGACTGACAGTTAGTCTGCTGATCCCTCCCTTCAGTGCCCACCCCTTTGCGTCCCGAGTGGCAGCTTAGCAATGGAGGCTGCCGGGCGCAGGGGGGTGAAGCTGGAGAGGGAGCTTGTGGGCTTTGTGGCCGGGTCCGGCTCTCATTGGCGATGGGGTGGAGGAGTCGCCTGCGGCTGCCCGGGAGCAAAGGACTGGAGAGTGTGGTATTCAGTGAGCGGGCGGCTCCTGATCAGCTGTCAGCAGCCAGGGAGCTGTAAGTGTCTGCAGCAGTAGTGGCCAGCAGCAGTGGTGGGAGTCAGACATTATCAGTGTCTGCTGTTAGAAGGAAACGGAGCCCCTGTCAGACAAGCCAGAGCACACAGTCACCCCTAATAATTCAGGCAGGTAATCAAGTAGTACACAGTCGTGGAACAGATCAGCGCACAGACAACAGAGATCCCCAGCCATTCAGGGATGTGGTGAGCATGCAGTGAGTAGTACAGCTGCACCGCTCCACAGACACCTGTCAGCGAGGAGAGTATTACAGCTCACACTGACCTATTCAGTGAAGGTAGAAGAGATGGATCAGTGCAGGCTCAGTGTAACTAGGAGGTGGTGGGCACGAAAGGCTGCTCAGAGAAGTAAGCCGCCTGCAACATGCAGATTTGAGCAGAGCTACCTCGGAGAAGCCAGCTGGGGGTGAGGTGACAGGCGGGTAGCTGAAGAGCTCGGAGCAGCAGCTGGCAGAATCTTATATTCAGCAGCAGCGCCTGCCAGCAGGTATGAGTGACTTATTATACTGCACATACATGCAGTGTCATCCTGTAATAGGGCAGACTGTATTCCTATACCTATTTCACAGAAGCAAACAGGAAGAAGTGACTTATTAAAGGAATCAGAACCTGGAAAACCTAGGGCTGTTTAGCTTTCCATCACCCAGCTTTTTTACTAATAATAGTGAAGCGGAGAGAGTTTGGGGGAGTGGGGTGTTAGACCCTCACTGTGAAGCAAGATATATTTTATTTACTGAATCAAAAGTAACTTGTTAACCTAGACACTTTCAGTAACCATAGTTGGTAAGAAAGTACTGTATACAGAGAACTTCGTTCTAACATCCTCTCTAAATTGAAGGATGTTCCCAAAATACTCTGAGAGCATAAGGAACATTCTACAAATTGCAATGCATCACTTTTGTCTGATAGTTGGACTATCTAATTAAACAGGGGACTTTGCTAGTGTACTGTTGCATGACATGTGAGTTTACATTTATTTAAGTTAACGGACCATATATAGGTTTTTATATGATATGCCTAATTTGTTCAGTTAACATATAAACATCATATGTACAATGCTTGGAATGATAAAGTTAAATTTTTGTTAACATTAATTTACAACCATCTTACTAAAGTATAAGTATTTTTCAAACTGTATCTTGTGTGTCACTTTCCCGGAGGAGCAGTGAGAAGTACATAATTATTCTGGTAAAAACGTATATTCATTGTGTGAACCAATGTTACATGACACACCTATAATTTAACACTTAAATTAGGGTGTTCCCAAGTAGGCCAATACTACTTACTTATACTTGGGTGGAGGCACTGATTTAAAAAGGAGTTACACCACTTAGTGGGAGGTAAAGGGTGGGTACAGTAGAGTATATGGGAGTTAGTAACCTGGTGACCCTAGAGAGGGTAAAAGGAAATAACATAATTTACCAGAAGGTAAGAGAAGAATCTACAGACAGACATTCAGAAGTATCTAAACCCTGAGCGTGATATCAGTCAGCAGGAGTTTTGAGACATATAGGGCATGCAGGACTATCAAACAGATCCATTAAAATTCTACTTTTGGGTGAAAGGTAAGCCCTGTGCAAAATGTTGAGGAACGTTTCTGTATACTATACATAGGTGGTCATAGAATCAGATAATATTTTGAGAAGATGCCCATCATCAGAAAAGGGAAGTACTCCAGCAATTGGACAATTCCCTAAGTTAAGATTTGAACGTCCCAAAGGGACACGTAAAAACCATAATGAAAAGAGATAGTTCTGTGCTGCTGAGGTGGCCTCAGGAGAGCGTCCAGAAGGTTGCCTCACCCCACCTCCAGAATTGATTCCAGTAGAGAACTAACATAGAGCTGGGCTTGTAAAAAGGCCAGTCCAAATGGACAAAGAATATGAAACTTTTCTTTTGCCTCAGAGTGGCATAGGGTTTTCTTTTCTTTTTTTAACAAGATTTGATTAACTGACCAACTATAGTTAATCCCTCTTTTTCCCATACATGGAGAAGAAAGAAAGCCGCCCTTCTCTAGAAATTTAGGATTTGCAAAAATGGCAAATGGACAGAGTGATACAGACTACTGTAAGCTACAATGTACAGTGGAGGATAAACCAAATGATTTGTATAGTCATTGGGAGTGGATTGTCAAGTAAATGAGGTGGGACAGCATTGTCCTGCAAATGTAAGAAAGCGACCAACAAGATGTTAGGTGTAAAATGTTGCTGTAATGTAGAATTGGTGTAATTATATTGGTTATATAGCCAGTTTCGCAAATATCAAAGCTGTGTGTTATGTTTGTAAGCTTAACATCAGGAAGATTAATGTTCTCATTAGTTTGGGGCTGGTATAAGTCAATACAAGTCTGTTCACTACTCCAAATAAAGATGTGAAGCAAACAAACAATAGATAAAGCATCACTGCATGTTAAGAGTACAAGTAGTACTTCAAGAGGAAATTATAGTTTGGGAAAATTTACAATTTTCAAAAGATTGGCTCTACCCAGGTAAGACACAAGAATATAGCTTCACTCCATGGCTCATGTTGGAATTCATTTTCCAATATTACACTTATAGAAATAATTAAGGTTGTTATTAATTAAAACCCAAAAGTATGAGATGATACCGTTTAGAAGACAAATTGGAAAATTCGCTGCCCATAAGCAATGGGTAAATCCTTTCTTTAGGTGGAGACTTATAAAAGTTAATTGTAAATCTAGATATGCAGCCAAAGTCTCCCACTCTCATCATGAGAGGTCTTAAAGATGATTTGTAATTGGAAATATAAATTAGCACATCATCTATAAATGCTTAACCTGAGCATTGGTAAAATGTGTATGCCTTCCAACAGGGGCCAGCTCTGTAACACTCTAAGCAAAGGGTCAAGGGGAGAGAGGACAGTTATTGTTGATGCCACAGGACATTATTATATGATCACTGTGTGTGCCATTGATTAATAGGGTCATGGATGTAAAATCATAGAAAAATTCAACGAAATTTTGTAAAACTATTGTGTTTTACAGTGGAATTACAAGTGCCAGCATCACCGGCTTGTGCTGACCGATTTGGGGTGCTAATGCTTTGGACTTGGAGCCCCGGTGATTGGGTCTCTAGGCTGTGGCAATACACCCCGGTCGGTTGGGTCTGGTGCTGGTCTTAAATATAGGGGGATCCCCACGTTTTTTTTACCCCTATATTTAAAACCAGAACTGCAGCCTTGGGTTGGTTTCTAAAATACGGTGGAACCCTACACTTTTTGTTCCCCATATTTTTAGAAACCACCACTGGCTGGCAAGCCTGGGGCTGGTTTGGCTTTTGGGGGGGGGACCTTATGTCATTTTTTTTGTAAATTTTTACTTCTTTTTTTACAGGTACAACACAATGGGAATTTTTGGGAAATATTCTGTGGACCCCCCTAAAGATGTGTAGATATGGGGGATCACTATGGGTGCCCACATTTTTAACTCCTGAAGGAAGTTGGGGTTTCAGACAGCCGTGGCAGGTGCATTTTTGCAGAATTTAAAAAAAATGCGTTTTGGGACATAAAAATATGCTAGTACCCATTTTCATGTACTCCAAATTTGATGGGACCATTTTTAAAAACAAAAAAAAATAAGCAAAATGCTCTTCTGCATCACTTCTTCAAAGTCAGGAAATAAAACCACCTGCCACGGCTATTTAAAAACCCGACTTTCTTTTGCAGGTACCCATAGTGATCCCCCATGTCTGGACATCTTTAGGGGGGGTCCTAGGATTATTTCCCGAAAATTCCCATTTTTTTACCTTCGATCCAAGTACCGCCGGGTCCCGTTTTCGCCTACATTCAAATTGAATACGGGGATACGAGGGCGTGCGATACTTTAATGCCTGGAAAACAAGCGAAGTCGGCGTTAAGTCCGGGCCGCGTTAAGTTAACGTGGCTTGGCTCAAATTGAATATGGGCCATGGTTTCCCTGGAAATAACTGAGAGTCAAATGTATTTCAAGCATTAGACACTGCCTTAATTTATTGTCTTAGTAGAAATATGTATTATATTATACTATAATATGATATATAAGTTAGTGTTTGCCAAGCTCCTCTGGTGAATATGACAGAAATCAAATCTGGTAAATATGTTAAATTACAACATAATTTATCAGCTACAAAATGATGGAATGATATAAGACTGATGGGTTTTACCTTAACGTGGCAGGGGGGGCATACATTTTTGGCCACATAAATATATAAACCTTATTTATACTTATTGTTAATTGTTAGAGTTTATTATAATTGTTTTGATTATCAGTATTCTTAGTGCTTATAGTGTGCACCTGCATTTTCTTTTTTCCGCATGGCACCACAAGTCTCAGCATGGTAGAACCTCTTTTATTATGTTTAAAATTAGGGTGTGCAGTCCAGCCCCTCTTCCCCAGAATGAACACGCAATTTATCAGAGATCACAAAGTACCATGAAAGCCTTTCGGAGTCCTCTCATCCACCTCCTAAGCCTGTGTGAAGAGGAAGTGAATGAGTAGGGTTTAAGTGCTCAAGCTAATGATGAGTGACATTTCAATTTAGGTAAGTTAAATCAATAAAAGATTATTACTAAAGAAAGGAAGAATGGAGGATGGGAAAGGTAAATATAAAGGTGATCTATCAGTGAATATTTATTTGCTGCACTAAATGGTACCGATCTAAGGAATGGGTAAGCTGCTAAATGCCACTAATAACAATAGGTGGCAGTTCTTTTGTGGGAATCACTGGAGACTCGGAGCTGTTTATTAGTGTGGGCATCTCAGAAGAATGACACAGTGTGTACTGTGTGAATTTGATTTCAGTGACCGCTACAATTCATGACTGGTGGTGAGCCATAAACATGGCAGCCATGTGTTAATGAGTAAGATGCCACTCTGATATATGGTAGTAGCGCCAAAGGGGGCCAGTGTTAGGCAGTGTATAACTTAATTTATAATGGGAATTTATAATGGGCTGTGGCATCTAGTAAAATTAATATGGATGAACGTTCGTGCTAAACATTTTTTATTCTTAAATTAAATGAATTAGCAGTACGAGTATATATCATCACAAGGCAATGTGGAAAAAGCTGTGCTAACACACTTATACAGTAGTTAAATGCCACTAAAACATATTCCTGATGGAAATTCCTTGTGTACGATTATAATTGTATATGCTATAACCAACAATTAGAGGTGTCCAGGACATCAAAGAGAGCTATTAAATATATATTGACTATATGGCTATTGGCTATTGCAAACAAATATATATATATATATAATAACAACAAAGGCGTCACTCCAAGACTTGCAAAAAAAGGTATAAATCTGTGTCTTTAATAACAACGTTTCAGGGACTGCTACCCCGTCATCAGGACAGACATCAGTCCTGATGACGGGGTAGCAGTCCCCGAAACGTCGTTATTAAAGACACGGATTTATACCTTTTTTTGCAAGTCTTGGAGTGACGCCTCTTTGTTGTTATTACATTAGGGGCTTTTTCTGTCCTGTTGGAGGAAGGCACCCAAGCGTGTTTAGTCGGGGTTTACAGCCGCCAAGAGTGCTGGAGTCAGTGTGATTGATATATATTATATATATATGTAATATATCAAGAAAGCCCGGCACTCTGCAGACCTCATTGGAGGTTTTTAACTTGCTCCGGGTGCCCTCAGCAATGGAGATCACTCCCTTGATACAGACGACGGCATAACCGGCACTCCGGAGACGAGCACAATAGTGTAAACTAGGGGTGTGCACCGGCCACTTTTCGTGTTTTGTGTTTTGGTTTTGGATCTGGATCTTTCTTCGTGTTTTGGATCTGGATTGGTTTTGCCAAAACCACCCTTCCGTGTTTTGGGTTCTGGGTTTTGTGTTTTGGATCTGTATTTTTTTGAAAAAAAGCATAAAAACAGCTTAAATCACAGCATTTGTGGGTTTTTCTGCTCCTATGCAATTATTAACCTCAATAACCTTCATTTCCACTCATTTCCAGTCTATTCAGAACACCTCACACCTCACAATATTGTTTTTACGGCCAAAAGATTGCACCGAGGTAGCTGGATGACTATGCTAAGCAACACGAGTGGGCGGCACAAACAGGTGGCCCATCTAGGAGTGACACTGCAGTGGCAGACAGGATGGCAGTTTGAAAAACTAGGCCCCAAACAGTACATACTGCAAAGAAAAAAAGAGGTGCAAAATGGAATTGTCCTTGGGCCCTCCCACCCACCCTTATGTTGTATAAATAGGACATGCACACTTTAACAAACCAATCATTTCAGCGCCAGGGTCTGCCACATGACTGTGGCTGAAATGATTGGTTCGTCTGGGCCCCCACAAAACAAGCTGGCAATTAATGTGTCCCTGCACAAACTGGCTCTACGGAGGCAAGATGTCGTCCTCATCCTCCTCATCCACCGATTCCTTGGATAAAACAGGAAAAAGGGATTTAGGTGTCCCTGGACTGCTTACGGTCTTAGTCAAAGTTTCTGAACTTGACAGTAACTTTTTATGAACGCGCTGCAGGTGCCGTATAAGGGAGGATGTTCCTAGGTGGTTAACGTCCCTACCCCTACTTATTTCACCTTTACATATGGAACATATGGCAAGACAGTTGTCCGGATTTGGATAGAAATATTGCCAGACCAAAGAGGTGGAATGTTTGGTCTTCTGCCCAGGCATGACCGTGATGGGCTTTTTCATCCCATGGACAACAACTGTCTCCCCCGGAGCCTGATTTAAACAAACCACATCACCATCAGAATCCTACTCGCCAACTTCCTCCTCAGTGCCAGCTACACCAGTATCCTCATCCTGTTGTACTTCAACAGTGACATCTTCAATTTGCATATCAGCAAGTGGACTGTGGGTGCTCCTTTCAGCACTTGCAGGGGGCGTGCAAATGGTGGAAAGAGCCACCTCTTCCCGTCCAGTGCTGGGAAGGTCAGGCATCGCAACCACCACCACACTTGGACTCTCCTTGGGGATTTGTGATATCTTCTTAGAAAGCACAGTTCTTCGCTGTGCTTTTGCCAGCTTAAATCGTTTGATTTTTTTAGCGGGAGGAGGGCTTCCATCGTCATGTGAAGCTGAACCACTAGTCATGAACATAGGGAAAGACCTTAGCCGTTCCTTGTCACTCCGTGTCGTAAATGGCATATTGGCAAGTTTACGTTTCTCTTCAGATGATTTAAATATTTTTTTCAAGGTAATTTTCCTGAACTTTGTCATTTGGGAATGTATGTGCCCTCTACTATGACATTGGGCATCGGCCTTGGCAGACGATGTTGATGGCATGTTATCGTCTATGTCATGACTAGTGGCAGCAGCTTCAGCACTAGGAGGAAGTGGTTCTTGATCTTTCCCTATTTTATTTTTATCGGAGAAAGTTTGGTCCTCCATTTATGTTATATTGATATATACGTGCAGCTAAGGCGCACACAAACACAGAAAATAATTTTTTATTTTTGTTGGAGACTAGTGCACTTTGTGGGTTACACCACCCTTTAAGAAATGAGCCAGCCGGCCCTTTACTTATGGGACACAGGCGCACGCTTGGCGCTGCTCCTTTGTTGATGCACGTGCAGCTACAGCCCACACAATTCACAAACACAGAAAATATTTTTTTATTTTCTTTGGAGTGCCCTTTGGGGGTTACAGCACCCTTTAGCGGTCAATCCAGCCGGCCCTTTATTTATGTGACACAGGCGCACGCTTGGCACTACTTTGTTGATGCAGGTGTGGCTACTGCGCACACAATTCACAAACATAAAAAAATATATATGTTTATTTTGTTTGGAGTGCCCTTTGGGGGTTACAGCACCCTTTAACGGACAAGCCAGCTGGCCTTTTACTTATGGGACACAGGCGCATGCTTGGCGCTGCTCCTTTGTTGATGCACGTGCAGCCACAGTGCACACAATTCACAAACACAGAAAAAATATATTTTTTTTTTGCACTTGGGGGGAGCACCACTGATGGACAGAGCACCCCCTGGACAACACTACAGCACCCCTTTAGGACTGGGACACTGCACAGGACTTTGGAGTGGACACAGCCCCTATGGACAACTGACTGCACAACACAGTCCAGTCAGCCCCTATGGACTTTGAAGTAGTGGACACAGCCCCTATGGACAACAGCAGCACAGCGCAGCACAGCACAACACTACACTGATCTACACTACACTACACAGCCCAGCCAGCCCTAACTCCCACCCTCCCTCTTCATTGTCCACAGCCGAGTGAGAAAATGGCGCCGACGCGGGTACCTTATATAGGATCCAAAACCCGCGAGACCCGGAAGGCGGGATGATGATGTTTTGCCTCGATTTCAGATCCGAGTCAGGCGGGAAAAGTCGAGCCTGACTCGGATCGGGGGGGATCGGGGGGGTTCGTATTTCAGAAATCCGAACCCGCTCACCCCTAGTGTAAACAGGTGTCTTTTAATTCTAAGTTTCAGGGTTCTCCCCCTTCCTCAGGAACACACACAGTGACAAAAGTAATACAAACAATGACTTAAATACTTTGTGGTGCCAATCGTAGTGTCACCCCCCGCAGTCCACCGGCGCTCTGACTATCTAATTCCGGTCGCGGCATCCGAAACCCGGAAGTGACGTCATCCGGCACCCGGCTGGTTGCCTGGGAGACACTGTAAATAAAACAAGCAGTGCATGTAAGCATGGAACATATTGCTCATAAAAACAGTGACAAGAACAGAGCACTAATGTCTGTATGTATAACACAACATGCAGAAATACAATATATTTAAAAAAAATATTAAAACGTCATAAGAGTGAATTATATGACAGCAAATGTCGCCATCTTGTGGACAAAGATTAAAAATTCATAAACAACAGAGAAAATGAAAGGGCTGTTTCAGATGCCTTGGAGGTACCACTTGCAACTATTTTGTTGCCAGTGAATATATTGCACTTCCGTATACAGGCAGGAAATTTAAAATCCAGTGGAGTCTGCACTGTACCTCTAGGTTTGTCATTTATGTTCTGTCTTGCCCATGTGGGTTACACTACGTGGGCAAGACAGAGCGTCAATTTAAAGAAAGGATGGCCCAGCATAGGTCGGCCATCAGAGCGGCCTTGGTGAGTGGTCAAAGTGAACAACCAGTGGCACGCCACTTTGCCAAACTCAAACATGGTATGGCGACATTAAGGTATCGCATTGTGGATCATATCCCGGTTTCTATCAGGGGGGGTAATAGATCCAAGAAGCTCCTACAGAGAGAATCAAGGTGCATTCAACGCTTAGATACTGTAATACCTAGAGGCCTCAATGAATCCTTGGGCCTGCATAATTTCTTGTGAAGTTGGCTCCATTCTGGCCTCTTGCTTGTTATAATTATATACAGACAATTATCTACTTCTCTTAGTTTTGGCAAAAAAATAATTTTTAGTATTAGCTCAAAAGCTTTATACTTAGTGATAGTTGGTATTAGTATTTATTTATTTTGATTAGTGTTCAATCAGTGGTAGATGTTTATGGGTTACTGTTACTACATGACAGGATATAGTTATAGCAGTTCCATATATTATATTTAATAACAAGTTCCGGTGACGGCTCTACGTACCTAATGATATATAAGTAATAATTATAAATTTGTAAAAAAAAAATATTTATAACTATAAACATTTTTTTAATAATATTGGATGCTATGAATATATGTATTGATTATTATCACATTTCACGTCACTGCTCATATTTTTTTATAATGCTTTTTTAATATTTATTGGTGGCACTAATTTCTAGCTGTGTTTCTGAGCTTTTCTCAGTTCTTCATGAATTTTTAATCTTTGTCCACAAGATGTTGACATTTGCAGTCATATAATTCACTCTTATGACGTTTTCAAAATTTTTTAAAATATATTGTATTTCTGTACGTTATGTTATAAATACAGACATTAGTGCTCTGTTCTTATCACTGTTTTTATGAGCAATATGTTCCATGCTTACATGCACTGTTTGTTTTATTTACAGTGTCCCCCAGGCAACCAGCCGGGTGCCGGATGACGTCACTTCCGGGTCTCGGATGCCGCGACCATAAGTAGATAGTCAGAGCCCTGGTGGACTTCGGGGGGTGACACTACGATTGGCACCGCAAGGTATTTAAGTCATTGTTTGTATTACTTTTGCCACTGTGTGTGTTCCTGAGGAAGGGGGAGAACCCCGAAACGTAGAATTAAAAGACACCTGTTTACACTATTGTGCTAGTCTCTGGAGTGCCGCTGTTATGCCGTCATCTATGTGTATATATATATATAGATAGATAGATAGATAGATAGAGAGATAGATAGATAGATATGTACACAGTGCATCCGGAAAGTATTCACAGCACTTCACTTTTTCTACAATTTATTAAAATGGAATAAATGGAATAAATTCATTTTTTCCTCAATATTCTACACATAGTACCCCATAATGACAACGTGCAAATTTAATTGAAAAAAAACAAAAAATGAAGAAATCACATGTACATAAGTATTCACAGCCTTTGCTCAATACTTTGTTGATGCACCTTTGGTAGCAATTACAGCCTCAAGTCTTTTTGAATATGATGCCACAAGCTTGGCACACCTATCTTTGGGCAGTTTTGCCCATTCCTCTTTGCAGCACCTCTCAAGCTCCACCAGATTGGATGGGAAGAGTCAGTGCACAGCCATTTTCAGATCTGTCCAGAGATGTTCAATCGGATTCAAGTTTGGGCTCTGGCTGGGCCACTCAAGGACATTAACAGAGTTGTCCTGAAGCCACTCCTTTGATATCTTGGCTGTGTGCTTAGGGTCATTGTCCTGCTGAAAGATGAACCGTCGCCCCAGTCTGAGGTCAAGAGTTTTCATCCAGGATGTCTCTGTACATTGCTACATTCAACTTTCCCTCTATCCTGACTAGTCTCCCAGTACCTGCCGCTGAAAAAAATCCCCACAGCATGATGCTGCCACCACCATGCTCACTGTAGGGATGGTATTGGCCTGGCAATGAGCGGTGCCTGGTTTCCTCCATACATAACATTAACGCCAAAGAGTTCAATATTTTGTTTCTCATGGTCTGAGAGTCCTTCAGGTGCATTTTGGCAAACTCCAAGTGGGCTGCCATGTGCTTTTTACTAAAAAGTGGCTTCCATCTGGCCACTCTACCATACAGGCCTGATCGTTGGATTGCTGCAGAGATGGTTGTCCTTCTGGAAGGTTCTCCTCTCTCCACAGAGGAATGCTGTAGCTCTGACAGAGTGACCATCGGCTTCTTGGTCACCTCCCTGACTAGGGCCCTTCTCCCATGATCGCTCAGTTTAGATGGACGGCCAACTCTAGGAAGAGTCCTGGTGGTTCCGAACTTCTTCCATTTACGGATGATGGAGGCCACTGTGCTCATTGAGACCTTCAAAAGCAGCAGATATTTTTCTGTACCTTTCCCCAGATTTGTGCCTCAAGACCATCCTGTCTCGGAGGTCTACAGACAATTCCTTGGACTTCATGCTTGGTTTGCGCTCTGACATGCACTGTCAAGTGTGGGACCTTATATAGACAGGTGTACGCCTTTCAAAATCATGTCCAAACAACTGAATTTACCACAGGTAGACTCCAATTAAGCTGTAGGAACATCTCAAGGATGATCAGTGGAAACAGGATGCACCTGAGCTCATTTTTGAGCTTCATGGCAAAGGCTGTGAATACTTATGTACATGTGATTTCTTAGTTTTTTTTTTAATTAAATTTGCAAAAATCTAAAAAAAACTTTTTACACGTTGTCAATATGGGGTATTGTGTGTAGAATTTTGAGGACAAAAATTCATTTACTCCATTTTGTAATAAGGCTGTAACCTAACAAAATGTGGAAAAAGTGAAGCGCTGTGAATACTTTACGGATGCACTGTGTATATATATATATATATATATATATATATATATATATATATATATATATTAGGGGTGAGCGGGTTCGGATTTCTGAAATCCGAACCCCCCCGAGCCCCCCCGATCCGAGTCCGATCCGAGTCAGGCTCGACTTTTCCCGCCTGACTCGGATCTGACATCGAGGCAAAACGTCATCATCCCGCCTTCCGAGTCTCGCGGGTTTTGGATCCTATATAAGGTACCCGCGTCGGCGCCATTTTCTCACTCGGCTGTGGACAGTGAAGAGGGAGGGTGGGAGTTAGTGCTGTGTAGTGTAGTGTAGTGTAGTGCTGCTGTTGTCCACTACTTCAAAGTCCATAGGGGCTGGCTGTGTTGTGCTGTGCTGCTGTTGTTAATAGGGGCTGTGTCCACTACTTCAAAGTCCATAGGGGCTGGCTGGACTGTGTTGTGCAGTCAGTTCTCCATAGGGGCTGTGTCCACTCCAAAGTCCTGTGCAGTGTCCCAGTCCTAAAGGGGTGCTGTAGTGTTGTCCAGGGGGTGCTCTGTCCATCAGGGGTGCTCCCCTCAAGTGCTAAAAAAATAATATATTTTCTGTGTTTGTGAATTGTGTGCGCAGTAGCCGCACGTGCATCAACAAAGTAGTGCCAAGCGTGCGCCTGTGTCATAAGTAAAGGGCCGGCTGGCTTGACCGTTAAGGGTGCTGTAACCCCCGAAAGTACACTCCAGTCCAAACCAAAAAAAAAATTATTTTCTGTGTTTGTGAATTGTGTGCGCAGTAGCCGCACGTGCATCAACAAAGTAGTGCCAAGCGTGCGCCTGTGTCATAAGTAAAGGGCCGGCTGGCTTGACCGTTAAGGGTGCTGTAACCCCCGAAAGTACACTCCAGTCCAAACCAAAAAAAAAATTATTTTCTGTGTTTGTGAATTGTGTGCGCAGTAGCCGCACGTGCATCAACAAAGTAGTGCCAAGCGTGCGCCTGTGTCATAAGTAAAGGGCCGGCTGGCTTGACCGTTAAGGGTGCTGTAACCCCCGAAAGTACACTCCAGTCCAAACCTAAAAAAAAATTATTTTCTGTGTTTGTGAATTGTGTGCGCAGTAGCCGCACGTGCATCAACAAAGTAGTGCCAAGCGTGCGCCTGTGTCATAAGTAAAGGGCCGGCTGGCTTGACCGTTAAAGGGTGCTGTAACCCCCGAAAGTACACTCCAGTCCAAACCAAAAAAAAATTATTTTCTGTGTTTGTGAATTGTGTGCGCAGTAGCCGCACGTGCATCAACAAAGTAGTGCCAAGCGTGCGCCTGTGTCATAAGTAAAGGGCCGGCTGGCTTGACCGTTAAGGGTGCTGTAACCCCCGAAAGTACACTCCAGTCCAAACCTAAAAAAAAATTATTTTCTGTGTTTGTGAATTGTGTGCGCAGTAGCCGCACGTGCATCAACAAAGTAGTGCCAAGAGTGCCCCTGTGTCATAAGTAAAGGGCCGGCTGGCTTGACCGTTAAAGGGTGCTGTAACCCCCGAAAGTACACTCCAGTCCAAACCAAAAAAAAATTATTTTCTGTGTTTGTGAATTGTGTGCGCAGTAGCCGCACGTGCATCAACAAAGTAGTGCCAAGCGTGCGCCTGTGTCATAAGTAAAGGGCCGGCTGGCTTGACCGTTAAAGGGTGCTGTAACCCCTGAAAGTACACTCCAGTCCAAACCAAAAAAAAATTATTTTCTGTGTTTGTGAATTGTGTGCGCAGTAGCCGCACGTGCATCAACAAAGTAGTGCCAAGCGTGCGCCTGTGTCATAAGTAAAGGGCCGGCTGGCTTGACCGTTAAGGGTGCTGTAACCCCCGAAAGTACACTCCAGTCCAAACCAAAAAAAAAATTATTTTCTGTGTTTGTGAATTGTGTGCGCAGTAGCCGCACGTGCATCAACAAAGTAGTGCCAAGCGTGCGCCTGTGTCATAAGTAAAGGGCCGGCTGGCTTGACCGTTAAGGGTGCTGTAACCCCCGAAAGTACACTCCAGTCCAAACCTAAAAAAAAATTATTTTCTGTGTTTGTGAATTGTGTGCGCAGTAGCCGCACGTGCATCAACAAAGTAGTGCCAAGCGTGCGCCTGTGTCATAAGTAAAGGGCCGGCTGGCTTGACCGTTAAAGGGTGCTGTAACCCCCAAAAGTACACTCCAGTCCAAACCAAAAAAAAATTATTTTCTGTGTTTGTGAATTGTGTGCGCAGTAGCCGCACGTGCATCAACAAAGTAGTGCCAAGCGTGCGCCTGTGTCATAAGTAAAGGGCCGGCTGGCTTGACCGTTAAGGGTGCTGTAACCCCCGAAAGTACACTCCAGTCCAAACCTAAAAAAAAATTATTTTCTGTGTTTGTGAATTGTGTGCGCAGTAGCCGCACGTGCATCAACAAAGTAGTGCCAAGAGTGCCCCTGTGTCATAAGTAAAGGGCCGGCTGGCTTGACCGTTAAAGGGTGCTGTAACCCCCGAAAGTACACTCCAGTCCAAACCAAAAAAAAATTATTTTCTGTGTTTGTGAATTGTGTGCGCAGTAGCCGCACGTGCATCAACAAAGTAGTGCCAAGCGTGCGCCTGTGTCATAAGTAAAGGGCCGGCTGGCTTGACCGTTAAAGGGTGCTGTAACCCCTGAAAGTACACTCCAGTCCAAACCAAAAAAAAATTATTTTCTGTGTTTGTGAATTGTGTGCGCAGTAGCCGCACGTGCATCAACAAAGTAGTGTCAAGCGTGCGCCTGTGTCATAAGTAAAGGGCCGGCTGGCTTGACCGTTAAGGGTGCTGTAACCCCCGAAAGTACACTCCAGTCCAAACCAAAAAAAAAATTATTTTCTGTGTTTGTGAATTGTGTGCGCAGTAGCCGCACGTGCATCAACAAAGTAGTGCCAAGCGTGCGCCTGTGTCATAAGTAAAGGGCCGGCTGGCTTGACCGTTAAGGGTGCTGTAACCCCCGAAAGTACACTCCAGTCCAAACCAAAAAAAAATTATTTTCTGTGTTTGTGAATTGTGTGCGCAGTAGCCGCACGTGCATCAACAAAGTAGTGCCAAGCGTGCGCCTGTGTCATAAGTAAAGGGCCGGCTGGCTTGACCGTTAAGGGTGCTGTAACCCCCGAAAGTACACTCCAGTCCAAACCTAAAAAAAAATTATTTTCTGTGTTTGTGAATTGTGTGCGCAGTAGCCGCACGTGCATCAACAAAGTAGTGCCAAGCGTGCGCCTGTGTCATAAGTAAAGGGCCGGCTGGCTTGACCGTTAAAGGGTGCTGTAACCCCCGAAAGTACACTCCAGTCCAAACCAAAAAAAAATTATTTTCTGTGTTTGTGAATTGTGTGCGCAGTAGCCGCACGTGCATCAACAAAGTAGTGCCAAGCGTGCGCCTGTGTCATAAGTAAAGGGCCGGCTGGCTTGACCGTTAAGGGTGCTGTAACCCCCGAAAGTACACTCCAGTCCAAACCAAAAAAAAATTATTTTCTGTGTTTGTGAATTGTGTGCGCAGTAGCCGCACGTGCATCAACAAAGTAGTGCCAAGCGTGCGCCTGTGTCATAAGTAAAGGGCCGGCTGGCTTGACCGTTAAAGGGTGCTGTAACCCCCAAAGTACACTCCAGTCCAAACCAAAAAAAAATTATTTTCTGTGTTTGTGAATTGTGTGCGCAGTAGCCGCACGTGCATCAACAAAGTAGTGCCAAGAGTGCGCCTGTGTCATAAGTAAAGGGCCGGCTGGCTTGACCGTTAAAGGGTGCTGTAACCCACAAAGTACACTCCAGTCCGAACCAAAAAAAAATTTATTTTCTGTGTTTAGCCGCACGTATATATCAAATCGATATAACATAAATGGAGGACCAAACTTTCTCCGATAAAAATAAAATAGAGAAAGATCAAGAACCACTTCCTCCTAGTGCTGAAGCTGCTGCCACTAGTCATGACATAGACGATAACATGCCATCAACGTCGTCTGCCAAGGCCGATGCCCAATGTCATAGTAGAGGGCACATACAATCCCAAATGGCAAAGTTCAGGAAAATGACCTTGAAAAAGACATTTAAATCAGCTGAAGAGAAACGTAAACTTGCCAATATGCCATTTACGACACGGAGTGGCAAGGAACGGCTAAGGTCGATCCCTAGTATGTTCATGACTAGTGGTTCAGCTTCACATGACGATGGAAGCACTCCTCCCACTAAAAAAATCAAAAGAGTTAAGCTGGCAAAAGCACAGCGAAGAACTGTGCTTTCTAAGAAGATATCACAAATCCCCAAAGAGAGTCCAAGTGTGGTGGTGGTTGCGATGCCTGACCTTCCCAGCACTGGACGGGAAGAGGTGGCTCTTTCCACCATTTGCACGCCCCCTGCAAGTGCTGAAAGGAGCACCCACAGTCCACTTGCTGATATGCAAATTGAAGATGTCACTGTTGAAGTACAACAGGATGAGGATACTGGTGTAGCTGGCGCTGAGGAGGAAGTTGGCGAGGAGGATTCTGATGGTGATGTGGTTTGTTTAAATCAGGCTCCGGGGGAGACAGTTGTTGTCCGTGGGATGAAAAAGCCCATCACGGTCATGCCTGGGCAGAAGACCAAACATTCCACCTCTTTGGTCTGGCAATATTTCTATCCAAATCCGGACAACAACTGTCTTGCCATATGTACCATATGTAAAGGTGAAATAAGTAGGGGTAGGGACGTCAACCACCTAGGAACATCCTCCCTTATACGGCACCTGCAGCGCGTTCATAAAAAGTTACTGTCAAGTTCAGAAACTTTGGCTCAGACCGTAAGCAGTCCAGGGACACCTAAATCCCGTTGTCCTGTTGTATCCAAGCGCCTGCAAACCACACCGTCAACTCCCTCCTCGTCAATTTCCTCCTTAGTCAGGATCGGAAGTAGTCCTGCAGGCCATATCACTGGCATGACTGACTCTCCTATCCGGGATTCCTCCGGAGGATCCTGCATTGCTACGCCTACTGCTGCCGCTGCTGCTGTTGCTGCTGCTGCTGGGAGTCGTTCATCATCCCAGAGAGGAAGTAGGAACACCACTACTTTTACTAAACAATTGACCCTCCAACAGTCCTTAGCGAGGAGGATGAAGTACGACAGCAGTCATCCTGAAGCAAAACGTATAACTGAGGCCTTGACTGCTATGTTGGTGTTAGACGTGCGTCCGGTATCCGCCATTAGTGCAGTGGGATTTAGACAATTGATGGAGGTAGTGTGTCCCGGTTCCAAATCCCGTCTAGATTCCACTTCACTAGGCAGGCGATACCGAGACTGTACAGAAACGTCAGAAAAAGTGTCCTCAGTGTCCTGAAAAATGCCGTTGTACACAATGTCCACTTAACCACGGACATGTGGACAAGTGGAACAGGGCAGACTAAGGACTATATGACTGTGACAGCCCACTGGGTAGATGTATCACCTTACGCAGCAACAGCAGCAGCGTCACCAGTAGCAGCATCTCAGAAACGCCAGCTCGTTACAAGGCAGGCTACGCTGTGTATCACCGGTTTCAGTAAGAGGCACACCGCCGACAACCTCTTAGAGAAACTGAGGGAAATCATCGCCCAGTGGCTTACCCCACTTAGACTCTCCTGGGGATTTGTGATATCTGACAACGCCACCAATATTGTGCGGGCATTACATCTGGGCAAATTCCAGCACGTCCCATGTTTTGCTCACACAATAAACTTGGTGGTGCAGAATTTTCTGAAAAGCGTCAGGGGCGTGCAGGAGACGCTTTGGGTGGCCCGAAAAATTTCTGGCCACTTTCGCCATTCAGCGACTGCGTGCCGAAGACTGGAGCGCCAGCAAACACTCTTGAACCTGCCCCGCCATCACCTGAAGCAAGAGGTTGTGACGCGGTGGAACTCAACCCTCTATATGCTTCAGAGGATGGAGGAGCAGCAAAAGGCCATACAAGCCTATACATCCACCTATGACATAGGCAAAGGAGGGGGTATGCACCTGACTCAAGCGCAGTGGAGAATGATTTCCGTGTTGTGCAAGGTTCTTCAGCCCTTCGAACTTGCCACACGTGAAGTCAGTTCAGACACTGCCAGCTTGAGTCAGGTCATTCCCCTCATCAGGCTTTTGCAGAAGCAGCTGGAGAAAGTGAAGGAGGAGCTAAGACGGAGCGATTCCGCTCGGCATGTGGGACTTGTGGATGAAGCCCTTCATTCGCTTTGCCAGGATTCCAGGGTGGTCAATCTGTTGAAATCAGACCACTACATTTTGGCCACCGTGCTCGATCCTAGGTTTAAAGCCTATGTGGTGTCTCTCTTTCCGGCCGACACAAGCCTGCAGAGGTGCAAAGACCTGCTGGTGAACACACTGTCAGCTGAAGCGGAACGTGACACGTCAACGGCTCCTTCTTCATTTTCTCCCGCAACTGGGGCTGCCAGGAAAAAACTTAGGTATCCTAAGCAACCCGCTGGCGGTGATGCAGGGCAGGCAGGACCAAGTTTGGACATCTGGTCCGGACTGAAGGACCTGGCAACAATTTCTGACATGTCTACTGTCACTGCATATGATACTGTCACCATTGACAGAATGGTGGAGGATTACATCGGTGACAGCATCCAAGTAGGCATGTCAGACAGTCCATACCTGTACTGGCAGGAAAAAGAGGCAATTTGGAGGCCCCTGTACAAACTGGCTCTATTTTACCTGAGTTGCCCCCCCTCCAGTGTGTACTCCGAAAGAGTGTTTAGTGCAGCCGGGAACCTTGTCAGCGAAAGGCGTAGGAGGTTGCTTCCACAGAATGTGGAGAAGATGATGTTCATCAAAATGAATTATCAGCTCTTCCAGGGAGACCAGCCTCCAGAAGGTACAGAGGGACCTGTGGTGGTGGATTCAAGTGGGGACGAGTTAATACTTTGTGAGGATGAGGATGTACACACTGAAGAGGGTGAGGAATCGGTGGATGAGGAGGATGAGGATGACATCTTGCCTCCGTAGAGCCAGTTTGTGCAGGGACACATTAATTGCCAGCTTGTTTTGTGGGGGCCCAAACGAACCAATCATTTCAGCCACAGTTGTGTGGCAGACCCTGGCGCTGAAATGATTGATTTGTTAAAGTGTGCATGTCCTGTTTATACAACATAAGGGTGGGTGGGAGGGCCCAAGGACAATTCCATCTTGCACCTCTTTTTTTCTTTGCATTATGTACAGTTTGGGGCCTAGTTTTTCTAACTGCCATCCTGCCTGCCACTGCAGTGTCACTCCTAGATGGGTCACGTGTTTGTGCCGCCCACTCGTGTCGCTTAGCATAGTCATCCAGCTACCTCGGTGCAACCTTTTGGACATAAAAACACTATTGTGAGGTGTGAGGTGTTCAGAATAGACTGGAAATGAGTGGAAATTAAGGTTATTGAGGTTAATAATAGCATAGGAGCAGAAAAACCTACAAATTCTGTGATTTTAGCTGTTTTTATGCTTTTTTTCAAAAAAATACAGATCCAAAACACAAAACCCAGAACCCAAAACACGGAAGGGTGGTTTTGGCAAAACCAATCCAGATCCAAAACACGAAGAAAGATCCAGATCCAAAACCAAAACACAAAACACGAAAAGTCGCCGGTGCACACCCCTAATATATATATATACATACAGATATAGCATGGATATATACTTTCTCAATAATAAAACATTTCACAATCATATTTGAATAATCAAGACTAAAATGCATTACCCTAAGAATCTTCAGTGTAAGAAATACAGAATAGTATCCCATAGCTTCCAACATATTGTAGAGAGAATTTGGGACTCCTAACTGGGTGGTCTCCATGCCCTCATGGCATGCCCTCATTTTCATCAGTCCAGATATTCAGGACTGTCACAAGGCTGTCCCCAGACTGTGAACAAATGCCATGCAGTGAGACTCTATGATTGAAGGACCTAATATTTGTATCCACTTCCCAATTAATTAATATTGATCTGTTGTTGACATAATTGCTTTTAGCCATGTGATTGGACTGCCTATCCATGAGCTTCTTTACGTAATTTTAAGACGTCAATATTATGTTAATTCTTATATGTGCATTAAATGTGGTATTTCTGTTTTTTGATCTATCTGTTTGAATTAAATGTTCAGGTTAGGTGACACACCTTATTAGCTTGTAACTCTTTATCGCCTCATTGGTCGTAAAACATGTAAAGCAGTAGGACAGTCCCTGATAAATGGGACTTTCCCGCCAAGAGAGGGACAGTTGGGAGGTATTAAATCCACTTGTAGGAATATAACCTCAATAATAAGAGCTTAGAAGACAGTGTTAATAAAAGATTATAAATTAGACATATTTAAATGTATAAAACATGCATAAGATCATTTATACAACACATTTAAAATATTTTAAAATGCATAAAATATGTATCATGACAAAAACAATGGTTAAGATTTCTACTGTAGAAAGTGTGTCAGTCTGTCCGTCTTTTTGTCCTTTATGCATGGCCAGAGTTTTGGACCTACTGTAGCTCCAATAAATTTGGCAGAGTGGTGTAGTTTGACCAGGATTAGGTTTTTGCCTAGGTTTGAACTTCATCACGACCACACACTGTCACACAATCGCTAAAAATGGGGACACTCTTAAATTACACAGGTTCAAAGGCTGGCCCCTGTGGAAATTGGCTCTGTCAAGAACCTGTGAGAAAGCTACAAAAGTATAATTTTAACCTCAGTCTGAGCAAACTTGATAACTCATGCAAGTTCATATAAAATCCAGAGTCTCTGTGTTTGCATGCAAGGACTTAACTATAACTTTGTGGGCCACATACAGATATGTCCAGTTGCATCTTTGTCTCTTGTGTGGCAAATTGCTCCTAGAAATGAGTCTGCATGCTGCGTTTGCACCTGCAACCCCATAGGATTGCATGGTGCGAATGCAGTGGTACGCCATGGCGTACCATGGCGCAAGCATGTACACACTTTTGCAGTGCGAGGGGCAAAGATGCAAGAGAACACATCTGTAGCAAGATCTTAAAAGCCCCACCAGAGATTAAAAAAAACACATACATTTGCCCCCACAGAGAGCCCATTCATGTTATGCCACATAGAGCCCATTCAGGTTAAGCCACACAGAGCCCATTTAGGTTATGCAACACAGTAGTAACCCTTATACACATTATGCCATGCAGTAGTAGTTTCCCTTTTACAAAATACCACACAGTAATGCCCCTTACACATTATACCACACAGTAATGCCCTTTACAGATGCCACATACTAGTAGTGCCCCATATAACACACTATTCCACACAGCTGTAATCAGCTGGCAGGCCGGCACCAAATCAACATTGCCTACACCCAGGCCTCCTCAACGGCCCTGACTGGACTTGCCTATCTTGTGTGCATGACTGGGTGCATGGGGAGTGGCGGGCCACAGAGGCAGCTCGGGAACCATAGCAGCCGCACCCCTTGCACCCACGGTAGTTATAACCACTGTTTGAAAGCATGTTAGCAAACATTGGGGTTCTTTTCAGGATCAAAGGAATGGGGTTATAGATGAGGACAATGTAAACAAATAAAGGCTGCAGGTGTACTTCAGGAACCAGTCCCAGCAATGCCAGGTATCCCAGCTAGTAACTATATATTTAAAGGATGAGACTAACCTATCTAGTAGGCTATATGGGAAAGGGGTCCTAGACTGCACACCCTGAATAGATATAATGGGAGGTGTTACCTGTTGAGACTGTTAATGCAGACACAAAGGCATGAGACACCTTCAGCCTGGACAAGCACCCCGCTCCCATTGGTTTAGAGCATGGAGTCTGGCATTGTGAATGCACACTTGTATTAGGCACAACATAGGTAAGTCCTACAATTTATGTACTGTAGTGAAGCTTTGGGTTGATTTTTGGGGCATGGGTCCCCTGGATTGCTTTGGTTGGTCTGCTGCAGGACATCGCATTGTAACACATTTCTCCTTTTTTGCACATTTTAACACTTTTACTGTTTGTTTATTTTATATGTAATTTCACTTTTCTACTCTATACTTGTAGCTGTAGATGCTCTTATCTATCTTACTTTCCACTTCACCTTTCTCATTAGAGCGATGCCCTGGGGTAGCTCAGCTGAGCTGGTTTGGGGGTGTCCTGCACCCTGGATTTGAACCCCTGTATGTTAGGGACCTACCCTACAGAGGTTATTTGAATATGGTGGGTAGGCCCATAACCTTGGCCATGATTATGCTAAAAACCTCTATTTATTGCAAAAATTTTATTGCAAAATGTATTTATATATACAGTATAATTAGTAATTTGGAGTTGTGCATCTGTGATTTGTCTTTTTTTCTATCTAGTAGGCTGTAAAATAATGTATACATATAGATATATTCTCAGTAATAAAATCTTTCATAGGCACTGTCACGCCTGAGGGTTGGAGTTGGTTGGAACAGGCGTGGGAGGCTGAAGTGAAGACTGAAGAGGTGTGTATGAAACTATGTGGTTCGAACCAGCTTTCCCTCATGTGATGAGGGTAGAGAGGAGACAGTGGACATGCTGGAGATGGTTAGCCCGAAGGCAAGAACAGATATGGAACAACTTTATTAGACTGGAAATTGAATTGTGAAATGTAGTTGTAGATATCAGAATGGAACTGATGTTGAAGATATCAGAATGGGGCCAATAATGTAGAACTGATGATGAGGAATGGGATTAGAACTGATGATGTTGAATCAGATTGGAAATGATGATGCAGAGCTGATGATGTGGAACTGGATTAGAGCTGATGTTTGTAGATTCGGATTGGAACTGATGTTTGAAGTTATCAGATTGGGACCGATGGTTGGAGATATCGGATAGGAACCAATGGTTGGAGGTATTGCATTGGGACCGATGTTTGGAGTTATCGGATTGGGACCGATGTTTAGATGTATCGGATTGGGACCGATGTTTGGAAGTATCTGCTGGAACTGATAACAGGTATCAACTGGAACCAATAGTAACAGGTATCAGCTGGAACTGATGGTAACAGCTATTGGCTGGAACTGATGGTAGCAGGTATTAGCTGTAATCGATGGTAACAGGTATCGGTTGTAGCCGATGGTAACACTAGAAGCAAGTCCTTTAGTTAGACCAGACTGGAACACTGAGATAGATGGAGCCTTGCATTCACCAGACTAGAACTGGATTTGGATAGACTGGGACTGTACAGATACAAAGTACCTGGTAGCTCAGCACAGAACTGTAACTTCAGCAGAAGCAACATTGTACTGGCAATGTGGGCCAGTCAGGAAAAGGAATTTATAGGACTGAGCCTCCAGGTATTGGAGGGTACTCTGGCGTGCTAGCATGCTGATCAAACACACTGAATATACAGAGCATTGCAGAAAGCCACTTCCATGTCCAGACACAGAACACTGAGAGCACAGAGAAGGAACAGTGTAGACAGACCAGTGTGGCCGGTGATGTGCAGTCACAGAGTGAACAGACCTCAGCGCTAGCAGGGACAAACACTGCAGAGGTAAAACACAGGAGAAACTAATAGAATATGGGAAAAATTAGCCAGGATGGTGGGTGAACTTCAGACACCCACATTGAATCTCTGAAATACATGAGTGAACTCCAGACACCCACATTGAGGAGCTCATTCAGAGTCGGTCGTGAGCGCTGAGCGCTCATGACCGACTCGATGTTGCCCCACAGCGCATGCGCACGACGGAGATGGCTCCGTCGTGCGCATGCGCGAGACCCGGGTGATCCGTCGTTAGGGGTCTCGTCGTAGACGGGGCGAGCTGTCGATGTTGAGAGACAGCTCGCCCCATTTTCTGGGTGGGCCGGGGGCATGCCTGGCCACACGGAGGCGTTCCAGTAGGAACGCTTGCCGTTTGGGGGCAGCCCCACTGACATCATCAGTGATGTCAGTGGGGAGCTTCCTGCTCAATCAGAGCAGGAAGCTCCCTGGGGCTTAAGGTTGACGAGACCCTACCTTAGGGTCTCGTCGTAAGTCCCGATGGTCGCGATGGTCTTGACCATCGCGACCATCACCCTCGTCGGTCCTTAGAGCTGTGGGTGTTAACCCACAGCCTAACGACCGTCATGGAGGCGGCTGTTCAGGATGCAAGCGGCCGCCCTGTTTCAGAACAACCGCTTGCATCCTACGACCGCCTCTGAATGAGGCCCTGAATCTCTGAAATACTTGAATTCCCATACAAAATAACTAGAGAAGTGGAATCCAGAAGAACTCTTGAACATATTCAAACTGAAGTCCTCAGAAGTCTTCTCAATTTCCATCTTTAAAGGTAAGACTTTTGTCGTCAGAACAAGTGGACCATTCATCATCATCATTATTATCCCTTATTTATATGGCACCACAAAGGTTCCGCAGCCCCTTACACAGTACATACATGAGCACACAAGAAAAACAGTTAATAGTAATACAAAACAATGCAGGACAAGGACATGGAGAAGTTGCCCATAGCAACCAATCAGCTCCTACCTTTTATTTTATACACTGTACTTGATAAATGCTACTTGAAAGCTGATTGGTTGCTATGGGCAACTTCTCCACTGGTTCACTACTCCACACTTTTCACTGCTTGATAAATAGACATGCTAGCTCCTAAGGTGATACACCTAAATACCACTGTAAACTCTATGTGGCCTAACGGTCACTTTGACAGTCCGCCTGACACCTATTGGGACCACCACCCCAATAGGCTATATCAAGGAAGTATCAAAACCCAGACATTGTGAAGATTGCAGTGTAATTCACCTATAAACAGCATGAAAAAGAGACACAAAGCAGATAAATATACATTTGCGTAATAAGATACAACATTATACCTAATAAAACAAGAAATACTATACACTTAATGTTGCAAACCTATAGTCTCTATATATAAAACATTGTAAGAATCTGCAAAGAGTTGGCAAGGGGGATTAAGTGATGATGTTTGGGTGGCATGACCAGTGTTGTAGGTGGACCTCTGATCATACCACCCACACCACTGATCATGCCTTCCATTTATCAGCAATTAGGGGCAGATGTATTAAGCTCTAGAAAGTGATAAAGTGAACAGTGATAAACAACCAGCCACTCAGTTCCTAACTGTCATGTTACAGGTGTTTGAAAAATGACAGTTTGGAGCTGATTGGTTGGTCGTTTATCACTCTCCAATTTATCATTTTCCAGAGCTTAATACATCTGTCCCTTAATCCTCCTCCAGCCGAAGGTGCAGATCAGAGCTACCCAATATCACCCCAAAAGCACCACAAGTCAAGAGAACCCGGAGACTCGCAGCAAGCACAGAGGCAGCCAGTCCTCAGCACCTGGCAAGCATCCAGAGCCCAGCTGCATGCTGCCTGCGGGCCTCAGCGGCAGCACATTCCACGTCTCCAGGGAGCTCAAGGAAGACCAGCTGACCATTCCAGGAATTACAAAAGGGGTGAAGAAGTGTATGCACACTGACAGCTACCCAGAGAATAAGCCTGAGAACAAGAGGATCAGATGTTACTGACACAGCTTACAGCAGACTGGATCAATGCACCATGGCAGGTACTGACCAAGAATCACTGTTGGAAGCATCTTCATGTTACCTGCACCTGGGAACTACACCTGGGAACCGCTGCCTGCTCCAGCATACACCACCTTGGGGTAAAACTCAGAGATGTCGCTCTCCGCACGTTATCATATACCAATTGACAATCTTTGGTCATTGTCTCATTACCTCAAAGTGGTTACATGCTTCAATTACTAAGACATTTTCTCAAAGACTATCAGATTGCAAATTACAACACCTCAGTAGTGATTCCCCACCCATTATATTTTGGTGTATGCTTTATTTCTGTTTGCTCCCTTATTGTGCTTTTTTGTATTTTTCAGTATCTTTTTTAACATTTTTCTTACAGAATTTTGTGTAGTTAATGTGTGTTGTTGCCACCTTGCTGTTTATCCCTCTATTTTCAAATGCCAGCCTAGGCTCAGAGGCCCAGCGCTGGTTTTTGATTTGTGGGGAAATCCCATCCATTTAAAAAAAATTGCAGGTCTATTTTTTGGGCAGGTTTGCCATCAGTTTGCAGAGGATTCTAAACACAAATACAAGCTTCCAAGTTTTTTTCAGTCTGCGCTTGCGTTTGAGTTGCACTGTTCATGCGTCTCCATAGTTACCGAACCTGGACGCAGAGAGAGGCAATTTCAGTGTGCGTTCCTGGGTGGTGATCAGGGGCGCTGAGGGGAGGGGAGTGGGTACTAATTACATGGGCCCGGGCTTGTTGGAGGGGCCCAAGTCCAATGCTATGCTATTAACCCTATTCTATTTGGCTTCACTGGGAAAGACCACTAGCAACAGTCACTGTAGTAGTTACAGTAGGTGGATGGGCCACGTCAGCGCTATCAGCGTTGTAAAATTCACCTGGAAAATGGCTACCGTGGCAATTTTCCTGGCGTTTTGCGCATGTGCAGTAGGGAAATCACAGGGAAAATGGCTGCCGCGCATGCTCACTAGACTCTGGGCACAGACTACTGCCCAGAGTCTACTGATTCGGTGCTGCGCTCAGTACTCTGCTGGCCGCCGGAGAGAGAGGAGGAGAGGAGGATGGAGACTGCACACAGGCCCCCTCCTCTCTTATTATGCCCCTGAGTAGGTATCCTCTATACTTATTCAAATAGTGAGCAGGTTAGATATACAGATATACAGTATGTATATGGGGGAGGTAGTTGAAATCCCAGCTGTTGGGATGCTAGTGCTCAGAATGCCGGCGCTGGACTACCGACACCAATCAGAATCCTGGCATCGGCATTCTGATGGTAAATCGGGGGGTTAAAGGAGGGTTAGGGTTTAGGCACTAGGAAGATGGTTAGGCACTAGGGGGGGAGGGTTAGGATTAGGCACAGGGGGGGTTAGGTTTAGGATATGGGGAGGCATGGTTAAGGTTAGGAGTAGGGTTAGGGGTAGGGTTAGGATACTTACCGACAGGTCTCAGTATTCTAACCCTGTTGGGCTGCCGGCGTCGATATTCTGAAACCATCCCGTTGTTATAGCATGAATAGTGAATGTACATTTTCTGTACTCTTATAATATAATAATAAAATTAATAATAATAATTTTAATAAATAAAATTTTTTATATATATATAAAAAAATATTTTATATATATATGTGATTGTATGGAATATGACTACAAAACAACTTTTTTCACTCAAAACTCGATTTGCTTTAAATCTCACAGCAACTATGCACATCGGTGATAGGGATATATTGTCATGCATTCGAAAATGTTATTATATTACAGGAAATAATCGAATATGAACTTAGCCATATACAGTGTGTATGGAGATTCCAATTTATTGCATTAAAAGTATAGGGTTTGGTCCAATTAGGGACAGTTCTAGGGGTGGGCTAACAGGGCCATTGGCCGGAGCTGAACCGGTCCCCCCACACCCCTCCCTCCATGCTAGCCGTCGCAGGGAAGCTCCAATTGCCGTGCGTCCCGTTCCTTCCCCGCAGAGGCAGCCGAAAGCTGGAGCTCACTCCTGAGTTTCGGCTTCGGCTCCCACAGAGAGAACTATGTTGCAGACGTCATGACATCTCTCCCATAGATCTGAGGAGCTGTCGGCCTGATGGCAGCGGACGCAGGAGCAGGGCTTAAGGTAAGTATTGTGTCTGTATTTTTAATTGTATTTAAGTACTAGCACTGGGGGCATTACTATAGGGGGCACTACTAATGGGGGCATTATTACTGGGGTCACTATAGGGGGCATTACTACTGGGGGCACTACTATAGGGGTCACTACTACTGGGGGCATTACCAGGGGCGTAGAGAGCCACGCCGGTCCCTGGTAAAGATGGGGCATGGCCTAATCATGGTAGGCGTGGCCATGCCTCCTTGGAAAAACAAAAAAGAACATTTGCGCACCGGGGAGGGGGCGCTGTGAGCCCCTCAGCCCGGCGCAAAGCCAGAGGGGGGCGCGATCAGTGACATCGCTCCCCCCTTCAGGCATAGGAGATTGCTGTGGCCGCTGATTAGCAGCCGCAAGCAATCTCCCACGCTGTGTGCTGGGCTGCTGCAGAGGGAGGGTGGAGGGAGGAAGTGAGGAGCGGGTGGCGCCGGACCCAGGCCCCTCTGGAAGCCCGGATAAACTGTACCCGCTCCCCCCCCCTCTCGGCCCCCTGGGCATTACCACTGGGAGCATTTCCACTGGGGGCACTACTATAGGGAGAATTACCACTGGGGACACTACTAATGGGGGCACTACTTATGGGGGTATTACCAATGGGGGTACTACTAATAGGGGCATTACTACTGAGGGCACTACTATAGCGGGCATTACCACTGGGTGCACTACTATAGGGAGCATTACCACTGGGGGCACTACTATAGAGGCATTACCAATGGGGGCACTAATATAGGGGACATTACAAATGTGGGCATTACCACTTGGGGCACTGCATAGGGGGCAGCACTACTGGGGGCATTGTGTAAGGGGCACCACTGCTGTGGGTATTGTATAAGGGGAACTACTAATGTGGGCATTGTGTATAAGGGGCACTAATTTGGGCATTGTGTAAAAGGGGCGCTACTGTGTGTCATAACATTAATAAGGGACTACTGTGTGGTGTAATTTGAATTGGGTATAATGTATTATAAAGGGCATTACTGTGTGTGGCATAATGTATTATAAAGGGCATTACTGTGTGTGGCATAATGTGTTATACAGGGCATTACTGCATGTGGCATAATGTGTTATAGAGGGCATTACTGTGAGTGGCATAATGTATTATACAGGGCATTACTGCATGTAATATATAATGTGTCATAAAGGGCATTACTGCGTGTGGCATAATGTGTTATAAAGGGCATTAATGCTTGTGGCATAATGTGTGATACAGGGCATTACTGTGTGTGGCATAATGTGTTATAAAGGGCATTACTGCATATGGCAAATGTGTTATAAAGGACATTACTGCATGTGGTATAATGTGTTAGAAAGGACATTACTGCTTGTGGCATAATGTATTATAAAGGGTATTACTGCGTGTGGCATAATGTGTTATACAGGGCATTACTGCATGTGGCATAATGTGTTATAAAGGGCATTACTGTGTGTGGCATAATGTGTTATAAAGGGCATTACTGCTTGTGGCATAATGTGTTATAAAGGGCATTACTGCTTGTGGCATAATGTGTTATAAAGGGCATTAATGCTTGTGGCAAAATGTGTGATACAGGGCATTACTGTGTGTGGCATAATGTGTTATAAAGGGCATTACTGCATGTGGCAAATGTGTTATAAAGGGCATTACTGCATGTGGCATAATGTGTTAGAAAGAACATTACTGCGTGTGGCATAATGTGTTATAAAGGGCATTACTGTGTGTGGCATAATGTGTTATACAGGGCATTACTGCATGTGTCATAATGTGTTATACAGGGCATTACTGATGTGTCATAATGTGTTATACATTGCATTACTGCGTGTGGCATAATGTGTTTTAAAGGGCATTACTGTGTAAGACATACTGTATTATAAAGGGCATTACTGTGTGTGGCATAATGTGTTATAAAGGACATTATGGTGTGTGGCATAATGTGTTATAAAGGACATTACTGCATGTGGCATATGTGTTATAAAGGGCATTACTGTGTGTGGCATATGTGGTATAAAGGGCATTACTGTGTAAGACATACTGTGCAAGGTGCATTACTGTGCATGGCAATAATTCACCATGAGGGGAGAGCTTGGGGGAAGCCCAGCACCTCCGTAAGTGCAGAGCACGCCCCAAAGTGTGATGAATTGGCGGTGTTCCGCAAGGACACTCCCCCTCCATGATCAGCCACACCCCTTTCCTGAAGTGCACGCACGCCTTCGGCGCGTGCACAGGAATACCGTCTATTACATTTTATTTCTTCTTTTTTTGTGAGGGGGGGGCTGCAACTTGGAACCTTCACCCTGAGCTCCACAATATCTAGGACTGGCCCTGGGGCCAATATTCTAGCAATCTGGAAAAGGTTCTAATAGATGGATTTATGGTGGTAGGATAAAATTTAGATCTTTGAAATTTACAAAATGAGGATTTGGGAGTAATCTAAAGCTCCAACTGTCACTTTTTTCTGACATTCTCAATTAGGACAACTTTTCTGCTTTTCTCTATGGGGGATTTTTGGGAAGGCATAACTCAAGGTAGGGGGCGAATTTAGACTTGGGGTTTGTTTTATTAGGTAGCTATTGTTCCAGAATAGTGCCTTTTGGGGTTCAGGTAATTGAGAAAGTTACAGTTTTTAAACTATTACCTCACAAATCCGCCATTATACAGATAGGAAGTTTCAATTCCCTGTGCAGCCACAGTAGGAGCCTTCAGTAGGTGTATTCACTGTGGCTTCACTTGGGTGCAGCAAGATGGCTTCCTTTTATGGGTGGTATAGGGGGGCCGGGTCCGGAGGGAAGGAAGCCGGCGATTGCTGGGGTCGGGATGCCGGGGAGAGGGGGTATTGGTTAGCTGTGGCCGAGAACTGGGGACGGTAGCGGGCATCAGTGGCGGTGGTGCGGCGGCAGTGTAGCAGGTGTTAGGACCCGAGGGAGGTAGCAGCACACTGATGCAGGCTCGGATCTTTAATATCCGTAATACCTGCATCTGTGTTTAAAGAAAACAAACACAGAAGCAGGGATGGGTCAGTGAGACCCATCTGTGCTTCTGTGTTTAAATAAAAAAACAAACCTGTGTAAAAAAAAATTGCTTGGCCCCCTCCCCAAAAACAACAACCAGCATTGGGCTTTGGAAAGCCAGTACTGGTTGTGCTAAATACAGAGGAAAAATGAAATAAGGGTCCCCCATATGAAGCACAACCAGCACCAGGCTTTTCAGAACCACTCCTGGTTGCCAATATACGGGGGACAAATGACGTAGCGGTCCCCCGTATTCAGCGCAACCTGCACTGGGCTCTTGGCTGGCCCTGTTTCTGGAAATACAGGGGGAAAAATGCATAGGGTCCCCCTCTATTTACTAGAACCAGCACTGGACTCTTTCTAGCGTGGGGGTGATGCCACAGCCAGGGGAGCCCTTTCACTGGGCCCCCCAGCCTAAGCATCACCCCTGATCGCTAGTTAGCCCAGGCCGGGGATCCCTGGGGACCCCTCCAATAAAGGGGTCCCCCTCTCCAAGGCAACCCAGGCTAACAGCCTGGGGCTATCCCCTGCACCCCTGGGCGGTAGGTGCCAGGTTGATTGTGTAAACTGTGGTGCAAGTAAAGTTAAAATATTGTCTTTTGCTGTGGAACTAAAGTTCAAAGCAAGCCTCCCCTGCATGCTGGTACTTGGAAAACCACAAGAATCAGCATGTGGGACATTACAGCCCTGCTGGTACCTGTAGTTCCACAGCAAAAGCAATATTAAAAAACCACAGAACACACACACAGTAGAAAAGTCCAATTTTATTAAAACATACATACACACACACATGTACTCACACATGCACATACTATCTCACATACTCACCTAGTATCCCTGTAGCCAATCTGTCCTCTTCTCAAAGTAGATAATCCAATGGAGTACTGTAATAAAAATTCCATACTCATCTCCTCCTATGCGTGGATCTGTCCTCTTCAGACAATCCAGGGTCTGGCAAAAAGAAAACCCAAAGTACGTGGACCCTCGTACATTAGTAGTGTCCTCTAAGGACACTACTACCCAATGACAGCTCCGCCCGGTATTTCAGTTCAGAAATCCCGGTGCAGAGCGCTCATTGGCTGAGAGAGGCGAGCCTTCCGCCTCTCAGCCAATGAGCTGTTCTTACCATTGACTTCAATGGTGAGAACTGAGCGTGCCCTTTTCAAAAATGGCACCTCAGAGCCATTTTTGAAATTCATAGATGGCCTCCACGAGCCAATCACGGCTCGCGATGTCATCGCCCCCTCAGCTGGCTTATATACAGCCAGCGTGAGGTGCCGTGCAGTCAGTCGTTAGCCGGGGAACTGGAGAGAAGATCAGCTGAAGCAAGAAGACGCAGCGGAAGCCCTGGATGGGCGGTGGCCATGAAAAAGAGCTTAAAGGCCGCCATGTTCCTGGTGAAGACGCCGTAGAAGATCTGGTGGAAGCGGTAGGCATGTAAAAGAGCTTAAAGGCTGCCGCCCCCCAGGTGACGGTGCGGCATAAAAAAAATACTTTAAGCCCCTTCTGACTAGCCTGGTGCTGGTTATGTTTAAGTACAGGGGACCCCTACGTCATTTTTCCCCTGTGTTTAAACACAACCAGGACTGGCTGTTAAAAGCTTGATGCTGGTTGCACTTTGGGGAAAGGAGAGGCACCTTTTTTAATTTTTATTTATTTATTTTACACATTTAATTTTTAACATAGACACGTAGATGGATCTCACTGCTGCATTCGTGCATCTGTGACTTATTGATTTTATTTTCTTAGGTGCATGCGCACTACCAGTGAACCCTCTGTTGCCCGCTGATGCCCCCTTTGCACTGCACCGCTGCCACTGCTCTGCACCACCGCTGCTGCCGCTACCCTGCATGCCTACAGCCATCTCGCACTCTGCACCTCAGAAACCACCTCCTGTGTGCTGTCCCCTCTTCTACCTGTGTTAGTGTACCATTTTGTTGCCCTTCTCCTCTGCAGGTGGCCTGGTTTGTTCATCCAAACCCTGATAGTTAATACATTTTAAAAAAGCTATGAAATTCCATAGACAAAAAACCTTATGGTTTTACATGTCCCATTAAGGCTCCTTAGACATGATCTGAAATTTCACAAAACCTACTGATTTTTGTGCCACTCAAACTAAAAAAAAAGCAATGAAATTACGATCATTAAGGCTGACGCCTTAATGGACGTGTTCCTTGCGCAATACAGATATGGTATGCCATCACACTCAGTGGTTAACTCCAGATTCAGCACTCTCACAGAATGAGATTGCTGTCACTCACAAAATGGTTGAGCTGCTAATTCACAGAATTGTGTGCTCCTTGGAATACACACATGCAGTCGATGCAACTGAGGTCTAAGCAGAAAATAGAGCTGTGCAGATGGGATAAAAGTGGTGTGGATGGGGAGAGGAGACAGAGCAGCGTGGATAGGTGAGACAAAAAGGCGTGTAGAGGAGGGAAGGTTAAGCAGTACAGAGGGGGGGTAGTTAAAGTGATGCAGATGGTTGAAAAACAGTGGTGCAGATAGGGTGAAGGAACAAAGTAATGGGTGGAAAACAGTGGTACGGATGGGGGGAAACAGAGTGGCACGGTTTGGGGGTACAGCGATGTGGATGGCAGTAGAGAGTGGCATGGACATGGGAAGACAGAGCAGTGCAGAAGGGTAAAGACAGATTGGTTTGGATAAGGAAATAGAGAGTAGCATAAATAGAAGAACACACAACAGTAGGGATTGGGGAAGACAGATTAGTGTGGATGAGTAGGAAGACAGAGTAGTGTGGGTCGGGGGAGGAGACAGAGTTGCACAGTTGAAGGGGACAGAGTGGTGCAGATTAGGGGTGAGCGGGTTCGGATTTCTGAAATCCGAACCCCCCCGAGCCCCCCCGATCCGAGTCCGATCCGAATCAGGCTCGACTTTTCCCGCCTGACTCGGATCTGAAATCGAGGCAAAACGTCATCATCCCGCCTTCCGAGTCTCGCGGGTTTTGGATCCTATATAAGGTACCCACGTCGGCGCCATTTTCTCACTCGGCTGTGGACAGTGAAGAGGGAGGGTGGGAGTTAGGGCTGTGTAGTGTAGTGTAGTGTAGTGCTGCTGTTGTCCACTACTTCAAAGTCCATAGGGGCTGGCTGTGTTGTGCTGTGCTGCTGTTGTTAATAGGGGCTGTGTCCACTACTTCAAAGTCCATAGGGGCTGGCTGGACTGTGTTGTGCAGTCAGTTCTCCATAGGGGCTGTGTCCACTCCAAAGTCCTGTGCAGTGTCCCAGTCCTAAAGAGGTGCTGTAGTTTTGTCCAGGGGGTGCTCTGTCCATCAGGGGTGCTCCCCCCAAGTGCTAAAAAAATAATATATTTTCTGTGTTTGTGAATTGTGTGCGCAGTAGCCGCACGAGCATCAACAAAGTAGTGCCAAGCGTGCGCCTGTGTCATAAGTAAAGGGCCGGCTGGCTTGACCGTTAAAGGGTGCTGTAACCCCCAAAGTACACTCCAGTCCAAACCAAAAAAAAAATTATTTTCTGTGTTTGTGAATTGTGTGCGCAGTAGCCGCACGTGCATCAACAAAGTAGTGCCAAGCGTGCGCCTGTGTCATAAGTAAAGGGCCGGCTGGCTTGACCGTTAAGGGTGCTGTAACCCCCGAAAGTACACTCCAGTCCAAACCAAAAAAAAAATTATTTTCTGTGTTTGTGAATTGTGTGCGCAGTAGCCGCACGTGCATCAACAAAGTAGTGCCAAGCGTGCGCCTGTGTCATAAGTAAAGGGCCGGCTGGCTTGACCGTTAAAGGGTGCTGTAACCCCCAAAGTACACTCCAGTCCAAACCAAAAAAAATTTATTTTCTGTGTTTGTGAATTGTGTGCGCAGTAGCCGCACGTGCATCAACAAAGTAGTGCCAAGCGTGCGCCTGTGTCATAAGTAAAGGGCCAGCTGGCTTGACCGTTAAAGGGTGCTGTAACCCCCAAAGTACACTCCAGTCCAAACCAAAAAAAAATTTATTTTCTGTGTTTGTGAATTGTGTGCGCAGTAGCCGCACGTGCATCAACAAAGTAGTGCCAAGCGTGCGCCTGTGTCATAAGTAAAGGGCCGGCTGGCTTGACTGTTAAAGGGTGCTGTAACCCCCGAAAGTACACTCCAGTCCAAACCAAAAAAAAAATTATTTTCTGTGTTTGTGAATTGTGTGCGCAGTAGCCGCACGTGCATCAACAAAGTAGTGCCAAGCGTGCGCCTGTGTCATAAGTAAAGGGCCGGCTGGCTTGACCGTTAAAGGGTGCTGTAACCCCCGAAAGTACACTCCAGTCCAAACCAAAAAAAAAATTATTTTCTGTGTTTGTGAATTGTGTGCGCAGTAGCCGCACGTGCATCAACAAAGTAGTGCCAAGCGTGCGCCTGTGTCATAAGTAAAGGGCCGGCTGGCTTGACCGTTAAAGGGTTCTGTAACCCCCAAAGTACACTCCAAACCAAAAAAATATATATTTTCTGTGTTTGTGACTTGTGTGCACTGTGGCTGCACGTGCATCAACAAAGGAGCAGCGCCAAGCGTGCGCCTGTGTCCCATAAGTAAAGAGCCGGCTGGCTCATTTCTTAAAGGGTGGTGTAACCCACAAAGTGCACTACTCTCCAGCAAAAATAAAAAAATATTTTCTGTGTTTGTGTGCGCTTTAGCCGCACGTATATATATCAATATAACATAAATGGAGGACCAAACTTTCTCTGATAAAAATAAAATAGGGAAAGATCAAGAACCACTTCCTACTAGTGCTGTTGCTGCTGCTGGGAGTTGTTCATCATCCCAGAGAGGAAGTAGGAACATCACTACTTTTACTAAACAATTGACCCTCCAACAGTCCCTAGCGATGAGGATGAAGTACGACAGCAGTCATCCTGAAGCAAAACGTATAACTGAGGCCTTGACTGCTATGTTGGTGTTAGACGTGCGTCCGGTATCCGACATTAGTGCAGTGGGATTTAGACAATTGATGGAGGTAGTGTGTCCTCGGTTCCAAATCCCGTCTAGATTCCACCTGCATCCTCAAAGCAGCAGCGACAAGCGTGCGTCTGTCTGTTAAAGGGTGGTGACACCCTCAAAGTGTGCTACACAAACAATTAAAATATTGTTCTTTTTTTTTCTGTCTTTGTGAAATGTGTGGGCTGTAGCCGCACCTGCATCCTTAAAGCAGCAGCGACAAGCGTGCGTCTGTCTGTTAAAGGGTGGTGACACCCTCAAAGTGTGCTACACAAAGAATAAAAATATTCTTCTTCTTTTTTCTGTCTTTGTGAATTGTGTGGGCTGTAGCCGCACTTGCATCCTCAAAGCAGCAGCGACAAGCGTGCGTCTGTCTGTTAGAGGGTGGTGTAACCCTCAAAGTGTGCTCCACAAACAATAAAAATATTCTTTTTTTTTTCTGTCTTTGTGAATTGTGTGGGCTGTAGCCGCACTTGAATCCTCAAAGCAGCAGCGACAAGCGTGCGTCTGTCTGTTAAAGGATTACATCGGTGACAGCATCCAAGTAGGCATGTCAGACAGTCCGTACCTGTACTGGCAGGAAAAAGAAGCAATTTGGAGGTCCCTGTACAAACTGGCTCTATTTTACCTGAGTTGCCCCCCCTCCAGTGTGTACTCCGAAAGAGTGTTTAGTGCAGCCGGGAACCTTGTTAGCGAAAGGCGTAGGAGGTTGCTTCCACAAAATGTGGAGAAGATGATGTTCATAAAATGAATGATCAACTCTTCCAGGGAGACCAGCCTCCAGAACGTACAGAGGGACCTGTGGTTCCAGCAGGGACGAATTAATACTCTGTGAGGATGAGGATGTACATAACACTGAAGAGGGTGAGGAATCTGTGGATGAGGAGGATGAGGACGACTTCTTGCCTCCGTAGAGCCAGTTTGTGCAGGGACAGATTAATTGCCAGCTTGTTTTGTGGGGGCCCAAACGAACCAATCATTTCAGCCACAGTTGTGTGGCAGACCCTGGCGCTGAAATGATTGGTTTGTTAAAGTGTGCATGTCCTGTTTATACAACATAAGGGTGGGTGGGAGGGCCCAAGGACAATTCCATCTTGCACCTCTTTTTTTTCTTTGCATTATGTACAGTTTGGGGCCTAGTTTTTCAATGCCATCCTGTCTGCCACTGCAGTTTCACGCCTAGATGGGTCACGTGTTTGTGCCGCCCACTCGTGTCGCTTAGCATAGTCATCCAGCTACCTCGGTGCAACCTTTTGGACATAAAAACACTATTGTGAGGTATTCAGAATAGACTGGAAATGAGTGGAAATTAAGGTTATTGAGGTTAATAATAGCATAGGAGCAGAAAAACCTACAATTTCTGTGATTTGAGCTGTTTTTATGCTTTTTTTCAAAAAAATACAGATCCAAAACACAAAACCCAGAACCCAAAACACGGAAGGGTGGTTTTGGCAAAACCAATCCAGATCCAAAACACGAAGAAAGATCCAGATCCAAAACCAAAACACAAAACACGAAAAGTGGCCGGTGCACACCCCTAGTGCAGATGGAGGAAGAAAGAGTGCCACACAGGAAAGGAAGACAAAGTGGTGTGGGTTAGGGGAAGGCAGTTGTGCAGAAGGAAACAGAGTGGTACGGATGCAGGGCGGTGCAGATGGAGATAGACAGATTGGTGCGGATGAGAGAACACAGACTAGCACAGTTCGGAGACCAAACAGCAGTAGGGATTGGGGAAGACAGATTGGTGTGGATGGGGAGGAAGACAAAGTGGTGCGGGTGGTGGGGGGAGACAAAGTTGCATGGTTTGGGGGACCAGAGTAGTGCAGATGGAGGAAGAAAGAGTACCAAAGATGAGAGAAAGACAGCAACGTGGCTGTGGAGAAGGCACAGGTGCAGGGCGGTGCGGCTGGGGAAAAACAGATTAGTGTGGATGAGGGAACACAGACTAGCACAGTTGGGAGACAACACAGCAGTAGGGATTGGGGAATATATAGCAGCATGGAGGCATATAGGGGAAGAAAGTGTACATGCATAGACAGAGTATGATAGTGTCAAAGTCAAACAATTGGATATGATCGCTGTACAATAATTATCTGATGATACAGTCATCTATAGTCTGATGACATGTTACTAGGATGCTACTTTGCGGCGGTGCAATCCAATGCGCTAAAATGCGAATCCACAATACACATACACTGATGCACATAACGCACACACACACACATATATATATATATATATATATATATATATATATACTCATAGACGATCGTATGTATATTCACATATGTACACATAGACGCTCATATGGTTTTCCATGCAGGTTTTCTTGCTAATCCTGTTTTAGACATTATCTTTTTTTCAGGTAAATGGTTGTATCCTACCACTAGATGTCAGTATTATACTAAGGTATTTGCATAGTTGGCGATTGTTTTGTTTCATAATGATCTCCAGGCTAACTGATTTACTGTTTTTAATAAGTTATTATACTTAGTATGACGGTATAAATATTGATATATTTTAAAATATTTTTTACACCTTTGAATTTAAGTTCACTTTAAATACTTGTTGTTGGCACTGGTGTAGTATTAGGTATCTTATTATTTATTAATATGGTTTCTTTATTATGTGTTAGACACAGTCAGTGCACACTTTTGTATGTAAAATGCATCTATTTTATTCTGTGGTCAGCCATCACAGTCCTAATTTGTTGTCACTAAGTTTTATTCTTTAAGTTTATTTTATTTCATGTTTTTTGCTTATTAATCTTATCTTTTTTGATTGTAAATAATGTCCCTCGTGTTGCATTTTGTTCACTTTATCTGTGCTGGGCCATGCACGAGCCCTACACAGTATGTTTTTACACTGTTATTATGGTTTTTTCAGGTTGCCATGGTACCTGCTGTCGGAGGACACAGCGTCACTTCCGGTTCATGCTGATTGCACTTCCGGATTGTGACAAGCGGGTCTGATGGCGGACGGAGCCTTGCACACCTGATGGGGTAAGTGCTTTATCTATTTATTTGTCATGTTTGCAATGTTTGTGTTTATGTTGTCTTGAGAAAGGGGACACGTTCCCCGAAACGTCGACTTTGTATGACATAATAAAGTTACCCCGGAGAGGGTCTTTCTTCACCGTATTTAGGAGTCTCTGAGTGCCGCATTTTGCAGTTGTGGTAAATATATATATATATATATACTCATAGACGTTCGTATGTATATTCACATACGTACACATAGACGCTCATATGCATATTCACATACATACAGACACATTTGCTATTTCAATACACAGACGCACATATGCGAATGCATACATATAAAATGGTTCCCACACTTTATAGTTAATAACCAGAGTTATTAAAGGTATTTGTTAGCTAATAATTATGATGTGAGATGTACTTAAAAGAGATCTAAGGTTCAGAATACAGTTGACATGTCATGTTTGGTATCATACTAAATCCCTGTTTATTTGCAGACATCCGTTTCTATCGGCAAAGAAGTCGCATCAATCGTCCGCTAGTTATGGATGATAGGGAGTTATTGAATAGAATGTTATAACTTGTATGCAGTGTTGTAGCCAGTTTTAACCAGTTGTTCGGCGGGAAGCTACACAGTGTGACCGTTGGAAGACTGAGCCATACCCCTGATGACACCGTATGAACTGACCAATGACCAGATTGACCAGAAGCAAGAACCAATGAGAACCTGTCAAGCGACCGCAAATTCCTGGATTGATGACTGTATACTGGGACCAGTGCGCATGCATATGTATCGGACTGTACTATTTTCATTGCTTTTTACTCTAATTGTTAACTCTTACATCATGTTACCCCTTTTTACATAAATAACTTTTTGTGCTTTGGAACCACACGATTGGACTGGAAAGCAATTCTTTCATAAGCAACTTGCAGCGCTAAATAGTGACTTATAGGAATCAATAATAGTTTTAAAAATAAAGGAGCTGAAGGTGTATTTTAAATTAGATAAATATATGCAGTGAGAAGGATGTTGGAAGCCAGTGAGATTGTTTTGGTGATCAAATGGGAAGATTGTGGGCACTGAGTGGGATGTGGGAGCCACATAACTGCTCAAACCTCAGTGGCATAGACTGCATGTGTGTATTCTGATGAGCACACAATTCTGTGAATTAGCAGCTCCACCATTTTGTGAGTGACAGCAATCTCATTCTGTGAGAGTGCTGAATCTGCAGTTAACCACAGGGTGTGATGGCATACCATATCTGTATTGCGCAATGAACACATCCATTAAGGCGTCAGCACAAAAATCAGTAGGTGTTGTGAATATCAAATCAAATCTAAGAAGCCTTAATGGGACATGTAAAACCGTAAGGTTTTTTGTCTATGGAAAATATATATATATATATATATATATACATATATATATATATACATATATATATATATATGTATATATATATATATGTATATATATATATCTATATATATATACATATATATACATATATATATATATATATATATATATATATATATACAAACAAATGCCCTTCATTTGCGCTAATTATTTGGAAACAATGACAAAAATCCAAAATGATACAGAATAAACAGTAAATGGCTGCACCTTTCTCTTTATATCTCTGTTAGACAGATATACAGTAGACACCAAAAAAAAGAGAAGGGGCACTCACTTAGACAGTAAAAATATGAATACACTGTACAATCAAATATAGAACAGTCATTAAGGACAACAAACTGTGTGCTAAAAGTGTAATGTAAACAATGTTGACAGCAATCATAATGCTCCAATGATCAGTCCCATATATAAAGATAGATAGTGGATTTTCTCCTTTTCAGAGATATGTTGGAATTGAAATCCTGTCGATCTTTGATATTACGGGATAATAAATACACCGTACTTGGGATATACGTTCATTCCTTGAAATATGGCTGAAAAATACCCTCACACCAGAAATACACCCAAACAGAAGAGGGCCAATAGGCCACTATCAGTAATGGATAGAACACTTCCACGGCAATTTTAAAATTGAGATAATATTTATTTTCTAAGAACAATAAATCCCATATGGAGTTGCTTACATCAATTTGTAAAATCACAGAAATAGATGAAAACCCAATGCATTTCGTCCCTAAAGCGGGACTTCATCAGGGGTACATCTTAAAAATGAATGAGTGTACATAAGTGAGGGGTACAAAAAAACATCTTAATTGCATTTAGATTTTGTACTTACAGAGCTTAAATGGGAACATTTTCCATACATACCATTATGTGACTGAATCAACAGTACTATTGTTAATAGGCACACTTAACTTTTAAATCCACAGATAAGATGTGCTTAAACCCAATATTACCTATAAAAAGACATAGTATATGTAAATAATCCCTCCATTATCTGATGAGGTTAAATTAAATATGGCAGCCATCCTCCTCTATTAGTATAATAACCTAATAATACTCCATTAACTGGCAATAATTAAATGCAGGTGATATCTAAATAAACTCATTAGGATAATAAATGTGAATTAATCACATATAGAAATTCTAAAGATGAATAAAAATCATATAATGCTAATTGATTAACGCTATAGATGGTATCTCAAAAAGACGCTAGACTTAACCGAACAAGTACTAATCGTTATAAGCAAATATGTAGATAAAATAGCAAAGGCTATATGATAAAAATAGATAGACTTTTCCTATACATATTCACCTATCATAAGTAACAAACTCATGCTTAAATTTACACTTAGTTTCCACCAAAGCTCCTATAATAACACATAGTACATATCAGGTGTTAAGAAATGAATATTATACATAAAAACAATCTAACATAATAAATCTAACTACCCTTGGTCTTAAAATTAGATCAATATAATAAATCAGTCATAATGTGGACATAACATTATACCTCCTATCTACAAAACATATATAAAATAAACAACCATAATAAGGCTAGCTGAATCCTAAGTAGGGAGTCTCAAGGTAAAATATCAAGATGGTATAAATTTAACTTGCATATCACTCCTTCAGGACACTGCTAATATTAGCTCAACGTGCTGCAAGTGAAGTCAGCTATTGAGATGTTGGCCTTATATACCTCTTTTCCAGGAAATGATGTCATCCAGCCTTGAGAGATTTATACACCATATGGGTTTAAATATTAAAGTAGCTAATTTAAGGGTATCCATACATAGGGTCAAACAGAAGTCTCTATATAGAAGGGCCCCAAAAGAGCTTAACGGGACATCATGATAAAGATAATTACTGTATAACCCAGAATGCCCTGGGAAATGTCCACACCTGAAAACAAATTCTGAGGTGTACAAACCACCTCCGTTGACCGCACCAACTGACTTCCACGTTCCACCTCATGGAACGCAACTCGGAAGTTGCCAGATTCATCCGGCCGGTGTGCAATAGCACACGTGCCAGCTGAGCGGCACGAAGCGCCACCCCGGGTGGTCAACTCCCCGGCAACCACCTTCCGACTCACAAGACATGGGCCGGAAGTGGGCTGATCTTCTAGCTGCCTAGCAATTGGGGCCTGCGCTCCATCAAGTCGAACGCAGAACACAGAAATCGGCATACAACGCTGGTTCTCCAGCTGCCTAGCAACCGGGGTCTGTGCTCCACCAAGTGGGACGCAGAACCCGGAAGTCTGCATACAGCGCTGATGGATTGCTACAAAAAGGAGATACAATTAGCACATATGCATAAACTCTAAGGGAAAATTAACCCTTAATAATATCTAAATACATAATGTGATATTGATCCTATCTTAATATATATAGATATTAAATAGGGTCAAAAAAGTAATAATAGTGCTTTCCGTATCATGAAGTGAAATTAATTAGAATAGATATACCCCAATAAAAAGAGTGGTGTATAACACTTGCATACAGACATATTAATATTATTTATAGAGCACGTGATTTAGAATATACCTATAAATATATACCTATAAAAATAGCTTTTAGACTTAAAAAAATAATAAGTGACATAACTAGTGAAGTGCATAAACATATAAGAGACGCCCTATATAGAATCTCAGCTTTACAAAAAAACATAAAAATAAATCATAAAAATAAATTGTAAACCCATAGAGACTTAATTTCAATAGGAAGCAACCTTCCTAAACTCCCAATATTATGATACAAAAATCTTGAATGTATAAGCGATAGAGATCAATACTGGCCCCCATCAGATATTCAAAAAGTACACAATATCAATAGTTTCATTAAAGCCTTTGGGGACAAGGGTGTCTAATGAATAAATCCAAAAAGATTCTCTCCAAGATAATGCCAATTCCCTATTTCCACCCATTGGATCAAATTTAATTTATTCTAAAGCTGTGAATGTGAGGTTTCTAGTGTCAGACTCATGCACCTCCTGGAAGTGTCTTGGTAGACTGTGAGTACGGATTTTGTTTTTAATATTTCTAAGATGTTCTTGAATACGGATTTTCAGGCATCTTTTCATTTTTCCTACGTACATTTTATTACATCCACACGTGATCTTATAAACAACAAAATCTGTATCACAAGTAATTTTTTCTTTGATCTCATACTTTTTACCCTTATCATCTACCCAATGGAAAGGTAATTTATCCATATGCTTACAACAGATGCACTTTCTACAAGGAAAGCAGCCCATTTTAAATGACAGAAATCCCTTATTAGTTTGAGTAAATAGTTGATTATTCTTAGATCTAAGTTTACTCGGTGCTAAAATATTTTTTATGCTTATGGCTTTTTTAAACACAAGTTTAGGTTTTTGTGACAAAGTCGGGCCTAAAATAGGGTCCTTCAATAAGATATTCCAATGTCTATCTAACATATTTCTTATTGACTTATTCTCTCTATTAAATTGTATTATAAACAGTTGATGCTTAGAAAACCTGTCATCAGGGACCTTAATCCTTTCTTTTAGAACGTCATCTCTATTTAAATTTAAAGCTCTAATGGCTGCACTTTCAACTTCATCTTCCCTATAACCTCTTTCAACATATCTATCCATTAACATTTTTGATTGGAATTGAAACTGAGCTGTATAGTTAAAACATTTTCTTAATCTTAAGAACTGTGCATAAGGCACATTCTTAATCCAAGCAGGAAAGTGACAACTAGAAGCTGGAATAAAACTATTTGCATCAACAGCCTTAAAATGGGTTTTTGTACTAACTGTTGAGTCTGACTCACTTTCTAATACTAAATCCAAAAACTCAATACAATTATTATTTGTTTAAATGTAAAAACCAGGTTAAAATTGTTATCATTAATATATGTTATAAAGTGGTCAATACTATCTAAATCTCCATCCCAGATAAATATAAGATCGTCAATATAACGACAAAATAGTATAATATTGTTTTTTTCAAACTCAGAGTTGTAAATAAATTGATCCTCCCACTGTCCCATTAGTAAATTGGCATAAGATGGTGCGACTTTTGGACCCATAGCGGTACCTTGTCTTTGTAAAAAAACTTGTTTTCAAAAATGAAGAAATTATGCTCTAAGACGAATTTGATACCTTCTAAAATAAATTCTCTTTCTGCAACATCCATACTTGAGGAACAGGAGAGTTGTTTTGTTAACTGCCTCTAACCCTTTAGAGTGTGGGATAGAAGAATAAATTGTCTGAACATCTATCACCAACCACTTATAAGTGGGTGACCATTTAAAATCCTTTAGAAGTCTTAAAAGGGAAGTAGTGTCTTTAAGATAAGATTTAAAGTTCCTTACATAAGGCTGTAGTTTTAGATCCAAATAATGTGAAAGATTACAAGTCAGGGATTGAAGCCCTGAAATTATAGGGCACCCAGGGGGAGTCTCCTTATTCTTATGAACCTTGGGAATATGATAAAACAATGATACCCTATATATAAAGAATTTTATAAAATATAATTGTATGGAATATGACTGTATGAAATATAACAGCATCTTTGCACATCGGTAATAGGGATATATTACCATGCATCATGTTGTAATTTATTGCATAAAAATATAGGCTTTGGTGCAATATTTGTCACTCATAACATTTGCAATCACGTCTTTCTATGACCAGGAGGGAAAGCCCCTAAAATGTATACTCTTCACCCTTGAATCTTCTTTAAATATTATCCTGCAAAATTAAATCTTGTCTATTGCAAATGGGATAAATTTGCTATCTTACATTCAGAAAAAACACCCACGTAGTTGTATTGTACAACTTTGACTTATAGTGGAGCTAGGACACCCCATTACTACCACCATCTCTTCTAAATTGTCCACACATTTTAAATGGGATGTAGTTAGCATCCTGGCGGTCGAGAATCCAGCGTTCAAAATACCGGCGCCAAAATCCCGACAGCAGTCGGAATCCCGGTGCCAAGCTGCATCCCAATGTCAAGTATTACAGTTAGGGGGAGGGTTAGGGTTTGGGTTAGGCACTAGGAAGAGAGTTAGGGTTAGGCTGTGTGGGAGAGGGTTAGGCTGCAGGGGGGTTAGGGTTGGGCTGCAGGGAGGGAAGGTTAGAGTTAGGGTTAGGCTGTGGGGGAGAGGGTTAGGGTTAGGCACTAGGAGTGGTTAGGTTTAGGCTGCAGGAGGGGTTAGGCTGCAGGGGAGGGTTAGGGTACTTACCTAGTTGGGTCAGGATTCTGACTGTCGGCATACCGCTGTCGGTATTGTGACCGCCAGAATCCAGACTGCCGGGATCCCTTACCCAACCCTTTTAAATCCCTACCCCTCTGCTGTATAACATGGTGTACCAGGTGCCAAATTACAGCTTCTCAGTGGATTTACTTCTATCTCTCAATGAGCCCCTGTGTGTGTGTATAATACTTGCCAATTCTCCTGGAAGGTCCAGGAGAGTCACGAATTTGGAGCTGCTCTCTTGGCCTAACAATAGAGATGGCCAGTCTCCTGGTGCCGTCCACTCCCTGACTAAAGTGGCTGGTCGGGTGGTTGGATGATGCAATTTGCTGATTTGCATTGAATTGCATCATCCTAGCCCCACCCCCTGTGCAAATTGTGATATATAGCGACTTTGGACAGTAGGAGGAGGTGTCATAATGCTGTGTAGCCCCAAACCTGGCAGTAACATGCCACAAATTGTGGCTTTAAACAGCTGGAGACAGGGCCAGGATAATGAGAATGCAGGGGCCTTGCCCGTTGCCCCCTGGAGAGGTTTGTTGAAAGTAAGCAAGTATGGTGGATATGCCCACGGCAAATAAATCAAGGGGTGAGAGCTAGGGCAGAAATTAATTGAAAATGCTGACAGAGAAATATGTTGCGGGTACACAAAGCAATGAATTGTAGCAGTGGGTGCTGAGGGAGAAAAATGGTGATGTTAAGCTACTGACCAGTGCCCTAACTAGGGGTGTGAGAGCAGGGATTTGTGGCCGGCACCATCGCCACCCCACAGCCTTTGTTTCTGGCTAGCTAGCAGGTCGCCGGGAATGGTACCCTGCAGCAAGGATCAGTACTTCGGTGCCATTGAAGCATCCTTTAAATGCTCCTGGCGGGCACCCTGTAGTCTGTGCCGCTGATTAGAACATCCTCAACGTGTAGCTTTAGGTGAGTTCAGGCACCTGTTTGCATGGTTTTGTAATGAATGTATTATTTTGAAATTAGAATTTATTATTCTAAAATTTGTATTCAATGTAAAAACAGGCCTTATATAATGTTGTTTTAAAATAATAGGAGCAATGCTATTACAGATCATATCAATGGCAATGTACAATAGAAGCCCAACTGTGATAATAGGTGGCAATTATTCCAAGTTTTTAACTATACAGAATGTTTACATGAATGTTTTTGTATATATAATATAGCCTATATTATAAGGATATTTATACATCAGGTTTCATACTACTGTATAATGATTAACAATTATATTGGGGGTGAATCAGCAAGGATCGCAATTGCAAAGCTGAATGCAGGCTTTAGATATATGATTTATGCATGCAGGCAGCTTTGCCATTACGTCCTTGCTATTATGCAAATGCAGCAGGAGATGAATGACACCCCCTGCTGCATTTGTGATCCCAGCACTGCGACAGAGGTCGTAGGTTGGGATCACCATTGCGTCCAAAGGTGGTCTATGGTCGCGATGGTGGACGATGCTAGGCCGGCAGCCAGCTGAGTAAGCCTCAGCTTAATCAGGCTGGCCAGTTTACCACTCCCGGAAAACAGGCCAGACACGCCCCCGCTTCCGGGAACGTCGGCTGCCCCCACTCCCGCACCGCCCCTTAAATGCCTCTGCCTGTCAATCAGGTAGAGGCATAGAAGGGTCTGCATGCGACTACAAAGTATCCAATATTCTCACTCGCAGAATGGGTCCTGTGCACGCGCAGATTTTCGATAATCGTGAATCTGCGCTTAGCAGCTGAATCAGGCCCATTAGTTGATAGAAGCATTTCATCATCATGTTAAAAAGATATTTCATAATCAGCAATGTTTTATTTTTTTTCTTTCAAAGAGAGCTAGTATAACGTACTAATCTTTGAATGTGCATTTTATTGTGTTGTAATCAAATGTAGCAGTAGATAAGGGTGACCACTAGAGCTCCAGATCAACACATTAATATAAATGAAATTTATTGATGACATGGGGACTAAATAATGAAGGGGTGAAGGTAATAATTGTAAAGAAGGTAATTATGCTGAACAATGGCAGATCTAGACTTTACTTTTAGGGGGGGCAGTTTAAGAATGAATACTGACTCCTCCCCTTTCTAATGAATGCCCCTCCCACTTATAGTCCTGCCCCCAAAGTGAGTTTCTGTGGTGCCTGAAATTATAATACACAAAGGGGTTAATTCAAATGTTTTTTTGATGCCGATATTTGCATATCGCCCAACACTTTAGACAGGGCAATATGCAAATGTTTGTTCCTGCGCCGGACTTTCATTTTTTGTGCTAATCAGTAGGGGGTGAGCAGAATAAATAGACGTCCGTGGCATGCATGGCTGATTGGAGCAACAATTGCATTGCTGCGCAGGGCCCCCAAACCACATTTGAATCATCCCAAACTCATTTACCGACTTTAGACTGTTATTTCAACAGTTTTGGTCTACCAGTGGGAACTATGGCAACCCAAATAAGCATTACCTGAGAACATTAATTGACACAGAATACATTTATTATACACTATTGCTCTGTTTTTGGACATTGCACTCTACTCAGATACCAGTACTGCCAGCCTAACAACATCTCTGTAATACATATACTGCATATACAACCTAATATATGTCACAGGAGCCCCATAAACACACAGACCTCTGATCTCCAAAACACAGTGAGACCATAAATGTATCCATGCAGTATATTGTGTCACATAAAGTATAGACATTGCGTTAATTTCTGCAAATGCCACACTAAAGGATTCCCCACACACATATATACATAACACACACACATATATACATTACACACACATACATCAGACACACACACATAACACATATATGCATAACACACACACACATAACACATATATACATAACACACACATACAGTATATACATAACACATATATACATAACACACCCACATATATAAATACTTCCCAACATTTCCAAATGGGAAGGAGGGAAGGGCGCGCGCGTCCGAAAAGGGGGCATGTTTTCTGGAAAGGGGGCGGAGCCAATGGAAAACGGGGCGGACCTCACTGCTTCATCCGACCTCGTCATGATGGGGGCATGCCCAGCACTCTTCGTGATGCTGGGCAGCCTCCAGTCTCTCCGTACAGAAGAGAACAGATGCCGTGCGCATGCGCACGGCATCTGTTGTCCTCCTGCACACCCGCTGCTCTGCTATGCAGAGCAGCGGTTTGTGCTCTCCCAACTTCTCCCCCCACCGCGGGACACTGCGGCCTGCGGGCAGGACAACGGGACAGTTGGGATGTATGTATACACACACACACATATATACATAACACACACATATATACATAACACACACACATTTATGCATAACACACACACACACACACATGCAAATAAAACCCCTAAACTTATAGCAAATTTTAAAACAGGAACCTTTTATTTATTTTACCATGACCAATGGTATCTGAAATACACATATTGAACTCCCCCTCCCTTGGATCAGCCACTGAATAGTCCTACCTGATGGCGGAGGGTCCCTCCCTCTTCAAGTTTTAACTAAGTGGTCTGTAATGTGTACCACTCAGTCCCAGTCCTGTCAGCATGTCAGTTAATTTTTTCTCCCTATCCACATGCTGGGTTGCTCCAGCGGCGGCCATCTTGGCAAAAGACGTAATGACTCATGGGATTTGTAGTTTATCTTTACTGCTTAGAGTCTGAGCAGTACAAGAAAAAAACTACAAATCCCATGTCACTCCACTTCTCTGGCTGGCTGGGTGACGTCTCTCCACCCAATTGTATGTGGCCGGTGTGTCCAGGTCCCGGCTGATGCTCGCAACTGGCCCCAGCCTTAGCAGCCTGCAGAATCAGTAGGTGGCTAGGGGTGTGTGTGGTACGGTGGGGCGATTGCGCTGATCGCCCCCGCCTGGATCCGCTACTGATGCTGAATGCATTTGTTATTATGTGCTGAAAGAGGCATAGTCAGTACATACTATAAGATTATCTGTCCAATCTGGCTTGTTGGAACACAAATATGGTAATGTATGAGAGCAAATGACAATCATCCATTTGATCCCAAACACTGGATAACAGACAAAAATGGTCATTCAGACAAATTGGATAAAACTGTTTGATTCAACCAATTTGTCTGAACAACCATTTTTGTCCGTTTTCTGGCATTTGAGATCAAATGGTCGATTTTCTTTTGCTCTCATACATTACCAGATTTTCGTTCCAACCAGCCTAAATGGACAGATATTCTTATAGTGAGTACCTAGCTTTAATGATTTTGAGGAGTGATTAAATAGTGATGAGTATATAATATTGTGTGACTGTCACAAAAATACTCAATTACAGAGGTTCTCAACTGCAGACCTCAAGTACCACCAACAGGTTATGTTTTGTGGCTTTCTTTACTCATGCACAGGTGAGTTAGTCTGTTTTGTTGGTTCAGCAAATATTTTACTTGTTGTTTTTTTTACAGACATAAATATTCCAAATATGACCCGTTGGGAAAACAAGTAATGAGGTTGAGAACAACTGCTCAATTATCTTGCAGTTGCCATTTAGCAAATATGTATGATATGAGACATTTGTAGCCTCAAGACTGAAGACACATTCTGAAATACAGGTATAGTGAGGTCTTAATTGGGGGAAAGAAAAAAGCCCTCTCATGACTACTGACACTGTAGAAATCTTATGAGACAGTCTCCTTCCAGAATTTAAGTACTATACGAATGACAGGGAATGAAACTGAGTAAACAGTCAAATTTCAAAAACACAATATAATCAATACATAGAGCCACTTAGTGTGTTACAGGGAACCATTCTATTTGATAAAAAAGAACTGAAGCTGTAGAGACATACAGTATATCAGAGGTCATATAGGCGTAATAGATAATAGTTAACAATAAATTCAGATCAGAGTTAATCTGAGAATAAAGTACAATCTATTGAACATATAGCATACACAATATTAATTTGCTATGCCCAATAGAGGCTAGATTGGCAGAGCAACATTCTTTATTAAGCTTGGTTTCAATAACTACAATCTGTATACTAAATAATATACGGGGTGTGATACAATGCAGTGAGGGCAGATAATTATTAAGCCTGGGACCTCACTGGCATTTGACAGTTGCCCCTTTACACATCTGAATATGTATTGAGTAATTGATTTATATAGTGAATGGTTGTCTCAGAAGAGCTGGGGAGATGGGTTTTAGTAATTTAAGTATCTTTGCACTAGGATTAGGGCTCATTTTTAAAGTTTTCCTCCCAGTATAGAACGGCAGATTTATAGCATTGCACATATCACTATTATTTGCGAAGGCTTTATTTTATTAATAATCTTTAAAAGTGGTAAAACGTTTAAAAAAAACAACAACATTACCTTTAACCAGTCTCTGGCCTCTGAGCCTAGGCTGGTATTGGAAAATAGGGGTAGAAAACTGTGGGTCCCCGCCTATATTCCAATAACCCGCACTAGGCTGAACTCGCTGGGACAGCTGACGCTATAGCAGTGGGACACTGCCATAACATCAATCTGTCCCAAGTTGGTCAACCCAGGGCTGGAATGCCTAGGGAAGAGGGAACCACCACAAAATGGGGTCCCTCCTTCTCAAGGATAACCAGCCCAGTTTGCAGCAGTCCCACACTCTGACCTATTAGCACGTCCCCATTCATTCCTATGGAGAGTGTCTCCAAGTCACCTCTCATTCTCGACAGGGCTCCAGGAGGAGCAGAAGAATAGTTTTATTGTTTTGCCAAGATATGGGGATGCTACGTGGACTGAAGAGGACATGAACCAGTATATTTTGCAATAAATGGGTTAACGGCTGCTGTGTGGTGGTGTTCTTTTATTTATTAAAATACTACAATACTTGGTGTGTGTCCTCTGTCTTTTTAATATTGTTTTTACATGTGGAGTACAGGTGCCAACAGGCCCGTGATGTCCGGGCAAGTTCGACAAGTGCCATCATGCATGGGCAACCTTGATGGGACCTGCAGTCCTCCTCTAAAGGACAATTAAATTTAACTATTTTTTACACTATTATCTCTGCACCCAAAGCCTGGGGGTGGGAAGAAGTATCCAGGGCTTTTGGGAAGAGTGGACCCCATTTTTGGGTAGGCCCCATTTTCCTAGGGATTTGATCCCCAGGTTGCAATTATGACAGAGGAACCCCACACTATTTGTCCCCTAGCAATACCGTCAGCTGCCACGGCTGGTTCAGCCTAGTGCTAGTTATTGTAAAAGAGGGGGTACCACCTTGCTGTTTTATCCCTCTATATTCAAATACCAACCTAGCCTCAGAGGCCCAGGGCTGTTTTTTGATTTGGGGGGACATTCCATGCATTTAAAAAAAATTGCTGGTTTATTTTTTGGGCAGGGGGTTCTAAACCCAGCACTTAGTAAATCTAGTAATCTAGTACATTTAGTAATTCTATTTTAATACAAACAACATCAATAGTTGGTCTGATGTTCAATTTGCCATCTGGAGTTGGGGCTCTCCTGAGAAATTTCCATCGATTTCCAACAGAAAATTGCAGGAAAACCAAAACTCAGTAAATTTACTGCAAAGTGGGTCTCATTCAGTGGTGTACGCAGTGTCAAAGTGAGATAAAAGCGTACAATTTTTTTTCAGTCAGTGTAATAGTTACAGTAGATATAGGTAAATGAATAAAAAAATTATGTGACAAACAAAAGGTGCTTGTACAAAAATAAAACATATAAAAAAAAAAAAATTAAAATATCAAATAATTACGTTCCTTGAAAGCAAATAGTGTCCGTGATGGAAGTCTGGAGAAGTTCTTCTCTCTTTATCCTCCAATGTATATGTGATATCATAGAATAAAAGGAACAAGTATGTGTAATACAGTTTTAAATCCCAAAAAAGTGAAAATATAATTCTTAGGAATAGAAGTGGTTCATTCAAGTGGGTGCAGGCGTACCCTAAATCACACTCAGTGGTGTCATTTCATACATCAAAAGGTTTATTTTTCCTCCTCCCTTTCACCTCCGTGTTAATAGGGATTGTGGCCGGAGGCCAGCCACACAGGTTTAATGGCTGCCGCGACACTGAAGGGGTTGACCCCTGCGCTGCTGCGCCATTTTTACAAATGGACAAAAGACGCTAGGCGCCCATTGCAAATGTGTACTCTGCGCTAGGCGCCGAGTGTTTAAACATAAAAACGTATTCAAAATGGTATGTGCAGCACTGAGCCAGGACATGTATTTAAAATGTATGATTTTAAATGTAATATGGGTTTAAATGCACTTTTTGTATATGACATGACCAGCCTCTGTGGCTGCAGGAAACTAGATGCTAATTGTCATTCCCTTAGCAGGAGGTCTGATGAATATGCTTGACTGGAAGTTCTCTGTAAAAGGTGTGACTAGTGTCATATGGCTAAAACCTTCATGTACAGAACTTCCTTTGAAAAGGCAATATCCAGCAAGGTTGGTAAAGACAATTTGGTTGTTTGTAAGAAGATCCTTTTGGATGTTACTTCTAAAAGCTGAATGTGTTAAGGTTGGAAATGCCAAACTGATTGATACTTCCATTGGGAAGGATGAATGTCATTTACCATTTCCTGTGAAATATTATATCAACATTTTAGGAGACAGTATAATGTATGATAAATCAGTTTGTGTTTAAAGTTTGGGTGGTGGATTAGAAAGGAGGAAACTGAGTGACTCCTTTGAAATGTAATATGTTGTTAATTTATATTATGTGAGCTAGCATGATTGGCTAGAAGGAACCCAGGGTGGACTTACCCTCTGTGGTAATAATGTGTATTGGAGTGGCATAAAAAGAGGGCCTGTGAGCCCTGTATGTGTACAACCCTGTAACTTCTTTGAAGAGAACTGCTTGATAAGATTTCTTGTATGCGATGTACCCCTTCATCCGGAAGGACGAATCTTCTTCAAGACTTTGAGCAATAAACATCTTGCCTGACTTCAATTGTATCTCAATCCTGCAACCATCAGAATTGCGCCAAACACTATTCCGTTCTCTGGCTGTTCTGGGTAAGAGCTCCGTGTCTCCAAGTTAAAGCCCTCTGCCAAGCAACCGTGCAGACCTGGTCCATTGCGGGGGATCAGGAGGAATCAGCTGACACCAATCAGGAGGTGTGGCCGCAGCTAGTCAAACGCATACACAACAGAAGCTGTTCCAGGTGCCGAGGTGGGAGCCCGAGGGTAACTTAAAAAGCGGTTCCAAATGCTCATGGTAGAGTTTGGTGGTGGTAGCATCGTTACACGCCCATGGCGCAGTGGGCGGAGTCAGTGACAGGCGGTCACTGATGGTGAGTGGGAGTCCGAAAGCGCTAACCCGTGACCAGGGCCGGCCTAGACGAAAGGCGTCCGGTCACAGGGATACATACCCCATACCAGAAGTTTTCAAACAGCCAAGAGAAAGATGACGTACTCCACTCACTATATGAATGTGAAATTTAAACACATCAAGGTTTCTTTAAATAGTACTCACAGATAAAAAAGCGTACCCCACTCACGGTAAGTATAGTAGACTTCAAGCATGTAAAGGTTTCTTTATAGGTCCCCCTAATTGTTTTTCTCCATGCAAAAAAAAAATACTCTCTCCGTGACACGTTTTTCTGGAAAAAATAACAAATGAATATATGTAACATCCAATTGTATTGTAACCAATCACCCATAGAGAAATACAGCAGCAAGTGATCTTGTATTAAAAAGATATAGTGACCTACAAGTGGTCACTCATAAATAAATAGCAGTAAGAAAAATTAACAGGTCAATTTAAAACATACGAAAAATAAAAAATGCAAAAATTAAAAAGATACAAACATTTCAAGTAAAAAGGATGCGATCCTGATGATTCAGGGTAAGGTTGTTCACACTCGTGGTGCTGTCAACGCGTTTCGGCCTATACTAGGCCTTTATCAAGACATGTCCAGAGTGTGAATCAATCTAGTATTTAAACCATGAACAGCCAATCCAGAAATCCAGGAAGTGACATCAGTAAATAGAGCATAATTAATACCAAATCACACACTAATTTTCATATACAGTATATGTAAATACAAATATAATAAACCTCCCCCAATCATGGTACTGTAGTTACCATTAATATATCAATCTATAGATCACAGATATGCACCATATCTGCGGTCCTGTGATCTATTGATATATTGATTGATATATGAATGGTAACCACAGTACCATGATTGGGGGAGGTATATTCTATTTGTATTTACATATATATGAAAATTAGTGTGTGATTTGGTATTAATTATACTCTAATTACTGATGTCACTTTCTGGATTGGCTGTTCATGATTTAAATACTGGGCTGATTCACACTCTGGACATGTCTTGATAAAGGCCTAGTATAGGCCGAAACGCGTTGTGAACAGCCTTACCCTGAATCATCAGAGTTGCATCCTTTTTACTTGATACTTGAAATTTTTGTATCTTTTTATGTTTTAAATGGACCTGACAATGTGTCTTACTGCTATTTATGTATGAGTGACCACTTGTAGGTCACTATACCTTTTTAATACAAGATCCAAGGCTGCTGTATTTCTCTATGGGTGATCGGTTACAATAAAATTGGATGTTACATATATTCATTTGGGTTTTTTTCCATAAAAACGTGTCGCGGAGAGTGTATTTTTTTTGCATGGAGAAAACCAATCAGGGGGACCTACAGTATAAAGAAACCTTTACATGCTTGAAGTCTTCTATACTTACTGTGAGTGGGGTGCGTTTTTCCATCTGTGAGGACTATTTAAAGAAACCTTGATGTGTTTAAACTTCACATTCATATAGTGAGTGGGGTACATCATCTTTCTCTTGGCTGTTTGAAAACTTCTGGTATGGGGTATATATCCCTTTTAACACAGAGGTGAGAGGGAGGAGAAAAAAGAAACATTTGATGTATGAAATGACACCACTGAGTGTGAGTTAGGGTACGCCTGCACCCACTTGTATGAACCACTTCTATTCCTAAGAATTATCTTTTCACTTTTTTGGGATTTAAAACTGTATTACACATACTTGTACCTTTTATTCTATGATATCACGTATACATTGGAGGATAAAGAGAGAAGAACTTCTCCAGACTTCCATCACGGACACTGGGCCTGATTCAGAGCCGCTTGTAACCGGCCGCTCGTTCGTTCCGAGCGATGTTCGCACATCTGCGCATGCGTATGGGTTTTAGTACGCATGCGCGAACCAGTCAGTGCGGTCGAAAATCTTGTGCTTGCAATATAGCAAATGCCTGCTAATTTGAGTGACAGTGAGGCGTTTGTGGGTGGTAACAGGGGAAGGTGCTTGAAAACGGGGAGTGGAGATCCGAACGCAGGCGTGCCAAACGGTCAAAACGGGCGTTTTAAGGGTGTGCATAATTAACAAAGCAGCGTCATCGACCACGTCAGTTGGGTGTCTTTTAACCAGAACTGCTCGCATGATTGCGGTAGGAAAATGCAACCACAAGAATAGCGAGCAGTTCATTCGCCTTTCGATGTACTCGATTAATCAAATAAATAGCGGAGATGAAGTATGATGCGAGCGGCCAGGGGGCGTTTTTTACAAAAAACGTCCGCATGTTTTGTTTGCTCGTTCAGACATAGAGGCGTCAACAGACCGCAAAGAGCGAACGGTCAGTTTAAATAGCCAGCCCCTTTTTCTGGACGAGCGAGCGCAAATAGCGTCCAGCTCTGAATGAGGTCCACTATTTGCTTTCAAGGAACGTAATTATTTTATATTTTTATATTTTTAGTTTAATATTTTTGTACAAGCACCTTTTGTTTGAGTCACATAATTTTTTTTATTTGTTTATTTGTAATGAAATGTTGGTGAGATTTCATGTTTGAATCACTATAGGCTGCTCTTTGTGTGCGCCATTCACTAAGGATTCACCCCATTTTGTATTTTTTTACAGTAGGTACAGGGGCCACGTCGGCGCTATCAGCACTGTAAAAACCACCTGGAAAATAGCCGCCGTGGCCATTTTTCCAGAGTTTTGCACATACGCAGTAGGAAAATTTCAAGGAAAATGGCTGCGCACCAATTTCCCGGTGACTTGTGCATACACAGTAGACTCTGGGCACAAACTAATGACCAAAGTCTACTCCTGCGGTGCTGCACTCAGTGCTCGGCTGCCCACCGGACAGAAAAGAGGGTGCCCCAGATGGAGACTGCACATGGCCACCCTCTCTTAATGCGTCCCTGAGTAGGTACCCTCTATACTGATTCAAATAGTCAGCAGGTTAGGTATATATGCGCAGGGTAGTTGAAATCCCAGCTACCGGGATGCCAGTGCTCAGAAGGCCAGCACTGGAATCCCGACGCCAATCAGAATCACGGAGCTGGCATCCTGACCGTCGGCATCCCGACGGTAAGTAGGGGGGTTAAAGAGAGGGTTAGGTAGTGGGGGGAGAGTTAGGGGCAGTCACTAAGGTTAGGGTTAGGCACTAGGGAGGAGGGTTAGGCACAGGGGGAGAGGATTCGATGTTATGGCACTAGGGTGGAAAGTAGGGTGTGGGGTGGTATGGTTAATATTAGGAGGGTTGGGATTAGTCAGGGTGGGAGGGTTAGATTTAGGCACTAGGGGGGAGGTTAGGTTTAGGGTGTGGGGAGGAAGGGTTAAGGATAGGTGTAGGGTTAATGGTAGCATTAGGATACTTACCGACAGGTTTCGGTATCCTAACCCTGTTGGAATGCCAGGGTCGTGATGCTTACCACCGGGATCCCAAATAGCAGCATCCCGTACCCAACCCATGTATGCATATATATTTATGTTAGGGATGTGCGCCGGACCATTTTTGCTGGATTTGGCACTGATTCGTCGTCTGGATTTGGATTTGCCAAACCATAGTGAATGGTTTTCGATTTGGATTTGGATTTTTTTACAAAAAATTACAAAAAAAGCTTTTTTGCTCCTAGAGTATAATTAACCTCAATAACATTAATTTCCAGTCATTTACAGTCAATTTAGACCACCTCACAATATTGTATGTGCCATTATTGGCCAAAGGCTGCAGTGAGCTGGCTGGTTACTAAGCGACAGAGCAGCAGTATAGACACCACAGTTTAAAGAACATCTATGAAACATTTCCACTCACTGCCACTCACTACTGAGTCACAGTACTTGTGTGTTATGGACACACAGAGGGCTAAGGCCCAAGGAGTCATGGTGTTTGTATACATGGGGCTATGGCCCAAAGGAGTCATGGTGCTTGTATACACAGAGGGCCAAGGCCCAAGGAGTCAGTGCTTGTATGCAGTTACACAGGGGGCTATGACCCAAGGAGTCACAGTGCTTGTATACACAGAGGGCTAAGGCCCAAGGAGTCACAGTGCTTGTATACAGTTACACAGAGGGCTAAGGCCCAAGGAGCCATGGTGCTTGTATATACAGAGGGCTAAGGCCCAAGGAGTCATGGTGCTTGTATACACAGAGGGCTAAGGCCCAAGGAGTTACGGTGCTTGTATACACAGGAATATGGCCCAAGGAGTCACGGTGCTTGTATACAGTTACACAGAGGGCTAAGGCCCAAGGAGCCATGGTGCTTGTATATACAGAGGGCTAAGGCCCAAGGAGTCATGGTGCTTGTATACACAGAGGGCTAAGGCCCAAGGAGTTACGGTGCTTGTATACACAGAGGAATATGGCCCAAGGAGTCACGGTGCTTGTATACACAGAGGGTACGGCCCAAGGAGTCACAGTGCTTGTATACACAGAGGGCTAAGGCCCAAGGAGTCCCAGTGCTTGTAAACACAGAGGGCTAAAGCCAAAGGAGCCATGGTGCTTGTATATACAGAGGGCTAAGGCCCAAGGAGTCATGGTGCTTGTATACACAGAGGGCTAAGGCCCAAGGAGTTACGGTGCTTGTATACACAGGAATATGGCCCAAGGAGTCACGGTGCTTGTATACAGTTACACAGAGGGCTAAGGCCCAAGGAGCCATGGTGCTTGTATATACAGAGGGCTAAGGCCCAAGGAGTCATGGTGCTTGTATACACAGAGGGCTAAGGCCCAAGGAGTTACGGTGCTTGTATACACAGAGGAATATGGCCCAAGGAGTCACGGTGCTTGTATACACAGAGGGTACGGCCCAAGGAGTCACAGTGCTTGTATACACAGAGGGCTAAGGCCCAAGGAGTCCAAGTGCTTGTAAACACAGAGGGCTAAAGCCCAAGGAGTCAAGGTGCTTGTATACACAGAGGGCTAAGGCCCAAGGAGTCACAGTGCTTGTATACAGTTACACAGAGGGCTACGGCCAAAGGAGTTACGATGCTTGTATACACAGAGGGCTAAGGCCCAAGGAGTTCCAGTGCTTGTATACACAGAGGGCAATGGCCCAAGGAGTCCCAGTCGCTGTGTCTTATGTAGTGATGAATTCTCTAAGGAATCCGACGTCGGGAGGATGACGTTCGGCTTCAAAGTGGGATCCGAGTCAGGTGGGAACACAAGGGCATCGGTTCAGGTAGAATTGGACCCCAGAGTTTGGAGCAGTTCAGATTCCACAGAATTCAGAGCGGTTCGGATTCCACAGAATTCAGAACGGTTCCGAACCGCTCATCCCTAATTTATGTTTTTTTAGCAAAGCTTATTGTTTGTCTTCTAAGTCTTCCCTTTGTTATAGCATGCCTAAATCTGTTTGAAACACTATTGAAGTGACTGTACTTTCTCTGTAATCTCCTTATATAATTATAATATAATAATAAAAATCATAATAATAATTATATATATATATATATATATATACTGTCGAAGATGAATAATTGGCTGAGACAAGTTCAGTTTAAAATTTAATCGCAGCGACGCCATCTTGCGAATGGCCGCAAGACTCCATTTTAGAAATGAGATCGCAAGACGCCATTTTGCAAATGGCCGCCTAAGCGCCATTTTAGGTAAACTCACAGTATAGTACATGTGGCGATATTTATATTAGCACTATGCAATCGCTTCTTTCATCATTTCTCATACACACAATAATACTCACAAGAGCGCTATTAAATAATCGCATATTAGCGAATGCATAAGATTTTGTATGAAACCACTGAAAAAGTAGCTTTATGCGCATGCATCTGCCCCAAGTTAACTAGCGTCCTTATACCAAACCCTGAACACCCACACATTTTATATTCACTCATAAGGTTCAATAAGCATCAAATGTATGATTCAAGTTGGTTAAGTTAGTTTAAATGCTGAGAAATAAAGGTTTTTGATAACTAAGGTATTATACATGATAAGCAAGGTGTGTTTGGTCTCGTTCTGATGCGTACGCTTTTTACAGCATCCCGGTGTTATCGGTGGAGAGATCGCATCATGCAAACTCAAGTTACGGATCACAGAATTTACAAACAACAAAATGTTTAGCTGTTGGAATGTTACAGGAGGCGTTATTAGAAAGATTCCCCTGCTGTTAGAGGCAGGGGGAGTCTATTTGAACCAGCCTGTTAAATATACTGTAACATATGCTTCTCCTCTGGGAACCAATGACATAAGCAGGAAATTTCCCCTTTGTCCTGTTTTAGTCTGGGGGGGATAAATACATGTGCCCGAATACTGGTTTTTTAGTCCATGCTGAATGCTGTATGTACTGAGGGTCTCTAGTCTGAGGTCTATCTCTGGGTCCGGAGGCGCAGCGTATGTATACTGTACTTGGGTCTGTAATATTTCCTTTTATGCCTAAATTGTGTATGTATCAATTGCGTGTAACTGACTGTACTTTTACCTGAATAATACTTGTGCGTTGGAACCACAGATTCCACTCCTGTCTTTATTTGCGGTGAGACTGCGTACGCAAATTAGCGTTATTCTTAGAGGTTTATAGGAAGGATTTTAGAAGGTATAGGCAGGGGAATATAAAGGTTCTGATCCAGTTTTGTTAGTTGGGGGCTCGTAAAGAAGTCACTTACCTGCTCACATGGTACATACGGTCATTGATATTTCAGCAAAGGGTGGAGTGGCCACATGCAGGGTTTGCCTGCAACCGCTTTGTGCTGAAAGATTGCTATCCGTCTCCGTGTGAACTAAGGAAGCTGACTAGAATCCAGGGACAAGAGAGGAAAAAGTTTGTTTTCCTCTGTTGATAGAACCTTGCATTTAGAGGGGTGCCGCAGTATTGTGTATGCGGCTAAAATGCATTTTTGCGTACGCAGTTAAAAAGTCATTATACAGATGGTCGCACAATAGCGTATACGCACTTCCAGTTCTGCTGCCACGTGTTTGAAGTTGAACAAAGCCATTGAGGTTTACATTTTTTTTCTATTACCAATATCTGGGTTAAACGTGTATTTTTCTGCACAGGAAAAAAGTGTGTAACAGTGAATACTTGTTGAACAAAGTTAAGGGTATCGTATGATCCTTAAGGGCTAGGTGCAAAGGTTTGCCTAGCCGCTCGGTAAGCAGCTTTACTGTTCTATACACAGTAGCAGGTGTACATGTTGTCTTTGTTGTATAGAGGTGCGTGAGAGTGGCCGACATATAAACTCTCATAGGTCTGGAAGTTACCTTATTAAAGCTTATCCGGCTGTGGAAGTTGCCTGTTTCAAATCTTATCCAGGTGTGGAAGTTGCCTTACTAAATCTTATCCAGGTGTGTGGGCGCCGCCGACTTAAATCGTCCACAGGTAAGTGAAAGTATCTTGATTGTCTTTCAACAGTTTAAATTTTTATTGAAAAGCGTAGGAGTTGTCTCAGAATGGGAGCCACGCAAACAGTAGAGATGTTAGGCAATGATGTGCTGCTAATGGAGGCTCCGATTGGATCAGCCCGTCGTATTATGCATACTAAGTACGGTACTTATGCAATAAGGTATTGTGATATATGGTTTAATATGATGAGGAAGAGTGTTAGACCGTTTCCCAGAATTGGTAGTTTTGACAAAAATGTGTTAGATAATGTCCAGGATCACATCAGTATGGTGAGATCCAGAGAGAAAAAGATTAAGTATTTTGAATGTTTAAAACTATGGCAGCATGAAGGGGATGCGTGGCTTAAAAATGTGCAAACGACGCAAACTAGCATTGCGAACACATTGCCAGAAAATACATCCACGACGCTGAGTTGCAATACGGGCGAGCCGCAAATTGGCGCGCACGTGCGGCAAGGTAGCGTCGAGGAGAGTATTGCCAGCAGTTCACGTCCCCCACCTTATGTGGATGGAGGTGCAAGTACAGTTGCCAAAAATACCCATAAAAATGTAACAAGCAATTTGTACCCCCTCTTAAGTAACCATAAAGTAAATGTTTATGATGTAGATGATGAGCCTATTGTAATGTCTGCCATTTCCCATGTTGTGCAAATGATAGATGCTGCATCACCACAATCACGGGTGGTGCCACCATCTCCATCGGTAACAGCAAGGGAAGTGTTAACACACTCTGCACCCATTGAGGAAATTGTTAATACCATATGTAGCAGCAGCAGATTAAACCCCCAGCCGGTAACCAGGTCAGAGGTAGCAACGCTGCCAGTCTGCATCCCATTCGGACAATAACTATTCCGAATGGAAATGCGGATGCAAACGGTGTAGTGCCCACAAGGGAAGTAGTAATGCATAGTCCATGGACAAGAGCAGAACTATATTCCATCATAAATGATTTCCCTGATCCAAAAAAAGAATTAGCCAAATGTCAAAGATTTTTGAGAAATTTGGGTAGTTCTCATGAGCCCACTAATAAAGATTGGCGTGTGGTGTTAAGGGCCTGTCTACCACGCAATACCAACGTGACAAAATTTATCACGGATTGTGTATTGGATGGCGACGTTCCCTTAACAGACCAAGTAAACCAAGGTAACATTTCCCGCATTGTGACTCAATTGGGTGTATATTTTCCAGTAGTAGTTAACTGGAACAAAATCTTCACAATCAAACAAAAGGAGAGTGAAACTGCAGAAGACTATTGCGACCGGGCTCTGCAGGCTATCACCCAGTACACTGGGATAGAAGATATTAAAGATAGCATTCACCATAGGGGAATGATAGTCACGATATTGATGGACGGTTTAAAAGAGAATTTAAAAACTCGGGTTCAGACCTCACAGCCTGGCTGGAGGGGACTTACAATAGATAACCTCATAGAGTCTGCCACAGAACATGACAAAAACATCTCAAAAAAGAGGGAGACCCAGAGCGAAGAATTAATGGCTGTCAGTATACAAGCTCTGGAGGGAATGACGGTAACATCACAGCCAACAGACACGCTTGCACTTGCACACACACTCATGTCAGAACAAGTTGCTCTCACTAACCCCACTCAACAACAAACACAACTCTATCCCACTAACCCAATGCAACCACAGGTCCCAGGATATCCACCTACTTCTTATCCCCCACAATACCCTTACCCTCCCTATCCTTTACCCATATCCACCACCTTTACCCTCTGCTCAAACTTCACAACAACACATGCTTTCACCTGAATCACGGACATGTTTTAATTGCAAACAAACCGGACACTTAAGTAAAAACTGCACAGTAAAAAGAGTATGGACCCCACATCAGGGCAAACCTAGATATCCCCATAAGGGATATGCACAGAGGCCAGCAAATGTTCAGCAAGCACCAGCTCCAATTGTAACCGTAAATGCTTTATTGGAGAATGGTAGCCGATGCTAGGGGTCAGGTCATACCTGTAGTCTACAGATAGTCAGGTTAACGGGAAGTACTAGGGAAGAACCGGTCTTGATGGTTGATGGAGCTGGTACTGAATATCCTTTTCTTGTAGACACAGGGGCGACCAAGTCAGGGACGAAATCTCCTGTTAATTTACAGGTGACCAACGAGACAATACCAACAATGGGTGTGACAGGTAAAGTGGAACGTTATCCTTTAACAAAGTCCACAGAGGTTAGTATTGGGCCGTTGCATACCAGACATTCTTTTCTCCTGGCTGCCGACGTTATCCTTTAACAAAGTCCATAGAGGTTAGTATTGGGCCGTTGCATACCAGACATTCTTTTCTCCTGGCTGCTGCGGCTCCTACTATCCTGCTGGGCAGAGACTTGTTATGTAAAATGGGATGTGTCATATATTGCACCCCTGATGGTGTATATTTAGATATCCCAGAGAGAATGGTATACGAGGTGCAGGATATGTTAGACACTCCTCAAAGGATAATGTATCACTCTACCGTTTTAAAAGAAAATCCATCACAAGTAGATGAAATTTTGTCCCAAATTCCAGATTCCCTTTGGACAAAAGATGGACAGGACACTGGATTAATGGCAAACGTAAGCCCAGTAATGGTAAACTTAAAAGGCGGTATGCAAGCTCCAAAAATTCCCCAGTGCCCACTAAAACAGGAAGTAGAACTAGGGGTGTTTCCAATAATTGAGCAATTATTGCAACAGGGAATTTTAGTTCATACAGCTAGTGTAGCCAACAGTCCCATCTTTCCAGTAAAGAAGAGTGGTGGGAGGGGTTATAGGCTGGTGCAAGACCTTAGAGGTGTTAATAAGGTAGTAGAGAGCCAATTCCCTGTTGTGCCAAATCCAGCTGTGATCCTGATGCAGATCCCACCAAATGCAACCCATTTCACTGTCATTGACCTCTGTTCTGCTTTCTTCTCTGTGCCTCTCCACCCTGACTGTCAGTACCTATTCGCATTCACATACAGAGGTGTGCAATATACATGGACACGATTGCCCCAAGGTTTCATAGACAGCCCCAGTATTTTCTCCCAGGCATTGCGTGAGTGTTTACAAGCTTTTCAACCTGCCAATGGATCAGTTCTAATTCAATATGTGGATGATTTATTGCTATGTTCTGACTCTTTTATGTCATGTGTGAATGATACTAAACTTTTGTTCTTTCATCTCTCGCATACAGGACACAAAGTGGCTAAGGACAAGTTACAGCCGTGCCAGCCCAGAGTAAAATATTTGGGACACTGCCTAACCCAGGGGTTACGACATCTCACAAATGATAGAATCCAGGCCATACAAAACATGACACTGCCGCAGAATCAACAGCAAATTCGTACCTTCTTGGGAATGTGTGGATATTGCCGAATGTGGATCCCAGGTTTTTCTATTTTGGCCTTGCCTTTACAGGAACTAGTCTCTTCCTCAAAGCCCGATCGCGTCATACACACTGAGGAATCAGAACAGGCTTTTCTTAATCTTAAGGATAGTCTGACAAAAGCTCTTGCATTGGGAATACCCGATTATGAAAAACCTTTTGATTTATATTGTACGGAAGCCGATGGTTGTGCTGCAGGTGTCCTTACACAAAAACATGGTGATGCCAGTAGGTCCGTAGCATACTACAGTGCCCAATTGGACACGGTAGCAAGATCACTCTCCACCTGTTTGAGAAGTGTAGCAGCTACCACTTTACTGGTGAGTAAAAGTGAGGACATAGTATTGGGCCATGATATGATTGTCTACACTCCCCATGCTGTATCTGCTCTGTTGAACTCAGCTCAAACCAGACACGTCTCCTCGGCTAGGTTCACCAAATGGGAACTAGCCCTAATCGCTCCTGCAAATATTACTGTTAAACGTTGCAGCACGCTGAATCCAGCAACATTCTTACCATATGTACAACATGATGTACAAAGGGTGGAAGGAGAGGAGTTGCTGGCGGGAGGTGAGTTCAGCAGACATGATGATACTCACAATTGTATGACATATCTGAATCAAACCTTTACTGCTAGACCTGACATACATGACACACCTTTAGAGAATGTGGATGTAACTTTCTATACGGATGGGAGTTGTCATAGACAAACAGACACAGGTGAATTATGTACAGGTTATGCTGTTGTAAATGACACAGACATCATGGAAGCTAAACCTCTCGGTCCTCCTCACTCAGCCCAGGTGGCAGAGTTAGTAGCACTGACTAGAGCATGTGAACTGGCAGCAGGCAAATCTGCTAACATTTACACTGACTCAAGGTACGCTTTCGGGGTGATGCACGATTTTGGGGCTCTATGGCGTCTGAGAAATTTTATGACAGCAGCAGGCACACCAGTTGCACATTCCCGACATATAAAACATCTTTTAGAAGCAATCCAACTGCCCAAAGCAGTGGCAGTAGTTAAATGCAAAGCCCACAAATGTGAGGATGACCCGGTGTCACTGGGCAACAACAGAGCTGATGAAGCTGCAAAATGGGCAGCAGGGTTAAAAATGTCTTCTCCAATTTAAACAATTATGTCATTCCAAACCATAGATATGCTGAAATTAATTGAGATGCAAAATTTGTGTTCAATTCAGGAAAAATCCATTTGGAAGTCCAAGGGGTGTGGGCAAGAGTCCTCTGGGCTCTGGAGGGACGGACATGGTAAGCCAGTAGCCCCCAAGGCATATTACACTAGCCTGGCTGAGGCAGCACACGGTCTGACTCACCTGGGTAAACAGGGTATGTGCAAGTTGGTGAGGGCATACTGGTGCGCACCAGGTTTTTCTTCACAAGCAGAGAAGATAGCAATGTCCTGTCTGACCTGCTTGAGAAAAAACATAGGGAAAGCGATCCCTACCGAACTGTCCCACATTCCACCGACTGATGGACCTTTCCAGGTGATACAAATTGATTTCATCCAATTACCACCCTGCAGGAACCTTAAGTATGTACTAGTGTGCACAGACGTATTTTGTAACTGGGTTGAGGCCTACCCAGTGGCCACTAATACTGCTGCGTTTACTGCCAAGAAAATAGTTCAGGAATTTGTATGCAGGTACGGTATCCCTAGAATCATCGAGAGTGATAGGGGTACCCTTTTCACAGGTGATGTTTTTCAAAATATGTGTAAGCTGATGGGTATTAATAGCCGACTTCACACCCCCTACCGACCGCAAGCCAGTGCCAAGGTAGAGAGGATGAACGGGACTATTAAAAATAAGCTAAGTAAAATTATGGCAGAAACTGGACTAGGATGGCCAGAAGCGTTACCTTTGGTCCTACATAGCATAAGGACCACTCCTAGACTTCCTCTGAATCTGTCCCCATTTGAATAACTATTCGGCAGACAACCTCATTTGATTATAAGTCCCCAGGAAGACTTGAAGGGTAACAACGAGGTAACTGTAAAGTATCTTATATCAATTAGTAGGCAGTTAAAGCAACAGCAGCAGAAACTGAAATTGTTGTCTAATGATATGCCTGAAACTAACTGTCATGATGTTGAACCAGGAGAATATGTACTGATCAGAAATTTCTTGCGTTCAGGTTATTTGACTGATTGGTGGGAAGGTCCATACCAGGTGCTGCTGATGAGTACTACATCTTTGAAGGTGAACGAGAGAGATACCTGGGTCCATTCCACTCACTGCAAAAAGGTCAATCAACCGGTGGAGAAACAAGGCGGAGACAAGGCTGATAGTGTGGACCTTTCGCTCGCGAACTTGTTCCGGGAGGATTGAAAAGGTCGTAGTGAGATACCTGAACCGAGAGAAATTTTGCAGGACTTGTTGTTAAAATGGACGGGCCTGCTGTATTCATTCTCATATTCTCTTTTAGAGTGTTCACCATCCTGGTCAGTTCGGGAATATCAAGTGTCTGTGATGGGGGACCGATTGAGGAAATGGGAGCTGATGGCAGTGCTGATGGAGTGGAATCAGGAGGAGTGAAATGCCAATCAGGGGAGTGTCTGACCAATCTTAGTACTGTTATTGTTAAGAGAGCTGTCATTCTGGATACTCGGGGAAGGTGTGGAGGTTTATCGTCTGAAGATTCCTGTATTTGTGAGTTTTGTGGGTCCCTAGTTGATGAGAACTGTATCCAACGGTGCCAACCTAAATATAACCCGTACTGGGGAGGGTATCCTTTAGAGGATTATCACAGCATGGTAGGCAAAGTGTTAAATCAAACTGATTGCTGGGTGTGTTCACATGTGCCACAGGGACAGCATAATGTAGGATTGGTGCCATTTCCGCTGAATGTCACGGAAATTTTAGAACTGCAAAAAGGGAAAACATTGGATGGAAAATTCCTCTCATCCAAACCACCTCATTTCAAACTCTATCAATTCCAAGTAGATAGATCACTTTTGTGTTTAAACATAACCAACCCCAATAAACCCGGTGGTTGGGAAGTGACAGGGAATAATCAGATGATGACCTTCTCACAAAGAGCTGATAATGAGTCCATAAACTATGATCTGTTACGCTCAATTAAATCAAGTGGGAAACATTTTAGGTACAGGTATACATTGAGTTCCACCAAAGAAATTATTGGTAAAGTACCAGATGGTTATTGTGCTAAAATAATACAACCAGAAACTTGCATATATCAGATGGAAGAGCCTGATATAGGATTGTTTGCAAGAGAAATGTGTTTAATGATAATGATGCATACCATTCCTTATCTTCTCCCGGATAATGTATATTTTAAATGTGGAAGAAAAGCGTATAAATGGCTCTCCCCGAGTTCCGAAGGTTTGTGTTATCTGGGAAGAGTAGTCCCAGAAGTTATGACCCTCACACATGTTGAAATGTTGGGAATACATAAAAACACACCGTCACCATATCTTCACACACAATATGAACACAGAGGCAAGAGAAATATCATACCTTGTGATATGCATATAGCCGCTCAGTTAATCAGTGAGACAACTGGCTTCCAAGTTTTAGTCGCCCTGGATCCCACCAGAATTACTAGGGGTACATTAAATTTTAGATATATCCAGGAACTTGCTAAATTAATAGATAATATCACCGAGATGTACGATGACACATTCAGGTACACAGGGAGAGAATTGCAAGCGTACAAGAAAGAACTAGTGCAACACAGGCTAGTGTTGAATTATTTAACTGTTGTTACTGGAGGGTATTGCGTAACGTTAGCCACCCAATTTGGAGTAAAATGTTGCACTTATGTCACCAATGATACCAGCGACCCTAAGGAGGTGATAGACCAGAAGATGGATGAGAATCTGCAGCTCAAGTGGAAATTTCATAAGAACCATAATGCATCAGTGGCTGAAGCAGGGGAAAAGATAGAAGGATGGGTGTCATGGCTGAACCCAGTGAAATGGTTCTCGGGTCTAGGGGAATAGGTCCAGGAAGTGATCGCCAGCATATGCAAATTCTTGATCCTTATACTGATTGTCATCATAGTAATTGGCATATGCGTCCGGTGTGTTCCTATTGTGTTGAAGTGTGGAAAATGTAAAAACAGAGTGAAACGAAAGAATGAAACAATGATGGTGGTCAGAAATGATAATATGTATACCGAGATAGATACAGAACTGCATTACAACCCTGAGCTAGGAAGTACCATCATTTAAATGTATAATATTTAGACATGCATAGAAGATATTATTGAATTGTTATTTATAGAACACCTCAGACAATGTAAAGTCTCAAATTCCCCTTCAAGACTGCTGTTATAAGACTGGTGCATTCCCACACCTGTCACATGATCTCCCAAGATCCGCGGTGTGCGTATAATAGTAGTTTTATGTCCCCACCCAGAGACACATTATTGATGGATTAAGACCCACCTTGTGCCATCTCAGAATAACACTAAATAATATGTAAATGTAAGCCTAAAATAAATGTATATAGCAGATTGTGATATGCTATTAATTAATCGCATATTAGCGAATGCATAAGATTTGTATGAAACCGCTGAAAAAGTAGCTTTATGCGCACGCATCTGCCCCAAGTTAACTAGCGTCCTTATACCAAACCCTGAACACCGACACATTTTATATTCATTCATAAGGTTCAATAAGCATCAAATGTATGATTCAAGTTGGTTAAGTTAGTTTAAATCCTGAGAAATAAAGGTTTTTGATAACTAAGGTATTATACATGATATGCAAGGTGTGTTTGGTCTTGTTCTGATGCATACGCTTTTTACAGCATCCCTCTGTTATCGGTGGAGAGATCGCATCATGCAAACTCAAGTTACGGATCACAGAACTTACAAGCAACAAAATGTTTAGCTGGTGGAATGTTACAGGAGGCGTTATTACATAGATTCCCCTACTGTTAGAGGCAGGGGGAGTCTATTTGAACCAGCCTGTTAAATATGCTGTAACATATGCTTCTCCTCCGGGAACCAATGACATCAGCAGGAAATTTCCCCTTTGTCCTGTTTTAGTCTGGGGGGGATAAATACATGTGCCCGAATACTGGTTTTTTAGTCCATGCTGAATGCTGTATGTACTGAGGGTCTCTAGTCTGAGGTCTATCTCTGGGTCCGGAGGCGCAGCATATGTATACTGTACTTGGGTCTGTAATATTTCCTTTTACGCCTAAATTGTGTATGTATCAATTGCGTGTAACTGACTGTACTTTTACCTGAATAATACTTGTGCGTTGGAACCACAGATTTCACTCCTGTCTTTATTTGCGGTGAGACTGCGTATGCAAATTAGCGTTATTCTTAGAGGTTTATAGGAAGGATTTTAGAAGGTATAGGCAGGAGTATATAAAGGTTCTGATCCAGTTTTGTTAATATATATGAAGAATTTTATGAACTATAATTGTATGGAATATGACTGTATGAAATATAACAGCATCTTTGCACATTGGTAATAGGGATTTATTATCATGCATCATATTTTGAGGTTCTAATTTATTGAATTAAAAACATAGGCTTTGGTCCAATATTCATCACTGATAACATGTGCAATCACATCTTTCTGTGAGCAGGAGGGAAAACCCCTAAAATGTATACTTCACCTTTAAATCTTATTTAAATATTATCCTGTAAAATTAAATCTTGTTTATTGCAAATGGGATAAATATGCAATTCCACATTCAGAAAACAAACCATGGAGTTTTATTGTAAAACTTATAGTGGAGCTAGGAGACCCCACCACTACCACCATCTCTTCTAAATCATCCACGCATTTTAAATGGGATGTAGTTAGTATTCTGGCAGTCGAGATGCTGGCGTCCAAAATACCGCCATCAGAATCCAGACAGCAGTCGGAATCCCAGCGCCAAGCGGCATCCCAACGGTAAGTATTGCGGTTAGGGGGAGGGTTAGGTTTAAGGATAGGGGTTAGGGTTTGGCACTAGCGGTAGAGTTAGTGTTAGGCTGTAGGGGAAGATGGTTAGGCTGCGAGGTGGATTAGGGTTAGGCTGCGGGGAGGAAGGTTAGGGTTAGGCTGCAGGGAGGGAAGGTTTAATTTGAGGGTTAGGGTACTTTCCTAGTTGGGTCGGGATTCTAACTGTCGGCATACCGCTGTTAGTATTGTGACCGCCAGAATCCAGACCGCCGGGATCCCTTACCCAACCCTTTTAAATCCCTACCTCTCTGCCGTATAACATGGTTTACCAGGTGCCAAATTGCACCTTCTTACTGGATTTACTTCTATCTCTAAATGAGCTCCTGTGTATGTATCATGCTTGCCATCTCTCCTGGAAGGTCCAGGAGAGTCAAGAATTTGGAGCTGCTCTCTTGGCCTCCCAACAGAGTTGGCCAGTCTCCTGGTGCCTTCCACTCCCTCACTAAAGTGGCTGGCCGGGTGGTTGGATGACACAATTTGCAAATTTGCATTGAACTGCATCATCCTAGCCCCACCCCATGTGCAAATTGCCACAAATAGCTTTGAACATTAGGAGGAGGAGTCATAATGCTGTGTAGACCTAAACCTGGCAGTAATATGCCACAAATAGTGGCTTTAAACAGCTGGAGACAGGGCCAGGATAATGAGAATGCAGGGACCTTGTCCACTGCCCCCTGGAGGGGTTTTATGAAAGTAGGCAAGTATGGTGGATATGCCCATGGCAAATAAATCAAGGAGTGAGAGCTAGGGCAGAAGTTAATTTGAAAATGCCGACAGAGATATGTTGAGGGTACACAAAGCAATGAATTGTAGCGGAGGGTGCTGAGGGAGAAAAAAGTGATGGTGGTGGGGAGAAATTAATGATGGCTGATGGTGAGAAATATAGTGATCAGAGGGCGGTGGAGGTAAGAGGATCTGAAGGTGCTGGTCAAAAATAATTTGAGGGTAATGAGAGAAAATGAATTGAAGAAGAGGGTGCTGGGAAGAAATTGGGACGGTGGAGGGGGAGAACTGAAGTGAGTGAGAGGGTGGTTAGAAATTAATTTACTTGAACAGCATGAATTGAGCTGATGGAATTAATTGACTGCAGTGTGCTCTGCATTATTTCTGCTCTGCATCTGGCAGAAAGTTATTAGGGCATCTCTCTAACATTTAGCACCCCATATATACTGTATGTATAGAAAAATAGCTTTCTTAAAAATACACTTTATTCAAAGTCTCGTCATCACCATAAATAAGCCATTCAATTTACGAATACATTACTATATTAACACAAATATTTGCAAGAATATGAAATAGGATTGAGTTCAGGTCTTGCAAAGATTATCCTTTGTTGGTGTAATTTCAGTAGGATCAGAGCAGCTACTTTAGTCATTCTTCAAGACTAGGTGGACGCAGACAGCAGAAGATGGGAAGGGGCAGGGCTAAAATAACATACAGCCACTCACTGCATTACAACATATTATAGTATCTTGACACAAACTGCTTCATCTCCAGATGTAGGAAAGTTTGAAGCATGATGGGCTTGGGCAACATGTAGCAAATCTATGCATTCAGTGTTACTGTAACATCAATAGTGCGTTTGGCTCTTGTCCAAAGTGCTGAAGAATTATTGTGGTGTTAATTGAACTTCTATATAGAACAAAATTAAAACAACCAAATTATTCTAGACTTGTATAATTGGAATGACTGTACTGAAACATGGAGAAGTCTGCACTGTAAACATTCACAAGTTGTCTAAACAGACTCAGAGGAATGGAGTCCAGATAGCTTCTGCTTATTTTGTAATTTGTACGTGCATCACTAGGATGATGTTTCGTGCTGGGGTAAGTCAGATTTCTGGGGGCCCCAATGAGCTTGAAAACAAAATCTGCATCCTGTTTTATTGTTTCATACTTGCCGATAAAGTCATAATGGATATTGCATGGATCACAGAGGTCATACATTGGTCTCCAATGAGTATCTCTATGTTGCGGCTTTTCTGTAACAATGAAGCGAGCAAACTCTTCGAAAGTAATTTGTTCTGTGGAGTTGCTATTCTTACTAACAGCTTTTTTAATTGACTGTGCAATAGTTTTACTATAGTATGTGTCATCTTCATGGAGGAACTTGTCTCTGTAGGCCGAAACCACCCTCTGTAAAGGATCTCGAGTGAACATGACTTTGGTATAATTTGCCAGAAGCTGTCTCTGCATAGAACGAGGGTACGAGCTTAACTTCATTAGTAAACGAGAGGAATGAACCTGGTAATGCTTAAGCTCAGTTACTGTGAGCCCTAAAGATTTGTTTAATAGAAGAATGATTCTCTTCCAGTTGGAGCAGCCCACTTTTGGCACCTCACAATATATGAATTTGTGGCTGTGTTCCACGTACAACTGAGCAGCGACTCTTCTGTCCAGTGAAAAGTAAGACTTGGTGAGATTGTTTCTTTTACAAAAAGACTTCACAATAGATTTCCGGTGTTCTCGAGCAACTTCGTTTTGCAAACTGTCTGCAAAAGAAAGATTTTCATTGTCAGTAATGTAACTAAACATAAACATACTGTGCTGTACTTATTTTAAAACATGTATTATTTTCTTCTATTTATATGTCATCACCAAGTGTCCACCGAGTCTTACAGAGAAAATTAAAATTTTACTGTACGTACAAACAGGGCAATGTAAAATGTACAGTACAGATGGTATCAATCAGTGAGATATTAAGACAATTTCTGTAAGAGCCAATAAGTAACAGCACCGCTCAATGACCTGGAGCACCGGGAATGGCTGACAGAAGCTTCTCTTATTTTTTCATCCAAACAAAACGGCATCTCTTGATGGAATTGTGTTTATAGTCTTACCTGCTGTAGCAGAGTGCCTGTAATCTTAATGCATTGTTAAGCTTCTGACCAGTGCCCTAACTAGATGTCTGTGACCGGTGCCACTACTCAGAGAGCAGAGGTCAGTGGCCGGCACCATCGCCACCCCACAGCCTTTGTTTCTAGCTAGCCGGTCGCCGGGAACAGGACCCAGCAGCAAGGATCAGTACTGTAGTACCATTGAATCGTCCTTTAAATGCTCCTGGCAGGCACCCTGCAGTCTGTGCCGCTGATTAGAACAGCCTCAACGTCTAGCTTTAGGTGAGTTCAGGCACCTGTTTTCGTGGTTTTGTAATAGATGTATTATTTTGAAATTTTAATTTATTATTCTCAAGTTTGTATTTAATGTAACCACATGCCTTATATAAGGTTGTTTTAAGTTAATAGGAGCAATGCTATTACAGATCATATCAATGGCAATGTACAATAGAAGCCTTTCCATTATATGCTCAACTGTGATAATGGTACCAATTATTCCAAGTTTTTAACTATACAGTAACATGAATGTTTTTGTATATATAATATAGCCTATATTATAAGGATATTTATACATAAGGGTTCATACTACTGTATAATGATTAACAATCAAGTATTTTAAAGTCTTGTGAAAGGAAGATGCATATTGGGGGTGAATCAGCAAGGATCGCAATTGCAAAGCTGCACGCAGGCTATAGATATATGATTTATGCACGCAGACAGCTTTGCCATTACGTCCTTGCTATTATGCAAATGCAGCAGGAGATGAATGGCACCCCCTGCTGCATTTGTGATGCCAACACTGCAACAGAGGTCATAGACTGCGATCACCATCGCGACCATCGGTGGTCGAAGGCCGCGACGGTGGACAGCACTGGGCCACAAGCCAGCTGAGTAAGCCTCAGCTTAGAATTGCAGAAAGCGGGTTTTAGGATGGTGCACTCAGGATATATACATACAGAAACCGGCATATAGGAAAACAGCGGGGAGTGAATTCACATGATATCCGGTGGTGCACCCGAGAGTTAAATTAACATCAAAATTCAAACATAAAAAGAAAACTCTTGTTGCTGGGGCTTAACTTAACTTTTAATAATATGAAACTTGGCTCACAAAACACAGAAAGAATAATAATGACACAATAATAGGTTAATTTGATGATAACCCTTAATGACACTGCAAATCTGACCCAATATATTTGATTTCTGTGTGAAATAATCTCCTTGGATCCTCATCGCACCAAAACCTAAAAGAGGAGTGATGGTTGCCACATTTGTAGGGGCTATGTACGCCATATAAGTAAAACACAGATATATTCACAGCTGAACCAAACTTATTCACAAGCAGAAGCGTAATAGTTGCCTGATCACAATTACATATTCAGCCTCACATCAAATGTTTCCAAACTCCTCCTATAAATAGCTTCACTTAAATGTATTAATTTTCCTTGTATAAGAGTAGTTGGAAAGGCGCTTACATATAGTGCAAAATCTGGTGTCTAATTTTGGTCTTTTTGTCAATTGACCTTAGATGACCAATGAGAGGGCCAATTTGATTTTGCAGTAATATGTAAAAAGTCCTGCATCTGCTTTTGGCTGGGGTCCGGATGGCTGTGAGGGTCCCAGGCAATGAGAGTACAGAGGAAAGGTAAGGAGGCAAAAAGCGTGGGAGAGAGTAATATCTGCACTTACAACTTCGGCACAAATTTTAGGATCAAATCATATCACATTTTATGGTCATAACGACTCAATGGGCGGGATGCATGACACATCTCACTCGTGATGCAATGTATTCCGCCGGTCATTGCATGTATGCCGGCGTTGGTAACGCCGGTATGCATGACGATCCCCGCAACGAACAGTTCTGTCGATAAGAGCAGCCCTTTGCGGTGGAGGGACTTCCGGGTCTATGACCCAAAAGCCCCTCTGGTGCCCTTCTGTGCATGCAGATTCCTGGATACCTTTATCAGCACTTGGCGGACAGAAGCTCATAGACTTCTATGGGTAATGTCATCAGGTTACCCACCGCATCTAAGTCCCGGAGTGGGGATTAGTGCATATGAAAAAAGTAGTCAAACCCGCATTCTGGATCTTTGGGCTACATTCTCTTTACCCTAGTGACCTCAATGAGAACATTGATTTTGAATCTTTTGCTTGAGGACTTATAGTCAGCTCATTTTCCTAGTTATCAATATATGCATAGGATGATTCATTTTGTTCTCATATATTTGAAATTAGGATCCTTTGTCCCATTATATAAAAAAAAAATATATATTTTTTTTGTGGTTATGTAAAGGTAACTCCAAATGTGCCTTATGGTCTTATTAATACATGTATATTTATTGGGGATTTGCCCCATATAAGTGAGTTAATATATACGCCTAGAATTATGGAGCTTTCTTGTCCTGAGAGGTATCTAAGTTGTTAACTAGAGATACAGGTATATTATAACTTCCTTGTCTGATTTTGGAACATTTTTAATACACTTTGATAACTTGTGGTTTGCATCATTTTACCGTATTAAGTGTCTTTATATAATAGGATTTATCCAATACTAATATTACAATAGCAACAGAAGATATTTACCTCATGGGATGGACTTCTATATTATAGGCTCAAACTAATACAAGATAGGGAGTTTGAAGCTTATGAAGAGTGTTTTGTTAGTATAATTATAGTCTTTAATGAACACAAATAATGTTAACAGTAATTATTCAATAAATGTGGTCACTATCATAAGATCTAAATATAATGTTAAGGATTATATATAATTAGGGGTTTATACTTGGTCTAGAAGTGAGTTTATTTTCTTATTAATTCGTCACACATCCGCAACATAGCTGAGGTGCGTTATTGATATCGGAGTACAATAGGAATATCAAACATCGCAAAATAGGTGAAAAAAACAACTAGTTAAAGAAAAATAGAGATTAATTTTGAATAATATAGATTGTGTGTCCATTTATAAGTGTGGAGTTTGACTAATCATCATTTATATATTTCTTTATCTCTTTCTGTATGAAGAAAAATATTAGAACAATATACCTCATCCTTTCTCGTAAATAATGGTGGAAACACAGATAAGTTTTGAGTTACTTATGATGTATGAACATTTCCGAATCCCCTGTGGTGTAGAGGTAAGATAGAGTGATGGATGTACCTAGAGTCAAGGGTTTGATTCCTGGATGGGAAATTTATTAAACTTAAAATGTATTTTTGTTAAGTCATGAGATACTTAATGATATGCAATTATATCTCACTCTCCTGTAGTGTAGAGTAAGATAGAGTGGCAGACATGTTTAGAGTCAGGAGTTTGAGTCCCAGATGGGAAATTGATTAATTCCAGTATGTATTCTTGACATAGATAGTAATGGTTTTATTATAGCAGTTAGATGATTCCCGATTTCTATGTATATGTTTTATATATGTATTTGTTTATTTATATATTTTTTATATATGTAAAGCATATTGAGCTATACATTTTTTAATGCTAATAGGAATTATATAGACAAAACATCATGAGTATTGTCCCATATATTTTGGATGCAAATAGTGATTAGGAACAACAGGTGTCACTCACCTGAACTAATAATTAAGAATGGTTGCTCCAATCACTGCCCTTTGGTGCTGGTATATAAGAACAGTAAGTTCTAACTATCATTACTCTTTGATAAAGCCCTCATATGCTAGAGTGAAACACATAAGAGGACCCCCATATTGGCAGCACTTTGATCTGTGATGGAGACACCGGAATGTCTTCCTAATACAAACCTTACGGAGGAGGCACAGCAAGTGCACACGATAACACCACGGTGTATGCAGTGGAACCGGTGGATGTATGCGGCCGAATCAAGCTGGAGCACACGGGAGCTAAACAAGACTGCTGGAGCAGGACGGCCCCAATTAGGCTACTTTCCAGAGCAACTCCACTGACCAGGTATATCCAGTGCGGTCAAAGCTTGTGACACCAATTAAGCTATTCACTTATCACCATTACGATCTTATCCCTTTTGGGACAGTTAGACCATATATGACTTTTACGGAACATCTCTCACAGATTTTCCTATTGATATACACTCAAGTGGAGCACTATTAATTCATTGATGAACAGTACAGCATGTGCTTTTTCTATTAGGTGTTCTTATGGGACATTTTTATAAAATGTATTGAATTTTACACTATATAGATTGCTTTATTTTGATCTGTGAATTATAGTTGAATATTCCTAATAATATACAAGGAAGGGTATTGTTGTATATTTGTATTTTATTTTTATATGTTATTAAATTATTATTATTATTATTAATATTATTATAATTATTATTATTAGGAAACCTGACTGCTATATAATTTTCTGCCATTTCACAACTTGGATCTAATAAATGAGCACAGTCGTATTTCTATTTATTCACTTGACCGCATTTTTGCCATTGATGCATCTCGCCCAATTTGCATTGAATTACCATTGCTTTAGTCCCATGAAAAACATTCTACCGAAAAGGATTTTGTGCAGATTATCAGTGTTTGCACAAAATGGACAGATGTATTAAAGAAGAGCCCCATCTGCAAACACCCCAACATCTGCTGATAGCTCTCTTACCAGGTGGTATGAAGGGTTAATGAGAGTGCCAGATAAGATGTGTGCTACACCAGGGCGCATGGTCAATGCATTTCCAGTAAACGCAGCAGCAATATGGCGTATGTGCTGCAAAGGCATATTTGTGCATGGCTATAAGCAGTGGTCAAAGTGGAAATTTAGAAGTCATATGGTAAATGCTGCTTTTACCTGGAGAAAACGCAAAATAAAACACACGAGAGTATCAAAACAATGTATGAGAGTGAGAAATATGATTGCAACATAATGAGTACATCAAGAGGCTTATAGTACAGTGCAAAGCCATTTAAGTAACAATTTCTGTTTACAAGAGACATTTATTGGACACTGGGGATTTAAACACATCAGATACATCCACATGCTGACACATAGTAGTATTAGGATTCTCTCATTCATGTACACCAGGAAATCTTACATACATTTCAGCTGACACTGGCACTATTGCATACCGCCCAATATTATAGATCCTGGAAGAGGGAAAATTTGCGTGCCAAAGGCGTGCGCTCCCAAAAGGGGGCGTAAAGGTATCTTGGCCTTGCCCCCCATTCCATAATTCTGGCGGTGTCCCCAGCTCTCCCTGGAGATGCTGGGCTGTCCCCAGAGACTCTCCACACACATTCTAGATGCCATGCTGAGCAGCAGCGTGTGCTACCCAATTTCACTACACACTGCGGGACATTGAAACCCATGGCTGGGGTGGTGGGACAGTCTCAGAAATACATGGGCCAGCCAGCTTCTTTCCTGTCAGTGGCAGCACCAGCAACCTCTTTCCCAGACTCAGTTCACACTGATCCTCTGCTTGAATGATGTTAGCGGGGAACAAAAACACTGATTCCCCCCCCCTGGATCTGCCCCAGGCTGAGAGGTGGATCAATACTTTTTTTTTCATGTTTTATTTTTGTAGTGGGTGTGATCACACCTCCACAATGAGGCCACACCCCTTACAGTACCCTGGCCCTGCACCTCTTTCCACCTCTGCTGCATCCAAGGACATAGCTATCGGATCACTTGCGTGGACATCGGGCATCTGAGTAACCTTCACTTGAGAGTGGTTTTGCCAAAACCAAAACACGGGGGCTCGCACACATTTCTTCTTTGCATATCTGAGCAGTGCTCAAGTTCCAAATTATTGTCGTGTTTTGGTTTTGGCAAAACCACCCTCGAAATGTTTTGCTTCGAGATTCAGTTTTGGTTTTAAATTGCTTTAAAATTGATAAAAACAGCTAAAATCATGTAACTTGGACCTGTTTTTGTTCCTATAGTGTTATTAACACCAATAACATTACTTTCCAGACATTTGAATTCAGTTTTGACCACCTCACAGCACCTGAAATCAAATCTAAAATACATAAGATCTGGTTTTTAGATCCGAGCATAGCCATAATTATTGTTGTGTGACCGGTGCTCCCGAAGAGAGTGCAGGCCTCTGTGGGCAGCACCGTCGCTAGCAGGGAGCCCTACCCACATGGAAGTGCCAGTCTTGCACTTGCCAGTCAAGGGCTAGATTTCACTAAACCAAAGGAACGCTATGCTCACTGGTTTATAGTTAATTAGACAAAACCATTATGCCACTGAGGCTAGTTGAGTGACTGAGGGGACATGCTGTTTTGCTTTTAGCTGTACATTAAATGTGTGCAAAAGTCCAATTGGACAGTACTGGTACTACCTGGTCAAAATGTTATTTTGGGAGTTACGTTCGCAAATCATAATGCATGAATGGCACAATGACTCAAAAAAGTGAAGCCAGCTGTTCCTTTATACTTGCTACATCTCATAGAAAATAAGCAAAAGGCAGATATACCAAGCACCAACCCTGAAAATGTGCTAAATATAGATTCCTTAGCTGTCAAACAGCAGCAACCTGTGAAGATTGCCAACTCCAAGGGAACAGTTCTTATGTAAATAGTAAAGCTATTGAGAAAGATGTGCGATACGGAGAAATGTGTTGAAGTTACAGGTGCTATTCCTAGTGCTTTGTCTTGTGTCCACCATAGCGAATGTGCCTGGGAACACAATTTTTCAAGAACTGAGGATGGCCATTGCATTTGGATGTCCAACTTGGCCCTCCGACATTTACCACTACTACAGTCAGATTACCTCTGGATGGTCCACTTGGCCTAACTCACTGTGGACACGTTTTGATCACCGGCCAAGTCATTGCTTGTTTGAATACCCACTGGAGTCCTGTCCTTTCTCCCAGACTTCCGTAACACCCAGCACGCTTGTACAGCTAACGGATATTCATAATATGTACCTCGGGGTGATTCTTCTATGGAGGTCCGAAGTCAGTGAGTATCATTGAGGATAACTGCTGCTTTACTATTTACATAAGAACAAGGTTTATACACATTGGACTCTATATTTATGAAGTTTGTTACAATTTGACTATTCGCTATGGAGGAATAATCTCTATATATTTTTGCACCCTTCCTACTTGCCCCACTTGCTATTTATTTATTTTATATCACCAATTTGAACCAATTAGTTATTATTAAAGAGACCCAATAAAAGTTATATTTTAATAACCAATTCTCCTGTGCACCACAAAGAACAAATCCTTTTTCCTTTTCTGCATCCTACACAGATAGGTGACAGCAGTGCCTTCACCCACAGCTCATGCTAATGTCACTGTGTGTTTATTGTGCTTTATCATTGGAAATCCAAAGCTATTGTTCCCTGGAATCAGAACAGAACAGCATTCCACAGAAAGAAATGTATTTTTCTGATGTCTTTTGTATATGTTTTTGTATATGTTACATGGAGGGATAATTCTGTAATCTACTCTTAATTATACCATTAAAAGTAATGCCTTAAATACAATGTAAATGAACTAACAAAGAGTGTCCCCACAAAGGAATCACTTTCCTCTTTCTGCCCTAGCAGAAAACCTAACGTCTATAATTGATGTACCTTTTTGATTCCGGGGTGCACCACCAACACATAAGATTGTTTTTGATACAGTTATATAAAAATATCACTTTCTCTATATTGTTGGTTCCTTATGAATTTCCTATATATTATACTGGAATCCTGTGTGGAGATTCCCTTCCCCTCTCCCCAACTTTAAACATCACACAGCCCAGCTGCACTGAATTGAAGCATTGAACACACCTGTACCCGTAGAGCAGATTTGTATCATTATTTAGTGGAGCCAAAGAGAAGCAACTGTACTTTTCCAAACACACAGAAGGAAGAGATTTATCTTTTTATGTTGATGAAGCTTGTCTTAAGTTTTGACAAGTTAATTTTTTTTGTAACAAATGCTTCAATATGGTCTCACCACAGTTATAATGGACTTTTTTTTCCCTTCTTACTGTTAAGCTCTTGCACTTTTTATTGAGTTAATACATGACTACTTGACAGTACTACAGACAAGGGTGGACTAGGCCAGGTGGCCTGGGCCAGACCCCTCTTCAGTGGTTAGGACTGCCACACTGTTGGCTATGTAGTGGTTGATGTAGTCACAGGCCAACTATGCTCCAACTGACTTAGTGCCAGCCATGCCACTCACTGACCACCATATAGCTGCAGAACTAAGTCACAGCCACCACGGCTGCCTGCCAATGCTCCAGCTTCATGAATAAGTGCCCAACTCCTGCAAACAATGCTAACTTGGGGTAATATTGTTGCTATTAGCAGAGTATCGGTTTGATTATGGGGGATGCAGAGATTATTAACAGGAGACTACTTGGCCCATAACCTATTAGTAAAACTGTGTAACAGTGCAGTGCACAGCATCAATGTTAGATGTAGTAGTCCCCAGACAGTAGTGCATGTCAGAGGATAGACCTCTTACTGAGCCCCAACATGTCCTAGAGACAACTTGCTCAGTATACCTGAGGATGGAGGCTGCACCAGAGAACTCCTCATCCAACACCATCCCCCTTCCTTGCTCAAGACTGCCTCTCATCACATGACATAACGTGAGCATCATACACAATGACATCTCACCTGTAATCAGAAAATGGAAGATTATGCAAACATAACACTATTTAACAATTGAAATATGTTCCTGTCCACATTCCTACAAGAAAATATTTTGAGCATGAAAATGACTTGTGGTGAAAATTTAACTGGATACATAAGATAAAGCATCCTCTATCAGTTCCCCAATAAAGTGGTGTTTAATAGTAATGTTGATGGGCCTCTCTGAATTAGAAATGTTTTAAATTACACTTAGTCCCAAAAGTAAGTTGTGCAACTGCAAGTTTCTTCTTTCCTACTTCTTCCATTGCAGTTGGGTACACAACACTTGATGTCTTCATGCTTCTTTTACATTTATTTTGAATGTGAGGACCCATAGTAGACTTCCACTCTTGCCAATCACAATTTGGTTTAGGTTCTGGGGTACATAATGAACAAGTCCAGCAAACACCTCACTACTTTCTTGGAGATTTCCCCTTGATGCTCCTCGTGGAACTCCTGTTCCTAGAATGATTGAGTACATTTGTTGTCTCACTTTCTAACACGCTTTCAGCTGCAGGCATATCCAGCAACACATGTCTCTGTAGCTGTACGATTCTCTGGTTGACATTAGCTAAAGTAGTCTCATGAAACACAATGTCCCGTGATAGTATGAGCTTCCTGTTGTTAGAGTCCCATAGACGGTAACTTTGCGTGTGTTTACAGTATCCCAAATTGAAGGAATTATGATCAAGTTTTTTGTCTTTTCTCTTTAGGTATGTGAGCATAAGCCCTACTTCCAAATACATGTAGGAGACTGATATTTGGCATTTTACCAGTCCATGTCTTCAATGGTGTCTTGTCATTGACTGCCACTCACTTAAATGTAAACAGCTGTTTGTACTGATTTGGCCCAAAATCTTTTGTCAAGACTTGAATCATTCAGCATAGCTCGAGTTCTTTCAGCTATTGTCCTATTTGTTCCTTCACTTACACCATTATGTTCCAGCAGAGCCGTAACTAGACTTTTTGGTGCCCTGTGCCAGAAAGAGCATTGGCGCCCCCTCATTTTTCAAAGGGAGATAATGCAGCCAAAAAAGGGGTATGGCCTCATGGGGAAGGGCCAGGGAAGAGATAGGAAAGGCCAGAAGATGCTGGGGATGAAATAAGAGGAAGCTACAAGTGAGAATGATAATTTTACAGGCCCAAACAGCGCCCCCTGCCCTGTGGTGCCCTGTGTGATGGCACCGGCCGCACTACCCTAGCTATGGTCCTGTGTTCCAGTGTAGTGGCATTAATTAGCTGAAGTTTTATGGCATTTTCTCTTAGGTAGTTGGCTAGATCTTTATTCTCATGTTCTCCATCATTGTCAGATCTTAGTACGATCAGTTTCTGTTTGGTTTTCTTTGAGACTTTTGTGCACTTTGAACTTATTTCTTACTTTGCTTTTGTTTCTTAGGAAATAAATGTGTCATCCTTGTAGCATCATCAATGAGTGTCATGAATTAATGTTTCGCACTCATGGATTCTACCTCCATTGATCTACACACATTTGTATGCACTAAGGCCCTGATTCAGAGCCGGATGCTCTGACAGAGTGCTCGCTCTGAATGAAGGCCGACCCTGCTCCTTTTGGGAGCGGCCTCCTGGCCGCTCGCATAGCTGTGGGTAATGACCCACAGCTATAGCGAGCGGCCAAAATGATGGTCGCGATGGTCAAGACCATCGCAACCATCGGGCTTGCGACGAGACCCTGTGGTAGGGTCTCGCTGCCGCAAGCCCTGGAGTGCTTTTGGCTCTATCAGAGCCAAAATCACTCCCATTGACATCACTAGTGATGTCAGTGGGGCTGGCCCCAGACAGTAGCCGTTCCCATACTAACGCCTCCATCTGGGCAGTCACGCCCCTGGCATGCCCACCAAAGGGGGCGTGCTGTCAATCACCATCGACAGCACTCCCCCTTTGGTGCGAGACCCATAACGATGGCTTCCCCGTTGTTATTTGGGTCTCACGCATGCGCACGACGGAGCCACCTCCGTCGTGCGCATGCGCACTACGGCAACATCGACCCGCTTGCGAGTGCTCAGCGATCGCGAGCGGATCTGAATCAGGCCCTAACTCCAATGGCACTTGTGCTCTGGATGCAAATTTAGGGAAGGTGCAATGTGTTTGTTTTCACTTCACATAGCTCTCACATGCTGGTCTTACAGGACTGTCAATTGACATGCCAGTTGCCATATCACTTTGAAGCTTCTGTACATTGTCATAACCTAGGTGTCCTACCCAGGGCCGGATTTACCGCTAGACAACCTAGGCACCTACCTAGGGCCCGGCAGGTCTCACGGGGCCCACAGACGGGCTCCCTGAAATCTGGCCCTGACCATCCCACTGGTAGACAAATCGGCGGTGCATTGCACCGGTTCCCGCAGCAATGATGAATGAGCCCACATCGACAGTGACAGCAGTGCTGATAATGAGTCACACTGACTCATTACAGTACACTGCGGCCAGCCATAACAACAAAGAAGGAGGGAAGGTCTGGCCTGCCTCCTCTACCCTATCGTGTCCCCCTCCACTTAGATCATCCTCTCCAAGAGCCAATCACAGTTCGCGGACCGGCAGCCAATCAGCAGCAGCCACGTGGTCGCTTCTAATTGGCTGTCGGTCCGCGAGCTGTCACAGAGGCGGAGCTAAAATGAGAATGCCTGAGGAGCAGCCAGTTATAGCGGTAATGGAACGGGCAACCAGCGGTTACTGGAGCGCAGCGAGGAGAGTCTGTGTGTGCCTGTGGCAGTGCTTTGTGAAGCAGGGAGGTGCAGTGGTGTGGGGAGGTGCAGTGGTGTGGTGAAGTGTAGTGGTGTGGGGATGTGCAGTGGTGTGTGGGGAGGTGCAGTGCTATGTGGGGAGGTGCAGTGGTGTGGGGAGGTGCAGTGGTGTGGGGAGGTGCAGTGCTGTGTGGGGAGGTGCAGTGGTGTGTGGGGAGGTACCGTGCTGTGTGGGGAGGTGCAGTGCTATGTGGGGAGGTACAGTGCTGTGTGGGGGAGGTGCAGTGGTGTGTGGGGAGGTACAGTGCTGTGTGGGGAGGTGCAGTGGTGTGGGGAGGTACAGTGCTGTGTGGGGAGGTGCAGTGGTCTGTGGGGAGGTGCAATTCTATGTGGGGAGGTACAGTGGTGTGGGGAGGTGCAGTGCTGTGTGGGGAAGTGTAGTGCTGTGTGGGGAGGTGCAGTGGTGTGTGGGGAGGTACCATGCTGTGTGGGGAGGTGCAGTGCTATGTGGGGAGGTAGTGCTGTGTGGGGAGGTGCAGTGGTGTGTGGGGAGGTGCAGTGCTGTGTGGGGAGGTACAGTGCTGTGTGGGGAGGTGCAGTGGTGTGTGGGGAGGTACAGTGCTGTGTGGGGAGGTACAGTGCTGTGTGGGGAACTGCAGTGCTGTGTGGGGAGGTATAGTGCTGTGTGGGGAGGTGCAGTGGTGTGTGGGGAGGTGTAGTGGTGTGCGGGGAGGTACAGTGCTTTGTGGGGAGGTGCAGTGCTGTGTGGGGAGGTGCAGTGGTGTGTGGGGAGGTGTAGTGGTGTGTGGAGAGGTGCAGTGCTGTGTGGGGAGGTACAGTGCTGTGTGGGGAGGTGCAGTGGTGTTTGGGGAGGTGTAGTGGTGTGTGGAGAGGTGCAGTGCTGTGTGGGGAGGTACAGTGCTGTGTGGGGAGGTGCAGTGGTCTGGGGAGGTGCAGTGCTGTGTGGTGAGGTGCAGTGCTGTGCTGTGTGGGAAGGTGCAGTGGTGTGGGGAGGTGCAGTGTGGTGTGGAGAGAGGTTCTGTGTGGTGTGGGAGGTGCAGTGCTGTGTGGTGTGGGGAGGTGCAGTTCTGTGTGGTGTGGGGAGGTACGGTGCGGGGAGGTGTTCTGTGAGGGGAGGAAGTGGGGGGTATGGTAATATAAGAGGGGCTCAGGATTTGGGCCTCCCTAAGTAAAGCCCCCCTAATATTTCCATACCCCCACTTCAAAATGTTCAATTCGACCACTGCCTCTGACTGTTGTTACCAGGGGTCTGACGTCACAATCTACTGACTGGCACCGGCATAAAAACCAGGAGAGGAGCTCTACAGCCAGCGTTAGGTCTAAAGTCAGGCATGCCAGTCCGTCTCTCTTTGGGCTCCTGCTGTGTTGGCCAGGGGAAAATACTTACCTGCTGTAGCTTCACAAGGACTGCATGAAAGGTCAGTTCTTCACTAGCAGTTAACTCCTGATTTTCTCTCTCTCTCCTTCCACTAGCATTGTTTTTCCTCAGAAATTTACCCCCTTTACTCCCTTACTCAGAGACCTACTATACCCTTTGCCTGTCACTCACTGCTTCTCCTTGCAATCCTGTTCCAGTCATACTCTCCATATCACCTTCTGCCTCTCCCATCACCCTTCTCCCTTTCACCCATCCTCCGTCATCTCCCTGTTTCCAAATGCCTCTCCCTGTCACCCTCTTTTACCTGCTCTCCGTCACCCTCTTTCTCTCCAGTACCCTCTCCCTGTTACCCACTGCATCTCCCTATCACCCTCTGCTTGTCACCTTCTCCCTGTCCTCCTCTCCCTGTCACCCACTACTTCTCCTTGTCACCCTATCACCCTCTGCTTGTCACCCTCTGCCTCTCTTTGACATCCTCTCCCTTTCACTAATTCTCCGTCATCCTCTGCCTCTCCCTTTCACCCACTCTCCATCACCCTCTACCTCTCCCTGTTATCTTCTCCCTGTCATCCACTGCTTCTCCCTGTCACCCACTGCTAGTCACCCTTTCCCCATCACCCTCTGGCTCTCCCTGTCCTCCTCTCTCTGTCTGCCACCCTCTGCCTCTCCACTTCCCACTCCCCATCCGCCTCTCTCTCTCCCTGTCACTCTCTGCCTCTTCCTGTCACCCTCTGCCTCCCCCTGTCACCCACCGCCATGGGGCATATTGTGATATATATATATATATATATATACATATACAGTCAGGTGCATAACTATTGGGACATTGACAGAATTTTCATATTTTGACCTCTATTCACCAACACAATGGCTTTGAAATGAAACAAACAAGATGTGCTTTAACTGCAGGCTTTCAGATTTAATTTGACGGTAATTACATCCAAATCAGGTGAACGGAGTAGGAATTACAACGGTTTCTATATGTGCCTCCCACTTTTTACCCACTATATGTGCCTTGACATTTTACCCACTATACTCAAAAGGCTTTATAAACACTTTCCAAAAATGATTCAAGAATGACGTACAAAAAAAATCAATACTCATAAACCCAACCACAAGACCAGCCTTACAAAACAAAAAAAAGACTGCTTTACAACATCTATCCACCATTCATTAATGATTAACTACCCGATAAAGCTACCCTCTAAATACAATACCTTAAGCCCTTTGTTGTTTACAAAACACTTTCAGAAATAGTTTTTTATGATTGAATTAGATCAAGAATATCTATTTAAAATTTATCAAACACAATTTTATTAAATTATATATATATATATTTTTTTTAAAAACATATATCATTAATATTGATCTTTTAAATATTGGGCAACGATTTATCAGAACATTGATCATCATTACTTTTTCCCCACCGGGTAGACATTTGGGGGCTGAAGGCTGCTTTATTTACATTTCCCCAGCAGCTGCTCCCCTCTGCAGCCACCAGGTGGAGGTGCTCCTGTGCCGCAGGAACAGCAGTGATTGGCTGCATGGCTGACACTGGGGGAGGGTGCAAGGTTGCAGTGGTGTTGGCAGGTCCCTCTGAGATTGGCGGTTGCTGGAAGATCATCTTCCAGTATCCATCCACTGGGCGTTACTGACTGGTCAAATCAGATTTGACCATGTCAGGGAAAACCCAGCCTGGCATGGTCGCATTTGATGTGACTGTAGTCAGAATTTGAATTAATTTTAATGAATAAACATTTAACTGTACAACAGTGTAAGTGAATGAAACAGCTGAACATTCAAATCAGGAACATTAATGTGTAATTACTATTACTTTAAGAGTGGTTCAATTTGGAAAGAAAACGTGAATTGTACAGGCAGGACATGCTAAATGCTTTTTCAGGGTAAAGGCTGGTAAGTCTGCTCACTGTTTGTTGTGATGGATTCTAAAATTGCTGCTGAGGTAAGTCCTTTATCATCATTGTACAAGTCCTTACACACCAACACAAGACAAAGTATCTGTGTGGGTGCACTGAAGACCTTAGTTATGATAAAATATAATAAATCTTTATTGGTATACTTTAAAAATATTATTTGCAATATATTCCAAAGGTGAAATATTAAAATATAGTAAGTGTAAATGAAATAGAAAATTTGTTATAAAATGTTATAAAGCCTGTGGCGGCTGTCTGTATACTCCATTCTTATAGCATTATAAAGGCTTACTAACCCTCAATAGATGATATTCTCTGTCATAAAATCACTTATATCATTTTGTTGTTCCGCAATAAAGAAAATTATTTTAGACCATCATATTGTTCCTTGTGTCTTTTCTGTTTATTTCAGTAATATCACTATGGTTAGATTATAACATCAGACACTTAAAGGATACTTTAATATATTGTAAATGTAGCCATATAATAATTATGTAACAATCTAGTGATTATACAACACTGACTTCTATGAATACAGCACTTGTCCTTATCTGTGTGTCGTGTTCTCTGGCTTATCCAATCTTCTCTGAAGGTTTCTTATGTTACAGGTAAAATGTAATTATTAAGTGGATATAAAGTGATCTTCAATAACCTACTTATTATGAAAAACACATAGATTGATGTTTATAGTGTTTCCTACTGAAATTTGTAGGAAATAAATACTGATCACTCAGTTTATATACTCAATTTCTGTAAGTACCTTATGCCTGTAAAAAAGATTATTCTAAGTTGGTATGACATTTAGGCCCGTATTCAATTAGAAGTGAAATGTCCATTGCTGGACTTTTCACCGTCATCGCTGGTTTCAGGTGCGAAAAAGTATGGCGCACGTGGCGGCGTATCCCCGTATTCAATTGCAAAGGTGTGAAAACGGGACCCGGCAAAACTGAAATCAGCAAAAAGTTCTGTCAGTTTTGAGGAAATCAGGCTGACACCCCCCTAAAGATGCTCTGACATGGGGGTTCACTAAAGGTACCCCGGAATAGCCCTGCTAAAGGTATTTGGGGTTTTTAAGTGTTCTCATTAGGTGCTATTTAGCGTCTTTCAGCGGGAAGCAGTTGGGAAGCCGGCGGACGCAATGTCGACCATCGGCTTCCCAACTGCTTAATCCCAACTGCTTAATCGAAATCCCAACCCCTGTCATTTTACCTACGCTGGGAGACGGACAGCCACGGGGGGGGTTAGGTTTAGGGCTCCCGGGGGGGACTTGTGGTTAGGCACCCCTCCGGGAGGTTAGGGTCAGGCTAGGGGAAGTGGGGGTTAGGGTTAGGCACCCCCGGGGGGAGGATAGGGTTAGGCACCCCCCCGGGGGACTTAGGTTTAGGTGGCGGGGAAGGGGGGGTTAGGTTTAGGCACTTAGAGGGGGGATTAGGGTTAGGCACTGGGGGGGGAGGTTAGGGTTAGGCACTCTAAAGGAGGGTTAGGGGGGGAATTAGATTAGTTATACTTACTTCTCTAGACTATCGGGATTTCCTTTCCTCCTCTGTCAGGCTGCCGCTGCCGGGATTTTAATCATACTGATCCCCTTTCAGCTAGTGGTGAAAAAAGTATTCCCAACAAATCTGGGGTGCAAGCGTATTTTAAAATGTCTAAAGTCAAGCATTAAAAAGCGCAAAAAACGCACCTTCAGCAACAACTTGCAATCAAAAATACACCTCCCTCATACTTGCAGACCACCCAAAGGCTATTTGCTAGTATTTTATTTTGTACCCCAACTTTGATTTTTTTCACCCATTTTTTCAAGTGCTTTTTTGGGATGTCTTTTGTGTGTTTTTTGCGTATTTTGACGCAGTTAGCATCATGTGGGGTATCAAAAAGGGTGCAGGGTGGTTCCCGCTACATTGCACCCCAAACCACAATTCTGCATTTTTTTTTGCTGGATATTCATAGGCGAAACTTTTTTACCTATTAAATTCAAACCCGGTCTCAAGCACTGAGCGCTCACAACCGGGTCAATGTTAAGGCCCTGCGCACATGTAGCGGCCGCACTGCGCGTGCGCAAGCCCCGGGGCGAGAGAGAAATTCTCTTGCTCCAGAGCTCACTACAAAAGGGGCGGCTGTCGATGTTGATCGACAGCTCACCCCGTTTTGTAGGCGGGACGGGGGGGTGGGTACACAAACGGAGGCGTTCCTGATGGAACGCATGTCGTTTTGTTGGTGGCCGCACTGACATCAGCAGTGATGCCAGTGGGGAGCTTCCTGCTCGATCAGAGCAGGAAGCTCCCTGGGGCTTGCGGCTGCTGAGACCCAACCTTAGGGTCTCGTCGCAAGCCCCAATGGTCGCGATGGTCTTGACAATTGCAACCATCAACCTGGGGTGGTACCCCACAGATTAGCTAGCGACCAGGAGGCCGCACTTAATAAATCAAGCGGCAGCCCTCATTCAGAGAGAGCGATCGCTTCTTGCGACTGCCTCTGAATGAGGGCCATAGACCTCTCATCTTGTTAGCTTAATAAGTGCCGTTGTTCCAAGGTCTACATGTCACTGCAGTCTTGATGAGTTTCTGCAATCTGTGACCTCTCATTGAGCTCTCCCCGCCGTGCTGTAATGTTTAAACAGCTATGGGGATCTATTCTTCCTCTAATACTGCACTCAGATTTTATAAGCATAGACCGAAACTGCCCTTATTAAATTCAGCAATACATATTGGTGTAAAAGTAATAGGAAGCACAACATAACTTTCTTCACATTCCGTTTTATCTATACTTCAAAAGAGAGATAGTCCTGTTGCACAGTAATTTGAACAGTGCTGCAGTCTCAGTGTATCCCCACAGTTTATGACTATTTAGTGAGATTCTTGCTGCTACACTGTGTTATTTCTGCTGCTACTGGAAATAGCATCTTCCTATATAGTGCGGCCAACAATCATTTTATATAATAGTCAGTGTCTATGACATTTATTTTGAATTTAGTACACGATCAGCAGCCACAGGAACACAGGGAGGCAGTTTTGGTCTATGCTTATAAAAGCTTCTGTCCATCGGCAAATGTGTACGGGGGTCTGCAGATCTTGGAAGCTAAACTGCATTTGGCCTGGTCAGTACCTGGTAGGGTGACCTCCAGGGAATACCAGGTGCTGTAGTTCAAGATATCCATTTGGGAGGGGTATTTGCACATGGTCAAGCAGTATAGGAACTTATAAGTATAAGTATCAATCAAACACATCCAATTTCTGAGTGTGTTATTAATTTTTAAATTCGCCTTCAGATTCTATTATGAATGATGAAATCTGCTATTGTATGATGGAATATTCCATCTAATTTATTGAGATAACTGTATGGTACATGATTATTTTAATATTGTCAATAACAGTTATGTTCTAATTATACTATAATCAATACCTAAAAGTGCCCCAGACAATAGCCATACTTTTTCTTCTTTTGCTGTTTGATATAATATTTTGGCTTTGGGAGCACCACCAACAATTACGGATGATAAATATTAATTTTCAATTAGTATAGTTGGTCTATCATTACCTATCTTTCGATAGTTCTGTGCAGAATCTTCCCTTTCTACTTCTGATTCTGTTGGGGTAATCAGAATTTTGTTTGACTGTCCCACCCAGTCAGGACTTTGCATCAACTGTGTTGAAAGTTGAAAGGTATGACCTGCTTGATATTGTTCTGCTATTGAAAGCAGAGCTGCATGCACCTCACAGCAGTGCATGCAGCACTACCTGTGTATTTAAAGGAGATAGAGGATGGTTTAGCACAGCCTAATATGATAGCCAAGCCATTTGTATGATTGGCATCCCCCTTTTATATATCAGCCCCTCTGTTCTGTAGCTAAAATTACCTTTCAAGGACAGGCAACTCTTTGTGGGCCAGTGGTGTTTGCTTGACCCCCAGGCTAAAATTTGTCAGCCAGCCCCTGTAAATGGCTGAAGTTTCTGCTGTTAGCCCAGGTCCATTGCTTCTTCCTGAGTCTTATACACAAGATCATTATTGTTCAAATTGAAATGTATTTTGTAATTAAATAGAATTTCAGAGGTAGTTAGCCTATCAGTGGCCAATAATACAGGCCTGCCCACCCGTGTCCATGTCACCTCATTGAGCAAGTCCCTAACACTCTGGGGTACACATCTGGGGTGCAGGGCACCCCAAAAGACAGCCCAGCCAAAGACCTCCCCAAGGCATCACATGAAAAAAAGTGTGACAGTGAAGTGTTATAAAGTATCAGGTGTGTGAAGGTAGCTAATAAGTGTTGGAAATAGTAATAAAGGTAAAAAATATATGTGAAAAAATACATGAATAATAAACAAACATAAAAAGTGATATAAAAAGTGACTCTGTGTATTAAGTGGTGATGCCCTAAAGAGACCCATCCAGAACAGCTCAGGGGGCCCCACGCCCAAACGCTCACCCCAAATAAACTGACATTATATAAGTATAAATAGGACTTAATAAATAGATGTTTTTTATCCGGCGCACTGATTATGAATATGTGTAGGACTATGGATCGGTCATAAATTATTTTTTATTTAAAATGTTAAAATTAGCATAAATATGCAAATATAAAAACATCAAATAAATACATTGATCGGATAATAATAGTAAAATATAGAAATATACATATATGTACAAAAAAACAATGTATGTAATTAAGATGAAAGCAACAATCAGCAATAATATATGTCCTTCTGGTATGCTTCAGACTATGGCCCATATTCAATTAGTATCGCCGATTACTTCTTTTCTCATGGTCGGAACTTATCTCCAAATTTAATTCCAGCTGGGTTTCGCGTACGTGGAAAGTCAATGCAATGTAATAGGTGAAAAAGATTTGCCTCCACAAAGCAGGTGAAAAGAAGTGCAATTTTCTTATTTTGGAATGCAAAAGTTGGGAAACCATTCAGAACCTTTGATACACCCCCCCCCCAAAGGACAATTCACCAAAAAAAAGGGGGGGAACAGGAACAGCCCAAAAAATGCCTTTGAAATTTGGGGTGAAAATTAAAAAAATGGGGGGGGACTTCAAAAATTAGCAAAATAAGGTTCTAGGGGTGCTCTAAGAAGGGGCCAAGTGTTTTGGGGATTGCAGGTACTTGTATGCAGGAGGAATTTCTCTTTGTATAAAGCTTCACTTTCGAGACATTAAAATATGCTACTACCCATTTTCCAGCACCCCAAATTTGATGGGACTACTTATTTTCTCCAAAAAACAATGCTTTATGCCATTCTTCATCACTTTTACTAAGACGCTAATAGCAAGCAATTACCATCACTTAAGTACCCTAACTAGTTACCCTAACTAGTTAAATTAGGGCTAATACTAAACTACCATAATAATTTCCAAAGTCTGCCCATCTCTTTCTGGGATACAGAGTGATTACCCCAATTCTGAAAGTACTTTCCGCCTGTTTTACATTCAGCACTTGCCGTTTCCGCCTGTTTCGAAATTGAATATGGCGTATAGCGGGGACACGCACGATAAGTTTGTGTCCAAAACACACGATGTAGGCGAAAAGTCCGGCAGGCGGAACTTTATTGCGGATGCGAAACTAATTGAATACCGCCCTATGTTGTCCAAATGAGATGATGTTGTTAATATCACACTCACTGTTACTGCATAGTTCATGTGGTGCTTATTGCAATCAATCTTAATATTGTCTAAACTTTATGACAAGTTTTTTAGCAATATCTGGGCATGTGGAAGCTTCTGAAAACAAATGTGAATAGCACTCACCCAAACCAGTCACAGTCTTTTAGTGGAAAATTCTCTAATGAGAGGTGGATTTACCGATGGACGTTTCTGCGGTCTTGCTTTATCCCAGCCTGGGTCCCGGCGCTGACAGTACTGTCTTGCAGGAGTGCTATACGGGGTGCCGCTATTCGTCCTCTCCTGGCACTGTGCTGAGTCTCTGGCTCCTTTACCGTTTCCTGGCATTGCTGGATGCTTGCCTTCTTTTTCCCCAGCCTGTGGGTCCCGTTCACGAGTGCAGGCTACAGCTGTTCGCGCTCTGGTCCAAGGGCTACTTCCGGGTATCGGCATCTTAGGGCATTGGTTGGTGGACTGCTGAATATGGTGGGCATTTTACCCTATAGGACTCAGGGTGTGGCTGTTCTGTCTTTTGGGGTGCCCTGAGCCCCAGATGTGAACCCCAGAGTGTTAGGGATCTGCTCGACTAGGTGACCTGACGCTGGTGGGCAGGCCCGTATCATTGGCACACTGATATGCTAACTACCTCTGAATTTATATTTAATTACAAAATACATTTAAATTTGGACAGTAATGATCACATAGTGCATCTGCAATTTATCTTCCTGTGTATATTACTTTAAAATCTCAGCATGATAGCACCTTTCATTACTATTAGGGTGTGCAGTCTAGAGCCCCTCCCCATACTCTATATTATGTGTATTTATACACTCATCTGAAATCTGAAATTACTTCAGTCTAGATTGGCACCCCTCCCCCACCTCCCTATATATGATTTTAAGCAGGGACCTAGCATTTAACTGCTGCTGGTAACAGGCATAATCCAAAGTAAGTCCTATTTATACTTATATAGTGTCAGTTTATTTGGGTTGAGCGTTTGGGCGTTGGGCCCCCTGAGTTGTACTGGCTGGGCCTCTTCAGGGCATCACCACTTAATACACAGGGTCACTTTTTATATCACTTTTTATGTTTGTTTGTTATTCATGTATTTTTTCACATATATTTTTAAGCTACATTCACACACCTGATACTTTATAACACTTCACTGTCACACTTTTTTTCATGTGATGCCCTGGGGAGGTCTTTGGCTGTGAACCCCAGAGTGTTAGGGACTTGCTCAATGAGGTGACCTGGATGCTTGTGGGCAGGCCCGTATCATTGGCCACTGATAGGCTAACTACCTCTGAAATTATATTTACTTACAAAATACATTTAAATTAGAACAGTAATGATCACATAGTGCATCTGCAATTTCTTTTCCTGTGTATATTACTTTAAAATCTCAGCATGATAGCACCTTTCATTACTATTAGGGTGTGCAGTCTAGAGCCCCTCCCCATACTTCTTCCTGAGTCTGTCAACTGTGTTTCCAGCTATTATAAATCATGTTCAGAAATGTATTGACCTGGCCTGTGTGAGACCACAAGGTACTCTTTGCTCCCTCACTCTAATTATACTTCATCTGCTTGCCCTGGATTTTTGTTTGGGTATTATTCTCCTGGTGTGTTTGGGTTCTATTCTCCTGGTGTGTTTGGGTTGTAATCTCCTGGTGTGTTTGTGTTATAATCTCCTGGTGGGGTTTGGGTTTTGTTCTCCTGGTGTGTTTAGGTCTTGTTCTTCTGGTGTGTTTAGGTCTTATGCTCTTGGTGTGTTTGGGGTCTAATTCTCCTGGTGTGTTTGGATTCCATTCTCCTGATATGTTGGATTCTATTCTCCTGGTGTGTTTGGAATTCTATTATCCTGGTGTGTTTAGGCTTTATTTTCCTGGTGTGTTTGGGTTCTATTCTCCTGGTGTGTTTGAGTCTTATTCTGCTGGTGTGTTTGGGTTCTATTCTCCTGGTGTGTTTGGGTTCTATTCTCCTGGTGTGTTTGGGTTCTATTCTCCTGGTGTGCTTGAGTCTTATTCCGCTGGTGTGTTTGGGTTCTATTCTCCAGGTGTGTTTGGGTTCTATTCTACGGGTGTGTTTGGGTCTTGTTCTTCTGGTGTGTTTGGGCCTTATGCTCTTGGGGGTAAATTTACTAAGCATCGAGTTTGTTCGTCAATGGAGAGTCGCAGGTTACTAAAGTTTATTCTGTGTTTCCCACCATTGACTTCAATGTAAGAGCCATTCATTGGCTGAGAGGGGCAGGGGCTCACCTCTCTCAGCCAATGAACGCTCAGATACAGCTCTATAAAGGCAGAAACCATGTCTGAGCATTTCATTCAGGAGATATCAACCATCCTAGTTGGTATCTGTTGCGTGGATCGCAATTTTTTTATGAAGACCTTGGATGCCTACTTTGGACAAGGGGACCACTCCTGGCAATGTAGGTGAGTATGTGTGTGTGTGTGTGTGTGTGTGTATGTATGTAATAAAACTGTACTTTCATGGTGTGTGTTGTGATTATTTTTACACATTTCTTTACAGGTGAACTACAGGTACCAGAGGGCCCTTAATGCCCCGCATGCTGGTACTTGTGGTTCTCCAAGTACCGGCATGAGGGAAGGCTTGCTGGGACCTGTAGTTCCACTGTAAAGACAATGTTGTTAATTCTATTTTTTACACACTACATACACTATCAACCCGCCACCCACCACCCAGGGGTGGCAGGGATAGCCCTGGGTTACCAGCCTAGGCCAGGGTTGCCCTGGAGAGGGGGACCCCTTTATTGGGGGGTCCCCAACTCCCCAGGGATCCCTGGCCTGGGCTGACTAGCAGTCAGGACTGATGCTGGGGCTGGGGGGCCCGGTGAAAGGTCTCCCTTGGCTGTGGCATCAGCTCCCCGCTAGAAAGGGTCCGGTGCTGATTTTATTATTGGTTATGCTTTAGGGGGGGACCCTATGTCATTTTTTTGATAACATTTAACCTATTTTATACAGGTCTTAACAAAAAGCAGCCAGCACATATCTCACTGATATGTGCAGGCTGCTAGCTCGGGAAAATTTGCAGAGAGAAAACACTGCAATCTCGGGTGAGTAATCTCATCTTCACTTGCAACTCGGGGGAGATATCTTGATCTACTTCACCATCGGCCAACTCACTTTCAGCTAAACTCACTTCTTAGTAAATTTGCGAGATGAAAAATGGGAAAATCACCCAAGATTCGGCGATGCAAATCGAGACAAAAAAAACTAAACTCGAACATTGTCGATTCTTAGTAAATTTACCCCTTGGTGTGTTTTGGGTCTAATTCTCCTGGTGAGTTTGGATTATAATCTCCTGATGTGTTTGGATTCTTTTCTCCTGGTGTGCTTGGGTCTTATTCTCCTGGTGTGTTTTGGACTTATTCTCCTGGTGTGTTTGGGTCTTATTCTCCTGGTGTGTTTGGAACTTATTTTCCTGTTGTATTTGGGTCTTATTCACTGCTTACACTGTGATCCCCACACTTGCTTCTGTTATATTGATTAGAGAATTTGCATCTGCTACTGTTTATACCTGAGAGACTTGCATTAATGTGTGATTTACAGTATGTCTGAGAGATTTTGCTTATGCTCTGTCTAAAAGACTTCACCTGCTCCTGTTTTCTAGCTTGCTAAATCTCTGACCAAATGACCCACTTTAGTCTGTCCTTGTTTTTGTTGCTAGTATTGTATAATAAAGATAGTCACATTACACCACAAATTGACTTGGCAAATACTTTTCAACACCGCTGTTGTATTAAAGATGCAAGAAATCCGAGCAAACTACTCAGTTTCACTTACCAGACAAAAACGTATTTTCTATCCATTTAATATGGAAATAAAAGCCAAAGACAGCAAAAGATATGATGAGAAAAAATAACAACTTTTTATGCACCTTCCGCATTTTGTTTTAATGCCCAATGATTGAAAATAATGTCCAGTTCACTGAAAATCAGAAAATAGAAGAGAGTTTGTAAATGTAATAAATGGCAATTTATATTTTATAATTTGTAATTTCATTTTTAAAAATGTCACCTTGAGTTTAACGGTTTAAAACAATTTCCATCAACACTTTTCTGTTGGGCAGCTGAATTAGTACATGTGCAGGTAATATGATTTAGTACATGTGTAGGAAATATTTGATATGGTTATAGTATAAATCTGATACAAAGAGACTATAATACTTAGTACACACATAGGACGCTACATCTACAATATATGTTTGATCTGTCTAATTTTCTTCAGTGACACCAAAAGTTTAGATACTATAGCCAGGTTAGTCACTAACCTGGGTGGATTGGGTATGAAATCCTGGCTGTCGGGATGGCGCTGGTCAGAATACCGACAGCGGCATCTCGACAGCCAGAATCCCGATCCCTACCCTAATCCTCCCTCACTGGTGCCTAACCCTAACCTCCCCCCTAGTACCTAAACCTAACCTCCCTCTCCCGCAACCTAAACCTAACATCCCCTCCCCGTTGCCTAAACCAAACACCCCCCTAGTGCCCAAACCTAACCCCCCCCTCCCCGCACCCTAATCCTAACACTTCCTCCCCTTAATGCCTACCCCTAACCCCGCTACCTAACCTAACCTCCCCCTAACACCCCTATACTTACCTTCGGGATGGCGGCGGTCGGGATACTGATGCCGTGATTTTGGCGCCGGTCTTCTGACCGTCGGCATCATGCACGCTGGGATGCTGACTACATCCCGCCTGGCTATGGGAGACATTAATATTAGAATACTGAAACTAAAATGAGTACATAAGGGATGCTGCGATATCCCATTAAAATACGTCCTTTATTGAAAATAGTGTTAGACTATTAGTACTGACCACCTGTTCATATCCGCTGTTGCACATGTACTGATCGCCATATTTCAGCCCAATGGCGTATCTATCATGGGTGCAGGGTGTGCTGTGCACATGGGCCTATGGGTCTAGGGGGGCCCCACACACCATGCAAATCCCACATTTCTTAACATGCCCCTGCTTTATGTCTACTCTGCAACAGTACAATGGTATAGTGCTATAACCAGGTACAATAAACTAAGTTTCCTAAACACTATTGTGATATAGTGATTACAATGAATACACTTTGAAGTGTGACTGTATGTGAATCACCTAATCAGACTATATGATCAGCCCGTAATGTGTGTAAGTATAGACAATACTGACAGCCTACCTTTTTCTGTAGATATTTCAGCTCTAACAAGCACTTTGCAGTATTGATTTTATGGCGGATTAAACACTTATGAGTCATGACATTGCAATGCATAGCAGAATGCATTAATGAATCTTGTTTCCATTCTGCAGCATCATACATATAAATTCTGTGTGTCTACATTAAGGCAAACAACATTTACTAATGCTATACATGTTGTTACAAGTGTAAGCCAGTATTAATATTAACACTCTATGCATACCTGTTATGTATTGTTCGGCACACTTCAGCCCCTGAATATGCGAATAAATATAAGCTATATATGGCAAAGTGGAACAGTGAACTGTAATAAATCCACTACATAATGATACAAAAATTTAGTGGTACAACTCTAATATTAGGACATTAATGCCCAGTATTATCAACGAGTGATATTCTTGTTATCACTCAAAACTAATCCTAAATGGTGCTCCAACCAATCAGCTCCTAATTGTCATTTTTTTCAAACACATGACGGTTAGGAGCTGATTGGTTGGAGCACCATTTAAGATTAGTAATGAGTGATAAGAATATTACTCGTTGATAAATCTGGGCCTAAGCGTTCACATTTAAAGTGTTAAATATTTACTAATAAACTATTATGTGTTGATGTAAGTGAATTGCTCAATTAAGTCATAGGCTCAGTCCATGATTATGGGTAATTAAAATAAAGCACATATTAACATTGAATACTTAGCACAGAAGACATATGGGATGGGATGTGAAAATTAGAATTCCTTAATAAGTCTCTGATCATTAAACAATTAAATGACATTACTCGATTGTTATGCTCTGAATAACTGTTACGTGTATATATTTGCAAACCACCTAATATAGATGTGCATGACGCCCATATCAACTTCCTTATATTTTAGGGCTGCTTCACACTACACACTGCATTCATGAGACATGTCATATGGAGTGATAAAATTAGAACAGTTAATTGAAGCCTCATCCTGTGAATGATGTAATCCTATTCAGGCAAATTATAACAACTGTATGTTAGAATTGTGCACTGATTCATGTTAAGCCATAATATTATACTTAGCTACATTATTGCATCCCATTTATTTGGGTAAAGGTGTGTACACACTAGACGATGTGCTTACGATGCAATATCGTAAGCAATTTCCCTTGAATTCTCCCCATCAGCTCCCCAGCACTCCAGGACACGATATGGTGCTAAAAAGTGCCCAATCTGACCAACGACCTATCGTGCATCTTTAACGATTTCCAGTGCATCCTGTACGAGATTGGCAGATCTTGCCTGCTGTAGGAAAGATCTGAAGATGCGATGTACGGCCCACTGTAATGCACATCGGCATAGTGATCGTGAGTGGACACTCACGATTTGGACATATTTTACATGATTTGTCATTCCAATGCATCGAAATCTGGCGAATCGTGCAAAATATTGTCTAGTGTGTATGCACCTCAAGATAGCAACAATATATGAACACAGTTATTGACAAAGACACATGTCCAACTGTGATATTAGGTAGGGCATGAGATATTAGCCGAGATTCAATTAGAAAGTCCACTGCAGCTAAAATATTCTGGCAACTTACAACACAGTATTGTATTTGTGTATTGGCTAAATACAGTATAACAGGAATAATTCCACACACTTAGGAATTTGCGACTTGGCACAGATTATATTTTAATTACTCCCTACTTTACTATTTCGTTGTATTTTGTTGCAATCTAATATATTTCCAACTATGAAAAGTGGTTATTAATTCAAGCAATAAATAAACATCACATTTTATGTGTTACATAAGATAATTCTGCACTTCATTAATAGATACTTCTTTTATTGGTTTCCTTTCTTATTATTTGCAGCAGATTGGGACTGCAATGGGAACCAGGATTGGTACCAGCTTTGTCAAACTTGTTAATTACATACTGGAAGCACAACACCATCTGGCCCCAGGGTGAGCTGTGTGCAGGCCTGGTTTCCTGGTCCCAATTTATAGAAGAATGACTCAGTGAAGTTAAATGATTTTATAAGGAATTATCATATATGAATTACTATCACTATAGACTGAAATACTATATTTTTATATACTATAACTTATATAAAAGACAATAAAATTTAAACAAATGTATACAAAAAACCAACAGACAAGTACAACTACATTTAATGTGGCAGCATACATTACTTGAAATGGGCCAGAAATATACTGCTGGCCCAATACAAGAGAATCAAAAGAAATTGTTCTGGAAAAGAAAAATATGACGCTCACATAAAACAAATATGAGTACGGCTTATACTAGAGATCCCAGGAGAACACAGCAATGCCTTTCAGCCACTCATGTGGCCTTTTTCAAGCTGATTCTTGTTACAGCAGTGGCTCTACACATCCAATCTAGCGGATCTGCCGATTACAGCTTTACAAAATACAGGACTTTTTACAATTGCAGTGGTGTGACTGCATTCATGAGAGACTGTGAATTTGGCTAATTACTGTAGTAACAGTAGTATCAAACCAGCACAAAAAAATAATATATATATTATTTATATATATATAATAATATATATAATTATCTTGTGTAGTTTGATGCTTCAGTCACAGAATGACTTTTATCAAGAACAATCACATAAGGAATTACACATACCTTTATACAGCACAATCTCCATGAGGATCAATTGGCACAGTCTCCGTCCACCTCCGGGCTAGTGACATCATCCATGTGCATCCAGCTCAATGCTGTGTGCATGATGACAGAAGACTGAGGCTTCAGTTTGACACAGATGAATCAGCAGGAGTGAATTCATCACAGAGTGACCAGGAATCCCTCCCTCTCCCTCAACTGAATAAATCCCCTTTAGGGGATTCCACGCATGCCAGAACAGAAGGAGGGCCCGCATGTGACATGGAGGGCAGGGGGAGAGGGAGAGGAAAAAAAGTATACAAAAGGAGGACCTAATTATTAATCTATCAAGTAGACCCCTGACTGACCCACAGAGGAGAGTATTGAATAAAGGACTGACATTTGTCCCCACTTGCTCATTCAACAGCTTTGAGTGGAAGCAGGATCTTTGGCATTTTAACCGCAGTTTCAAACTAAAGGAATTCTATGCAGATAGTGAAAATACCAGCTTATTCCAAGTGTCCAATAAATAAAAAATCCTCTTTTGATTCACAAAGCCACAGTGCCTCTATTACAAGCTTTACCAGACTACTAGATCACAAAGTCATGACGGAATTTAAAAACAGCAAAAGAAAGGAACGGAACCTTTCAAAAGGAGAATTTCTACCTCTCCAATCCCTAAGTGAAGATAAGAGCATCATCAAGGGTGGAGGAATAGTGTTGCAAGATATCTCTGTCTACAAAAAGGAAATTTATCGTCAATTAGGTGATCAAAATGTATACTGCAAGTTGAAACAAGACCCTACAGCCATCTATAAACAAGAACTGGACAACATTCTGCTGGAGGCAAGCTCAGACCATATTATAACTGAAGATACATGTAAGAGATTATTAACAGAAAAACTGTTGGTCCCTCTGTTATACACACTTCCCAAGGTCCATAAGTCATTATGTTCTCCCCCAGGCCGCCCCATTATATCAGCAAGAGGGTCGATTTATAGTTCTATCTCCCAATATCTTGATTTTTACATCCAGCCTTTGATTTGCAAACAAGCAACATTTCTTAAGGATACAAATACATTTTTGGACAAACTTAGTCAACTGAGCCAATTACCCCTGAACCTGTTAATGTGTACTATAGATGTGGTATCGTTATATACTAGTTTACCACATTCACAAGGATTGGAGTATATGGAAAGATTCCTGAAATCCCAAGTAGAATACCAGGGGCCTAATATTCAGTTTTTTGTACAATTATTAGATAAAGCTTTAAAAAGGAACTATTTTCTATTTGACGGCTCCTTTTTCCGACAACAAAGAGGATGCGCAATGGGGTCACATGTGGCACCGGCTTTTGCCAACACTTACATGTTTTTTGTTGAAAAAGTTTTGTACTTTGATAATGACGACTTCAACTGCAATCAACTTTGGTTTACGAGATAGATAGACAATATTTTTGTTCTATGGTCTGGATCAGAAACTGAAGTTGTTAATGCTATGACTAAGATTAACGACATGCATGAGCATATCAAATTTACTTTTGAATGTAGTCACATAGATACACATTTTCTGGATGTTACGATCAAATGGACAGGTACTACGTTTATAACATCTATACACAATAAACTGACGGATTGTAATACCCTATTACATGCACAAAGCCACCATCCAGTATCCCTTCGGAAAAGTCTTCCCTATTCTCAATTTTTGAGGGTGCAAAGAATTACCAATGACATCTACTGTATGCAAACAGGCATAGACAAAATTATGCTTAAATTCCTAAGCAGAGGTTACAGTTGGAAAGAACTGACTGTAGCTAAATTGAAAGCATTAGCTTGGACTCCAGGTTCTACAGATCAAGAACTTAAGGATCACCCAAATCAGGAACAAACGATGCTGTTCATCAACCACTATAATACAACAAGCAATCATATTAATTCTACAACCAAGAAACTCTGGCCTATCATAAATACAGATCCTGCTCTTAAATCATTAAAAAATTCAAGAGTCATGTTGGGATACAAAAGAGGCAGGAATCTCAAAAACTGGCTGGTACGCAATGATTGTTCTTCCTCTAAAACAGAACCTGGTACGCATTTTTTAACCAAAAAACCAGGTAGCTACAGATGCACAACTTGTGGCTATCTAGAGACTGGATCAGACGTAGTACATCCCCATTCATGGAAACGCTTTGGAATCAGACATGTGTTAACCAGTAAATATATTATATATATCATCAGATGCCCTTGCAGCCTGGTCTACATTGGAAAGACATCATTTACCATGCGTGTTAGGATGGCCCAACACAGAACAGCAACACGACAAGCCATTGACGGAAGAGAAAGTGATCAACCAGTGGCTCGTCACTTCAAAGAAGCAAGACATCCTTTGGCCTCTCTTTCCTACAAAATCATAGATCACGTACCAGTATCAAAGAGAGGAGGGGACAGAGACAAACAACTGCTCCAACTTGAAGCCCGGGGGATACATAGAATGAATACGGTGTCCCCATATGGACTAAATTAGAGTTTATACTTTGCTTGTTTCCTATAGTTCTCCTTCTCTCCTTGTCCGTCTCTGTCTGTATTCATCCAAGATGTGGTTTATATATCTTTTTTGCGCTATACACTGTCCGAGTTTTTCGTACACTTTGTGATATGGCTTCTTTGTCTCTACACCACTGGTTGATCTTAGGTGTAGTATTTTTTTTTACAAGATATATGACAGCTATAGGCTAGTAATACATAATGACCTGGGTGTATACTCCTTACAGGGGTTTTCTTTGAGGAGGACTGCCCGGGTTGTAATATGAACTCTTTGACTCAATACTTACAATCATACAGCACTGTAAAAGCCTGATCCAATCTTGGAAGCAAAAAAGTGTCTGGCTTGGTCAGTACTAGGTTGGGAGACCACCCAGAAAGACTGAGTGTTGTAAGGATAATATTCGGCTATTTTTTGTGGGCTATCCGGACTTTATCCCCTCGGTTTCTACCTATATTTTCAGGAGTTTCACCACTTGGTCTCAATGTTAAGAGTGCCCTACCTGATGAAAGGATTACAACGGGGTCATCTAGTTTTGTTTTAATTTTGTTTAAGGCGGTCCTGTACCGTGCCAGATTGCCACTATCTTGTATCTTGTATAATATAGGACCCCTTGGGTACTTACACACTTGATTAAACAGGAGCACTACCAAATCAGTGTGTCTCCATTCCAGAGAATTTATCAGATCTATGATACTTTTTATATTTTATGATATCCAAATTATTTGCCTCAATATTAGGTTTGTTTAGAATTTAAACACGAGTATACAACTATTTTCACATTCATTTAGTCAGTCTGTGTCTATATTGTACTCTATTGTTGTGTCACACCCAGTCCCCCTATATGTATTGGTTTTTTCTCTGATCACTGTTTCTGTTGGTCTTATGTCACTCTTCGGTGTTACATCCGAATATGTGATATGTGGTATGTCACGTGTTTAGGTATCATCATATGGGCTGCATATTTGGCCCGATGTTTAAATGTGTTTTTGTTACTATTTATGCACAGCTGACTTCAGTTGTACATTGCCATATGGGACATGATGTCTGACACCCGGGCTCTGACGTCATCGCAGAGCGGGGAGCGCCAGAGACGGGACACGTCATCGCGCACACAGCATTGAGCTGGACGCACATGGATGACATCACTAGCCCGGAGACGGAGGCTGTGCCAATTGATCCTCATGGAGATTGTGCTGTATAAGGGTACGTGTAGTTCCTTATGTGATTGTTCTTGATAAAAGTCATTCTGTGACTGAAACGTCGAACTACACAACACAATTGTTGGCTCATTCTTTGGCTACAAGACCCGTGAGTGTCACCGCTGTTTGACTGTATTAATTAGGTGTTTTACCTCTGATGGCACCAGGGCACGGTTTTCTTTAGTTAGTGTGGAGTGCCAGCCTTGTGTATTCTATATATATAGTATATCCCACAAAAAATATATAAACATTGTTGAGTTTTGTTTCTAATATCTAGGTGAACTACAATTGAAAACAAAAAAACATTTTTGTTGTGAATACAATAATGTAACATATAACACCTACTACGTTCTAAAGAATTAGCCTAGACTTATGTAATAGTTTATTTTTATAAGTCTACTGACATTTTTAAAAAATTGTATATATTTTATGTAATGAGGAAGATATAAAAAGTCTGAAAAAGTGCGCAGTTAAAACCACCATGCAGCACAAATACTGTGAGAATACGTATACATCCACATATACACTAAAATAGCACAGTAAAGGAAAGAATTCCACAAAAGAAGCGCTTCTGATGAAGGACCCACTAAGGTCGGAAATGCGTTAAGCGAAGCTTATGTTTTACCTGATATTAAGAAGCAGCCACAGCAGTTTCCTATGCCTGTAGGGGAGCGATCAAGCTGATCACACCCCCACTGGTAATGTGCCAGGGCGCGGCGCTGCAAACTTGTATTTTTTTTACCTAAGGGGACATGGCCACGCCTCCTGTGATTAGGCCACGCCCCCTTTTACCCGGGATTGGCGGGCCTGCTTAGGACCGCAGTGATTATCCTTTCTGAAGCTGCTTTATCTTTCTGGAGTACATGTTTATGCTGATTTATTTATATCGTTTAGCTCTACAAGGGCAGGGGAGACATTTGTCCTTGGAGATTCACAGAAAGAATTGAAAGTGGGATCTGTCTGTACCCAAAATGTATGAACCATTGGTGAATATTGTTGATATATCCCTTGATTGTTTCCTTGTGGTGACATTTCAGATAATGTGTTAACCACTAAGCGCCTTATTGTATTTTATGTATGTAATAAATATCGTATATATGCTATATGCTTATCGGCTTATATTGATTAAAGATACACAATTGAAGCTCTTTGCTTTTTCTGTATACGTGTGAGGTTTGCAATGCCTCTTATTGCTGCTGCTGGTGTGGATTGGTATCTTGTGTTGATCAGGCTCTAAGGAATAAACGTCATGTCAATATGCCATAAAGTCTACGTATTTATGCACCATGATTCTTATCTCTCTCAGATGTATTTATTCATGAATAATGAATTTATTTATGTATAAATGCAGCGGACTTCCTTTCTGGTTGCCGTGTCTCTGAAGGTGGTGCATATTGATTGCGTGAATGTGGGGTAATTGGCACCAAGACATGGATCTCCTCAGCATCTGGCCACTCTGACTCCGCTGCTGTAAGCTGGGGCTTATTAATTAATAAGGATAGTTTTCCACATGACCTATTTAGGCATTTTAAGATAGGTGGATAATGTAAATAAATATGAACACCTAAGGATCCTCATATACACATTTGAAAAGGATATATTAATATAGAAATGCGTTAAGCGATACTGAGGGAACCCACACCAATGCCATCTTCACTATCCAGAAAGGAATCTGAAGGAATAGCAAGAATTTGGTTGGAGACTCTGCTGGCCGGGTATAGTCACACTATATGACTACTATACTGTACATCTTCAGTAGGAATACATCTATAAGAGCACCTAACAGTGCATTTTATTTGTGTTATTTCAGTGTAATATGTGAGTTTAATTTATTAAATCATATTGTTTTATTGTAAACCAATACATGGGAGTACAAAATTGAGGATCCTAGAACTAAATTCTTCATGATATTCCTTACTACCAAGTGATTGTAAAGTAAGAATATTAAAACCTACTACTCCCTGACCACCTGACATCTATTTAAAAGGTAGGGAAATGTATTCTACACTTGGCTTCAATTAAAGTCACCAGGGTGTATAAACTTCTTTAGAATTTACTACACTACATCATTTTTATGAATTTTATCTATGAGCCTATAAAATGCAATTGGAAAAGGTGTGACACAAAGTGCTGAGTGGTTATTCATACAATCAATTCAGTTCTCTGCGTAATTCAAAAAAGGTGTGGTCCAAGTGATACAAAGTGATTGTTATCTAGCTTCATTGTTCTGGTGCGCTGATTTGCATTTTATTTTGTTTATCATATATTATGCAATCATACTTGTCTACGCTCCCAAAATTGTGGGGAAACTCCAGACAGTAGACAACCCTCTCAGACCTCCAGCTAGCCAGACCTCCGGGAGTTCAGCCTTTAATAATGCAGGAGATAAGTATCCAATATGTAGAGACTGTTCCCTAATGAATTTATTTTTACTTATAAAGGATCATTCAATTCAGTAGTATCTTTGTTGACTCCCATCTTCCTGACTTCAATGAGAAATTCTCTATTTCTGTTTAACTCTTTGGCGCATCTACAGTATAATGCAGTGTGTGTGGTGCACAGAGACCCCCAGACTGCACACCCTGCACCCATAGATGATACTTACCTATCCATCGGTGCTGCAGAAATCACCGCCAAACTGGGAGTGACCTGCTGCACACGAACCCCCTCCTTTGTTAATCTGCCCCTGGTTTAACTCTGTGTTTCTGGGCCGAATACTGTTACAAAATTATGCCACACAGGGATGCCAAGGAAATGATCAGGCCAAGGTTAGGTACTGTCGAAGCCGGATGGTTGGCTGAGACCTAAATTGTAAAAATAATATTTGCACGTTGAAATCTGGCGTAGTCGGTATAATATTATGGTGCACGGCACTATTTTTGCGTTGTGTACATCTGCCGTGTTACTGCACACTGTTAAAGTCTTTACATAATCATGAATACACATATACGAGGGTTGTTCAAAAAGTAATGCCTAAATGCTCATAACTCTGAAATAATTAGGGGTGAGCGGGTTCGGATTTCTGAAATCCGAACCCCCCCGAGCCCCCCCGATCCGAGTCCGATCCGAGTCAGGCTCGACTTTTCCCGCCTGACTCGGATCTGACATCGAGGCAAAACGTCATCATCCCGCCTTCCGAGTCTCGCGGGTTTTGGATCCTATATAAGGTACCCGCGTCGGCGCCATTTTCTCACTCGGCTGTGGACAGTGAAGAGGGAGGGTGGGAGTTAGTGCTGTGTAGTGTAGTGTAGTGTAGTGCTGCTGTTGTCCACTACTTCAAAGTCCATAGGGGCTGGCTGTGTTGTGCTGTGCTGCTGTTGTTAATAGGGGCTGTGTCCACTACTTCAAAGTCCATAGGGGCTGGCTGGACTGTGTTGTGCAGTCAGTTCTCCATAGGGGCTGTGTCCACTCCAAAGTCCTGTGCAGTGTCCCAGTCCTAAAGGGGTGCTGTAGTGTTGTCCAGGGGGTGCTCTGTCCATCAGGGGTGCTCCCCCCAAGTGCTAAAAAAATAATATATTTTCTGTGTTTGTGAATTGTGTGCGCAGTAGCCGCACGTGCATCAACAAAGTAGTGCCAAGCGTGCGCCTGTGTCATAAGTAAAGGGCCGGCTGGCTTGACCGTTAAGGGTGCTGTAACCCCCGAAAGTACACTCCAGTCCAAACCAAAAAAAAAATTATTTTCTGTGTTTGTGAATTGTGTGCGCAGTAGCCGCACGTGCATCAACAAAGTAGTGCCAAGCGTGCGCCTGTGTCATAAGTAAAGGGCCGGCTGGCTTGACCGTTAAGGGTGCTGTAACCCCCGAAAGTACACTCCAGTCCAAACCAAAAAAAAAATTATTTTCTGTGTTTGTGAATTGTGTGCGCAGTAGCCGCACGTGCATCAACAAAGTAGTGCCAAGCGTGCGCCTGTGTCATAAGTAAAGGGCCGGCTGGCTTGACCGTTAAGGGTGCTGTAACCCCCGAAAGTACACTCCAGTCCAAACCTAAAAAAAAATAATTTTCTGTGTTTGTGAATTGTGTGCGCAGTAGCCGCACGTGCATCAACAAAGTAGTGCCAAGCGTGCGCCTGTGTCATAAGTAAAGGGCCGGCTGGCTTGACCGTTAAAGGGTGCTGTAACCCCCGAAAGTACACTCCAGTCCAAACCAAAAAAAAATTATTTTCTGTGTTTGTGAATTGTGTGCGCAGTAGCCGCACGTGCATCAACAAAGTAGTGCCAAGCGTGCGCCTGTGTCATAAGTAAAGGGCCGGCTGGCTTGACCGTTAAGGGTGCTGTAACCCCCGAAAGTACACTCCAGTCCAAACCTAAAAAAAAATTATTTTCTGTGTTTGTGAATTGTGTGCGCAGTAGCCGCACGTGCATCAACAAAGTAGTGCCAAGAGTGCCCCTGTGTCATAAGTAAAGGGCCGGCTGGCTTGACCGTTAAAGGGTGCTGTAACCCCCGAAAGTACACTCCAGTCCAAACCAAAAAAAAATTATTTTCTGTGTTTGTGAATTGTGTGCGCAGTAGCCGCACGTGCATCAACAAAGTAGTGCCAAGCGTGCGCCTGTGTCATAAGTAAAGGGCCGGCTGGCTTGACCGTTAAAGGGTGCTGTAACCCCTGAAAGTACACTCCAGTCCAAACCAAAAAAAAAATATTTTCTGTGTTTGTGAATTGTGTGCGCAGTAGCCGCACGTGCATCAACAAAGTAGTGTCAAGCGTTCGCCTGTGTCATAAGTAAAGGGCCGGCTGGCTTGACCGTTAAGGGTGCTGTAACCCCCGAAAGTACACTCCAGTCCAAACCAAAAAAAAAATTATTTTCTGTGTTTGTGAATTGTGTGCGCAGTAGCCGCACGTGCATCAACAAAGTAGTGCCAAGCGTGCGCCTGTGTCATAAGTAAAGGGCCGGCTGGCTTGACCGTTAAAGGGTGCTGTAACCCCCGAAAGTACACTCCAGTCCAAACCAAAAAAAAATTATTTTCTGTGTTTGTGAATTGTGTGCGCAGTAGCCGCACGTGCATCAACAAAGTAGTGCCAAGCGTGCGCCTGTGTCATAAGTAAAGGGCCGGCTGGCTTGACCGTTAAGGGTGCTGTAACCCCCGAAAGTACACTCCAGTCCAAACCTAAAAAAAAATTATTTTCTGTGTTTGTGAATTGTGTGCGCAGTAGCCGCACGTGCATCAACAAAGTAGTGCCAAGAGTGCCCCTGTGTCATAAGTAAAGGGCCGGCTGGCTTGACCGTTAAAGGGTGCTGTAACCCCCGAAAGTACACTCCAGTCCAAACCAAAAAAAAATTATTTTCTGTGTTTGTGAATTGTGTGCGCAGTAGCCGCACGTGCATCAACAAAGTAGTGCCAAGCGTGCGCCTGTGTCATAAATAAAGGGCCGGCTGGCTTGACCGTTAAAGGGTGCTGTAACCCCTGAAAGTACACTCCAGTCCAAACCAAAAAAAAATTATTTTCTGTGTTTGTGAATTGTGTGCGCAGTAGCCGCACGTGCATCAACAAAGTAGTGTCAAGCGTGCGCCTGTGTCATAAGTAAAGGGCCGGCTGGCTTGACCGTTAAGGGTGCTGTAACCCCCGAAAGTACACTCCAGTCCAAACCAAAAAAAAAATTATTTTCTGTGTTTGTGAATTGTGTGCGCAGTAGCCGCACGTGCATCAACAAAGTAGTGCCAAGCGTGCGCCTGTGTCATAAGTAAAGGGCCGGCTGGCTTGACCGTTAAGGGTGCTGTAACCCCCGAAAGTACACTCCAGTCCAAACCAAAAAAAAAATTATTTTCTGTGTTTGTGAATTGTGTGCGCAGTAGCCGCACGTGCATCAACAAAGTAGTGCCAAGCGTGCGCCTGTGTCATAAGTAAAGGGCCGGCTGGCTTGACCGTTAAGGGTGCTGTAACCCCCGAAAGTACACTCCAGTCCAAACCTAAAAAAAAATTATTTTCTGTGTTTGTGAATTGTGTGCGCAGTAGCCGCACGTGCATCAACAAAGTAGTGCCAAGCGTGCGCCTGTGTCATAAGTAAAGGGCCGGCTGGCTTGACCGTTAAAGGGTGCTGTAACCCCCGAAAGTACACTCCAGTCCAAACCAAAAAAAAATTATTTTCTGTGTTTGTGAATTGTGTGCGCAGTAGCCGCACGTGCATCAACAAAGTAGTGCCAAGCGTGCGCCTGTGTCATAAGTAAAGGGCCGGCTGGCTTGACCGTTAAGGGTGCTGTAACCCCCGAAAGTACACTCCAGTCCAAACCAAAAAAAAATTATTTTCTGTGTTTGTGAATTGTGTGCGCAGTAGCCGCACGTGCATCAACAAAGTAGTGCCAAGCGTGCGCCTGTGTCATAAGTAAAGGGCCGGCTGGCTTGACCGTTAAAGGGTGCTGTAACCCCCAAAGTACACTCCAGTCCAAACCAAAAAAAAATTATTTTCTGTGTTTGTGAATTGTGTGCGCAGTAGCCGCACGTGCATCAACAAAGTAGTGCCAAGAGTGCGCCTGTGTCATAAGTAAAGGGCCGGCTGGCTTGACCGTTAAAGGGTGCTGTAACCCACAAAGTACACTCCAGTCCGAACCAAAAAAAAATTTATTTTCTGTGTTTAGCCGCACGTATATATCAAATCGATATAACATAAATGGAGGACCAAACTTTCTCCGATAAAAATAAAATAGAGAAAGATCAAGAACCACTTCCTCCTAGTGCTGAAGCTGCTGCCACTAGTCATGACATAGACGATAACATGCCATCAACGTCGTCTGCCAAGGCCGATGCCCAATGTCATAGTAGAGGGCACATACAATCCCAAATGGCAAAGTTCAGGAAAATGACCTTGAAAAAGACATTTAAATCAGCTGAAGAGAAACGTAAACTTGCCAATATGCCATTTACGACACGGAGTGGCAAGGAACGGCTAAGGTCGATCCCTAGTATGTTCATGACTAGTGGTTCAGCTTCACATGACGATGGAAGCACTCCTCCCACTAAAAAAATCAAAAGAGTTAAGCTGGCAAAAGCACAGCGAAGAACTGTGCTTTCTAAGAAGATATCACAAATCCCCAAAGAGAGTCCAAGTGTGGTGGTGGTTGCGATGCCTGACCTTCCCAGCACTGGACGGGAAGAGGTGGCTCTTTCCACCATTTGCACGCCCCCTGCAAGTGCTGAAAGGAGCACCCACAGTCCACTTGCTGATATGCAAATTGAAGATGTCACTGTTGAAGTACAACAGGATGAGGATACTGGTGTAGCTGGCGCTGAGGAGGAAGTTGGCGAGGAGGATTCTGATGGTGATGTGGTTTGTTTAAATCAGGCTCCGGGGGAGACAGTTGTTGTCCGTGGGATGAAAAAGCCCATCACGGTCATGCCTGGGCAGAAGACCAAACATTCCACCTCTTTGGTCTGGCAATATTTCTATCCAAATCCGGACAACAACTGTCTTGCCATATGTACCATATGTAAAGGTGAAATAAGTAGGGGTAGGGACGTCAACCACCTAGGAACATCCTCCCTTATACGGCACCTGCAGCGCGTTCATAAAAAGTTACTGTCAAGTTCAGAAACTTTGGCTCAGACCGTAAGCAGTCCAGGGACACCTAAATCCCGTTGTCCTGTTGTATCCAAGCGCCTGCAAACCACACCGTCAACTCCCTCCTCGTCAATTTCCTCCTTAGTCAGGATCGGAAGTAGTCCTGCAGGCCATATCACTGGCATGACTGACTCTCCTATCCGGGATTCCTCCGGAGGATCCTGCATTGCTACGCCTACTGCTGCCGCTGCTGCTGTTGCTGCTGCTGCTGGGAGTCGTTCATCATCCCAGAGAGGAAGTAGGAACACCACTACTTTTACTAAACAATTGACCCTCCAACAGTCCTTAGCGAGGAGGATGAAGTACGACAGCAGTCATCCTGAAGCAAAACGTATAACTGAGGCCTTGACTGCTATGTTGGTGTTAGACGTGCGTCCGGTATCCGCCATTAGTGCAGTGGGATTTAGACAATTGATGGAGGTAGTGTGTCCCCGGTTCCAAATCCCGTCTAGATTCCACTTCACTAGGCAGGCGATACCGAGACTGTACAGAAACGTCAGAAAAAGTGTCCTCAGTGTCCTGAAAAATGCCGTTGTACACAATGTCCACTTAACCACGGACATGTGGACAAGTGGAACAGGGCAGACTAAGGACTATATGACTGTGACAGCCCACTGGGTAGATGTATCACCTTACGCAGCAACAGCAGCAGCGTCACCAGTAGCAGCATCTCAGAAACGCCAGCTCGTTACAAGGCAGGCTACGCTGTGTATCACCGGTTTCAGTAAGAGGCACACCGCCGACAACCTCTTAGAGAAACTGAGGGAAATCATCGCCCAGTGGCTTACCCCACTTAGACTCTCCTGGGGATTTGTGATATCTGACAACGCCACCAATATTGTGCGGGCATTACATCTGGGCAAATTCCAGCACGTCCCATGTTTTGCTCACACAATAAACTTGGTGGTGCAGAATTTTCTGAAAAGCGACAGGGGCGTGCAGGAGACGCTTTGGGTGGCCCGAAAAATTTCTGGCCACTTTCGCCATTCAGCGACTGCGTGCCGAAGACTGGAGCGCCAGCAAACACTCTTGAACCTGCCCCGCCATCACCTGAAGCAAGAGGTTGTGACGCGGTGGAACTCAACCCTCTATATGCTTCAGAGGATGGAGGAGCAGCAAAAGGCCATACAAGCCTATACATCCACCTATGACATAGGCAAAGGAGGGGGTATGCACCTGACTCAAGCGCAGTGGAGAATGATTTCCGTGTTGTGCAAGGTTCTTCAGCCCTTCGAACTTGCCACACGTGAAGTCAGTTCAGACACTGCCAGCTTGAGTCAGGTCATTCCCCTCATCAGGCTTTTGCAGAAGCAGCTGGAGAAAGTGAAGGAGGAGCTAAGACGGAGCGATTCCGCTCGGCATGTGGGACTTGTGGATGAAGCCCTTCATTCGCTTTGCCAGGATTCCAGGGTGGTCAATCTGTTGAAATCAGACCACTACATTTTGGCCACCGTGCTCGATCCTAGGTTTAAAGCCTATGTGGTGTCTCTCTTTCCGGCCGACACAAGCCTGCAGAGGTGCAAAGACCTGCTGGTGAACACACTGTCAGCTGAAGCGGAACGTGACACGTCAACGGCTCCTTCTTCATTTTCTCCCGCAACTGGGGCTGCCAGGAAAAAACTTAGGTATCCTAAGCAACCCGCTGGCGGTGATGCAGGGCAGGCAGGACCAAGTTTGGACATCTGGTCCGGACTGAAGGACCTGGCAACAATTTCTGACATGTCTACTGTCACTGCATATGATACTGTCACCATTGACAGAATGGTGGAGGATTACATCGGTGACAGCATCCAAGTAGGCATGTCAGACAGTCCATACCTGTACTGGCAGGAAAAAGAGGCAATTTGGAGGCCCCTGTACAAACTGGCTCTATTTTACCTGAGTTGCCCCCCCTCCAGTGTGTACTCCGAAAGAGTGTTTAGTGCAGCCGGGAACCTTGTCAGCGAAAGGCGTAGGAGGTTGCTTCCACAGAATGTGGAGAAGATGATGTTCATCAAAATGAATTATCAGCTCTTCCAGGGAGACCAGCCTCCAGAAGGTACAGAGGGACCTGTGGTGGTGGATTCAAGTGGGGACGAGTTAATACTTTGTGAGGATGAGGATGTACACACTGAAGAGGGTGAGGAATCGGTGGATGAGGAGGATGAGGATGACATCTTGCCTCCGTAGAGCCAGTTTGTGCAGGGACACATTAATTGCCAGCTTGTTTTGTGGGGGCCCAAACGAACCAATCATTTCAGCCACAGTTGTGTGGCAGACCCTGGCGCTGAAATGATTGATTTGTTAAAGTGTGCATGTCCTGTTTATACAACATAAGGGTGGGTGGGAGGGCCCAAGGACAATTCCATCTTGCACCTCTTTTTTTCTTTGCATTATGTACAGTTTGGGGCCTAGTTTTTCTAACTGCCATCCTGCCTGCCACTGCAGTGTCACTCCTAGATGGGTCACGTGTTTGTGCCGCCCACTCGTGTCGCTTAGCATAGTCATCCAGCTACCTCGGTGCAACCTTTTGGACATAAAAACACTATTGTGAGGTGTGAGGTGTTCAGAATAGACTGGAAATGAGTGGAAATTAAGGTTATTGAGGTTAATAATAGCATAGGAGCAGAAAAACCTACAAATTCTGTGATTTTAGCTGTTTTTATGCTTTTTTTCAAAAAAATACAGATCCAAAACACAAAACCCAGAACCCAAAACACGGAAGGGTGGTTTTGGCAAAACCAATCCAGATCCAAAACACGAAGAAAGATCCAGATCCAAAACCAAAACACAAAACACGAAAAGTGGCCGGTGCACACCCCTAGAAATAATATGCAATATTTATTTGAAACTTTGTTAGTTTGATATGACTGCTAGCTATATATGTATTTTTGTTTAGGTAGTCCAAGAAATACCATGGAATCCAAGATGAAACAAAGAGCCATCATTGAATTTCTGGAAAAAGAAGGCTGCAGTGCTACAGAAAGCCACAGAAGACTGAAAAAAGTGCATGGTGAGTGTATAATTGACTATAGCAATGTCAGAAGGTAGATGAAGTTTTTTCAATCGAGAGAATCGTCCGTGTGTGACAAACCTCGTGGTGGCAGACCATCAATTGCAGTGACAGCAGAGAACCGACACAAAGTCAATGCCATGATTCAGAAAGACCATCGTGTGACCATCAGAGATGTCAGTGATGAACTTGAATGTAGCCATGGCACTGTAAAAACACAAATCAATGATTTGGGATGTCGTGAAGTGTGCTAAATGGGTTCCAAAGCAATTAACCAGGGATCATAAGGCCCAGAGGGTGGAAGTATGCAATGACCTATTGAATAACTTTGAAGCCAACCCTGAGACGTTTTTGGAAAATGTCATTACAGGAGATGAAACCTGGGTATTCCTTTATGACCCAGAAGCAAAGGCCCAATCAAAGCAATGGAAACACCCAAGTTCACCTATGCCAAAAAGTTTAAATCACAGCGATCCGTGTAAACAAAGTCATGGCCACATTCTTCTGGGATTGCCGAGGTGTTAGTCTCATCGATTACTTGGAACCAAACTGATCAATCAACAGTAATCAATACATTATTACACTTAAGAAGCTGAAAGAAGCCATCTGCAAAAAAAGGTCAACAATTCCACTACCAAATGTCATCTTACACCACGACAATGCCAGACCTCACACTTCGATGGCAACATCTGCGGCCATTGCCAAAATGGGGTGGGCAATAATGCCACATCCACCATACAGTCCTGATTTGGCCCCTTCTGACTTTCATCTGTTTGGCCCTCTCAAAAACTGTTACCATGGTCAACATTTTGAAGACATAGAGGTTGTTAAAAATGCCATATGTTCCTGGGTCAAACACCAACCACTGGAATTTTTCCAAAGTGGATTCACAGCTTGGGTTGAGAGGTAGAGAAAATGTTTGAGGGCAGATGGTGAATTTTTTGAGTAGAGTCATTCTGTTACTAAAACTTCAAAGTATTTTTCGTCAAATTTTCAAATCTGTATCTATAATAAAATTTGAGTTGTGAGCATTTAGGCATTACTTTTTGAACAACCCTCATATTTAAAGACTTCATATATTCAGTGCTGACAAACAAGTCTTGTGGACATGTCTGGGACTAGTAATTGGAATATACAAAGATACTGTGAGTGTTTACTTCACATATAGAAACATGTCTGTGGCAATTGAAGTATAACACAAACACTGATACCCTCAGAGAGAGTGTTCTGAATGTGGATTTAGAAAGAATTGTCAGACGTTTAGCTATCGTTAGAAATTGTAGGCTTTGTGTCCCATGCTGATGTGGTTAAGAGGGACTGACAATTGTATTCTGAATAAACATAGGAAAGCCTTTTGTTAAAATTATCAGACTGTTTGTCAAAGCTTGCTCCATCTATGAACAGGACAAACTCTATTGTCTGTCATGTTTTAGCTCAGACAGAAGTAATACTGATAGTAGCCAGTGACTGTTTGAAGCTGTGTATATATATATATTAATATATATATATGTATATATACACTTAAACGATCGCATGTGTATCCACAATGCATGCACCCATATATACAGTTGCTATTGTAAATAGAAAAACATACAGCGCACCTTTTTACACTGCATGTAGAGACACAACGCATACTTACATATAACCATAAATATACACGCACTCATAAAAGGTTCCTGCACATTATGGTTTATATTAAAGTTATTAATTATGATGTAAAATGTATGTATTTGATATTAATGGTATACAACATGATAGACATGGCATGTTTGGTACTAAACTGACACACTGTTTATTTCCAGATATCTGAATCTATCAGCGAGGGAGTCGTATCTTGCGTTCGATGGTTATGGTATATAGGAAATTATTGGTTAGAATGTATACACTGTAATGTATTATCTCTATCTAGTTTAAATCAATTAAAGAAAGACAATGTAATCTGGAGAATTGGGACATACCCCTAGTGAACTGTCCTATGAACTACAGCGTACTACAAAGACCAAGAGCAAGAACCAATGGAATTATGTTTGTCTGTCTACATTGTTGTTATCATGATCTGTGAGGGTATATAGCCTGTGTCCCGGTCCTAGTTAGTAGCCATTCTCATGGATGACCACAGACCTCAGGATTGATGATTGTAACTGGGACCGGTGCGTTTGCGTATGTATCGACTGTACATGGTTTTTGTATAATTTTTTGCTCTAATTGTATTTAGATCACAGCATGTAAATGCTTTTTATATGAATAATAACTTTTTGTGCTTTGGATCCACACTCAAAGTCTGTAAAGCAATGATTTCTTGTGCAACTTACAACGCTAAATAGCGACATTTAGGTATACAGATCATTAGGTATTCATAGTACCTTGGCTGGGGAGTACAGAAGAGTGTGGTCAGGCCTTTTTTGAATCTGTATTAATGTTGGTGTTATGTACAATAAAGTGCACATTCCTGGCAGGCTGAGACCCCCCTACACCCTGCTCTGCCCACAACACAAGCCCTGCATCCACTTTAGTATACTTACCTCTCCAGAGTCCCACTTTGGCACTGCGCAAATCACTGGGAAAATGAAGTGCCTGCCATGTTCTCAGACACTTTTGCATCTGTATTACAGGACTGGAGACCCTCCCATGCACAGTAGACTGTGGTACAATGCCAGAGTCTATTCGCATTTGTGCAGTGGAGAGAGGAGGTGGTCCATATGGAGACTGTACACAGACACCCTCCTCTCTTAATCTGTCCTCGGACCCAGGTACATTGTATGGACTCACCCCGCAACCTCTCAGTGCTCTTGATGTCACCCAGCAGAGGTTATTGAGCTTACAAGAAACCTGTGAATCAACAAGCAACCTTTTTATGACTGCATATGGAGCTTGGACCACAAGCTGCACAATATTGCCCTATGAGGCAACGCAGACAAATGCATTTTATCAGAGGAGGAGAGAAGGGTGCCTGTGTGCCATCTCTGTGCCCCCCACCCTTTGGAAAAAGTCATGCCAACAATTGCTCTAAAGACTCTGACACTATGCTTGAATCTACTGTGCAAGCGCAATATCTCCAAGACAATGGTGTTGCTGACATTTTCTCAGCAAATATTTTTCAAAAATATGGCTTCAACACCATGGTCCAAATGTAATAGGGTGAGAGTTTAGAAAATGTGGATGCAGTGTGAGGGTTGTGGACCCCTTTAAATCAGGAGCCTATGTACATATATGCACCTCTTATAGATATGCTAGTGAGTCTTTGGGACACTGTTTATTTGAACTTGGTCTAAGCAATAATCCACTTGACAGAGTATTGCAATTTTAGGTGCGAATTGCGAGATGCAAGTCGCTATTTACTCTTCGAATTTTTTGCATAGCGAATTCTTTTTGCAATTCAATTAGCAACTCGCACTGAATCAGTCAGACTGAGGGCCTGATTCAGACCCGGACGCTATTTGCGGACGGTCGTTCCAAAAAAGGGGCCGGCTATTTAAATTGAGCGCTCGCTCTTTGCGGTTTGTTGACGCCTAAATGTCTTAGCGAGCGAACGAAAAATGCTATTTTGTAAAGATGCCCCTTTGCTGTTCGCATCACACGTCATCTCCGGTATTTATTAGATTAATCAGGTACATCGACAGGCATCTGAACTGCTCGCAGTGCTTGTGGTAGCTTTTTCCTACCGCTATCACTGCGAGCAGTTCAGGCTAAAAGACAATCAAGTGACGTGGTCGATGACGCTCCTTTACTAATTATGCACTCCCATTAAACGCCCTTTTGACCGTTAGGCACGCCTGCGTTCGGATCTCCACTCCCCCGTTTTCAAGCACCTTCCCCTGTTACCACCCACAAACGGTACATTCTGTCAATCAAATTAGCAGTCCCTCGCTGTTTTGCGAGCGCACGATTTCCAACCGCAATGACTGGTTTGCGCATGCGCATTACGACCCATACGCATGCACAGTTGTGCGAACATCGCTCAGAGCGAATGAGCGGCCGCTTACGAGTGGCTCTAAATCAGGCCCTGAATTCGCACTTTTCCATTCGCACCTCCCTGAGGGTGAGAGATGGAAAGTTAAATTTTTTTTGTAAGGTTAAAATGTCGGGACACCATGCTCAACCCCTTGGACACCCACCCTAATGACTAATTAGGTAATTAGAAGTTTCCAATTAGTTTAATTAGTCCCATAATTACATGTCATTTTTGGGGGTTAAAAAAATGGCCTGAAATTACCCCCAAATCAACTTTTTTTAAGCTCCCCAAATTTAATTACAGTATTTGTTCAATTGAAAAATAATAAGGTTTTCTTTATAATTTTTTTTTTATTTTTCAAAGTGCTCTCAAGTACCCCAAAATCAAATTTTCCTACTTTTGTTTGCATTTTTTGTGGCCATTTGACACCACTTAAAACCCTTCAGTACCTTCCTAATGCCAACAAACAGCCTTCTATATGTTCCTATTAACAAAATTATCAATTTTGGGAGATCCTGGAGGGTCCACCCACTTTTTCATGCACATCTCTCACATCGCATTTGGCAGTCATTTCGCAAACCTCCGCTGCAAGTACAGCGAATAGGCATTTTTAATTGGATTGAAGAATTCTTGGGTGCGAAGTTGTCGAGTTTCATGAACCAAACTTGCAATTCGCACCTAATTGGAATGACCCCTCTACAGTATGTGTGTTTTGATGTTGCTTGAGATAATACTATCAGCTTGTTCATGACCTTAAACCTGTGGCTGTGTCTGGTGACCAATCAATTTGCATCACTTTCTATGTTGCAGCATAATCTTAATTTAAAGCACTTGTACCCTTAATATTAGTTCTATGATCTAGCCTGATGCATAAAAAATTTATTATCGTATCTTATTTTTGTTCAGAATAAAGTTCCAATTTAGAGGCTTCCATTAAAAAAATTATTAAAATGAATTATTTAATTAGTGTAATTATATAAGTTAAAATACTAGAACTGAGTGGTCAATGGTACACTCCCAGTGAATTGGGGCATGTGGGAACATCTTTTATGGCAAGTGGGAGGTCTAAGTGGCATCTTGCTGGAGTCTGAGGTCACATGGGTGAATTTTGGAGCATTATGGTGGCATGTTGAAGATCTGAGAGGAACGTGGGAATTTTGAGATGAGTGATATTGAGGTGTAGAAGTAATTCTGTGGTATTTTTACTGCGATTAAGGGTAATATGTGGCCCTCTTGAAGATGAGGCAATTAAAACGTAACAGATTGTCCAACACTGCTGTAGATGTTAGAGGTTTTACTTTTTGATCTGGTTTAAAGTTACATTATTATTGTAAGGTAAATTGTGGCAAAATCAGCGAAAGATTGGCGCTCTTGTAAATTTATATAAAATTGTGATTTAAAATAGTTTGATCTGTTGGTTGCACCAAAGTAGACTTTACTGCAAAATAAACCACATGCTGAGAACTGTAGATGTTGCTGTACTACATAAATGACAGAAGCACTCTTATAATATCATGTTTAACCATAATTAGGATGATCAGAAAACACTGTAATTGCACTAAATTATATAGGGGACCAAAGCAATGAGAAAGGCAAATCAGATGCTTGGTTGCATAGGGAGAGGAATCAGTAGCAGGAAGAAGTAATAATGCCACTGTATAGATCGGCCTCATCTAGAATACTGTGTTCAGATCTGGAGGCCACATCTCCAGAAAAATATAAATACATTAGAGACTGTACAAAGAACGGCAACTAAAATGGTGCATGGCCTACATCACAAAACTTATCAGGAAAGACTAAGAGATCTCAATATGTATAGTCTGGAACAGAGAAGGAAAAGGGGGGACATTATAGAAACTTTCAAATATATCATGGGTTTTAACAAGGTGCAGGAGGGAGACATTCTTCAAAAGAAGAGAAGTACAAGAACAAGAGGACATGCACTGATAATGGAGGGAGGGAGGTAGGTTCAAAGGAAATTTGAGGAAAAATTACTCCACAGAAAGGGTAGTAAGTAGAATAGCTTCCATCAGAGGTGGTAGAAGCTAAGAGCTAAGACAGTAGAACAATTTAAACATGCTTGGGCTAGGCATAAGAATATCCTTACAAAGAATTGAGGATCACATAGGGTTGAGGTTACCAAAAGGTAAAAAAGGGCAGACTAGATGGGCCAAGTGGTTCTTAGCTGCCGTTAAATTCTATGTTTCTATGTTTCAATGTTTCTAAAGTGCTTAATTCAGTTACTTATTGTAGATGATTAAAGGAATATTTATCATAGAGGCTTTATGTTAACAAACTGAGTTCAATTGTCCATGTCAGCAAGGATCTAATTATTTTCTGAAAATAAATAATGATGATCAAATCTTAGTGCACTTAAAAAAAATTTTTTTTAATCTTATTTCCAATAAATCACTGTGTATTATGGTAATGTACCATTTATTTTGCCATTGTATCACACCTGTTCTTTGAGAAACTGCCTATAGAGGCTCCAATACTGCATTCCACTGATACAGCAGGATGTCGGGAAGGCTCAGTTAGTACAGCACTCCTATCTGATACCATTATGGGCTATAATCACTGACAAGTATAGTCATAGAGCCAGGGCTGCCGACAGCTCTGCCACACCCAGGTACAGAAAGGAGGTGTGGCTAACTGGGGAGGTGTGGCTAGACCCCCTCCTCACAAAAAAACCCCAATAGGTTGGCATCTGTGTGCGCCGCACACGGGACGCAGGTGTACGGGGGTGGGAGCACAATCGCACCACCCTCACGCATATAATGCAGGGAGAGAGAGAACTGATGGCATCGCAGCAGCGTGTGTGCTGGGCTGGGGAGAGGCTGCTCCAGCAGCAGTTAGTTGTCTCTCTCCTTGCATGAACTTAACGGCAGCGGCGGTGGCTGGGGCGGGGGCAGGGGGTGCGCTGCCGGGCCCCTTCAACAGGCTCGGGTAAGTAGCACCCACTCCCCCCCATCTCGATGCCCTTGCATAAAGCAATCAAAGTAGTATCCCAAGACATCAGTTAGGTCAAGTCAGGCGCAAACACACAGAAGAGATGAAAGCATTTAGAACAGAGGTTTTCAAACTATACCATTACAGTCCAGATTTTAAGGGTATCCATGCTTGAGTCCAGATGGTTACATCGAATTGACTGGGGCACTAATAAAGTCACCTGTGCTCAAACATGAATATCCTTAAAACGTAGAGATGAGCGGGTTCGGATCTCAGAGATCCAAACCCACCCGAATTTAGCAGAGTCTCTATGATCAATGTAGTATAAAGGGACCATGCGGCGGATGACATTTTGCTCCAGCTGTGGAGAGTGAACAGGGAGGGTGGGTAGTGTAGGCTGGGGGAGGTGCTGGTGCTCATGTTCCTGCTTGTGTGCTGTGCTGTTTGCTGTCTGCTGTGTCCTGGGCAGGTGCACTGATCCATTCTGGGCTGGTGCTGTCTGCTGTGTCCTGGGCTAGTGCTGCTGATCCATTCTGGGCTGGTGCTGTCTGCTGTGCTGTCTGCTGTGTCCTGGGTTAGTGCTGCTGATCCATTCTGGTCTGGTGCTGTGCTGTCTGCTATGTCCATCTGGGCTGGTGCAGATACATCTGGGCTGGTGCTGCGTCCATCTGGACCGAAGTTCTGGACTAAATATATATATATATATATATATACATATATATATATAGTCAAAAAAAAAAGTGTCTTTTTGTGTAATATTCTTCTGTGTGTGTGTGCATGTTAGGCTTAACCACACAAGATCCAGCCAGCAACGCAAGTTGCAACCTAGTGCTGCCAAACTCCAGTTGTCATCAATCGGTGCTCTGGGTCCAAGTTCTGGAGCTAAAAAAAATGTGAAATAAATTGTCTTTTTTTTATCTTTGTCTGTGTGTGTGTGAGTGTTAGACTTAACCACACAAGATCCAGCCAGCAATGCAAGTTGCAACCTTGTGCTGCTCAACTCCAGTCATCATCAATCGGTGCTCTGGGTCCAAGTTCTGGAGCTGAAATTTTTTTTAAATAAATTGTCTTTTTTTTATCTTTGTCTGTGTGTGTGTTAGGCTTAACCACACAAAATCCAGCCAGCAACGCAAGTTGCAACATAGTGCTGCCCGACTCCAGTCGTCATCAATCTGTGCTCTGGGCCCAAGTTCTGGAGCTGAAATTTTTTAAAATAAATTGACTTTTTTTTTATCTTTGTCTGTGTGTGTGTGTGTACGTGTTAGGCTTAACTGCACAAGATCCAGCCAGCAACGCAAGTTGCAACCTAGTACTTCCCAACTCCAGTCATCATCAATTGGTGCTCTGGGCCCAAGTTCTGGAGCTGAAATTTTTTTTAAATAAATTGTCTTTTTTTTTATCTTTGTCTGTGTGTGTATGTGTTAGGCTTAACTGCACAAGATCCAGCCAGCAACACAAGTTGCAACGTAGTGCAGCCCGACTCTAGTCGCCATCAATCAGTGCTCTGGGCCCAAGTTCTGGAGCTGTAAAAAAATAAAAATAATTTTTTTTTGTCTAATATTTGTCTGAGTTCGCACGACTGCATATGTGTGAATTTTGTAACCGCACCTTGGCTACACTATTGGTGCTTGTGATACTGCTTCAATACCGCAGAAAATATGGAGGGCTGTCACATGACAGGAGAGCCAGTTCAAGAACCACATGTTGTAGGTGTCGCCAGTAGTGCAATGCCATCAACTTCCTCGTCCTCTATGAAGGCCTATGCCCCAGGGCTTAAGTCACACCATCAATATGGTAAAGCAAGTTTTACTGAAGTTAGGAAAAAAAATTGAAAGGAAATACTAGTATACTGGGGGATCCTCCACGTTCCAACATTTGTGTACCCTCTGTAAATGTGGGGAAGGGCAGTCAACATCTTGCACACGTACTCATTGAGGATGCTTCTGTGGAATTGCACATGGAGGAGGAGGATATTTCGGTGGATGAAGGCGCTAAGGATGATGAGGATGTTGACGATGAAGATGTTGGTGATGAGGATGTTGATGCCGAGGATGTCCTTTGTGTAAGTAAGGCAACAGCTGTTGCCCATGGTTTGAAAAAGCCAAAGCCCATTGTTGTCATGCCGGGACAAAAGACAAAAAAATCTACTACTCTCGTGTGGAATTATTTCCATCCCAATCCGGACAACAGTTGACAAGCCATATGTGCCCGTTGCCATGCAAGAGTGAGTAGAGGGAGGGACCTAAACCACCTAGGAACCTCCTCCTTGTTACATCACTTGGTGCGCATTCATCAAATATCAAAGTGTATGTTGCCAAGTTCCAAAACTCAAAACGTAACAAGTCCAGTGTCACCTACCTGCTCCCTCTCTGTGAGATCCAAGCGCCTTCGATCTCCAACACCAACACCTGCATCATCAACATCCTCATTCGTCATCACAAGTAGTCCTGCTGCATCAAATGTTGGTATTCGAAGCATGATTGACTCCTCTCCTATCCGTGATTCCTCAGAAGGATCCTTGATGACTACGCCTGTTGCTGCTGCTGCTGTTGCTGTCAGTGGATCTTCAGCCCAGGAAAGGACCAGAAGGAAGACTACTTGTAGCGTATCCTCCAAAAAAACAATTAACTGTTAAACAATCGTTTGCAAGGGCAAACAAGTATGACAGCAATCACACAGTTGCACAGCGGATTACTGACGCCATAACAGCTATGCTGGTTTTAGATGTGAGTCCAGTATCCACCATTACTGCAGTGGGTTTTCAACAGTTAATTCAGGTCCTGTGTCCTCACTACCAGATCTTTTGTAGATTCCACTTCGCTAGAAGAGCAATTCCAAATCTGTACAAGGACATTAAAAAAACCTTATTAATGTCCTCAGAAATGCCGTTGTACCCACTATCCACTTGACCACTGATATGTGGACAAGTGGGACAGGGCAAACTAAGAATTACATGACTGTGACAGCCCACTGGGTAGGTGTATTGCCTACAACAGCACAAGCAGCAGCAGCAACATCTACCAAAAGACAGCTGATACAGAGGCAGGCTACTGTTTGTATAACTGGTTTCACAAAGAGGCATACCACTGAGAACCTCTTAGAAGAACTCAGGGAAATCATTGCTAAATGGCTTACCCCACTTGGACTCTCCTTGGGATTTGTGATTTCGGACAATGCCACCAATATCTGTACGAATTCCAACACGTCCCATGTTTTGCTCACACAATTAATTTGGTGGTGCAACATTTTTTTAAAAGGTGACACAGTCGTACAGGAGATGCTCACGGTGGCCCGCAAAATATCCGAACATTTTAGACATTCGGCAACCGCTTGTCGAGGATTGCATGACCTGCAGGTACTGTTAAAATTGCCCTGCCATCAGCTGAAGCAAGAGGTAGTAACTCGGAATTCTACCCTCCATATGCTTCAGCGGATGAAGCAACAGCAAAAGGCCATCCAGGCCTATACAATGGACTATGACATAGGCCGTGGAGGGGGATTGCACCTTATTCAAGCACAGTGGAGAATAATTTCCGTGTTGTGCAAGGTTCTCAAACCCTTTGAACTTGCCACACGTGAAGTTAATTCAGACACTGCCAGCTTGAGTTTTCCAACAGACCAAAATCTAAAACTATGCAAAGAGCTGTTGGTCAAAAAATTGTCAGCTGCAACCGCATGTGAAACGCCTTCATCTCCTCCTTCAGTTTCAACAGCTGCTAGGAAAAAACTACATTTTCCTTACAGAATGCCTGTTGGTCATGCAGATCAGTCACCAAAAAATGACATCTGGTAGGGCCTGAGAGAACTGACTACTAGTGACATGTCTTCTACCGTGACTATGTGTGATAAGGTCTCCATTCACAGAATGGTGGTGGACTAATAGACATGTCAGACAGTCCCTTTCAGTACTGGCAGGAAAAAGAGGCAATTTGGAGTCCCATACGCAAACTGGCTTTGCATTACTTAAGTTGCCCACCCTCCAGTGTGTACTCCGAAAGAGTTTTCAGTGCAACTAGCAACCTTGTCAGTTATCGGCGTAGGAGGTTACTTCCACAAATTGTGGAAAAGATGATGTTCATTAAAATGAATTACAAATTCCATGAGGAAGACCTCTACCAACAATTACATGAAAAAATTACAGAGGCGCCTATGGTGGATTCCAGCAGGGAAGAATTAATATTGTGTGAAGAAGAGGATGTACACACTGATGGGGATGACGAGGACAAGGGCAACCTGTAATGTGAAGCCAGTTTGTATATAAGATCAGCTTGTTTTATGGGGGGTCCAAACAAAACAATCATTTCAGCCACAATTGGCAGTCCTTGTCACTGAAATGATTGGTTTGTTAAACTGTCCTGTTTTGTATACAACATAGGGGTGGGTGGGAGGGCCCAATGACTATTCCATCTTGCACCTTTTTCCTTTCCATTATGTGCTGGTTAGGGCATTGCTGCCTGACATTTTAAATTAATATTATGATTGGTTTAGGAACCAATGAATTGTTTTAAAATTAATTTATGATCAATTTAACAGCCAGGGGCTGCACCCAATGAATTGGTTTTTAATTACTTTATTATCAATTTTATACCTGGCTGTCACTGTCATCGGCATAGCTGCTTAGGGGTGCTGTGCTCCTATCTGTCGAGGGGATGCTGCCCAAAATAATAAATAAAAAAAAAATGTTGTGTGCATGTCAGCCACACCTGTCATCCCGGCATAGCTGTGCAGGAGTACTGTGCTGCTGTCTGTCAAGGGGCTGCATGAATATTGCAATGAAAACTTTTTTAAGTTATTGGGTTACAAAAAGTTTTTTTTTAATTTTAAACATAGCAGAAATGTTATCCTAACAGCTTATAAACTTATATGCTCTAAAAAACTAAAGCCTATATTTGTAAAAAACTAAAGCCTAATTCTGCCAAAAGAGAGACTGACACCACGGCTAAGGATAAGAGTCACCTTCTGGATGTGAATTGTCTAATTTGCATGGGGAAAACCCAACCCTCATATGAGATGGATCTCAGCCAGTCGACAACATTGAAATCACCATTAAAAAGTTACAATGGAAGACTAGTGTGGAGAATCTTTCTTCACAGTCAGAAGAGGCCTCAGAGAACATGAAAAAAAAGATGCTCTAGGTGCTGAACTTCAAGGGATTTCTCCATCATGTTCTGCAGTGTGGAAAGGTTTCATTAACATGTTGTCTATAAAGCAGTTCAAAGTTACAGCCTTAAACGTGTCTGGCTATAACTCCCACCTTTGCCAGGAATTACCAAAGATTATTACAAACAAAGGATTCATCTGTCCGGAATCTGTCTGGAAATTCATGGATCGTATTTGGCCTGAATGCACTAAGACATCCAGTGATTCTGTCACTGTGTTCTTTAGCCCACTTTATTCCTACCTGAATCAAAAACTGAAATACGGAATAGAAACATGGAGGACTTTGTTATTCTGCTGCCTGCATGCCAACCAATACCTCCCAGACTACACCCACTGGGGGGACCAGGTCTTGATAATGACCATCCCCATCTGTTGCTAGGCCTTCTTCTTTCAAACCATCCATGCTGGACTTCCTATTCAAAAAGGGTAAGCAGGGTACAGAAAGAGGAGCTAGATGTCCCCAATAACATTTTTTTTCTTCTATCATAGATGGTGTGGAGAGATAAGAGCTTCAGATGTTGGAAGTACAGGGGCTCCCACTTATTTGGCTTCCCTCCAGAGAAAAGAGCTCTGTTCCTCAGGAAGTGTCTATGCCTGAGCTGATAGGTAGGTAGTCTCTGTTGGTAAACACCCTTCAGGAGATGGCAACCCAGAATAACAACAACTACAATATAAATAATGTATCCACTGATAAGTAACCAGCCTGATCCCTTAACAGCAACATACACCATATGGCCAACATAACATTAACATATCTAAGAAGAAGTGGACAGTGGGAACAATGGCTATTTGAAGGCCACTAACTAACTCTGTTTTTTTAATGTCCCTGTACAGATCGGAAAATTCTGTTACAGAACAGAAGGTTTGCAAAGGATTATTTAAGTCAATTGTCTATTTAATTTTGGAAAGCACACTTCCTGGTCCCCTTCTGGGATGAAAAAAAATCAACTCCAAGCAAGCAGGCATGGCGCTCAAGAAAGACACAATGCAATACTTAAACCTTAGGTCTGAAATGTTGCATTTGCTGCTCTGTTCTGCTTGTTCACAATATATCTCATATGGTTAAGTGGACAGTGGGAACAACGGCAGTTTGAAGGCCACTAACTATGTTTTTTTTTTATGTCCCTTTACAGGTTGGGAAATGCCTTTAGAAGATTTGCAAAGCATTATTTAAGTCAATTGTTTATTTATTTTTAGAAAGCACTCTTCCTGGTCCCCTTGTGAGCTGTGAGGTGGTCAAAATTGACTGGAAATTAATGGAAATAAATGTTATTGAGGTTATTAATACTGTAGGAACAAAAAAGGCCCATTTTATGTGATTTTAGCAGTTTTTTTTATTTTTTAAGAAAAAATCCAGATCCAAAACCAAAACACGGAAACGAAACACGGAGGTGATGTTTTGGCAAAACCAATCCAGATCCAAAACCAAAACCAAAACACGGGGGTCAGCGCACATCTCTATTAAAACGTGGACTATAATGCCGGGGTTTCCTAACCTCTTATTTAGAAGATGAAATATTAATGTTAAAACAGCTGGCAATAGAGTGCATGCTCAGACAATGGGAGAAACAACGGCCCTATAATTGTAGCGCCTCCATACACTGCACAATGTATGCTGGTGAACTCTATTCAAAATGTGGAATTGGTTGAATGATGGTCAGCGGGATCAGACCGGTTAGATAACCAAACCAAACAATCTAGATAATTTTTAAGCTGATTGAAGATTGTGAACAATTATCATTCACAACCATAAAACTGAATAATAAGAACAGTCATTTCATAGACTGATCTAAGTATGTATTATTCAGTGTATGGCCAGCTAAAGGTCATGGCAGCAGCAAGAACAATGATCAGGACATGAACAATGCAAAGTTCAGGACCAGATTTATACAGTTAAAGGGCCTCATTTGTCAATGAGTTTTATCACTCAAAACGACTGATAAAACTTGCTGTGTATGATAAATGGTGCTCCAGCAAATCAGCTCCCAACTGTCATCTGTTGGGAGTGGTTTGGCTGGAGCACCATTTATCATACACAGCGAGTTTTATCACTCGTTTTGAGTGATAAAACTTGTTAATAAATGAGGCCCATGCGCTATTACTTTAAGGAGTGCACACCCACACATGCCAGAGTGAAGAATAGGAAGCCTAATATAAGAAGATGGCAGCAATTATGTATTTTACAGTGATCTTGTTATGCTTGAGAAAGATTAGACGTAACTTATTGGTGGTACCAACCACATGGCACATCTTCAACATGAGGTATCATTGGAAATTGATTGTAAAAGTTTATAAACATATATATATTGTGGCTCCAAGCAGAACCAAGTCCAGTTCACTTCTGCAGTCAGTTTGGTACTCGGATTTAAAACTGAACTCAGATTTTGGTTTGCATGTAAACAGGTCCACATTACTCGATTTTAGCCAATTTTATTGTTTTTTTCTATTGATTTTTATGAAATCCAAAACCAAACAAAGACGGGATCCAATGAAATAGAACCAAAACATGAGGGTCCATATATATGTATATGTATCCAAACACTGGAGTGTTTGTGATTTGGAGGGCACTGGACCATATTTGCTCTGAGATAGTGGCCACGCTCACGCCAGTCAATGGAAGCCACTGGTAGCCTTATTATTTTGATTATGTATTTATTATTTTTAAACAGTTTCTTTATAGCAAAAATAATCAAGAATAAATTTATATTAGTCGGTCAGCTGGGTGCCAGCTAAATTTGTGATATGCTTAATTAAATACACTTGCTCAGCAGTGATGTGTACCTGAAAGCTATTAAAGGTTTAAAAAAACAGCATAGAGAGATTAGGAAGTATTAGATAATAGACAACAGTAGAGTAACCCTGCATCCTGTGGTGGAGAGTCTGTACTTGTCTCGGAAATAAATGCTCATCAGCTTTCATATTATAACCTGATCATGATGTATACAGTACATTGAGCAACATAATCATGCTGAAACACATTGCCCAATACTGAAGATTATCAGGAAATGATATATGATTAAACAAGGGTGGACTAGTCGATGGGATATTAAGCAATGTGTTTCATTATATGACGTTAGGGAATTGAAAACCGATTCTCAAGTTTCCTTATTGAAAAGGAATTTTTGAACCTGAAATAGGTTTGCCTCCTTGAATACACATAATTTGTCGGAAATGTATGAGATTTCTCAGACTTCAGTTGCAAAAAGTGTAACAGCACATGGCATATTCCTATTGTCACAGACAAGGTTTATAGTAACTGCATTAAAACATTACCAAACAAGTCCATCTATAAACTTCATCATGCATATGGGAAGTTCACAGGAGAAGGGTGTAAGGGATTAAAACAAAATAAACATGCATAATAGGGTCTATGCTATAAGAAATAGTGAAATTATTTCCTAGGAAAGTGCTGCAGGATACAGGCGGCAGGGCCGTAAGGATGGCGGTGCGACCGGTGCCGTCGCACAGGGTGGAACGCCTCTGGAGGAGCGCTATTGCAGCCCCTCGGCCCCTGCATCTGGCTAGCATGGTGCCATCCTTCAGATGCTCCAGCCATGTGTCCAGTAGCATGTGCAACTCGTAGTTTTTGCTTGACGCCGGGATGAACAGACACACAAACAAAACAAAAATTTTTGTCTCCATAGTTCATACAGAGTCCCAAGGAGTACAATTCTCAAAAAAAATTCTATGTACAGACACAATCATTACAACTTTATTATAAGTATAGATAATCTCAGTGAATGTATTAATAAACACAGAGCAGTATATACATAAATCTTCCAATAATTAATTCAGTGTAACTTATTTAGAACATCAATATAAGTAAAGTATTAGGCTGATTAGTCACTAAATTCCTTAAGGATCCCTGTTACAGGGATCTTCAAGGAATGTATACATTGTACATATACAGTAGCATAAATTTAGTGTTAACAGAGGAATTCTTTTGGTTGTAGCAACAAATAGCCAGTATATGGTGTTATAGTAAAACACTGGGGATATTTCCTGCTGAGACTTTAGTTGTGAATCTTCTGCACATATAGCTATCTCTCATATAGCTATCTTAAATGTACTGAAAATGGCCCTCTATTTATGTGTCTATAAGCAATTTTAAAGCCATTTATTCAGCATACTTGATTAGTCACTCTGTAGTACTGTATAAAAATTATGTGTGACTGTTCTTAATTCCTGTATTACTTCTTCCTTCAGAGACATTAGAGATATAGGCCCTCATTCAGAGCCGTACGCTCTGAGCAGAGCGCACGCTCTGAATGAGGGCCGGCCTCCATGAAAATGGAGCGTCCTCCTGGACGCTCGTATAGCTGTGGGTCACCACCCACAGGCTATACGAGCGTGCATTTTGATGGCCGCGATGGTCGTGACCATCGCGACCATCGAAATTGCGAGCCGGAGCCTGCGGTTGAGGTTTTCAACCGCAAGCTCCGGAGTGATTTTGGCTCTATCAGAGCCAAAATCACTCCCACTGACATCACTAGTGATGTCAGTGGGCCGGCTTCTGACGGGAGGCGTTCCCGTGGGAACGCCCCCGTCAGGGAGGCACGCCTACCAAAGGGGGTGTGCTGTCAATCAACATCGACAGCACGCCCCCTTTGATCAGACACAACGAGCGAAGGACTTTCCTTCGCTCATCGCGTCTGGCGCATGCGCACGACGGAGCTCCCTCCGTCGTGCGCATGCTCAGTCCATAACATCGACCCACTTGCGAGCGGACAGCCGCTCGCGAGTGGGTCTGAATCAGGCCCATAGCTCACTATTACGGTATATTGTCCTGATGATCAATTAATTATGTGGTAATAGTTCTTTAATATTTTGTTACTCTTTTCCTTTTATTCCCCTTTTTCAGGGACACTGGAGACATTTCTCACTATCACGTGTTATTTTGAGGGTGATTCCAATCCTAATTTATATACAGTACACAGTGACTTGATAGATTTTATAATGATGTAGCCAAGATTGTTATACATGTAACAGAAGCGTGTATAGCCAAAGTTGTTGTATATGTAACAAAAGTTTAAATGTGGGCTGCTGATATTTCATAGCCACCCTGGTTCTAGTAGTGCTGGCATTTATATTTGATCATCCTGCATTTGCATATATCAACAATTCTCTGCTATTTAGAATGGTGCTGACAGTGTTAATTTTAATTGAACATCATGCACATAGAAATATATACAGTTCACGTATCAAGCAAGGATGTATATTGGGCAAACAAATATTATGTGAGGCACGAAACACACAGCAAATGCAGGTTAATAAAATGTATTATACTTATGGTATATGTTTATTACCTACGTGTAGCAGGTATCTTTAAGGGGTTTAGGGGTCTATTTACTAAGCCTTGAATGGGGATAAAGTCAACGGAGATAAGGTACCAGCCAACCAGCTCCTAACTGTCATTTTTCAAACACAGCCTGTGACATGGCAGTTAGGAGCTGATTGGCTGGTACCTTATCACAGTTAACTTTATGTGGCTAATCAGCCAAATACCTTACTTATATTGATTTTCTAAATAAGTTCCACTGACCTAACTATTGGAAGATATACAGTACTGTGCAAAAGTTTTCGGCGGGTATGGATAAAATTCTGCAAAAATAGTAGTGTTAACTGTTATTTTTTATCAATTAACAAAATGCATAGTGAATGAACAGAAGATAAATCTAAATCAATATGGTATGACCACCCTTTGCCTTCAAGATAGCATCACTTCATCTAGGTACACTTACACACAGTTTGTGAAGGAACTCGGCAGGGAAATTGTTCCAAGCATCTTGGAGATCTAAACAGAGATCTTCTGTGGATGTAGGCTTGCTCAAATCCCTCTGTCTCTTCATGTAATCCCAGACAGACTTGATGATGTTGATATCAGGACTCTGTGGGGGCCATATCATCACTTCCAGGGCTCCTTGTTCTTCTTTACGCTGAAGAAAGTTCTTATTGACATTGGCTGTATGTTTGGGGTCATTGTCCTGCTGCAGAATAAATTTGGAGCCAATCAGACACTTCCCTGATGGTAATGTTTGATGGATAAGTACCTGCCTGTATTTCTCAGCACTGAGGACACCATTAATCCTGACCAAATCCCCAACTCCATATACTGAAATGGAACCTCCACCATGTCTCACTGTTGCCTGCAGACACTCATTATTGTACCGCTCTCCAGCTCTGTGGTGAACAAACTGCCTTCTGTTACAGCCAAATATTTCACATTTTGACTCATCAGTCCAGAGCACCTGCTGCCATTTTTCTAAACCCCAGTTCCTATGTTTTTGTGCATAGTTGGTTGCTTGGCCTTGTTTCCACGTCCAAGGTATGGCTTTTTTGCAGCAATTCTTCCATGAAGACCACTTCTGGCCAGACTTCTCCAAACAGTAGATGGGTGTACCTGGGTCCCACTGGTTTCTGACAGTTCTGAGCTGATGGCACTGCTGGACATCTTCAGATTTTGAAGGGAAGTAAGCATGATGTGTCATTCATCTAATGCACTAAGTTTCCTTGGATGACCACTGCATCTACAGTCCTCAACATTGCCTGTTTATTTGTGCTTCTTCAAAAGAGCTTGAACAGCATATCTTGAACCCCCAGTCTGCTTTTAAATCTTTGCCTGGGAGAAACCTTGCTGATGCAGTATAACTACCTTGTGTCTAGTTGTCATGTTCAGTCTTGCCATGGTGTATGACCTGTGACATGAAACTATCTTCCACAACCTCACCTCACAACCTAGCAGAGTTTGGCTGTTCCTCACCCACTTTTAAACCTCTTGCACAGCTGTTTCTGTTTATGACTGTTTCCAACCTGCATATGAAAATACATTATAACCTGTTTGGTATGATTAGTTAATCATACACCTGACTGTAATCCTGCAAATCCTACAATGCTTGTTGTACAGTCCTGACGAAAAGGTCTGCGGACCTTGAAATGTTGACATGCCTCTGTACTAAATTTCAACATGTCATAATTATATGATATTTTTTCTACTTTAAAAAGGAAGCGCCTCCTCTTTTTTGTTCTGTTCCTGGGGGGGGTCTCTGTACCTCATACAGGAGGATCATTGCTGTTTGTATTAACCACTTAGGAAGGCACCCCGATTTTTGCAGCTTTACCAGTGTCCGTTTTACTAGCTATGCCATATGCGTTTCGTCAGTATGACTTCGTCAGGGAGTGTGGCTTATCCCCTACTTCTATTCTATATATACCCACTTGTGAGTCATAATAAGATAGTTTGATAGAACACATTGTCTCAATAATTATACAATTCATCTATGTTCAAAAAATTAAAAAGGTTCAATTTTCACAACTTTGTACAGATTATACACCACATCTTATATAATCAGTATCATATTTTAAAACACGCTACATTCCGTATGAACAATATATAAACTTATTATACAATCATATATTCAAAATAATTCAATCAAAGTATTAAAACAATTCAGTTATGAATCATAAAATGTAATTATATCACCAAATACATTTCATATTTCACATAAAAAAATATTGCATTTATTAATATCTGATAAAATTCAAGTTTTTATATAGTCTACAATAATTTTATAAGGAGAGAAGAAAGAGAAAAAAAGACCAATTAGAAACAAATGAATAAACAAACATAAAAAACTTCATAAATTAAAGAACCAATATATAATCATATATCTGCTGCGATATTATAGTATTGCACCTCTGCAGTGGTCGGACATGAAATTATTAAATTTAATTTGTCTCCCTCCCACACAATAAGGATGTCATCTATATATCTACGAAATATTTTCAACTGCTGTTCAAAAGGGTTGTTGTTCTCAATTACTTCTTTTTCCCATTTACCCAAATATAAATTGGCAAAACTTGGTTCATATGGGGTCCCCATCGTTACTCCACATTCTTGATTATAGAAAGTGTCTTGGAATTTAAAGTAGTTATTAATCAGGATGTAATATATTAATTCTAAGATGAAGTTCTTTTTATCTTCACATACTTCAATATCATCATCCAAATACATCTTAACAGCCTCTAGGCCACCATTGTGTGGTATACTTGTATATATCTATATATACAAGTATACCACACAATGATGGCCTAGAGGCTATAATCAAGAATGTGGATAAGTTCTTCATTTCATCAACATTGGTCCCAACTGATCAAGTTCATCAATTCATTAACATCTTACTCATATTAATTAAGTTTCTGAATTCATCAACATCGGTCCCAACCGATGGATTTCACCAATTCATCAACATCGGACTCATATAAATTAAGTTCCTCAATTTATCAACAACATTGGTCCCAACCAATCAAGTTCATGAATCCATCAACATCGGACTCTTATCAATTAAGATTATCAATTCATCAACATCAGTCCCAACCGATCAAGTTCATCAATTCATTAATATCCTACTCATATCAATTATGTTCATTAATTCTTCAATATTGGATTCAAATCCATCATGTTCTTCAAATTCTCAACATCGGTCTCAAACTGATCCCGCTCTCAATCATCATCGGTCCCAATTTGATTCTGTTCATTCATTCAGTATTATCATCTCCAATTCTCATCCAAGCTGCTGTTTAATAAAGACATTTCATTCTTGTTCTCGCCTTCAGGCCCATTATCCTCTTCAGCTCCTCTACCTCTTCACAGCAGTACATGAGGTAGTCCTGGATCAAGCCACCCAGGTTTATTCACACCTCACAAGTCTTATCTTCAGCATCCCACACCTGTTCGAGTCCAAACCAACCCTCAGATGTGACAATATATATACAATATATACATATAGTGCACACCTCGAATTCTGCAAACAGTTATATATGTATGCAGGGGCGCCGAGAGGGGGGGGTACGAATTATCCGGGCCTGGGCTTGCAGGCGGCGCTGCAAATATGTTTTTTTCTCTTTCTTTCTCTTAAGGGTGTGGGGCCACATCTCCCATGATTAGGCCACGTCCCTTTCACTCAGCCCGCCTCTTAGCAGCCCTGTATGTATGCATATAGAAATGTATATATATATATATATATATATATATAAAACTCGAGATCTATTTTACAGGAAATTCCAACTATATATTAAGCATTATTGAGACAGATTATCTTGACTCATGAAGTTGCAGTATACATGTCAATTCAGTAGATTAAAGAACTGGTGGGGCGCTGTCCCAATAACAGGATTATACACAGTAAATTTTAAAACAAGTTAATACATAGAAAATGCCTAAAATGTAAATACAATATATAGAATCATGAAAAAAGGTGCATCTAAGTGGGACTCCGTTCATGCATATCTGAGGTAAGTAAACTATAAAACATTATGAGCCCTCATAGAATACAAGCATAAGCCTATGTCCAAGTCACTAGATTGAATACTTTGACCTCAGGTTATCTGTCAGGTGCATGGAAACAATCCAGATGATTTTAATTTAAACACACAGCTAGTTTGTTGCTGGTAAATTGCTTGCCAAATGAAACCATCCGAAATATCAAAGTGTAAATCCCGTTTTGGATACTTTCTGCCACCTGGATGTTGCAACTTTATCTGCTTTGCTTGCCACTTTATAAATCAAACAGTAATTACTGTAAAGTCACATGCATGTGTTGAAAAAAAGAAATAGAAAAAAACAACAATAAAAAGAAAGAAGGAAAAACCCGCCAGAAAAAATGCACATGTAGACATTTTGCACACACCTGTTCTTTTTTCTGGCTGGTTTTTCTTTTTTTTTTTTTTTTTTTTTTAATTATTTTCAACACATGCATGTGACTTTAATAATCCATAATAATAATCCATAATAATAAGTTATTAATTTAATAATTTATTATTATTATTATTATTATTATTATTATTTATGTTTTTCTCCAACAGGGCGCATTCACAGCAAAATAATTGTTGTTAATACTGCTGCATATACAGTATCAGACCATAGTACTTAAATATGCAGCAAGCACTGGACATATTATATTCCAAATATAAGATTTTAGAATAGCTTTTTGGATCAGAGGTGACTGTTAGTTGTGGCTGAGGAAGTACACGATTGTGAGACAGATTGTGAGAGTTCAATGTGATCATACAAATAATCTATCCTATGGACAGAGTGCTTTATAAAATGTAGACTATAGGAATTAGTAGAGTAAATGATGAATAGACACTAATAAGAGTCAACAGGTGTCATAAGAAATTAGTGTATGAATAATACTAAGGTTGTAAATGTGAATCTTCTTAATATCTGATGTAATGTTATTAACTACATTGTCATAACAAAAGGGTGTGGTACAGAATGTTAACTTGACATTCAGAATGAAAGTATGGACAGAATGTTGACATATCAATAGTATGATTTGCTTTAACATGTCATCTAACCCTAACCTCTACCACAGCCTAACCCTAACCATAACCCTAACCCTAGCACTATTCTAACCCTAATCTAACCATAGCCCTAATCTAACCCTAACCCTAGCCCTATTCTATCCCTAATCTAACCATAGCCCTAATCTAACCTTAACCCTAATCTAACCCTAGCTCTGATCTAACCCTAATCTAACCCTAATGGGTTGGAAATGGGATGCAGGCACTCAGGATCCTTGCTCTCAGAATCCCGAAGCTGGCATTCCAACTGGGTTACAACAATGCAGACACTTACCGGTAAAAAGGCTAACCCTACCCCAAAACCTAACCCTCCCTCCCTGCAGCCTAAACCTAATCCTCTCCCCTACAGCATAAAACTAACCCAACCCCCCCCCGCAGCCTATACCTAACCCCCCCTGCAGCCTACACCTATACCCCCCCATAGCCTGACCCTAGCCCTCTCCCTAGTGCCTAACTCTAACCCCAATGCTTACTGTCAACATGTCAGCGGTCAGGATGCTGGCGCCGGGTTTCTGAGCACCAACATCCCGACCGCTGGGATCATAAATACATTCCACCTTAATCTAACCCTAATCGAACCTTAACCCTACCTTACACAAACCCTAATCTAACCCTAATCTAACCCTAGCCCTAATATAACCCTAGCCCTAATATGGCCCTAATCCCTAATATAACCCGAGCCCTAATATAGCCCTAATCCCTAATATAACCCTAGCCCTAATATAGCCCTAATCAGTGGCGGCTCCAGGGTGGGGCTGCAGCACAGTTCAAAATTCAGTATAGGGGAGCCACACCAACTGTCATTTCAAACACTACCTAACTTCGGGCTGTATTCTATTAGCAGTGAAAACGGCCGTTTTATTCGCCGTTGCTGAAAACAGCTGTTTTGCGCCAAAAAACGGCTATATTTTCACCAAACAAAAGGCAAAAAACGCAATTGGTGAAAAGTTTTCTCCATTCCAGATCAGGTGAAAAAAAAAGCAAAATCCCTATTTTTGGCTAAAAATGTGGGGATTTCTTTCAGAACCCTTTGGACACCGCCCCCCTAATGATATATGACCCCCAAAAAATTCGTAAGTTGCGCACTTTGGCGAAAAACATTTTTAATGTATTGGGTCTGATTTTTGGGGGGACGGTATGGATGTGTGAAGTATTTTAAACATCGCACGCGGTCGCAGCAGGTGGTTTTTTTACGGGTTTTAAAATTGCGTTTGTATGACACGAAAATATACTTGCACCCATTTTAACGTACCCCCAATTTACGTGGAACAGTAATTTCCTGGAAAAAAATAACTTCCTATCATTTTCAAGGTTTTTTATATTTTTTCACCCAAAATTGGCGGTCGTTTTTCGCCAAAGTGAGCAACTTGCGAAATGTTTTGGGGGTAATTTATCATTAGGGGGGTGTCCAAAGGGTTCTAAAAGAAATCCCCACAATTGTAGCAAAAAATTGTGATTTTGCATTTTTTTTTGCCTAGTCTGGGATGGAGAAAACTTAACTCCAGTTTTTTTTCACCAATTGCGTTTTCGCCTGTTTTTTGGCAAAAATCTTGCTTTTTTTTGCGAAAAACTGCCATTTTCGCTGCTAATTGAAAACGGCCCATAGATGGCTGGGACTTACAGACAGTTGGTGTGGCTCCCGTATTTGAATTTTAGACTTTGCTGCAGCTGCCACTGGCCCTAATATAACTCTAACCCTAAAATAAATTGACATTCTGGCTCTTACATTATGTCAGTGTCGACATTGTGAATGGTGACATGTTTTGTGCAACATCCTGTTATTGACATTCTGAATGTTGACTTTATGACCACATACCATAAAACAGCAATACATAAATTACAGGGCGATTTACTTTAGCACTCTGTATATCATTTTCAGTAAAAAATAACAAACATAAAATAATAAACATTAAGGTCCTGATCCTGAGTCACATGCAGCGGCAGCCATGTCTGCAACTTTATACAAATGCCGGTACAACCCCTTCCCTGGTGTACAGCTGGTGCGCAAGGGCTGAGACACCCACTTTTAGCCACTTTAGAAGCTCAGATACCGCTTGGTGCGTCTTTAGATGCAACCATCGATCGCACCATTGAAACTTGCACCAGCCCCATGCTAGGTGCAGGATCTCAGTGTGAACGATTGTGCATCTGAGTCCTCAGCCACCACAGCGACACTCCCATAACAAACCTATAAGACGGACCATCTCTGTGTGTCCACTTAGCCACCTCCCTGCCACCACCCAGGAATGCACAATACATTTATGAAACCGTGAATCTCCTGTGCTTCTCAATGTCACCTGCGACTCTGTACACATGCGCAGTGCGAATTAGATGCATGCGCAGAAGAAAAAACCCGTACAACTGTGTCCAACATCGGTAGTACATCCAACTCAGAATCAGCCCCAAAGGGATGTCTCCTTTCGGTATACAATCGGGAAGCCAGCTGCCTTAATACCGGCAGCCGGCTTCCCGACTGTCATATCCCGGCGAGGGTGAAATGCCGGGCATCTATATCTAGACGCCTGTCATTTCCCCGACGCCGGGAGACAGGCACCCGGCATCCCGGTCAAAGGGATGCCGGGCGCCGCGAGCGGACAGCTGCAGGGGGGAGGGTTAGGTTTAGGGCACCCAGGGGGGACTTAGGGTTAGGCACCCCCCCGGGAGGGTTAGGGTTAGGCTAGGGTGAGGGAGGGTTAGGCACCCCCAGGGGGGAATTAGGGTTAGGCACCCCCCCGGGGGACTTAGGTTTAGGCAGCGGGGAAGGGGGGGGTTAGGGTTAGGCACTTACAGGGGGGATTAGGGCTAGGCACCCCTAAGGAGGGTTAGGGTTAGGGGGGTTAGGCTAGGTTAGCAGATACTTACCTTACGACGATCTGGATTTCCAGCGCTGTCGGGCTTCCGCTGCCGGGCTCTGCTGGTTTGTCGGGCTGCCGCTGCTGGGATTTGAACTCCTGTCCACGCGGCAGCCAGGATATCATACCGATTCCCTCCTTTTGATACAAATTAGCCAGTGTAGTAACGTGACTTTGGATAACACTTGTTACACTGCTAAGGACTTGAAAACTACTATGAGAAGGATACATCTGAGACTCTAAGGCAGGGGTTCCCAACCACGGTCCTCAAGGCACACTAACAGCCCAGGTTTTAAGGATAGCCATACTTGAGCAATTAGTACCTCAGTTATTTTGATTTAACCATCTGTGCTCCAGCATGGATATAATTAGAACCAGGACTGTTGGTGTACATTGAGGACCGAGGTTGGGAATCACGGCTCTAAGGAGTATATTTACTAATGTGCAGGTTTTTAGAAGTGGAGTTGTTGCCCATAGCAACCAATCAGATTCTGCTTAACATTTATCTAGCACCTCTAGAAGATAATACTTAGAATCTGATTGGTTTCTATGGGCTACATCTCCACTTCTAAAAACCCGCACTTTAGTAAATATACCCCTAGAGTTAAGAATGAGTTAAGGTGGCCATACACGGCACAATATATTTGCCGATACGATGGATCGGCGCGATATAGGTGCTATATCGTGCAGTTTATAGGCATGATATCGTACCTGATATTGTGCCGCACGCTCCCTCGGGATCGTATATAGCATCCCCAGATCTTCCAGCATGTTCATGCGATGTACGATCCCATTGAGATGGAGGAGAGGCAAGCCGGCAAATCGTGCGGTCAGCGGGGACTGCACTATTGCTGGCGGTGACACAGCACGATCCGTCTGCTGACGGATCGGCAGTCGCACTACACGGTGCATCGCACCGTGTATGATCACCATTAGAGGGAGAGCTATTAACATTTTATTCCCATTAAATTCCCATTTCCCAGCTATTAATGTTATATTTTTGTGAGATAATAAACAATATTCTTTATAACATTATTCAAGAAAACTATGGCCCTCATTCAGAGCTGTACGCTCTGAGCAGAGCGCACGCTCTGAATGAGGGCCGGGCTCCATGAAAATGGAGCGTCCTCCTGGACGCTCGTATAGCTGTGGGTCACCACCCAAAGGCTATACGAGCGTGCATTTTGATGGCCGCGATGGTCGTGACCATCGCGACCATCGAAATTGCGAGCCGGAGCCTGCGGTTGAGGTTTTCAACCGCAAGCTCCGGAGTGATTTTGGCTCTATCAGAGCCAAAATCACTCCCACTGACATCACTAGTGATGTCAGTGGGCCGGCTTTTGACGGGAGGCGTTCCCGTGGGAACGCCCCCATCAGGGAGGCACGCCCCCGGAACGCCTACCAAAGGGGGCGTGCTGTCAATCAACATTGACAGCACGCCCCCTTTGATCGGACACAACGAGCGAAGGACTTTCCTTCGCTCGTCGCGTCTGGCGCATGCGCACGACGGAGCTCCCTCCGTCGTGCGCATGCTCAGTCCATAACATCGACCCACTTGCGAGCGGACAGCCACTCGCGAGTGGGTCTGAATCAGGCCCTATGTCTATTATTGTTATTACTATTTTGCTGCTTTTAATTGGGCATTTGAATATAATAATCTAACAAAGATTATATTGTATTAAAAAAAAAGTTGTCCTTGTCCTAGATTAATTAATTTTTGTACGCAAATGAACAAAAATCCATGGATCTGGCGGCATCATAAGTGTGGCATATAACACCCGCGAGTAAATCATGTGTAATTGAATTGAACCCTCTGAGTTTTGATATTGATTGTGAATCTTGTGTATTACATATAGGGGGTTATGTAATATGTGCCGATTTTATGGAACCAGCAAAATTTCTGCGAAATAGCCGCTAAATTTAAATCGGCAATCAATTATAAGACTGGTTCAGCTTTATAACTGATTGCATAACCCCCATAGAGTATCTAAAAAGCCACATACAGTTTTACATTTTTAAAATGACAAATTGGATGCAAAATTGTGATAAAATTTCACAACTAATTGAACAACAAAAAGTAAAACATTTTTAAAAAATTAAAATGTTTTCTTAAGATATATTTTTGTAAAAGCTATTAAAGATTTGCAATACAAAAATTGATGTACTGGCCAAAAACAGCGGATTATCCTTCAATCCAAATTACAGAGGTTTTGCCCATCACTATACACATGTAAATACACCATATCAAAAACATTAAAAGAGCATATTAAACAATGCTCCAAAATAACTATATGCCATATTGAAACTAAATGGGGTATCACTGGGGGAGATGTATGAACCGTCGAAGCGGCATCAGCGCACGTTATGTGTGGGGGTCTGGGCGGTAACTGACAGGAGTGCTAAGCGCACTTGTCATTATTGGTGCTGCTATCTACAAGATAGCAGCGCCAATAGCCTGGGCTATGTATGAACGGTCAGTTCGCCTGACCATTCCACCCGCTATAGCTGTTGCTATAGACAGCTACAGCCTGGCATTACTCTATCCCCACAGAAGGGAGAACGCTATCCCTGCTGTGGGGGCTGCTGGCTCCAGGGCTGCACGCGGGATCTCGCGATGCTTGCGAGATCCCGCGCATGCTCAGTGGAGCAGACCAGGACTGAGGCACTAGGCTGATGCGCTGTGTACTCAGGCAGGGATCGCCGGAGGGGGAGGTTATCACTCCCCCGCGCCGGCTGATGAGATGTTAATACATCTCATCGTCAGTGCTTCCTGCTTCGTCTGCCGCTATAATACATCCCCCACACTGCCACAAAAACTGATAGTTAACCTACTATAATCAGACCTGACAATAAACAAGCTAAAAAAATAGAAGAAATAGAGAGTGTGAAAAAAACACAATCGATGGGCGCTGCCTAAAACCAATCCCTGTGTGTGATACACAGTCCAAAAAAAACGCTAATCAAGATCAATATACAAGCATAGAAAATATATATATATATTGTTCCAAAGTTCAGCAAAAGACCATATCCACAAAAGCAGGGTGCACATCAGCCGTATGTCCAAAATCCAAGAATCCACCAGCTAATATATAGAATGAAAATTGGCACTCACCAGTAAATGCAGCTTAATTTAATAATCAGATCTTAACAAGCTCACATACAAAGGGACCTTTCGGTCCTCCAATGGACCTTTTTCAAGCAGTATAGCCTCATAATTGTGTATCCAAACAACCAGTACAGGTCCCCAGCTGGAAGCATCTTCAATATATATATGGCCTAATAAATGATTTATGATTAAGTTATGCAAGACCGAGTGAGTGCTGCCTGCTTCATAAGGGAGAAAGTGGATTAGTGTATATATGTATATATAATTATATATAACTGCACATCCCTAATATATATATATATATTTACACATACAGTGTATATGGTGCCATCAAAAACCGGATGAATACAAGCCAAGCTACTCTAGGTCCTAATTGACAGGGAGCACTATACAGCCAAGGGACTGCACAGGCTGCAGGTTATTCTAACCCTTCTGGACATTATTAATTGCACCCTGGACTCAGCAGGCACCCGGTAACTATATTTGGATCCTCCATCTTATTACTATACATATTACTATTACTCTCCCCTAGATTGTAAGCTCCTATGAGCAGGGTCCTCCTCCCCACTGTCTCACAGCCCTCTTCTCTAGCACTTATATGACAGCCTTCACCTTCAGAGCTGTACTGTGTATGGAGAATTGTGTTGCTAATTGTTACTTGTGTTCTGTTTATATTTTAGTTACTGTATTGTAATGTAATGTTCTGTGTACCCTTTACTGCGGACCACTTGTGGCGCCCTATAAATAAAATGTAATATAATAATAATAATATACAGTGTTTCTGCAAGCATGGATTGGTCCTTTTCCCCATTTTATACCTTGAGTCTAATGTTATTCATATGACTTTATTTATGCACTTGTTGGAAAATTTAGATTGTGTATTGTGCTTATTAAATTTGTTTTACATATTTTCATAGGTTGCTCACACAGTATTCATTTATTTATATATTTTTGCATGTCATTTTTTGGTCATCTAATACTGCAGTTTTGCATCGTATGCTCTAAAAAGCCATTTTTGTTAGTTTATTTTTGAAGCGAAAAAAATATGCTACCCTCAAAAATATTCTGTAGAAATCTGTCTGAAAATCTCTTCAAATCTGTATAAAACATGCTAGTATGTGTTTATTAATCTTTATAGCAAGATTTTAGCAGTATGTCAACAGTAAAGAGGGGAGCGGGCAGATTTGATGATAGGAAAGCTATCTTATACAATATATATTGTTGACTTAAAGTTGCTGTACAATGGGACTAATTCAGAAACGTACTGTACATGGTTAGCGCACATCTCCGATTGTGCTGTTCTGCGCCAGTGCAAGACCCATACTGCACATGTGCAGTACGGGTCCTGCGTGATTGCTCGCAGAGCAGCATCAGACTGTCAGTGATTGACTGTCTTCTGCCGTTTCTGGGCAGGGAGAGGATGGTGACAGTCTACGTTTCCTCCAATGGTGGCGTGTCGCCACCGTTGGGGGGGAGGAAAGAGACCATGATCTCCATCGGCTGACAGAGATTTCCTGGCATCTTTTGGAGCAATTGCGTTCGTCAGCCAGCAGAAGATCACGCAGATGTTCCAATGCTGTGTGATGGATGCAGCTCAGAACAGTAATGAACAGTAATGAATGCAGGAGGTGTGATGCCTCCTGCTGCAATACCATAATAGTGCTATCACAGCTGCTGTATTAGGATACAAAGGGGATTCCTTCTGCACAGAAGTTGGAAAGTATTATCTAATCATCATAAACACTTAATAATAATAATAATAATATTATTATTAGTGTTATTATTATTAGTATTATTGGCCCTCATTCAGAGCCGTACGCTCTGAGCAGAGCGCACGCTCTGAATGAGGGCCGGCCTCCATGAAAAAGGAGCGGCCTTCTGGACGCTCGTATAGCTGTGGGTGACCACCCACAGGCTATACGAGCGTGCAGTTTGATGGCCGCGATGGTCTTGACCATCGAAACTGCGAGCCGGAGCCTGTGGTTGAGGTTTTCAACCGCAAGCTCCGGAGTGATTTTGGCTCTATCAGAGCCAAAATCACTCCAACTGACATCACTAGTGATGTCAGTGGGCCGGCTTTTGACGGGAGGCGTTCCCGTGGGAACGCCCCCGTCAGGGAGGCACGCCCCCGGCACGCCTACCAAAGGGGGCGTGCTGTCAATCAACTTTGACAGCACGCCCCCTTTGATCGGACACAACGAGCGAAGGACTTTCCTTCGCTCGTCGCGTCTGGCGCATGCGCACGACGGAGCTCCCTCCGTCGTGCGCATGCTCAGTCCAAAACATCGACCCACTTGCGAGCGGACAGCCGCTCGCGAGTGGGTCTGAATCAGGCCCATTATTAGTATTAGTATTATTATTAGTATTATTAGTAGCATTATTATTAGTATTACTATTATTAACATCATTATTATTAGCTGTTCTTAAAAAGAAAACCATTGAAAGTTAATGGAACTGATCAGATCACCATATAAAACATCTAGGCAGATCTGCAAAATATCCACAAGCAACAGAAAGGTAATCTGCATTGACATGTTCCAGTTATTGCCGCAGATAGAGCATTTCTTATACATGAAATAAATAGCTTTATCTTACCTTGCTTAGTCTCCCTCCTCTGTTGGAAGTTGAACTGCCTTTTTACCTGTTCAGTGGATATGCAGGTATTTATATCCAATCCCACACCTACTCCTATACTCACCAGAAGGTACAATACAGCCACGCCCACATTGCAAATGACCTGATGTCATTATTCAAAGTTTTTTTCTCCCCTACAATACTGTGCGGATATTTTTAGTTTTACTGGTATGTGATGGCCAATTTTGCACTGTACTAATATTCTTGCATACACATGTTTAAAAATGGAACTGCACCAGTTTAATAAATAAGACAGTTTCTTCACTGTGTAACAGTTTACATGTTAATGCCTTCACATCAACTATGGACTATACATAAGTCAGGGGCAAATGCAGGATTTTTATGGGGGGTTATATATATATATATATACATATATATATATATATATATATATATATATATATATATACTCAGTGAATCAGCATTATTCTTTAAAAACTGGCATAATCTTTGTCATGGCATTAACAACTGCATCACAGCTTACTATGATTAAATAAAATACAGTATTAAGAGCAGACAATGTCTATCAGATCCCTCCCAGATGGTACACTCAAAATGACAGCAATAATAAATAATATCAATTTCACTCGGTTTAACCGATAGCATGTATAGGCATATGCAGCAGGTAAAATAAGTATTGAACACATCAACATTTTTCTCAGTAAATATATATGTAATGGGGCTATTGTAATGAAATTTTCACCAAATGTCAGCAACTACCCATGCAATCCACACATGCACAGAAATCAAACCATAGATGTCCATAAATGAAGTTATGTGTAATAATGTAAAATGACAAAGTCAACAAAAAGTATTGAATACATGAAGAAGAGAAGTGCAAACAGGCATGGAAAGCCAAGACACCAGCTGAAATCTAGCAGTAATTAAAAAGCAATTCTGCCCCTTGCCAGTTCAAATTAATATAAACTGGTTCAATCCCAAATGATGGCCTACAAAAAGGTGTCTCATTACCAAGGTGTCACACAAGAAACATTTCACGCTGGCTAAAAGCAAAGAGCTCTCTCAAGACCTTCGCAACCTTATTGTTGCATAACCATTGAACACACACACAGGTTTTGAAATATCATATCTCATTGTTGCTTCCGGTCAGAACCATGACACCTCTCTCTTACGATGGGCATGAGGAGCAGGGACCCAAATGTCACAGTCTCCCCTTCTCACCACTCACCACCTCTTCACAAGGTTGGGGAGTAGTTTCCTCTCTAGGAAAAGTAAGGGAGTGGTCCCCTGGCCCAGTTACCTGGCTCAGCACAATTCCTAGCAATTGCTATATCCTGGGCATGGGATAGGCATCAAACATATTGACATCACTTAACCATCCATAGACATCACTTAACCATCCATAGACCCCACAGATTCAAATACCTCCACATTCTTTTGTGATCAGCACCACTAGGTCAGCCCAATGGTTGAGGGACGTTTGATTCACCCCTAACTGCAGCAGTCCTTCATTTTCCTTTTTCATGATTTCCAGAGTTGTCACAAAAACAGGAAATGCTGGTTTTCTGAGGAGGGTCTGCTTACCGTTTGTTTCCCCTGGTTCTTCTGCCTGGGAAAATACGGGTGAATGAGGGGAACTCTCTACCTAACACTGCGGCTATGGACTCCATATACAGCACCTGGAAGCAAACTTTGTACATCTCTAGTTCCCTGAAATTTATATCAGGAGAGAGAGGGAGGTCTTTTACAACAACTTTGTTTGTTCTTATGGTAAATGTACAACCTGGCACCATATCTCTAAAATCCTTGACTTCAGTTTGGGTCTCTAACTCAGGGGATGTAGATTTCAACAGGACAGCCGACATTCTGGCACCCTCTCTTTCTTTACACTATCACTTAATGCATTGTCATCTAGAATTTCGTTGATGTCTTTATCCAGCAGCCCCAGGGGGCTTGGAGAGCCCCCTCCATGCTGGCCAGGGTTGTGTGACAGAAGTTGGGCAGAGGTAGCTACAGCTAGCACCTCCCTTCCCCAGAAGAAACATATTGGGAATACATTCAGGTGAGATCAGGGTTAGACATTAAATGTTTGGGCCCAACCTCCTCTGTTTCTACCTTACAATCAGAGGTTACATTTCAAGCACAAAACTAACCATACCAGGTTCCCCAATATCCACAGTAACAAGTGCAACAGGCTTTACTATCCCAGGCAATGCCACCAGTTGCCAGTAACTCCAATCTGGGAAATCTTCCTGCCTGTACAACTGGCAATTTTCTGGATCACCTTCCTGGTGCAGCTGACTTGCCCATCTGCTCATTGTATCTGAGGAGGAATCAGTCTGCTGAATGACCTGAAAGGCTTCAGTCTTGGAAAGTTTCTCATTGTGAGGAGAGGAATGGAGAGGGGTTGACTAATGCTGTGTACACACTAGACAATATGCTCCATGAGCGATATCGTCTAGTGTTTCCCCTGCAGTGCTGGGCTCAATGTCTTTAATGTTGTTAATGATATTGAGCACACGCATTGAACAATTTCGTTAAAGATATCATTCAGTGCTGGCACCCTCCCTCATCCCTGAACATACACAACCTGACAAATATCGTCAGGTTGGCCTGCATGTTCAGGCGATGAACGACATCTTCAACTACCCGCTGGAACAAGCATCGTTGATTGTTCACCGCACATACACTGGACAATATTGAACACGATAAACTATAACGATATAGTTATCATTCAAATCGTCCAACTTATCATCAAATCGTCCAACTTATCATCTACGCAGTTTCAGTGTGTGTGTTTGTGTGTGTTTACAGTGGCTGTGTGTGAGAGGGGGGTTTGCCTGGTCAGTATCTATTGTTGTCTATAGCCAAATACTTGAAATTGTATGGCAATGGATCATAATGCTCGAATTGTAATGAAAAAATTCACTAAGGTCAATGCCATAAAAAAATAAAGTTGGCGGTGCTCCCCTAGAGTTACAATAGTATAGAATAAAGGAAAAGAGAAGAAAACTCTTTTTGTTGGGGGCACAAACTTAATGTAGTCTATTAAAACAAAGTTTATTATAATATCTTAAACATACAAACATACATTACAGACATGACACCATATATAGACAAACAAATAACAAAACATACAAAAAATAGTTGTCACACTCAATAAAGGACAATAAATAGGTAAATCCTTACGTATTGTGGTCAAATGTGGCCATAGAAAATGTTTATATTCTAATCCAGAACATGTCCTCTCAGTGTGATTCACCATGCTCCAATGTCAAGGCAAAAAATAATAGAGCATGTAGAATGAAGTATAGAATGGGAGTATAAACAGACTATTCCCTAAAGATAATATATGTCAAAGATATGGCAGAAAGAAGTAGTGGGTTTAAAAGAACTGCACAGATTGAGGAGTGAGATACTACTGTGAATTCATCTGTCAAAGCATTGAATGATATTAATGAGTGTTAACCTCCTCAGTGGCACTTATTACAGTCAGAAAATTAAGGATGAGTAGTCATAACGAAAAGAGGGAATCAAAAATGCCATGCATCTGCTTTCAAATCTCATTGCTTCAAAGGTATCGTGCAGAGGAGATAATGATGAGAGTACACATATATGACAATAATTGATCCACTTTGATAAGTGCTTCTGCTGTCGGTCATACTGTGCCCGGCTCCTGTGGGCCAGTGCCGATGAGAGAGCGAAAAAAGACAGTAGGGTTCACCTAAAGTCTGTTATAATCCACACATGTATCTAATATGGGGGTACAAAATCATATATATACCTAAAATACTTCAAAACATTGTTCGTTTACACATGCCAGGTACCCTTATGAATGGACTCAAAATATATATACACTGGTGTATTCATAGACTACACATAGTCGCCATCGTATCCTCTAAGCACTAGGGATATTCTGACTCAGGAAATATCTAAACATCCAATGTGTTCAGAATTAGATCGATTAAAGAAATTTCAGCAATTTCACACCAGCACATTGGATTGAAGAATAGCGACCTCAATGGCTATAATGTATCATATAATGTGCTGTTTGTGATCACCTTTAGTTAAGCACAGGTGTCACTTGTCAGTACCGTTCATAGTTAGTAAATACGGTATCGATCAAATGGTAGTGACACCAAGAAAAAATGTTATAACAGGAATATTGCAAAATATTCCATCAGTAATTACCACAGGTATCATATGTCAGTGCCATTCATAGTTGAAAACAAATACAGTAACAATCGATGGTAGTAATACTGATATAAATTTTGCACAATATCTCATCAGTAATTACCACAAATTGGACGTAGGTATCTTCTAACAGAAACATTCAAAATATAATATCGATCATTAGTGATGGCACAGAGAAAAAAATGTTGTAATAAAGAACTCTGCATAATCTCTCATCATCACTGCTTATGCATGGGTATTATATGTCTGTGCCATTCACAGCTCTCAATGGGTACATTAACAATCGACGATAGTTACACCATCATAAGTCCTGCTTAATGTCTCAATAGTTGCTATAAATTTTACACAGATATCTCTTATCAATCAACATTCATAGTTGTCGATAAATACAGTATCTATCTATGGTGGTAACATAGGTTGTGCACCTGTGTCATTCATAAGTGTCATTCACATTTCTCAGTAGATACAGTATCAATCAATGGAGATGGCAAGAAAATCCACTGCTATAATAATGCTTCTTAAGTAATCACTCAAGGGTTAAAAGTGTGGTCAGATTGTCAGGAGCATGATCAATTATTGACCTGAAATAACCCCATATGTTAGGGTCATGAACAGGTCTGTATATCACACACAATGTTTTTATGCCTTAACCATGATTTTATCAAAATGACAATGTCATAAATAAAAGTGTATCCAGTTTAAGTATAGACTGAAGCTAATGCTTGAGCCTGTGATATAGGAAAAAATATATATGTCCTATACACTGACTCAATAGACAGATAGTATGGTAATTTTCAGTGCCTGTGTAATAAGAAGCACCCAGAGAAAGATCAGTAAAGTGTGGAATCACATGGCAGCCTTACTGTGAGACAAGCTGGATCCTGTGTTCCATGGGTAAGTATTCCCCGATATTCAACAGCATTCATGTAACAAGGTACATATTGTTTGTTACCTGGTGTGGCTGAAGTGGAGAAATAAGGAGTCACCTGGCATGTGACAGCGCTCGCTGTGCGCACAGCGGGAACGGAGATGCTACCTCGTTTCGCCTCTGCTGGCTTGATCACTGTGAAATTGCTGAAATTTCTTTAATCAATCTAATTCTGAACACATTGGATGTTTAGATATTTCCTGAGTCAGAATATCCCTAGTGCTCAGAGGATATGACGGCGACTATGTGTAGTCTATGAATCAATTATCGTCATATATGTGTACTCTCATCATTATCTCCTCTGGACGATACCTTTGAAGCAATGAGATTTGAAAGCAGATGCATGGCATTTTTGATTCCCTCTTTTCGTTATGACTACTACTCATCCTTAATTTTCTGACTGTTATAAGTGCCACTGAGGAGGTTAACACTCATTAATATCATTCGATGTTTTTACAGATGAATTCACAGTAGTATCTCACTCCTCAATCTGTGCAGTTCTTTTAAACCAACTACTTCTTTCTGTCATATCTTTGACATATATTATCTTTAGCAGTGGTCGAAGTGGGAATTTTGAAGTGGGGGTATGGAAAATTTAGAAGTCATGACAGTGGTGTAAGTAGAACCTATGTCTCAATATTAATATGAGTGTGGCCATGCATCACACAGAGCTGAGAAGGAGGCAGTCTGACTCTGGCTGAGTGTTGTAAAGTTGGAGTAGAGAGAGATCCATCCGAAAGAGTGGTGAGGAGTGGAGCAGTGCAGGAGCCAGTGGCAGCAAATGTGGTACAAGTAAGGGGGGAAGCCCCAGCAGTTAGCAGGCCAAGAAGCAGGGACGAGCTCCAGGGCTCAGCCAGCCGCACAAACAGTCACCGCGGTGGCCTGTATTAGGGACTGCCCTGTCACAGAAAGGTTGTCAGGGTAGCACTAGCGGTGGGTGACGAGAGGCAGTAAGGTCACACGTAGGCTGGCGGCAGAACCTTACAGGAGTCCGCAGTGTGGCTGAGTGAGATTGAGTTATGGCTCTGCCAGCCGCACAAGGGACCTCATTCAGAGTCTCTTGTTAGGGCACGCTCGCTCGCTGGGAGCGATAATCGCACATCTGCGCATGCGTATAATGCGCAGTGCACGTGTGCAAGTCATTCGTTTGCGATCTGATTTTGCTAGCTCGCAAGCCACTTTCAGGTCGCTGCTTTGAGTGACAGATAGTGCCGTTTGTGGGTGGTAACCGGGGAAGGTGCTTGTGAACGGGGGTGTGGATGTGCGAACGCAGGCGTGTCTGACCGTCAGAACAGCGTTTAATGGGTGTGCATAATTAGCAAAGTAGCGTCATAGCACACGTGACTTGGTTGTTTTTTAGCCTGAACTGCTCGCAGTGCTTGGGGTAGGTTAGGTCAACCCCAAGCCCTGCGAGCAGCTCCGATGTCCCTCGATGTTCACGATTATTCAGACTCTTCCCGGAGATGACGTGTGCTGCGAGTGACAGGTGGGAGGTTTTATAGTCCAGCGTACGCTAACTGCCATCACTCACTAAGACATAGAGGGCGTCCTTACAGCGCAAAGAGTGATTGCTTGATTTGCATACCCAGCCCCTTTTTGCAAGCGACCGATCGCATCTTGCGAGAGACTCTGAATGAGGGCCAAAGTCACTTGTGAGTGGTGGGTCCAGGTGCAAAAAATGCTTTGGCTACAAGCCTTCTAGGTCCCATGCTAAATAAACATACTATATGGTATTGTGTCATATGACCACCAAACAATACAAATAAAATACCCCAGTGTCTAATAATAATCTGTGCCTCCTTTGACCAAATAATAATAATCTATGCTCCCTTTAATCAATTAATAATATGTGCCCCCTTTGAACTCAACAGGACCTGATTTCAGTGGTGCTCCTCAGAGGCTTCACAGATGGGTCTGCTGGCAGAGGGTGACGGGCAGATGCAGAGGGTGAAGGGCAGAGGCAAAGAATGATGGTCAGAAGGTGATGGGCAGAGTTTGACAGGCAGAGTGTAATGGCCAGAGGCAGAGGGTGATGTCCAGACGTTGATGAGAGAGGCACAGGGAGAACAGCAGAGGGTGATGAACATAGGCAGATGGGCAGTGGTTAACGGCCAGTGGCAGAAAGTGATGAACAGAGGGTAATGGCGAGAGCCACAGGGTGATGGGGAAAGGCACAGGGTTGCAGATAGAGGCAGAGGGTGACTGGGAAAAGCAGAGGGTTATGGGCAGCGGTAGATGAACAGAAAGTGACAGGGAGAGGAGATAGGGTGACAATACTGTAGTGTGACAAATAGAATAACAATGGGGAAACAACAGAGTTGGATGGGAAGGTGGGGGGAGGAAAGGGGTCAGATAATAGCTGGCAAAAAGTATCTGCTAGTGGGTGCTGGCAGGGCCGAAACTAGGGTTTTTGTCACCCAGGGCAAGAAAGTAATTTGGCGCCCCCCCTATGGTAATTCCCCCATAGTAATGCCCCCTGCAGCAGTGCCCCCATAGTAATGCCCCCCACAGCAGCGCACCTATAGTAATGCCCCTGTACTAGTGGCCATATGGTAATGTCCCCATAGTAATGCCCCTGTAGTGCCCATGTGGTAATGCCCCTGTAGTGCCCAAATAGTAATGCCCCCTAGTAATGCCCCTGTAGTCCCCATATAGTAATGCCCCTGTAGAGCCCCCTGGTAATGCCACCTGTAGTGCTCCCTGATAATGCCCCTGTAGAGCTCCCTGATAATGCTCCTGTAGAGCCCCCTGGTAATACCACCTGGTAATGCCCCTGTAGAGCCCCCTGGTAATGCCCCTGTAGGTAATGCCACTGTAGTCCTCCTGTAGAGTCCCCTGGTAATGCCACCTGTAGTGCCCCCTGGTAATGCTCCTGTAGAGCGCCCTGGTAATGCCGCTGTAGAGCCCCCTGGCAATGCACCTGTAGAGCCCCCTGGTAATGCACCTGTAGAGCCCCCTGGTGATGTCCCTGTAGTGCCCCCTGGTGATGTCCCTGTAGTGCCCGCTGGTAATGCCCCTGTAGAGCCCCCTGGCAATGCCCCTGTAGGTAATGCCACTGTAGTCCTCCTGTAGTGCCCCCTGTTAAAGCCCCCATAGTGCCACATACACACACATACACACACACAGAAATGACGTCATGACGTCTCTCCCATAGTGCCTGTGGGGAGAGCCGGAAGGTGGAGTTCCGGAGTGAACTCCAGCCTCCGGCTAGCGCGGCGCTGCAGAGAAGGAGCCGTGCGCCTGCTGGTGATAACATCTCAGTGGGCGTCCGGCTTGGAGTCTCCCTGCGGCGCCGGGCTGGAGGACATTGGCGCCGGGTGCAGCAGCGCACTCGCTGCACGTGCACCTCCAGTCCCCCCCTAGTTGTGGCCCTGGTGCTGGAATATAAATTACAGGGAAGTCCAAGTACATACTGATGTTAGACTTCCTTGTGGATGAAGGGGAATTTAACCCATTCTAAAATAGTCACCCTGTTGGCTCTGCAGTATCCACAGGAGCTCTTTTGCATTTTTGGTTTTGCGTGGTCACCAGTTCCTAGAGCCCGCAGTCAGCTAGCTGCACTGTATGATGACGTGGGTCAGACAAGACTTCCAGGGACACAGCTGACCATGCAGCAGCAGCAGTGGGTGCGCCGTCGCTTGCTGCAGTATAGGATCAGCGGTCACCAACGAGATGCTCCCCACACATGTACTGGTGGGTTCCTAGATTACAAAGCTAGTTCGGGACTGAGCAGACTACAAAGCAGCAGCTCCGGGTGCCAGCAGCGTATGTATAGTTTCATCCCTGGGTTTATAGAAACGTATTGCACAAGAATACTGTTTATGCAGTTGACCCTACTTGTCTAAAACAAAATTCTACATAAGATGATGAATCCAATGAAACATTGTCAACTATTTTATGCAGCATTTGCTAGGTACTTTTTGGGTTCAGCCAGAAAAGCCCTACAAAATAAAGGGAGACACAGACAAATCTGAAAATGTAAGCAGGAAAAAAGTTCTGTAGCTACAGTATTACAACCTATGCTTTCATTGTCTTAACTGCACAAGAAATGTTACAACAGGATCACATTACTTGGTTGGGTTTCCAGCAACATGTGGCACAGTAACCCTAACCTTCCCCTCCCTGCACCCTAAACCTATCTACCCCCCATAGTACCTAACCTTCCCCCTAGTATCTAACCCTAACCATCCCTCCTAACCCCGCTACTTACCTTTGAGATACCGGTGGTCAGGATGCCGGCGCAAGGATTGTCAGAGCCGTCTGGAGTGTGGTCACATAGGGCATAGTATATGTTACAGTATATACAGGAGACTGGCAGTGTGCCCACATAGGGCATAATACATGCAGGAGACTGACAGTGTGCCCATATAGGGCATAGTACATGTTATATGTAGGAGACTGGCAGTGTGCTCACATAGGGCATAGTATATGTTACAGTATATACAGGAGACTTGCAATGTGCCCACATAGGGCATAGTACATGCAGGAGACTGGCAGTGTGCCCATATAGGGCATAGTACATGTTATATGTAGGAGACTGGCAGTGTGTTACAGTATATACAGGAGACTGGCAGTGTGCCCACATAGGGCATAGTACATGTTATAAGCAGGAGACTGGCAGTGTGCACATATAAGGCATAGACTAGTATGTGTATGGTGTATGCAGGGGACAGGCACTGTCCTTGTTTTGGAGCATTGTCGCACATTACATGACACAGAGCCTACACTGACCCTTCCTCCCCTTTCCCCATATCATTTGTGCCCCCGACTCCCCTCATAATCCATACAGTGCAGACACCAGGGCCAGGCTGAGCTGCATATATGGTGGCTGGCTCTGTGCAGCCAGCGAGAGCTGCATGCAGCAGAGTCCATTCCCGCTTGGTAACCCCAGGCCACACTGACCTGTGTACACTGAAGCGCCCTGCAACTCTGGCAGTAAGAGCCTAGCTTCAGCAGCAGCATGCAGGGGAATGAGACGAGCAAAGGCCACTACCAGTCGGATCACTCAGCACCCGGCTGGAAGAGACTGTGCTGCACGGCCAACGACTCGAGTGGCTGCTGCTGATGTCACGAGTCCCGGCTCCGCCCCCCTCGTGCGTAGATTTCCTTAGGAGCCCAACAGCAGCTACTGGTCCGCGGTGATCCCCCTGCCCAAGCCAGACGGCCCATTGGGAACCGTCCTCCACCACTTCCTGCAGATCATCGAAGATAATGATCTGACCAGCGGCGAATGGGATGGGTACGGTGCAGTGCTCCAGTAGAAGTTTCACCCCTTGCTCCAGCAGCAGAATGAGGGGCTGTCCTTTCACTGACAGGCTGTCAGGTTAGTAGGGGCAGCACAGCAGGGCTCCGGAGCGTGCTTGAGTGAGACTCAAGCCACACCTCCGCTTTAAGCTCTGCTGGCCAGAAAACTTGTTTGAAAAATAAAATAAAATGCTTAGAGCTTGAAGTGCCGGTATGTCATACCGTTACATACCGGCACACTTCGAGCACTGATCTTTAGGGAATAGTCTGTTTACTCTCCTATTCTATACTTCATTCTACATGCTCTATTTTTTTTTGCCTTGAGATTGGAGCACGGTGAATCACACTGAGAGGACATGTTCTGGATTAGAATATAAACATTTTCTATGGCCACATTTGACCAGAATACATAAGGATTTACCTATTTATTGTCCTTTATCGAGTGTGACAACTATTTTTTGTATGTTTTGTTATTTGTTTGTCTATATATGGTGTCATGTCTGTAATGTATGTTTGTATGTTTAAGATATTATAATAAACTTTGTTTCAATAGATTACATTAAGTTTGTGCCCCCAACAAAAAGAGTTTTCTTCTCTTTTTTTCTTTATTCTACAGTATCTATTGTTACTGACAACTCCCAGCTCTTATCTTCAGGGGTTAATGTAGAGGAGTTTATCTGTGCTGCTTGTTGTCCAGGAAGACTCTGGCCCTCTTCACTACATGCAGGCATCCTACATTTCTACATCATATATACATTGACACTATTTTCTACCATCAGACCTTGAACCTGGAAATTCAAAGGGCTATTTTTCACAATAACAGAAAAGATTTCCTCCTTAGTAAATAAGTTTTTAAAAGCACTTTACACTAATCATTTTCTAGAGCTTGTGAACCATCCTGATTAATTTCCCCAACTGAGGAGATAAACTACAGTAATCATCACTTAGAGTTGCACACATTTGTCCCTGATCAGTCTCTGAACCTTGAGACCCAGCAAGATTATTTTCCACCATAGCAACAGAAAATTCATCAGGATTAGGCCTAATCCAATACATTTTGTCCTTATCATGCTCAGAACCTTGGGTATTCAAACGGATATTTTCTCCACCTGAAGTATTAACATCATCACGTACAGTTGTACACATTTTCCCTTGATCAACCTGGGTCATTTGGGATGGAACAGGGTTAGTTCACAGCTTCATCACAAGCATCACAATCGGTAATATATTCAGTGCACATCCTTCCCAAATCAGTGCCTAACAGGGCCAGATTAAGGGGGGGCGACAGGGGCAGTCGTCCCTGGACTCCCACATACAGAGGGGCCCCCACTAGCAGCGGTGCACCCGGTGGCTTCACGTGCCGCTAGTGTCCCCACCGCTAGTGTAGTGTAGACCGTGCAGCGAGCGCAGCCACACTACACAGTGACAAACACACAGCCGCCGGCGGCAGCTGTGTGTTTGTTACAGCAGCCGATGAGAGTCACACAGACTCTCATTGGCTGCTGCTTCAGCGGAGGGAGCCGGCTGGAGCTCACTTATAAGCTCTGTCTTCCAGCTCCCCCCCGTGTGATGATGGGAGTGACGTCATGAAGCTGATGTCTCTCCCATACTGCAGGAGAATAGAAGCCGGAGAGGACAGCGGCGGTCGCGTCAGGAGCGGGGTTTCACGTAAGTTGTGTTTATTTATTTTTTTGTTTTTAGTTGTGTGTGTAAGTGGCACTGCATAGGGGGGGTGCTTCATGGGGGCACTGGGGGCAATGCATAGGACAACTACTGGCGGCACTGAATAGGGATGGGCTACTACTGGGGGCAGTGTATAGGGGGGGACTACTTATGGGGGCAATGCATAAGGAGGGACTACTGGGGGCACTCTATAAGGGGCACTGCATGGGGGGCCACCACTGGGTCTGGGGGCACTATATAAGAGGCACTACTGAGGGCACTGTATAGGAGGACCACTACTGGAGAGTTATATAGGGAGAACCACTATTGGGTCTGGGGGCACTACTGGGGGCACTGTATAGGAGGACCACTACTGGGGCATTATATAAGGGGCACTGCAAACGGGGGACCAGTACTGGGTCTGGGGGCACTATATAAGGGGCACTACTGGGGCACTGCATAGGGGGACCACTACCGGGGGCACTGCATAAGGGGCATTACTACAGGGGACGGTGGTATATAGGGGCCCCACAAGTTTGTTGCCCAGGGGCCCCCACAGACCTTAATCCGGCCCTAGTGCCTAATAAAACAAGAAGATTCCCAATCTAAATAAATTCTAGCTAGGGGCACATCAGGATGTAAACTACCCACCCCTTCTACCAAAATTGTCTTTCTGGGAATAAGGTTCTCTGGTCTCACTAGCGCTTGGTGAACCAGCATAATATCTGCCCCAGTGTCACATCAAGCCACTGATGGAATATTGTTGGAAATTGAGCCAAAATATGTATCAGAGGCACTGCATTGTAAGCCTCTTAATTTCTGTCTCTACGCCTCAGGGGTGATGTTGAAACTCTTCTACAAAGCTTGTTAAATTCCCAGAGAATCTCCATCCATTTCATGATGAGGTCAGCAAATGCCTCCAAAGATTTACCAATTAGTCCAGCAGTTAAACAGCTCACTGACCAGGGGCCAGTGCATGTTGTTTGCAAACCTCTTTGAATACTATGAAACATGTAGCTAAGACTCCATCTTTTCTGCGTAAAGGGTAATGCTATGGGCGGGGGCATGTAAGTCTCTGGCTGCAGGCTGGCAGTTGAGTCTGTCTAGTTCCAGCTGGTACTGGCGTTCAGCTTTGTGCTCCACAGTCTCCCTAACAGCTTCTCATTCTGCATCCTCTCTGGCAATTTGCCATTCTGCAGCCTCCCTGGCAGCCTCAAATTCTGTAGCCTCACATTCTATAGCTGCTCTGAACTGCGGGATAAGCTGGAGGGGGGTTAGATTGTTTGTATCCTTCACATATTTGATTACTGTCTGTCTGCAGGATCCTTACTGGAAATAGTAAAGGTACCCGAACTCCACCGGGTATTCATTGCAGTGTCCAGTACAAGTTGACTCTCTGACTCAAATCTGGTGCTTGTCTGGTTCCATCTGGCACCTGGATTTTGATCAGCCTCCACGAGTGCTTTGATCAGTTGATCTCTAGGCCTGATTCAGACCCGCTCGCGAGCGCTGAGCGCTCGCAAGCGGTTCGATGTTGGGCAAGTGCGCATGCGCACGACAGAGGCTGCTCCATTGTGTGCATGTGCGAGACCCGAAAAACGATGGCCAAGCCGTCATTATGGGTCTCGCACCAAAGGAGGCGTGCTGTCGATGGGAACGCCTACCGTCTGGGGCCGGCCCCACTGACATCACTAGTGATGTCAGTGGGAGTGCTTTTGGCTCTGATAGAGCCAAAAGCACTCCTGGGCTTGCGGCAGGCGAGACCCTACCACAAGGGTCTCGTTGCAAGCCCGATGGTCGCGATGGTCTTGACCATCGCGACCATCATCATGGATACTCGCATAAGCTGTGGGTGGTAACCCACAGCTATGCGAGCGTCCAAGAGGCCGCTACAAAAATAGAAAAAAAACGCTCTGATTCAGAGCGGGCGCTCGTTCAGAGCGTCCGGCTCTGAATCAGGCCCTCTGTTCTTACTGGAGCTGATAATTCCTCTGTCTATATATAATGCCAGAATCTCATCCTTTTCCAGCTGCTTATACTCTGCTACCATCTTGGATCTCACTATTGTCAAATACACTGAAGTGCCAAAAGTCATGGGATAGATGCCTAGTATCATGTAGGGCCCCCTCTAACCCAGCAAAATGTAGCAAATAAACATGGCATTGCTTCCACAAGTGGACAGAAGACATTTTGAGAGATGTTGACCCATGCTATCTGGATAGCTTCCCACAGCTCTCTAATATTTATAGGTGCAGGATCTAGGGTGCAAAAGGACCTCTCCATCATGTCCCATAAATGCTCAATTGGGTTCATGTCGGCAAATGTGGCGGCCACACCATTCGTCAGAACTATCCAGAATGCTCTTCAAACCAATTCTGGACAACATCAGAAGCCTAGGTGAGGTGCTGTGTCCAGTGTCATAGTGTTAATAGGGGCACTCTGTAGGTTTTCTGCTCCCAGACCCCATGGAAGCTAAAGAACATTGCACTGACCTGCTGGATATGCATCTGGTACCTCCTGCATTGTATGTGGATGTGATTTGAGCCAGTGTTCCTTGTCTGTTATCATGGACAATTCTGGCCAGATGCCGCTGGTCATGATTATTAATCACCCATAGCCAGCCACAGCACTGTCCACAGTGGGTGGTAATGCCTTCCATGAGGGATTACTGGTACACACATTGACATCATAGATTAAGGAATGTAGAACGTTCGCACAACTTCAGAAATGGAATGTCCCAACTGTCAGGCATATTATTATGTACATTTGAACGCCGATAATTCACATTGCCTTGGCAAGAACAGCCTAGCAAGTTTTCAAACTGACTAACGAGATGTCAGAAAACAACTGATGCAGGTCTGGTCATTTAAAAGACATCACAATATGGTGGCACTACCTACCAGCACCTTTACATACTGCTATCCCATGACCTTTGGCATTTTCGTGTAAAATAATAAAGAAAAACAAGAATAGAAGGGGTGAACCTATTTGCAATTGTGTATCTTCTTTATAGCATAACAAGCATTAAGTGTTCTCTGGTAAATCAGAATGCTGACCTTCTCTCACCACTAATTCAAGTTCTTATAATAAAGAAAAATATGATCCCACTACTGCCACCAATTTGTAATGATCAGCTGGTTACCAGATACATCAGTCTGAAACCACTGTCAAACATTATGGTCATGCCAATACTCACTAAGGGTTAATCTGGAGTCCTTAAATTCTCCTGATAATTCTCAGTTACACAATTATTATTATTATTATTATTATTCAAACAAAAATGTGCCTTAGTCCCTCAAATGCATAATTACACCACTGCTTAATGGTTACAAAAATAGTTACAAATTTACACATAAATTAATATTAATGCAAATGAGTTTCAAAATAAGGAATAAACAGAGCCCTAACGTTCAAAGTATGAATTATGAAACTGTCATGAGAGGAGCTTACTTTAGAAAGTAGGTGGTGCTTCTCAGCCCTGAGCTCCTTTAAGAAATGGACATTTTCTTATATGTCTTTCTGTCATTTATCCCTATGCAGGGCCACCTCTAGTCCCAGCTGTTTAGTGTAAAATGTTACTGCGGATCCCTGATTTACATACAATCCCTTGTCAAATGCCTCAATCCGGTGGGTTATAGTCACAGGATTCTTAGAATCTTTTTGGCAGATGTCTTGTACAGGCAACTTTTTACATCTGCTCCTAAATTGTTACTTGCCCTTTCCTGGCCTGGTAAGAGGAGAATTACATGCACAGAGATATACAAACAGCAAATAAATAAAAAATATTGATACAGTCCTTCCCTATACAATCCAAATATATAATATATATGTGGTGTAATATGATCAAAAATTAAAAATGATTGGTGGGAGGTGCACCCAGGCATAGTATAAAAAATTGTGCTGGTTTCAAAGAGATCAGATGCCATAAACCTGTTCACTTCTGCAGCACAGAACATAGGTCAATTACATGACATAGGCACACCCAATTACATGGCATCCATCTTTATACATTTACAGGGCAATATTACACATTGAAAACACACAGAGGTTTTGAAATATCATATCTCATGGTTGCTTCCGGGCAGAACCATGACAGAAGCATTCCAGTTACATCATACAGATATATAAAGGAGCAAGAGAACAATTAATTACATCAGTAAAAATCCAATACACGTTGACACAAGACAAAATAGCGAGTTCTGGACGTAAGTAACAATATTTGCTCAATCACAAGTCGAGTCTTTAAATAGAGCTCGCCTTTCTCGCCTCCTTAAAAGGGAGCTGGTTTCAATTTGAAACCAACTACAAAAATAGTTTTTGGCTAGTATGAAATCCAATTTAGCTAAACCTCAACAGAAATTCTACAATTCGGGGAATAAGGCAGGCAAGTTTTAGCACGTAAACTGCATAAACGTCAGGCCAGAAAAAGAATTGAATATCTTTTTACACCCCAAAATAAGAAATTACTTAACCCTGCTGAAATCACTAATGCCTTTGCTAAATACTATGCTGGACTATAATTTGCATACTGATAGTACTACGATACAGCCTTTGGATGCTTCTATTTCTTCTTTTCTACATGATCTTACTTTTCCCCAGTTAGGGGAGGAGTCTTTGGCCGTTTTAAACGCCCCATGAACAGAACAAGAAACTTTGACTGTTATTAAAGCATTGCCCACGGAGAAGTCCCCTGGTCTGGATGGTTTTACTAATTAATTCTATAAAATTAGCAAATTCTATTTTTCCCATACTCACTTCTTTATTTAATTTTGTTTCAGGTCAGGGCACCTTACCGGCAGAAATGCTAGAAGCTCAAATTATTACCTTACCTAAACCAGGAGAACCTCCCACGTCCTGCCCAAATTTCCGCCCAATAACTTTACTTAATTCTGATATTAAAATTTACACTAAAATTATAGCTACACGTTTATCCCCTTTAATCCCTCAGTTGATCCATCCGGACCAGGTGGGCTTTGTCAGCGGCAAACAAGTATCAGATAACACATGCAGAGTCTGTGAACTGGCAGAACTAATGTTGAGGCGGCATAAGGAGTTCAGGAGACGCTGAGAAGGTGTTTGATCGCCTTCATTGGCAGTTTCTCTATGAATCCTACAGCTACGGTTCTTAGCAATGGCTTTTTATCCTCCCCGTTTAACATTAGGAATGGTACTAGACAGGGCTGCCCCTTGTCCCCTCTGATGTATATCTTGGCTGTTGAACCCCTTGCATCAGCAATTAGAAATTCCTCATCTTTTCCTGGGGTGGATATTGGCCTGACCTCCCACAAATTATGTCTGTTTGCAGATGATATACTTTTGTTTGTTACTAGCCCGGTTCCCTCATTGCCCACCCTTCATGGACTGCTAGATAAATATAGTGCAGCATTTCTGTATAAGCTCAATACTACTTAGACCGAGGCTCTGCCTTTTAACATATCTGGTTCAGTTTTGTCTCATTTACAATACCAATATAGCTGCAAATGGAAATCGGACTACCTTCTCTATCTTGGTATTAATATACCAAATCGTCTTCATGACTTTGCTAAGATAAATTTTGATCTGATCCTTAACTATATAGCGGATTTGTTACACAATTGGTTGGGCTTTGAGGTTTCCTGGCTGGGTCGTCTCGCAGCATTTAAAATGATGATATTGCCAAAATTAATGTACTTATTCCATACTATTCCTTTTTTGGTCCCAAAACAATACCTAATCAAGACCCGTAAATTGATAGTGTCTTATATATGGAAGGGTAAAACATCGCAGCTAGCTTACCAGCGTTTGACTAGACCTAGGAATAAGGGGGGGTTTCAAGTTCCAGACTTATATATATATCAGTCAGCATGCTTAGTATCACAAATTAGTGATTGGTCTCTTCCCCCCAATACTAAACCATGGGTTGACTTAGAAAGGGCATTACTAAATGATTACCCCCTGGTAGATTTAATTTGGACTCCCAAACAAATGCGTCCCTCATTAAAACATACTTCTAGGGCAATTTTCGACTCCCTTAAGATGTGGGATGATATTGTGCTTAAGTCCAAATGTATTAAATTGCCGGCTAAAACTTTATCTTTGGCAGCACTCTCACGTCTGATCCCTGACTTACCAGTAGCGGTCTAGCAATCCCGAGGAATAGAGACCATCACAGACATTTCGAGTTCTACCTCACTCATCCTGTTCTTTCAATTACAAACTCAATTTCATCTGCCAGCTGGTGAACTATTTACATATCTTCGTATCCAGCATTGGGTGGCTAGTTCCATTAAAGTGAGCGGTTCTTTGGAACTACCCTCAGCAGATATTTTGGCTAAATTGACAAGAGGTAACTCAAAGGGATTTATTGGTTTTTGGTATGCCCTGTGTCTTGAGGCTAACCCTCCAGTTAAATCCAAGTCCCAAGTTCAATAGGAGTCAGACCTTAAGGGGTCATATACTCTCCAGTATTGGGAATCTATTTATACTTCTGCCCACAAAGTGTCCAAATGTTATAACCATTTAGAGTTACAATACAAAATACTTCATAGGTTATACTTCACCCCAGCCAAATTGCATGTAATATGGCCTTCTCAGTCAAAGTATTGTTGGAGGTGTAGTGTGAACGTTGGAGACATATTTTCATATTTTCTAGAGTTGTTCTCACCTCCAAGCTTTGTGGCAAGATGTGTTTGATTTGGTTTCCAAGGTTATGAATGTTAGTATACAGCCACCCCCTTCCTTGGTATTACTAAATATTTACCCTTCAAACCTGTACAACATCGACTGTTATATATTGGGTCACATCCTAATAGCAGCTAAGACAGCAATAGCACAATTATGGAAATCCGCTACCCTACCTTCTATCTATAAGATTATTCATAAGGTACAATTTGCATTTTTTATGGAAACAGCAGATGTTACTTATTTCAAGTCCACTTCGTCACCACTGATGCTATGGTTTAAGTGGCATAAATTTGTAACTGATGGTGAGGGTGCGGATCTTTTGCTTAGGGATATGCTTTTATCAAAATAAGCTATTTATATTATTAGACTTTATCCTGGTTCTGGTACTCTTCTATATTATACCATATGTTTGATCTGTTTATTACTGTATTTTCATTTGTATGTTTCGGAATTGTATAGTGTAATATTCATATATGTGAATTGTGGTACCCTCCCCCTCCTTTCCCCGCTTGTTTTTTTTGTATACTTTCTTCCCCTATATCTTTATTTCACTTAATTATTACTATTATCAGTATTGTTTTATATTTTATTTTGTTATTGCTATTGTATTGTTATGTGTTTTCTTTTTGAAAAATTCAATATAAATGTATTGGAAAAAAACTAATAATTACATTAAAATAATTACATTAAAATACATTACAATAGTAAGGATTTCTGAACCTTTTAATATTACATACATATATATATATTAATGTGTTTTGTCTTTTAAATCTTAAAATGCTGTTTTAAGACAGGATTTAGAGAAGGGTGCGAAGAATATGTGGCTAAGCAATGATTCAACTTGAAGTGATATACAGAGATGATAAGATTTACTTAGAGAGAAGTGGAAGAATTTAAACCAGTGGCGTAACTAGGGTAGGGCCGGCGGGGAACGTGCCGCGCCGTGGGACTGGCAGCGCGGTGGGCGCCGCCGGCCACGGTACTGGTCTGGCCTGGTTAACCAGTGTAGTGCCGACCGCAGTGAGTGTGGTCAGCACTACACATTTACACAGGACTGGCGCTAGACTTCCCTGTGCCCAACGCCGGTCCTGTGCTCCACAGCCGAGCCCCTTCCCTCCCCCTGAGCGCTTACCCAATAGCACTAGGCGAAGGGTGGGAGGCAGACTCAGGCTGTGCATTTTTACACACACTTCGCCGCCAGCGTGAAGTGTGCCAAAGAATCCAGCCTTTAGCCAAAGAATCCAGAGTGGCCAGATTTTTTGAGGTGTGGGAGAGTTACATTTCTACACTCCTGGCACAGTCTCAGCAACTCCTCACTCAATGTTTCTCATATATAGTACCTATACCTCCTGGTATTTATTAAAGTTGGTTGACAATTATCCCCCTATAGCTTCATAGGTTGTCTAATTTGCTCATACAGCGTGTCCTTCACTTCATTACATGCTAACATTCAGTTTGTTTTATAGATCCTTTCTGTATGTTTATACTGTGTTGGATGGTTTTCTTTATGTTCACCTGGGATGTTATACAGCAGCGTTGCAGTGTCTCTACCAATAGTTCCGGAAGCTGCTGGGCACAGAGTTGTCCAGACTCAGGGAATAAATTATATAGAATTAGGGTTGTGTGTCCAGCGCTAACCTTATATATCTATGACAATGGAATTAAATGTGTGGTATGATTACCAATGTACAAGATGCGAGTTTATGTTAAAAAAATATAGATGTTTATTATGATAAATATGATAAATATAAAAGGAGTCACATTGCTCCTGTCGAGAGATGAATGTCCAAATTCTATAATGATAAGGATGCTCTGTAGTTGATACTGGCTCTTATTAGGTGAGGTGAGAAGGCTCCTTTAGGGTGCCTCTTTCCGTAGGGCACAAATGCGTGTCTATGTCTCACTATGGCCAGACTGAGTACTATCCCTATGATGCCTACGTTTCCCTATTATCACTAATGTGACAACCTGTGCGGATGCAATAGTAAAATACAATCTCCAGTGAGTGTTTCCAAATGGAGGATATGTCCTGTATGGATAAGTGTAGGGTGTAGGTATACTCTCAATGAGGGTTGACCCGCCGTATGAGTGTATGATATGTTCCCTCACTGTATGTTAAGGGCACTGTAAAGTCTGTGTGCAAGCTGGTGTAGTAGGGCTACAATTGGCCTAAATGGTAAGGATTCTGGATTTCAACCTCTATACGCTCCTGCCTATACCTTCTAATATTCTTCCTATAAACCTCTAAGGATGATGCTATTTTGCGTACGCAGTCATACAGTAAATAAAGACTCCAGACCTTGAACCTGTGGTTCCAAAGCATAATGTATTATTCAAGTAAAAGTACAGTCAGTTACACGCTATGATCTAAGTACAAATTAGCGCAAAGAAATTATACAGACCCAAGTACAGTTATACATACGCAAGCGCTCTGGACCAGATCCCGGCATCAGCAAGATAACCTCCGTCAATCAGCAATCAGCAAGAAGACTAGAAACCCAGGGTCAGAGCACACATATTTATACCTCCCCAGAAATAGACAACACAATAGAGGAGTTTGTTGCTGATCCCATTGGTTCCCAGTGCGGGTGCATTTGTTACAGGGCATTTAACAGGTTGGTTCAAATGGACACAGAACAGCCTCTAACAGCTTGTTGCCTCCTCTATTTCCCCTGCATGCACAAAAATACATTTTGGTTCTTTATGTCTTTACGATCCATAAGTTGCGAACTCATGTTCCGATCTTCACACCGTTGATACCGGAAAGCTGTGGATAAAGTGCGGATCAGTATAATATCAAACACGGCTTACTTATCATGTATTAAACCTTAGATACCAAAATAGTCTTTATTTCACAGCATTTGTAATAAATGAATAAAACTTGGATCTTTTACTTTATAGCTATGGAACCTTTTGTGTAAGTGTGCCTTATATAGGTATTATGGATATGGGAAAAGACGCTAGTTAGGTTTATCTGATATGGGGAAGATGTGCATGCATGCAGCTAATAAACAGCGTTCGCATGTAGGATATTGTGCATTCGCTACTGAGCGTCATGTTAGCAGCTTAACTGTGCGTAATGTGCAGTGTTTATGCATGAGATTCTATACATATATATATGTGTATATATATATATATATATATATATATATACATACACACACACACACACACATCTCATTCCTTACTTACAGTTTCAAACTGCAATGCAAATGTGTTACCCCCAGCTGTGAAGCCGAGGCCATTCTGTCTGGGTGTGGGACTAAAACCTGTTTAGGATTCAGACAAATTCAATTGTGTAGATCAATGTCTGGGTTATATTACAATTGCCACAACTATACTTGTCTATATACAGGGATTCCCAATTTGTATGTAAAACACTCACAGTATTCTGGTGTATTGTCTATTCTATTTACTTTTCTCAGGGGCTGTATTTCTAGTTGTTTTTGGTAGATTATCAAAAATTGCCATCTGTACTTAGCTCATGAGTTGTAACTTAAAATGGCGCTGGTCGCAAAATGGCGTCTTGCAGATTCTTGTTTCTAAAATGGAGTCTAGCAGCCATTTACAAGGCGTCACGCACGCTAATTTTTACGCTGATTCCGTCTCAGCCACTAATCCAGCTTCGACAATGGATATACGAAAACATGAAGATGCCTCATCACTGATAACATAGAATCTTGTAGATACAGGTACCGCTAGAATTATAATATTAGGCCCACGACCGGAATTTACACTTATAGGACGCATCTCCCTTCAGCACTCTGATTTCCCAAACCCCTTCCCTCTCTTTCTTTCTTCTGCCCTAGGTCCCCTCTCCCCCCCTCAATACCATGCCCCCTTCAATACCGTGCCCCCCTCCCCCCAAAACTGTGCCCCCCATTTATCCCTGTTTCCTACACATCATATACACATATATGCTGTGCCATACGTCCTCTGCCTTGACTTTGCTCATTAAACACACAGTCACATATACTATCGAAACCAGGGTTTGTGACCCATTACTATATCATTGGACAGCTGGAGTCATATACAGAACCCCATCTAAGGACAAGTGTACACATCTGCATGAAGATGCAGTATTACGTTTACCAGGACACCATAAGGAGGAGGGGCAGATGGAAACGCCCATCGAGAACCTGATTGGAGGACTAACATACATAAACCACATTGAGAGAAGCTTGTGTGAACTTGAAAAAGGCAGATAGGCTGAAAAGCGTTGTGTTTGGCACGTGACACATCACAGTAACCCTGCACTACCGACAAGCACCCGGGCAGCAGCAGATTGCCGGTGAGCTCACACACAACAGGCACCCCAATGGAGAAGTGGTGAGCATAAGCCGCGTGTGGAGGTGGGAGGCGATCGGAGGCACTGCATAAGCGAAACAGAATACTGCCCACGGTAAGGACAGGAGTGTGTGATGCCAACCCTGTCTTATACTACACCAGCTTGCACACAGACTTTACAGTGCCCTTAACATACAGTGAGGGAACCTATGATACACTCATACGGCGGGTCAGCCCTCATTGTGGGTATACCAACACCCTACACTTATCCATACAGGACATATCCTCCATTGAGAAACACTCACTGGAGATTGTATTTTACTATTGCATCCGCACAGGTTGTCACATTAGTGATAATAGGGAAACGTAGGCACATAGGACCTCATTCAGAGTCGGTCGTTGCGGCCGCATGGTCGTACGCCACCGATGTTCGCTAAACTGCGCATGCGTAAGTTCGCAATGCGCGTGCGCAAACTAGCTGCTATGCTCAGAAATTTCTCTCTCCTTGAACACAGCCAGGTCGTTAGTTTGAGTGACAGAATGAGGCGTTTGTGGGTGGTAACAGGGGAAGGTGCTTGAAAACGGGGGAGTGGAGATCCGAACGCAGGCGTGCCTAATTATGCGAACGGCGTTTAATGGGAGTGCATAATTAACAAAGTAGTGTCATGGCACACGTGACATGGGTGGTTTGTACACTGACCTGATCGTAGCGCTTAAGAGAGGGTATGGTCAACCTTAAGCTCTACGACCAGTTCCGATGGTTCCCGATGCTCGCGATTAATCCTTATAGGAGATGACGTGTGTTGTGAACGAGAAGGGGGCGTGCTTTAGTCTTACGGCCGCTTCTTACCCTTGGTCGTTCAGTTAACGATCTCACCTTAGGACCGCAACTTGTGATCGCTTCATTTGCATATCCGGCCCCTTTCCTCTACGACTGTGCGGCCGCAACGACCGACTCTGAATGAGGTCCATAGTGCTATACGGAGAGGGACCCCCTAAAGGGGCCTGCTCATGGAACCTGCAACCCACATACGAGATTAAGGTAAAGACTAAGGGGTAAATTTACTAAAGTGACAGTTTTTAGAAGTGAGTTTTAAAAGTGATGTTGCCTATAGCAACCAATCAGATTCTAGCTATTATTTTCTAGAAGGTGCTAGTTAAATGTTAAGTAGAATCTGATTGGTTGCTATGGGCAACATCACTTTTAAAACTCACTTCTAAAAACTCTCCCTTTAATAAATTAACCCCTAAGACTCTGAGACATCCCCTACATCATAGGGATAGTACTCAGTCTGGCCATAGGGAGACGTAGACACTCATTTGTGCCCTACGGAAAGAGGCACCCTAAAGGAGCCTTCTCACCTCACCTAATAAGAGCCAGTATCAACTACAGAGCATCATTATCATTATAGAATTTGGACATTAATCTCTCTACAGGAGCAATGTGACTCCTTTTATATTTATCATATTTATCATAATAAACATCTATATTTTTTTAACATAAACTTGCATCGTGTACATTGGTAATCATACCACACATATAATTCCATACTCATAGATATATAAGGTTAGCGCTGGACATACAACCCTAATTCTATATGGCTTTCTTTATACTATATCCATATCCATTTTTGTATAGTATTGAATACTGATATGCTTCTGTCTGTATCAATAAAAAAAACATATTCAGCCACAGAGAAACAGTAGATTTAGATGAGCTCAGTTTAGACATTTATTAAAAATAAACAATATATAAAAATAATAAACATAATCACATTTTTAAATAGAATGTACATTTACAGTAGATACTGTATTGAAAGAATATTTCGGACTCCGAACAGTTTGTAATAATTGTCATGACATCAGTAGCAGCAATGTTAAAGATATATGAGTTAAAAATAATGATTAGCAGTCTGATGATTTTCCAAGCCTGCCTCTGGTTTAAGATATAATGTATGAGTAAGTCAGCAATTAAGTAATTCAGTATTATTATAACAGCAGATGTAGCTGCAGGTGTAGGATATATTTCATAAGTACAAAGGACAAGTAGTTGGATAGCAAAGAATAATAATATTTGTACTGTTTGTACTTATCCTGTTAGAGTGGATCTTAGCAGTGACTCGGGACCATGTTGTTGTCATCTCGAGATGACGACGCATTTTCCGGAGGTTACAAACCCCATGATGGACTAAGATAAACACCCACATTTGATTATAGATATGTTTTGACGGACTTTACTTTGGACTGTCCGTGTTTTGGATTAACCACACAGGTGGTTTATAATAAGGAGTGAAAAATGGTTTAAAAGTGTCGTAAAAAGCTATGGTATATTTCATTAAAGTACTGAAGATACAGAAATGATACATTACATTGAATATAAGATTTAATGGATTTGTTTTTAGAGTTATTAGTAATTAAAATAATTAATGGGAGGACCTAATTGTAAGGTCACATGATCGGCTAGGGGTATAAATATAGCCACTAGTGCACACTTCCCATACACCTTGATAAAGGACTGGGGTCCAAAACGCGTTGGTGGAGGAAGTGTGCACTCTGTTGGAGACCATAGGAGTCCCTGCGAAGGACCACATGAAAAGGAGGAGTGGTAAACCTGGGTGCTTTTGTCACCACAAATTCTTTAAAAGTGTGCCTTTCTCAGAAGGCTCTATATGGTACGAAGTAACTTTTATCTGTTGTTCTAAGTCAAAAAAATTGGTTATTTATACTTTTAAACACTATGAGAGATTTTCTTTCTTCATGCATATGGGTATTGAAAACTGATGTCTAGTATTGAAGATCAACATAAAGTCTTCCCCCTATAAGTGGATATATGACGAGAAAAGATACCTTTCAAGGAATTCCTTTCACCTATTTAAGGTGAGCATTGCAATAGAAGTTTAAAGAGTTTAAAGGTTGTGTTCAATCAACGTTTACCGATAAAGAACTTCTTTCTTTTTTGAGTATATGAACAGAATCCAGCGCTTGGTGACCTTTCCCATTTTTTGTATTGGATACACACATATGGTGTGGTGAACCTAGGTGTGGACTCTTGCGAAGGAAGGAGCGCAGGTTACATGGTCTTTTCATTTGATAGATTAGTAGTGAGACCCTCTGTACCCGCTATAATTGGTCTACCTGGGGGAGCAGTACTGTTCTTATGTACTTTGGGAAGTATGTAAATAGCAGGAGTTTTAGGTTCAGTTACATTTAAAAAATCTAATTCTTCCTTTGTTATAGTACATTTTTCTACAAATTTATTCAAGTATTTCAAATAATTGTTTTTAATTCTATAAATGGGGTCTGATTTCATTTTCAGATATGGAGCACCCTGTGCCGGCTCAGTGAATAGCACCCAATATTCGACTGAAAATGGGGGCGTGGCCTAATTACAATAGACCATGTCCCCTAAGTGACGTTATTTGGAGGCGTGCCCGCATGGCATGCCTCCAAATAACATCAGGCTGGGGGGTAAACCCAGCACTCTGTCACTAGCTGGGCTTTCCCCAGCCCTCTCCCAGCACTGAATGGATGATGCGCGCAGCATCCATTCAGCTACTCCGGCGTCCAGCACTGCCGCACAGCTGTGGCAGTGGGGGCCCCCAACCTCCCGATTTGACCACCCGTGGGCCACTTCAGCCCACAGGTGGAACAGTACTGTCCTGATGAAATCGGGATGTTGGGGAGGGGTGCGCCCTCTGTGGGGTGGAGCCCCTATTTGACCGCACTGGTTGAACACCCCAAGAGCCAGCCCTGCAGATACGTATCCCCTTCTTGTAATTGTCTAAATATCTCTTTAGTATACACCTCCTTACTAAGAACAGACCACCCCCCCCTTATCACATTGTTTGATGACTACACTCCTGTCTGTCTTAAGTGTCCTCATAGCTTCCCGTTCTTTTGTGGTTAAATTGTCTTTGCTTAATTTCTCTTCTTTTAATTTCTTCAGATCCTCAGTGACAACCTTCTCAAAACAGTCAATGAAACTCCCCTTAACGTGTGAAAAATGAGGACTTCTTACAGAATTTTCTATCTTCTGCTGAAACAGAGACAGACATCTCTTGATCTTTACTAGCAAAAAATTATTTACCGTAAGCTTCCTTACAAATTTCTTAGTATCTACATATACTTTAAAAGGATCCAAAGTGCAAGACGGAGCAAACTTCAGACCCTTACCAAGAAAACATTTTTCAGCTGTTTTTAAATCTTTATTAATTATGTTGAAAATCTAACTTTCTTTTTCATTAGGATTAGGAATTTTATTTTTGTTTTTGTCAGTCCTTGTTCTACTTTTTTCCCACCTTTCGTTCCCCTTGGTTTTTTTATTTTCTTCTTTTTATTGATATCTATTTTTTCAGAAATGATCCTCTCCTCCCTCCTTCTTAAAAAAGGATCAGTCCTGTATGGTCCCTTAACACACTGTATCTTTTTTTAGTGGAAGGTGGACTAGAAGGCTCATAAAATTGATTCCTTCTGAAGATTCTTCTCTTTCTAGGATACATCCAATTAGATTCTTGTCCTCTTTCATTATTATTATAAGTATATCTAGGTCTCCACTCTTTATAGTGTATGGGAGCTCTCTCCTGTTCATACCGCCCCCCTGTTCAGTATTTTCTAGAGTCTATAAAGGTATCTCTTATCTTTTTTCTCCAACGGGTTCTATTCTTGTCTGAGTAATTTTCAGTTGTTTGGTTAGAAGGCTTTCTGGAAGAATGATCACTCACATATCGTGACCTATTTTTTTTTTTTTCAGAGGAGTCCTAGTAAGATCCTCATAATCACTTTAATCTGTTGACACACCCAAGTTTCATGAAAGGTCAATCTTATTTTTATGTTGATATTTATCAATAAATTTAATAACCCTATTTTTGTAAAAGTCATGATCTTGTAATTTTTTTGTTTTTTAGTAATTAATTCTTATTGATTTTATGTTCTATTTCCTTTTCCAGGATAATGAACTTGGGTAGTTCCTTGAGTGGCTCGTGTATGGTATGGAGTACTGAAATCCTATCATTGATTCCTTTTAATTTATCCCTCTGCTCTTTTAAAATCAGTTCTATTAAAAAAAAGAACAGGTATTAAGCATGGAATTCCATTCTCCAGAAAATGATTCAGTACAATAATTAAAGGAAGGTGGTTTCTTAATTCTAAGACCCTTCAGGATTATTTTGTCTGCCAAATACTTTTCTAAAGTGGCCACATCCCACCACAATTTATTTTCTCTTAATAGTAAAACTTCCAGTCTCTCCATGGCTGTCTCCAAATTATTATCTGTAGTATCCTCCTGCTCTATGGAGAGAGTAAAACTGTCCTTCACTAAATTCTCTCTGTTCGTAAGATGAGAAAACATGATGCAGCCTATGTGGTAATCAAAGAGGGGTTAGAAACAGATATACAGTAGAAGTGAAAACCACACCAGCGCTCCTAGATGTGCAGCCCGAGAAGTTCCAAGTTGTACAGCAATGCAACAACAATAACAAAGAAAAGGATAGAGAGGAAATTCTCAGGGCTGTACTATGTTATCACATACAGTATATAGACAAAATTCATATGTTGCCCCCAGTTTATTGTTGAGAAGACTATGTATTCATATTGTTGTTTATTGCTTTATACACTATGTTTTTAGTGGATCATTTACTCTGGATGATGATGTCTCTTCCTGTTGAGTACATATATACACAGGTGACTACAGGCAGCCCTGAGGAAGAGTCCTTGAGACTTGAAATACATTGGAGGTGTTTTCTACTTACCTATGTATATCCTGACACTTTTTGGGATGCTTTGATTATCGAATCCGGCCGATAGAACCTTTTGTGACTGAGCCTGGAGATGAGGAGGGAAGTTTCCGGAGCCTCCCACTTATAAACATCCATTTCCATGCTCCTTCCATTAGGAGTTAACATGGTACGGTTCCAATTTGCACTATTTTCCTGGATAACTCCATACCCATCTTTTATCTGTTTTTATTTAGCTTAATTGGTCTGGTTATTTTTATGTGAAACTTGTTTTATTGTATATTTTGATGTGGCTAATTTTTATGAATTCTGCACTATGTGTTCTCCTCTCTACTCTTTTTTTGAGAATGTGTGCTCAGAGGAGGAATTATACTTCATGCAACATTGAAAAGACTGTCTAGTGAAGAACTTTCACGATTATGAACATTTCATATGAAGGCCCCACTTGTTAAAGGAGAAACTACATGAGATCGAACTAACATCTATAAAAAGGTTCTTCCTTGTTTGACTTTTTTGATTTTACACAACTTGAGTCAACATATGAATTTTATACAAGAAACAACAAAAAGTAATCCCCCAGCACACTGAATGAAATCAGCAATAAGATTTGAAAAACTACATGGTGGTAGATAATTTAGAGATCTCAGTTGCATATATTTGCAAAGATATGGCTAAGCCTCCGGGCCGCGTCACGGCATCTCTGATACTGGAGGTCCCTATCACTTGGTCAGAATCTGGGGTGCAGAACCTCAAAAAGGCCGGCGATAGCCAGCCCCCCCAGCGAAGCACACCAGTGAGAGACTAAAGTGTTAGTACAGGATTAAAGCAAAAACTATGTGTTAATAAGTGAAAGTTGTAATTAAAATGCTAAGAAAAATATATATACAATATAATAGAAAAAAATTATTTGAAGGTTTGAAAGTGCTAAATAAAGTGTTAATGTGTACCTCACCAGAGCAGCCCAGCCACACCAACCCCGAGGGGCACCGCACCCCAAACTCAACCCCAAAACTGATAACTATATCCAATTTGGGTAATAATTGCCCAATATAAGGCCACATGATAATTTTTTTCTATTATATTGTATATATATTTTTCTTAGCATTTTAATTACACCTTTCACTTATTAACACATAGCTTTTGCTTTAATCCCATACTAACACTTTAGTCTCTCACTGGTGTGCTTCTCTGGGGTGGCTGGCTATCGCCGGCCTTTTTGGGGTTCTGCACCCAAGATTCTGACCAAGTGATAGGGACCTCCAGTATCAGCGACGCCGTGACGTGGCCCGGAGGCTTAGCCATATCTTTGCAAATATATGCAACTGAGATCTCTGAATTATCTACCACCATGTAGTTTTTCAAATCTTATTGCTGATTTCATTCAGTGTGCTGGGGGATTACTTTTTGTTGTTTCTTGTATAAAATTCATATGTTGCCTCAAGTTGGGTAAAATCAAAAAAGTCAAACAAGGAAGGACCTTTTTATAGATGTTAGTTTGATCTCATGTAGTTTCTCCATTAAATTACACTATAGGAAGTTTCTTATATTGTATCAGAAAATAGCTGATAATAGAGATAGACAGTTTATGTTTAGCTGGACAATATATCTCAATACAATGTCAATAATTCTAGTTCCGAATAGGTATGGGTGCAATGAATAATGGGTAATGTAAAAAACTGTGCCTGTTTTATTTTCCTACTGTACATTCACAGGTACATCTTCAAACAACCTAAAATATCTGCATTCCTGAATATGTGGTAGACATGTGACCTCATACCCTATTGTTGCAGTCTCACTAAACAGCCCTTCTCGGCACTCCAGGTCCTGTGTGACTCTGCAGGGTGAATAAGATGCAAGTTTAAAGAAAAAGTCGCTAGACTGCACCCCCTACACTCAGTTCACTCATACTGGGTGTCTCGTGGTACATGGCGTATTGGGCCTTCGTGTATGAGGACACATCTTTATGTTTAAAAAAAATTGTTGCTGTTGATAATGAGTATAACATTTAGAATAATATATATCTGAGATCCTGATATAGGTAATAAGTAAGGATCAATTTCAGAGAACCAATCATCACCATCATAAAATCAACATACAATGATACTGAAGCAAAATAAATTAAAATAAAATAAATATGAAATAAAATAAACATTCAAACACACTGTGGTGGTATCAGTTTATAGTTCCTTTGGTGAATAGGTAGAGTATGTTAAATATCATTGTAATCATTAACAGAGTATTGCTGTTAAGGAAATAAGGAAAATTGGATTCACAGAGCAGGAACCAACCTAAACGGAGCAGATGGGTAAACTGGGAAATAAGCAGAGAAGGTTTACTTACAGACACAGGAATACTATATGAATACTCTGATAACTAGATAAACTAGGGAAGTCCAACAGGCCATGGTCAAGAGTTTGGAGAAGACAGTGATATATCAAAAGGACAAGCTAAAAGAGTTAAATAAGACCATGGACACAGGCAACAGACTAGACCGAGACAGGAACAAAACAAGGTTGGAAAAGAAAGGAAAAAGTCACCCAGACCTCTAGCGAGGTCTACAGCCAATAGTAGAAGGAGTACTCAGATGTCCCCAGAGCATGACACAGCACCAGAAATGCCAAAATTACAGTAGGACAATCTGAGTGAGAAAGAAATAGGTCAGAGAGATGTCAGATGGTAGCAAACAATTCAGAAAGAGTCGACACAAGTTAAATGGAACATGTAGAACGGGATGCACAAATTACAAGAAGAAAGACAAGGACTAAGACAAGGGCAGGGATAGAGACAGAAAGTCCAACTAAAGAGATGGCCATAGCATATTCAGATAACATCGATAACACAGAAAAGCTACAAAGCACCCCAGCACCCTCTAGTATTTAAGTAGGTTATAAATATGCCTGGAGGTTGCTGAGGTCCTAAGTTTAAAACCTTACACTTGTAATATGATTTTTTTGTGTCATTTGCGTACATAACAGATTCCTTATTACAAAATTAGGACAAATCACAGACCGAGCCACTGAAAACACAAGCATTTTAGACAAGTATTCACATCCCTTTCAGTTGGCACAATTCAGGACTGACCCGCAGAAATCGGGAATATTGGCAGGTATGCATTTGACGGTAGAGAAAATAGTGATTACACTAAAAACATAGCGCTCGCCCAATAAATATATTTGCATACATTTTTTTTTCAAAGTGTCTATTTAAACACCATTTGTGTTATTCACACAATTTAAGAGAAAGAATAGTCACCATAAATACTCTTTCAAATACCACAGTGCAGGATTGTTCAGTGACAGTTTGACTGGGGAAATCCCTTCATAATTGGTGTGGTTTAGATATATCCTCCTTTCATTCCTCCACATTCTGAAAGACAGTGCCTCCATTCTCTTTGTATCTCACAGTAACATTAATCGGGGAAGACACATAAAGAGGAAATAGTGCAGAAATCCTTTTTAAAGACAAGAATTTAATAACACATTGCACTTACAATAAATATAACGCGTTTCTGACCAATTGGTCCTTCCTCAGAAGCATAAGTCCTGGCTTCTATCAACATCCTAATATACTCCTCCTATTTACAGAGCATCTGCTGTTAATTGCCGCTAATCGGCATCTCCCGTTCCTCGCACGAGGCAACAAGTTATGGTTTCTATGCGCTGAAGGACTCCAGTGACCAGACTCTGGGTAACGGTGTGTGCCTGTTTATATGGATTTCTGGTATCCAAGCCATTATCCTACCACCCGTAATCTACATCTTGGGACTCCCAGGTGGGCAATCACCCACCTGGGAGCTGTGGAGCTGATTCAGACCCAGACGCTAAGAAGCGTTCGCTCATAGCTGCCGGTGGTTCGCATTGTGCGCATGTGTATGCATCGTAGTGCATGTGCACGAACTAGTGCGAAAGATCAAGATGCGTTTGCTCACCAAGCATAGACAGCCCAGCAGAGTGACAAGAGAGGCCGTTTGTGGGTGGTAAGAGGGGCTGGGCATTAGAAACAGGGGAGTGTATATGTGAACGCAAGCAAGCCTGACCGAAATAACACAGTTTCAGAGGCGTGCATAATTAACAGGCAGCGTCATAATGCACGTCACCTGGCTGTTTTTTACACTCAAGTGATCGTAGTGCTTGCTGTAGGGTATAGTCAACCTCAAGCGCTGCGTTCGCTTCCGATGGTAACCGACGTACCGATGCTTGCATACACTTCCTGGAGATGACGTCCATTAGTGGGCGTCTTAAGACAAACTGGTGGGGGCGTCTGCATACACGAAGTCATTGCACGCCCAGACATAGAGGGCGTGCTTATGCCTTGCCGTGCGATTGCCTGCCGTGCCGTCACTTAGCTGAATTTGCATACGCTGGGAGCGAAAGAGCGCATCTAGCGAGCGTATCTGAATGAGCTCCTGTGTGACACTGAGGAGTCATTTATACACTTTATGTGTCATTTTTATTGTAAGTGCAATGTGGTATTAAATTCTTCTCTTTAAAAAGGATTTCTGCAATATTTCCTCTTCCCTGATTAATGTTACTGTGAGGTACAAAGAGAAGGGAGGCACACTAGAAGTACAGATAAATACAGGGCCGTAGCTAGGGTAGTGCGGCCGGTGCCATCGCACAGGGCACCACAGGACAGGGGGCGCTGTTTGTGCCTATCAAATTTCTGTTTATTATAATTCTCACTTGTAGCTTCCTCTTATTTCATCCCCAGCATCTCCTGGCCTCCCCTATCTCTTCCCTGGCCCTTCCACATGAAGCCATGGTCCTTTTTTGGGTGCATCATGTCACTTTGAAAAATGAGGGGGGCGCCAATGCTCTTTCTGACACAGGGAACCAAAAAGTTTAGTTACGGCTCTGGATAAATATGTCCACTTACTACAGCTGAGCCTATTTAGTTTTTCATTCCAGTATGCAGCCTCTTACTAATGAAAGAACTATTGTACTTATGTATATGTACTAACAATTACAAAACTATTATGACACCATCTGTCATGTTGTTTTTATCTCAGATTTAGCTCCTGCAGGCAACAAGAGAAAGCTTCTGCCTCAGAAGTATGAGGAAAAGCTGTATGTTATCTTAAGCTTTGTCATATAGGTGCGTGCTGACCTGTACTTGCATTATTCTTTGACTTGGAACTCCCCAGCACTATATTATATATAGCATCCTACTGTATTCATCACTTTGTGACTCATGCTTTGCTGTATGCATGTGCGTCACAAAAATAAGCTCTAAAAGCGTAAAAATTGTGTATTTACATCATATACTAAGTTGTCAGCATCTCAAGATGCATTAGTTATGTATGCACCAGGATTATGTCAGGCCACGGAAATTGTTCAGATCTTACACTCTGCGATGAAAAGGCATTATAACTCAAATTTAAAAAAAAATCATGACATGTAATTAGTTGAGGAGGTGTTCAAGAACGGGAGAGACATGCTACTAGAATATAAATAAAATAGTGAAATATTGGGCATTGCAGTGGAGAATGGAAGGGATATGTGAGGCAACGGGGTGAAATAGGTATGGTCGAGAGTAGTGGGGGTGGTTTGTGTGTGAACCAAAAATAAATACTGCTCAAATGTAAATAGGTAACAATGCTTTATTAGATTTATAGGCAGCTTTAGAGTCACAGTGCTCTTGATTCAGGTAAAATCCTTTAGGGATTACCCTTAAATTGTATACCAGTATATTCCCACTTATTGATGAGGACCTTTGAAGATGAGGATAGGGTCATTCTTTAGGAACCCTATTAGTACCCTCTTAGTATAGCCTAGCTATATTCCTATTATTGTGACAAGTGGTCACTAATGTGGTGACTTGTGGCCACTGATGTAGTGATGGGTGAATCAGTGCCTGGGCCTAAGGCCCACGTTCACAGATGGGGAGCTGTTTAAGTGACCTGGGCCTAATGTCGAAGCTCACTAAAGGGGCATTGTTCATGTGGTCTGGGGCTAATACCCAGGCTTATTGATGGGGGCACAGGTCTGGTGCTCGCCTAACTAACACAGAGTGACCTGGGCCTAATGCCCAGAGTCACTTATAGGGGCTCAGGCCTTGTGCCTGCCTTATGGCTGCCACAGGCCTGAGGCCTGAATTTGCCCATGGGCCTACTGCCCGACAACCCTGGTGGTCTAGGGGGATTAATAGTTAAATATTAGTGGCCTAAGACCGCCTACCAGTATCGCAGGGAGAGGCTGTGGTTGGGGAGCTTTGTTTAGCTCTTTTGCATTCCACCACTGCAGTCTTCTCTGGTCCTCAGCTTCAGTCTTCTACCGATCACCCGTCCTGGCCAGCGACACCGTCTCTTCTTCTCTTTATCTAGCTGGAGTGGCTCATCTTCATTCTTCCGCTGGTGCTCCTTTCTTGGCTGGTTCTTCCTTCTACTTTTCTTCTGGAGGTCTTCTCTCCTCCCTCTCTGCCACCAAACTGTCTACCCACTGCTTGCGCTAGCTAAATAAAGCTATTTGTCATTATGTATAATTTTTTCTTTATGCTTTTCTGCTGTTTTAATAACTCTATTGGGCTATACTGTAGGTATGATACTGCTATTCGCTATTTGATATGCCAATCATCAAAACATACAACACGATAGGCTCATGTGTGTTTTTTTCAGCCTGACAATGTTATTGGCTGATTGACCTGCCACTCATTGAAACATTTAATCTGATTGGCTCAGTATTGCTACTTCAGCCTGGACTGAGACACTAGCAGGCTAGGTTGACATCTGTTGAACAAGCCCTGCTGACTAAGTGTGAAACACGCATCCAGCTTTATTTCCCATAGGCGCCAACGGGACTTCATCCTGTTTGGCATTTGGGAGAAACTACGCAGATACCATTAATCCAGCACTATATAGGTATTTCCCATCTCCTAACTAGTCACCCTCTCATCTGGTTTGACGGAGGTAAAAACCCTGCAATACGTGGTATTAGGGAATTCGCCAGTTAACTGCTCTGCAGACAGCAGAGGTGACCTTTCTTTCTTCTATCTTGTAAAGCTGTGTGTCCAACCCTTTAAACTGCCTGTTCACTGCTTATGGCACATATCCAGTATTGGGGACCCTGACCTCGACTATACAATTCTCTCTTCTTTCTCTATCCAGACCACATTTACATTGTTTTGCGTAATACAGAAACGTCTGTACCTCATAATTTATGTTTTTGACATACTGATTTATGAGTCATAAAGAAAAATAACTATACTGTGGCAATACACCTTGCTGTTCTGTTTAATTGTGCATTCCTCACAATCATTGAGGTTTGTATGTAAATTGTTTTATCAGTTTCTGTGCACTTTAAATGATGCAATTAAAGAGTGATAATCCTCTACTAGTATGTACTATTGTGAAATGATACTCTATATCTTTGCAGCACAATGTATGTGCTGATTATATTATATTATCTCATGCACCATTTCATGTTTTGGCGTTATATGTATTTAACTATTCTCTATTTGCTCTCTAAATGCCTGTTGCATTGATACCATCTTTCAGTTAATTTTTTGCAACACCACAGTCTTTTCTCTGTTTATGGCCAATATATACTCTTTCTCTCTCATTCAACTTAAATATAGAATTACATCATTGGTCATAATATATCAGAGTGAGGAAGAACTACAGAGTGTTACATTCTACTATTTGTACATCGCTTGTAGCACCCATAATTTACTTACCTCTCTGTAAAAACGTCTGGAAAATGGCTGCATTTTCCCATCATTTGCACATGCGCAGTACAGGGAAAATGGCCGCCGTGGCCATTTTCCTGGTGACCTGTGCATGCACTGTAGACTCTGGGCACACTCTAGTGCCCAGAGTCTATAACTACGGTGCTGGCTGCACACAGGGACAGATTCAGAGCCGGACGCTATTTGCGGACAGTCGTTCAGGAAAAGGGGGTGGCTATTCAAATGAACCGTTCACTCTTTGCGGTCTGTTGACGCCTCCATGTCTGAATGAGCGAACAAAACTTGCGGTCGTTTTTTGGATAACTACGCCCCCTGGCCGCTCGCATCCTACGTCATGTCTGCTATTTATTAGATTAATCGAGTACATCGACCAGCGTATGAACTGCTCGCTATTCTTGTGGTTGGTTTTTCCTACCACAATCTTGCCAGCAGTTCTGACTATAAAATAACCCAGTGACGTGGTCAATGACGCTGCTGTATTAATTATGCACACCCATAAAACGCCCGTTTTGACCTTTAAGCACGCCTGCGTTCTGATCTCCACTCCCCGTTTTCAAGCACCTTCCCCGTTACCACCCACATACGCCTCCTCCTGTCACTCAAAATAGCAGGCATTCGCTATTTAGTGAACAAACGATTTTCGGTCGCATTGAATGGTTCACGCATGCGTATTAAAATCCGTACACATGCACAGTTGGGCAAACATCGCTCGGAACGAACGAGCGGCCGCTTACGAGCGGCTCTGAATCAGGCCCACAGCTCAGAGTGCTGCCGGCTGCTGAACGGAGAGAAGAGGGCCCATGACGGAGACTGCACACGGGCCCCCTCCTCACTAGAAACGCCCCTGCATAGACTGTGACCCATTTTGTGAATTTTCTTAATATGTTTTTGAGCCATCTCATTAACGGATATTGGATCAAACTAATACCTATATCTGCTGGATATTTGATTTTTCTATCTTAGGAATTAATAAGAAGGGCTTAATTGGTGCCTTATTCCATATACATGATATATATTTTTTCTCCTGCCATTTTCTCACAGGTTTATGTTCTGTGAGACTATATTATGTTATTTATCTTAGTATTTTCACCTAGCTTGGTGATTTTGTTCCAATAAGCCTGTACTGACACTCATAAATCTGTATGTGTGTTTTGTTTCTTTTCTTTCTGAATTGGACACATCAACCAGTATTTATAAACAAGGTTGGTGCTTGTATATTTGTGTATAATATATTTGTATTATTTTTAATACTTGAATCTAAAGGAGCGAGTTTCTACAAAGAATGTTCACTGGGCCAAATGTGTCCAAATATATTTAATTTTTTATTTGTATAGATCAAAAGTTATGTTTTAATTAACTATTATTTTTTCATACGAGTCTTATATGTTTTTTTGAAGTTGTGCCTCCAAAAAGGGTTCTTCCTTCTTGATGTCCTTACAGGGCTCTTCTCTCAGTTTTCCTGTGAGGATATCCTAGGTGTATCTGATTACATTTCTGTTAACCTTGGGGAGCACCACCAACGATTATTATTGTACATGTGGGACCTTTGTCCGTATATTTCACTAATAGTTGGTTCTTTAAATTCTGACTATCCAGATATATATGATTAGCCCTAATTGAACTAGTTAGGCTACTTAAGTGGTGGTAAATGCCTGCTATTAGTGTCTTGGTAAAAGTGTGGAAGAATGGCATAAAGCAGTGTTTTTTGGAGCAAATTAGTAGTTCCATCAAATTTGGGGTGCTTGAAAATGGGTACTAGCATATTTTAATGTCTCGAAAGTGTAGTTTTAGAAAAATTTAAATTCTTCCATCATACAAGCACCTGCAACCCAAAAACACTTGGTCCCTTCTTAGAGCACCCCCAGAAGCTTATTTTGCTAGGTTTTGAAGTTGTCCCCCCACTTTTTTCATCTTCACCCCAAATTTCAAAGGTGTTTGTGGGGTGTTTCTGCAATTTGTTTTATTCTTTTTTGGGTGAATTGTAAATTGTGGGGGTGTACCAAGGGTTTCGAGTGGTTTCCCAACATCTCCACCCCAAAATATAGATTTGACACTTTTTTTTCACCTGCTATTCTGTGGAGAACAAGTTTCACCAATTTCAGTTCATTGACTTTTCGCATAGGCGAAAATGGACTGGAATTGAAAACGGAGATAAATTTTCAGGTGAAATTTTTGCAAAAAAACTCGCAAAAACAGCTTTTTGCTCCGAATTTAATACAACCCATAGGCTGATGCCCTTTCCTGAAGTTTTCTTCCTATTCAGCAGTCTACTATCTCTGACAAACCTTTCAGTCGGAAGCTCCTTCTGAAAAACCTCCAGGATTATTATTTGTTCCAGAAAGTCCTGGTGGACTTTCATTCCAGCAAAGCTGCAGGTCATCCAGGTATTTCCAAAACTCTGGATTTACTCTCCCGTTCTGTGTGGTGGCCATCATTGTCCCAAGATACACCCATAGGTGTATGCTACGCATGTAGAAAAATGGGACATATAGCCAGATATTGCGCACATCGGCATATGAAAGGGAGATACAGTGACATGCACGTACACATAGTCAGGACAATAGGTGGGTCATACAATCCATGTATAATGGGGCTTAGACTTTGACGAAGTTGATGAATGCATTTTGCATGCACGCCAGCGACATTGTGCATACACTCATAAACGATGCACACTAAGACCGATCCTGAGTGCATGCACCATATGGTCAGGCAGGTTGAGTGAAGGTTTGGTTAAAGATTAGGCCACACCCAGTTGCTACTACCAGTACAGTTAATTAGTAGGTCTGGTAAGGAGCCAAAAGTGGAAATTAACATTGCGTGGAGTAAACAAACTTTCCTAGTAATTATGGTTGTGGCTAGAACTGTGTAAACCTATCCTTTGAACTTATCTCTTACCAGGGAAACTATTTTGGCTGTTGGGGTAACAGTCGAGATGACCATCACCCTTTGATTGCATTGACAAAAGTTACAATTCCCTGTAGTACACAATCCAGCTGTCATACTGATGCAAATCCCTCCTTCTGCTACCCATTCCACTGTAATTGATTTCTGTTCTGCTTTTTTCAGTTTCTCTACCCCCTGACTGCCAGTACCCTTTTACTTTTACCTATCATGGGGTACAATATACTTGGACACAGTTACCTCAGGGGTTCATAGACAGCCCTAATATATTTTCTCAAGCCTTGCATGACTGTTGCATGATTGTTTTCAGTCTTCTCAGCCTACATGTGGTTCTGTTGATTATTTATTGTTGTGTTCAGACTCATTTGAATCTTCCCTGACCAACACTAATCTTCTGACATTGCATCTTTCAGAAACAGGTCACAATGTTTCTAAGGATAATTTACAGCTGTGCCAGATAAAATACTTAGGACAATGTCTAACCCAGAGACTATGACAACTGTCACCCAGCAGAGTACAGGCTATACTAGACATGACCCTGCTACAAAACCAGCAGCAAGTGCAAAAGATTTCTGGGTATGTGTTGTATTGTAGGCAGTAGATCCCACAATCTCTAATCTGATGCTAATATCTAATCTGTCCTCTACCAAGCCTGATCAAGTGCAACAGAAAATGGAACAGGCTTTCTTAGCACTCAAGAAAAGTCTGACATGATCTCCTGCTTTGGGAATACCAGACTATGGAAAGCCATTTGACCTATTCTGTATGGAAAGTGCTAGTTGTCCTCACACAATGACATGGTAATGGTAACAGCAAACATCACTATCACAAGATGTAACACTTTGAATCCTGCATAAGGCACAAAGGCTGAATGGTGAGGACAGAAATTTAAAAGAAACTAGCTGAAGTGCCTGGCATTGTCAATGTTTAAATATTCAAGATATTAAGTTTTATTATGTGATGTCATCCAAATACACTACCATTCAAAAGTTTGGGGTCACTTAGAAATTTCCTTATTTTGTAAAGAAAAGCACTGTTTTTTTTCAATGAAGATAACATTAAATTAATCAGACATACACTCTATATATTGTTAATGTGGTAAATGACTATACTAGTTGCAAACATCTGGTTTTTAAAGGAAAATCTACATAGGTGTATAGAGGCCCATTTCCAGCAACGAACACCCCAGCGTTCTAATGGTACACTGTGTTTGCTAAGCGCGTTAGAAGACTAATGGATGATTAGAAAACCCTTGAAAACCCTTGTGCAATTATGTTAGCACAGCTGAAAATGGGTTTTTCTCATTAGAGAAGCTATAAAACTGGCCTTCCTTTGAGCTAGTTGAGTATCTGGAGCGTCACATTTGTGGGTTCGATTATACTCTCCAAATGGCCAGAAAAAGAGAACTTTCATGTGAAACTCAACAGTCTATTCCTGTTCTTAGAAATGGAGGCTATTCCATGCGAGAGATTACCTAGAAACTGAACATTTCCTACAACAGTGTATATACTACTCCCTTTAGAGAACAGCACAAACAGGCTCTAACCAGAGTAGAAGGAGAAGTGGGAGGCCCCGGTGCACAACTGTGCAAGAAGACAAGTACATTAGAGTCTCTAGTTTGAGAAATAGATGCCTCACAAGTCCTTAACTGGCAGCTTCATTAAATGGTACCTGCAAAATGCCAGTGTCAACGTCTACAGTGAAGAAGCGACTCCGGGATACTGGCCTTCTAGGCAGAGTGGCAAAGAAAAAGCCATATCTGAGAATGGCCAATAAAAGGAAAAGATTAAAAGATTAATATGGGCAAAAGAACACAGACATTGGACAGAGGAAAATTGGAAAAAAGTGTTTTGGACAGACGAATCGAAGTTTGAGGTGTTTTGGATCACAAAGAAGAACATTAGTGAGATGCAGAACAAGTGAAAAGATGCTGAAAGAATGCCTGACACCATCTGTCAAGCATGGTGGAGGTAATGTGATGTTATGGGGCTGCTTTGGTGCTGGTAAAGTGGGAGATTTGTACAAGGTAAAAGGGATTTTGAATTAGGAAGGCTATCACTCCATTTTGCAATGCCAGGACATACCCTGTGGACAGCGCTTGATTGGAGCCAATATCCACCTCCAACAGGATAATGACCCAATGCACACCTCCAAATTAGGCAAGAACTATTTAAGGAAGAAGCAGGCAGCTGGTATTCTGTCTGTAATGGAGTGGCCAGTGCAGTCACCAGATCTTAACTCCATTGAGCTGTTGTGGGAGCAGCTAGACCGTATGGTATGCAAGAAGTGCCCATCAAGCCAATCCAACTTGTTGGGAGGTGCTACAGGAAGCGTGGGGTGAATTTTCTTCAGATTACCTCTACAAATTAACAGCTAGAATGCCAAAGGTCTGCTTTGCTGTAATTGCTGCAAAAGGAGCATTATTTGACAAAAGCAAAGTTTCAAGGACAAAATTATTATTTTAAATAAAAATCATTATTTCTAACCTTGCCAATGTCTTGACTATATGTTCTATTCATTTTGCAACTCATTTGATAAATAAAAGTCAGTTTTCATGTAAAACACGAAATTGTCTGGGTGACTCTAAACTTTTGAACAGTAGTGTACATCCAGTGGAAGGCCCAGAACAGGCTCCCCTGGTCAAAGTTCTGACAGATGCACTCTGCCATGAGGTACAACCAGGACCCCAACCACTCCATTAGGCAACCAAGACAAATTGTCACCCTTCTGTGAAGTTTTCATCCAAATGCATCTAGTAGAAGAACCATAACAGCAAAACAGCCTCCCCGGGTCAAAGTACTGCCCAGCGTACATCAACGGGAAGTCCAACCTGGACCTCAGCCCCCTAGTATGTCTGTTAAGTTTTCATCCAAATTATGTGATGTTTTCCAAATCCATTCAGTGGAAGGGCCAGAACAGGCTCCCTGAGTCAAAGTTCTGCCCGGTGTACTCTGTCATAAGGTCTGACCAGGATCCCAACCACTTCATTAGGCATCTCAGACCAATTGCCACTCCTCTGTGAAGATTTCATCCAAATCCATTCAGTGAAAGGCCCAGAACAGGCTTCTCAGGTCAAAGTTCTGCCCAGCATAGACCAACAGTGGGTCCAACCAGGACTTCAACCCCCTAGTATGTTGTGTTATGGGACCCAATGTTACCACTCTGAGGTTTTCATCCAAATCCATCCAGTTGGAAGCTCAAAACAGGCTCCCTGGGTCAAATTCTGCCCAGCATACACCAACAGGAATTCCGACTGGACCCTAACCCCCCTTAAAACCTAGACAGGATCCAAATGAACCACCTCACTTTGGGTTCATCCCAATTGGTGAAGGGGTGTCCAGATGCATAACCGGACAAACAGACTAATGCATTTTATATATAAGATGCATTTTGACATTTGTTCAGGTTAGCATGACTCTATGGAGTATCTAAATCAGACATTCACAGCAAGACCTTCTATCATCAACTTCCCTTTAGTTGACACGGGCATAACATTGACAGGAACTGTCACAGATACAGGAGTCTTGTGCACTGGATATGCTGTAGTTGATGACAGAGGCACCATTGAGGCCAAACCATTAGGACCGCCACACTCAGCACAAATTGCAGGCCTAATAGCACTTGAAAGAGCCTGCGAGTTAGCAGAAAGGAAATTGGTAAACATCTACAATTATTCCAGGTATGCCTTTGTGGTGGTCCATGACTTTCGGGCACTGTGGCTCCTGAAAAACTTTTTGACAGCAACAGGCATGGCCATAGCACACGGACAACATATGCAAGGACTACTGACAGCCATACAGTTACTGCAGGCAGTAGCTGTCATCAAATGCCAAGCACACACACACAACACTGACCCAGTATTTATGGGCAACAGAAGAGCAGATGAGGCTGCAAAGAAACATAGAGACTGACACTGATGATTACTCAAATTAATTGCTGTTATTTTAAGCTCGCAGAATGAACAGACTAACCAGAATGCAAGAAATGTATATCCCACAGGAAAAGGCCCTCTGAAAATTGAAGCAATGTAGCTAGAAAAGATAGAACAGGTATGCAGTAGCTCCGAAAGAAGCATACTTTCCGAGCAGACTACGTTACTGTGCCCAGACGCATTGCCACTAGTCCTTACAGAACCACTCCTAGACCACCTCTTAACCTTTCACCAAGTGAGATATTTTTTGGTCACAACTGTACTCAATGGTAGATCCCCAGGATGATTTAAATTGTAACAGTTAAGTGACAGTCCAGTATCTCATTAAAATTAGCAAACAGCTAAGACAGTAGCAGAAATGTTTAAAACTGCTTTCTCCAGATATGTTAGGAATTGATATTGAACCTGAAGAAAATGTAATGATTCAAAACTTTTTGTGCGCAGGTTGTATAGTAGACCATTGGGAAGGGCCATATCAAGTGTTGATGATTAGCACCAGATCCTTCAACATCACTGTTTCTCGTGAGCATGTTTCAAGAGACTTGAGTAGCCTCCACCGAAAATAGACTGATTCTATTACTCTACCATGGACCATCATTTTTCTTTTTTTTTCATTTTCTTTCTATTTTTCTTTTATACAGTACCCCGTATTTCTGTGATAATGCAAAGTCATGGAAATGGTTTTGGGGATGAGACTGCTGATGTAGAGATGGAGGATGAATTGGTAGTTCACTCTACTAAACTCAAGGATCAATAAATGATCTGCCCACCCTGGAGTTTGGAGGCAATGTGAGGGGTTATTGTCTTAAGAAAGCTGCATTTGTAAATATTGTGGCCCTGCAATAGAAGAAAGGTACATCCAGCTGTATCAGTCTAACAGTACTTTGATTTTGACAGAGTACCAAGAATACTTTCATGCTTTAGTGGTAAGGGTTTTAAATCAGAGTGATTGCTGGGTGTGTACCCATGTACCTAGGGACAACATAATGTAGAATTAGTCCCCATTCAATCTTGGAAATTCTTGAATTACAGGAGGGAAAGCCAACAGATGGAAAGTATAATGTTACTAAATCCTCTTGTTTGAAACTTTGTCAATACTCAGTAGACATGTCCTTGATATGTATAAATTTCACCAACACCAAGAAACCTGGGTATTGGGAAGTAGTGTGGCTCAATAAGACAATTTCCTTTTCCAGGATGACTGATGGGAAACCAATTGATATCAACAGGCTAAATCTTATCATATAGTACATCTGATTTCAAGAGAACAGGATACATGAGTAAGCCTAGAAAAGTGTCTGTTGGCAAAGTGCAAATCTCATACTGTCTAGTGACTATCCAGGCAAATACTTGTTTTGAACAGATTGGAACTTTGGGCTTGGGTAGATTTACTAGAACTTTATGCAGCATTATTCTAGGTTACTCTGTATCATATAATTTCCCCAAGTAGGTGTATTATGTCTGCGGGTGTAAAACCTGTAAATGGTTAACTCTGAACTCCAATGGAGTATGTTTCCTATGAAGAATAATCCCAAATTCATGATTTTATCATGTGAAAAGAAGTTCAGTGTTTAAAGATCTACCCCACCTCCATAGGTACACACAGTCTGAACACGTTTTTTTTCAACATATTTTTATTGAAGCATAACATAATAAAACAATTATAAGAAAGGTTACAATAATAGTATCACAAAATAAACATGGATACAGCAATTGGAAACAATAACTTATTTGAGCATACTATGGCGTAAAGGCAGAACACAAATGTAGTGAAGAAAGAAAATTAAAGGTACAAGACACAGATAATATGGTTCAAATAGTAGCTACACAGCAAACATGTAACAATTGAAAGGAGCACTAAAGAGCCAATGCACAGAATCATAGTAATAACGGGAACTAGATAAAACACATATGCTTCAATTTTTCTAATTTATCCTATCTAAAAAAAAGATAGCCAGGTAGAACTTGAACAAAAACTACTGTATAAAGAAAAGTACTGGCATGTAAGAGGGAAAATACAACACATTAGAGTTGGAGGGTCTTAATCCTTCTTAGTCAATGCAACTGGGTCATTAGATAAAGGTAACTGACATAGTGTATGGGGTATGTAGAGAACACAAAGGTTGTTCATGTGATGAAACCAAGGAGTCCTTGAGAAAAAACCAATGTATAAATGAGCAGGCGTGATCATCTGATATACAATATCAGCATCTCTGCAGAAACTGTAATAGCTGAAAAGCAGAAGTGAAAAAATTAGGGCTTTTAGATATTACTCATATCCCTCTGGGAAAGATATTGGGATCTCTCCAACCTTACTGCTCCCATCCCATTATGCAAGTTCAGTGCCACAGAGAGAGGATGCCCCTGTGATCCAACTACCCTGGAAAGCAGTCAGAGCCTAGGACAACACTAGAAAGCACATTGCAGTGGTAAAGGGATGGGGCAGTAATGAGTTGTCAACCCCTTCAGCACAAACTAGTGCCAGGGTAATAGGTTTAGACACCAAACGTGGGGAAAGAGGAACGCCAACGACAGATTTGCCTCTCCCCTGTGGTGGATATACAGGACAGGATTGAGAATCAATCAGTTGACCTGGGCACAATCCAAAGTAGAAAATAGGTGATTAAATCTGTCTTCCAATTAGAGCATCAATAGGTCCCACACCTCTATTGCTAATTGTGTGGCAAATGCAGTAGCTTTAGGCATTGGTAAAACAACCCATATCACTGGTAAAGTAGAGGGGTGAGGGAGAGTGCCATTTTCTAACTGGAGAAACTATTGTGGGTCCATGGCATTGCGAAGTGCAAGAAACAAAACCCTAAGTGAAAGGTTAAACCTGTAACTAGGAAAATCAGTTACTTAATGGACACAGTAAATAGGTCTTATAGGAAAATAGTTATAGTACAAATACAATAAAAATATATAGCAGTGTCTAACACATACAGTTATAGTATAGTATGCAAATGTAGAAAAGATACAAAACAGTACAATTACAAAAACAAAAAGCAGTAGAACATCAAGGGGAATAAACAGTAAACAATATTTATAGAGGCATCATATTTGAAATTCTGAGAAATTACGCAATGCCGAAAAAGGACCTAATCAATGGACAAGAAGATCAGGGCAGTGACAACCAACGTGGCGAGCAGCAAGATGTTGGACATATTACACAGTTCTCTGCAGTTCACTGTCTGAACAGCAAAATATTACTATCAGGCAGGGTGTCGATAGACACTCACTCAAGGCAATCCAACCAAAGGCACCAGGTACAGAAGGAGAAAAGCAGGGGCTGCACGTAATGCAGATAAGGCCAGGCAGGTGGACCATCGGGCAGCAGGTGAGCAAGCTCTGTTCCCAGAGGAGACACCAGAAATGACAACTTCAGCAGGATAATCAGGGATGCTGTAGATCAGCAGCACAGTGAAGTCCCACAACAATCAAGGGACTGGTGAAGCCAGTGGTTCAGACATGTGATCTGCAATGTCACAGCAGAGGGTGGCATCCTGTGTGACTGTAATGGAAGCACTCAGCAGAGCCATCGGCATGATAGAACTGCCCAGTGGAAAACAGCAGTACCGCAATCAGAAATTGAGGTAGAGACAGGACTCCGGTGCTCCTCAACTGCAAGGCAGAACCCTCCCAGAGCTGAAAGCAGCAAATCAGTCCACCAAGGAAACCCCCAGTCACACCAGAGATCACCAGAGTGGACACGGTCCAAGCCAAGGACAAAGAACTATCACAGCACAGGGGCCTCCAGCACAGTAGAGGTGGATTGCTCCCAATCCCATTTCCAAGATTTTGCCCATGCTGCTCCCTATCTTTGAAACTCTCTCCCTATCAATCTCTCCATCTCTCTACAAATCTTCAAATGGGCTTTTAAGACCCACTTCTTCATCAAGGTCTTTCAGCTCTCATCCTAACCAACTACTTCATGCTCTTTCCTCCCTGTATACCCCATCTGTGTCACACCTGTTTGTCTGCCCCTCCCCTTTAGAATGTAAGCACTCACGAGCAGGGCCCTCTTCCCTCATGTGCTTCTTCTTATACTTTCTTCTACTCCTTACTTCCACAATGGCATCTAACACTTGATTGCTGACTCCATGCTGTTTATTTTGAGTGTTATGATCACTAATGCAGCAATGTGTATAAATCATTTCCTTGTCCTGTATTGTATTGTACTGTAAGTCACTGGTTTCTTGTTCACTTATTTGTTTATGTACTTTGTAAGGCGCTGCAGAACATTTGCGCCCATATAAATAAAGGATAATAATAATAATAATAATTGCCTAGGGCTATGTGGTAAGATCAGCTCTCCCAGTTATATCTCCAATGCAGGAGAAAACGTGGCAGGACAGGTCACTGTGGTGGGCCCAACTTTTGGGCTGGACTCTGGTGGAAGACAGTTTGGCTCCATGAAGCAGCCCCAGGGTGCAAGAGGAGGAAATGTTAGAGGCATTGATACACCCCCTGGTAGCAAATACCAGTATTAGCACCAGGGATGAGACTAGCTAGACTAGCTAAAACACAGAGTCGGTCTAAAATGCGGCTATACTCATCGCCCTGTCTACCAGAAGACTATGAACAGAGATTTAAAAGAAGCATCGTACCTGGGGAGGAACCCCTAGCTACAGTACTAATTAATAACACAGTCTACAGTGTTTCAGTTTCTGGTAGCATTGGACAAAACCAGGACTTCCTGGGGAACCCTAATTTTAATTATATACAAGTTCTGGCAAGATTAATTCATAACATAACTGAAATGTATGATGACATGTTCAGGTATACGGGAAAGGAGCTGCAGGCTTATAAGAAAGAATTAGTACAACATATAATGGTTCTCAACTATTTGACAGCTGTCACTGGAGGATACTGTGTAACCTTAGTAACACAGTTTGGTGTGAAGTGTTGCATCACTAACAATACCAATGACCCTAAGGAAATAACTGATCATAAAATGGATGAGATCTTACAGCTAAAATGGGAGAGCACATAATTTTTATCTTTCTGCAGTGGGCAAAAAGTTGGTAGATTGGGTCTCATGGTTAAATCCTGTGAATTGGTTCTCAGGATTTGGTGATTGGGTGATAGTAGTTCCTTATTCTTTATATTTAATGGCCTGTTAATAATTTATACATATTATAGATGTGTTCCTGCTCTACTGAAGTGTGGAAAAAGAGTAACAATAGTAACAATTGAAAATAATACAGCTGATAGTAGGGCTATGATACTGATAGTGGCTAATAATCCTGACACCTATTTTAATCCCAATGCCGGAATCCAGAGGGATGCCATCCCAAATAAGGTGAGTCCAGAGCATCTTAGGAGTGTTAGGTTTAGGCAGCATACCAGAGTTAGGTTTTGGGGGGGTGGTTAGGGTTAGGCCCCACTGGGGGGGGTTAGGCACTAAGGCGGGAGGGTTAGCTTTAGGCATGAAGGGGGAGACTTAGGTTTAGGCACTAATGGGGAGGGTTAGGGTTAGGCTACAAGAAGGGAGGGTTAGGGGAAGTAGTGGGGAGGGGAAGTATACTTACCTGACCCCTGTCAGGATACCGACTATCGGGATGCCACTGTCTGTATTTTTACAGGGCGTATCCCGACTCTCGGTTTTACATACCGATTTCCATTTTTGGGGCATGTATCTGCTTACATCTATGATCCAGTATGTAGAAAACATGGCACCAGCATCTCAGTTCCCTTGCCATCATGACCTACCATAGGGTTACTTACATGGTCGATTATCGAAGGATCTACGACCACTGCACATCTGTACACAGTTGCTTAGATCTGCGAGGCCACAAGTGGGCGTCTCATTTCCAGATGGCTATAGCATTAGTATATTTTTGCACAGCACCTGTGTACAAAAATCGCAACTGCTAATCCATTAATGTCCATATCTTAATCAGGTCCACAGAGCGGAAACCTGAGGCTAAACATGTTTGTGTTCAGGAAAGTCCTGATTCTAACAAAGAGAAACTATCTACCAATTAACAGATATTTGAAAAGATAACTATGAAGTATGGTGCGCAAAACCTGCTGCCCTGTCAGGTGGCGCTGGATATACAAATATAGAGGTACAAATCAAATTATATAGATATAGAACTTAGGGCCTGATTCAGACCCGGTCGCAAGTGCTGATCGCTCGCAACCGGGTCGATGGTGGCCAAGAGCGCATGCTAGTCACGAGGAGGGTAAAATGATGCGTCTCAGACTATCCAGCTCATGCTGCTAGCAGGAGGCTCTCTGCTGTTCAGTTCAAGTTACCTGAATCAATTCTGTTCCTGGCTTCATGTTGCCTCACAGGCTAGTCTGTACCCTTGCAATTCCTGCTCTTTCAGGACTATAAAGTTGTATTCTAATAAGACAGTAATGGTAAGGAAAGCAGGATTTACCATATGGTGATAAATTACCAGAATATTCTGGGGAACGATTGAAAGAAACCTTTGTATGCAGATTACAGCATCCATATCACGTGAGTAGGGTACGCATCATTTAACCCTCATCTTTGGAATACTGAGTGGGCTGGAGGGATAAAGAAACCTTTATGGGAATATAACCACTCATTTGAATGTGAGTCGGGGTACGCACTTATTATACCCGATCAACTGACAGGATTACACCATTTTTCATCTTTATTATATAGAGATTACCAGGAACATTATATCAGATCTGTAAGACAGTCTCTTTCCTGCATTTATTGTTTTACATGTACCATACGGATAACCTCGGGAGACTTTGAGGATTCTACATATAAAGTGACATATGTCAGAATCTCCTATTCAGGAAAAGGATTAAGTACTATATCATTGATTTGTACCTCTATATTTGTATATCCAGCGCCACCCGACAGCACAATAACTTTCTTTGTCACGTATCTACCAATTAACCACTGTGTTCCTCGATGGATCTGACCCCCTGTCCTATAGGAGACTGACCTGTGTTCCTGAAACCTTATGTTTGCAATGATGTAATTTATGACCCCATCCCTATGTATAAATTGTACTACTCTGACCTGTTGGATGGCAGAGTGTCCTAGAGATGCCCCTGTGCTAGACTAGCAGTGCATGCTAGTCTTCATGTTTCCCTTATAACTGCATCTGATCATTCTTGTAAAATGTGATTGCTTTGTGTGTGCGATCCCCTCGCATTCTAATAAATAGTTTTTGTGCATTGGAACCACAACAATCGAGTCAGACAATCACTTATTTGCCTTTGATATTATACTTTCTGCTGCTTCTATACAGGGTATCTGCTAACATTAATACATACTGAGGCTCATTAGGAACTGTACGTATGTCTGTGACTTTGTTTGGCATGAATGCAAAATTACTCAAATGTGAACATTCTGATTTTTCCATATGTTACACTTTCAACTCCATCCGCCTGGAGAGCCGAATGGTGGAGTGAAGGGAAGGGCATATGTAGGCCAAGTACATTATGGTCATGTTCTCATAATTGTGACTCAAATATGTGAAAGTTGAACACCTCCTCCTTCGCTGTAACTAGGGTAGTGCGACTTGTGCCATGGCACAGGGCACCGCAGGGCAGGGGGCGCTGTTCGGGCCTGTCAAATTTCCTGTTTATTATCATTCTCACTTCTAGATTCCTCTTCTTTTATCCCCAGCATCTCCTGTTCTCCCCTATCTCTTCCCTGGCCCTTCCCCATGAGGCCATGGTCCTTTTTTGGGTGCGTTTCTTATGTCTCTATTAGAAAAATACTGGGGGGGTGCCAATGCTCTTTCTGGCACAGGGCACCAAAAAGTATAGTTACAGCTCTGCTTGAACTCATCCCTAGATAGGTCTTTTGAAGTATAATGCTTATCTCTTGCGGGTGCTGGAACGCTGGTGTAATAGTATCCACCACGACCCTAACTGCAGGGGCTGGCTGGTAACTTTTAGCCTGGGGGCAAATGCATTCAGGCGGCCCTGGCAGAGGAGTAGCGTGTGTCCCCGAAGAATATGCGTGCAACGGCGCCCCCCCCTCCAGTGTTCCAGGGAGGAGGCGGGTCCATATGGGATTAATGTAAGGTAAAAATAAAGATTAGGGCAGCCCCCTGTCCTAGTGCCCATATGCAGTGCACCCGTGTGCCACAGGAGAGAACACCTTATGCAGGCCTCCAGTAGTGCCCCCAGTAGTAGTCCCCCCCCTTGTAGTGCCCCCAGTAGTAGTAGTCCCCCCCTTTGTAGTGCCCCCAGTAGTAGTAGTCCCCCCATTTGCAGTGCCCCAGTAGTAGTAGTTCCCCCATTTGCAGTGCCCCCAGTAGTAGTAGTCCCCCATGTAGTGCCCACAGTTGTAGTCCCCCCCTTGTAGTGTCCCCAGTAGTAGTAGTCCCCCCCTTGTAGTGTCCCCAGTAGTAGTAGTCCCCAGTAGTAGTAGTCCCCCACCCCCCTTGTAGTGCCCCCAGTAGTAGTAGTAGTAGTAGTCCCCTTATAGTGCCCCCAGTAGTAGTAGTCCCCTCCCCCTTGTAGTGCCCCCAGCAGTAGTCCCCACTTGTAGTGCCCCCAGTAGTAGTAGTGCCCCCCCTTGTAGTGCCCCCAGTAGTTGTGCCCCACCCCCTTGTAATGCCCCCAGTATAGTAGTCCCCCCTTTGTAGTGCCCCCAGTAGTGCCAGACACCCGCCCCCCCCAGTAGACACACGTAATATAAAAAACAAAATTAAAAAAACTGAATCCCCGCTGCCGCCACCGCCATCTGCTCCTCCATCTGTCCTCCTGGGCCGGGCCGCTCTGCATTATGGGAGAGACGACATATGACATCATGACGTCTCTCCCATTGCCCACTGCGGGAGCCGGAAGATGGAGCGGCTCCCGCAGTGGGCACAGCAGCAGCTAATGAGAGTCTGACAGACTCTCATTGGCTGCTGCTTACAACAAACACACAGCTGCCGGAGCCGGCGCCTGTGTGTTTGTCAGTGTAGCGCTGACCGAACTCCGTCCGGTCAGCGCTACACACGCGGTGCAGTCTGTGTCACAGTGACACAGACTGCACTGGCCCGCGGCCTGCATTACGCTGCGGCCCGGGGGGCACATGGCACCCTGCCCCCCGGCCCAGCCCGCCACTGCCTAACTGTGTGGAGTTTGTATATTCTCCATGTGCTTGCGGGGTTTCCTCCGGGTACTCCGGTTTACTACCACACTCCAAAAATATACTGGTAGGTTAAGTGGCTCCCAACAAAATTAACCCTCATTTGTATGTGTGTGTGTGAGCATGTGGTAGCGAACATAGGGCCTGATTCAGAGCCGCTCGTAAGCGGCCGCTCGTTCGTAGTCAGTCGATGTTGTACAACCACGCATGCGTCGTTGTAACAGTACGCATGTGCGTACGTCTGATTGCGGGCATTTTTCAGTCAATTGTAGACACAGCGAACAGGAAGTGACATGTCAAATGTGATTGACAGAATTGTCCATTTTGGGGTGGTGACAGGGGTGGAGATGGAAAAATGCAGGCGTGTCGAGGCGTTTTTTGGGCGTACATAAATTATCTTATGCGAGCGCCACATGTGAACGGAACAAGTGATACGTCACTGTCTTATCCAATTTCCATTAAGACTGCTCGCTCAGCTTGTGGTCTGGTATAGTCTACCACAATGACGATGGTCTCTTCGTACTTCCCTGGGCTCATCGATGGTGTAGCAATTTATCAATTGAGGCCACAAAAACAATAATCTTTTAATTGCAAATGTGCTTGTAAGGTGTTTAGGAAATAGACCTTTTTTAGTAGCTAAAATCCGAACGCAGGTGAACTACTCAGCTGCTAATTTCTGGGTCATACAATCAATTAGCTAACCAATTTTTTTTTTTGGTGCTTTTAAAATATTTGGAAGTGTTTCTTTTTTTGGGAAACAATATTGTACGCATGTTTGTTTATTTGCTTATTTTTTTGGAGGACAAGAAACCAATCGTCCTTTTGTTTTTTGCTGTGTTAATTCAAACTCATAATTTGTTTTTAACCCTTGTTTTGTTTTACAAAATTTGTTTCTATTTCCGTTGTATTGTTTCTAAGTTTGTTTGAGGGATTACCTTTTATCCCGTTTTGGAATAAATCATCAATAGAATTTTGCAGATTTTTTTCATAATTTTATTAAATGATTGTGTCCATGTTTATTATTTTATTTATTTATTTTGGCCATAATCATATTTTTAATAAGGATAAAAAAATTAAAAATGATTTGGCCCACACACACACAAAATAAGTGGCACTTGAACTTTAAAAAATCTAAACAATACAATTCACAAGAAAGGAGAGGGAGGTTGTTGTCATGAAGGAATATGGGGCAAACACAGAGATGGATTGTGGGGTAATTAGCCAGTGCTTTCATCGCCTTTTAGGCCTTTTGGCCGGGGGTTGGAGGGAGCCGGAACGGGCCCGGGAGCTCCTTCGGCTGGCCTGGCCAGAGGCAGATGTTGTTGCCTCTGGACTAGGCATAGGGCTAGGCACATTTGGAGGGATGGGTGTTGTTGTGCCAGAGGTGGAGGGTCCTGATGTTCAAGCAGGAAGGGAGGCCGGCTCCAACATGTGCTGGCAAACGAGCTGCTCCATGGCATTTGCAATTCTTATGTTTGCCCCAGTATTTTCCACCAGGGCATTTGCAATTCTCACGTTGGCTGCAGTATTTTGCTCCAGGGCATCCGCCACCCTTAGCATATTGGCGTCCATCCTCAGCAGAATCTCTGTGTGCTGATCCATTTTAACACTGAGATCAGTGAGGAGGGCCACTGCCTGCGAGGGGGAAGGCCCTGGACTGTCTGCCACAGGGTCCCCAGCCGGATCTACTGCTTCCTCCCCTGCTGAGCCAGAAGAAATTCTGCGGCCAAAGCTCTCCTCTGGAGCAGATTCATCCACCTGTGTCTCTGTGTGAAAAAAGAGAAAAGATTCAAATTCAAAACGAGATATTTTACAAAACACATTTCTGAGTTGTTAACATTACAACATTTACCTGGGGCAACATGAGGAGCCGCAAAGTCTGGCATGTCGGTATCCGTGTTCGACACGCCAAACACCTCCTCATCCTGCACACACCCCTGGGCAAGCTCCTCCAAATCCGTGAGCTCAAGTGACACAGTGGTGGGACCCCAACCTGTTCCCCCTGCATGCATAGCCCTAACAGCCATTTTTTGTTTAAGCTGATATTTGAAGTCGCTCCATCTGTTGGTTAAAAAGTTGGAATTATTATTGCAGTATTTGGTCCTGTAACCATCTTTTATTCAAATGTAGTTTTTACATACCAAATTGCTGGCTTCCCACCTCCCGGGTTGCACGTTCAAACTCACCCACCCCATTGACAGCACTGGCTATGTCGTCCCACAGTTTCCATCTCTGTGTTGCACCCATATTCCTTGGTGCCTGTGCCAGGTTGTCGTTGCACATTTGCACCAAAACCTCCATCTCCTTCCTTGTGAATTGTGGCTGTCTTCTTTTTTTGGCCCTAGTTTGCCTACTAGGCCCAGCAGCCTCTTCCATGGCATCCTCCACACCTTTTTTTTTAAATGGTGGAAAAATTTTAAAAGTTAAATGTTTCAAAATGTAATGTTAAACATAAGCATTTTCACATAATTTAGAAAATATTTACATGGCGCCTCTTGGCTAGTACTTTGCTGCTCTGTACTCTATTGTCTTTTTTCAATGTAGCAGACCGATTTTGGACTTCAGTGACGTTTTTATACATGTGTCAGCATTATTCGGCGCATCATTCCTTGTGCGCTCCTATTGTCCGTCCTTAATTTGAGCGGGAAAATAAAGCCTATTTATGGCTTGGTGTGACTCCATTCGAGGTGGCATTTTTGGATTGTTGGAGGTTTTTCGGTGTAGTGGTTTGTTCGTGCTTTGTGATTTCTTGAAGGAGTAGTTGGTATTGTTGTTAAGTTTTTTTTTTGTACTTTGTTTGTTTACGTTAGCTTTTTTGCGTCTTTTTTTTCTATTTTTATTTATATTTTTGAGTAAGTAATTCAAAAATTCCCCTAAAAAATTATTAGTAAATAGTGTTCATTTTGTAACTTTTTTTTTTTTTTAACAGTTATTTTGGCAGTGACCAAGTGACCTTTTCTAACTTTGGGATATTTGTCTGTTTTTGGTAAGTGTTTTTGGCTTTATGAACTAACAAATTCGATGTGTTGGTCTTAGCATATGTTTTGCTAAGTAATGTGTGTTTTTTCAGTGTAAAATCATGTCTTAACTTTAAATGTAGCGTACTATTTTGCAAACTAATGTGTTTTTTTTTCAGTGTAAAATCATGTCTTAAGTCTAAATGTAGCGCACTATTTTGCTAAATAATGTGTGTTTTTTTCAGTGTAAAATCATGTCTTAACTCTAAATGTAGCATACTATTTTGCGAACTAACGTGTGTGGTTTTTCTCAGTGTAAAATCATGTCTTAACTCTAAATGTAGCGTACTATTTTGCGAACTAATGTGTGTCTTTTTTTCAGTGTAAAATTATGTCTTAACTCTAAATGTAGCGTACTAATTTGTGAACTAATGTGTTTTTTTTTCAGTGTAAATCATGTCTTAACTCTAAATGTAGCGTACTAATTTGTGAACTAATGTTTTTTTTTTCAGTGTAAAATCATGTCTTAACTCTAAATGTAGCGTACTATTTTGCGAACTAATGTGTGTGTTTTTTTTCAGTGTAAAATCATGTCTTAACTCTAAATGTAGCGTACTATTTTGCGAACTAATGTGTGTGGTTTTTTTCAGTGTAAAATCATGTCTTAACTCTAAATGTAGCGTACTATTTTGCGAACTAATGTGTGTGGTTTTTTTCAGTGTAAAATCATGTCTTAAATCTAAATGTAGCGTACTATTTTGCGAACTAATGTGTGTTTTTTTTCAGTGTAAAATCATGTCTTAACTCTAAATGTAGTGTACTATTTTGCGAACTAATGTGTGTGGTTTTTTTCAGTGTAAAATCATGTCTTAAATCTAAATGTAGCGTACTATTTTGCGAACTAATGTGTGTTTTTTTTCAGTGTAAAATCATGTATTAACTCTAAATGTAGCGTACTATTTTGCGAACTAATGTGTGCTCCCTTCTCTAAATTTTCGACAACTATATTTGGCTTCATTCCTAGTTTATTAAATTAATCATAAAAATATTTTCTACTTTTGAAATGTAGTTTGCTATTCACATGACAAGACCCAGGCCTGTAAGAATCTTTGGTTTTCTTTGAAAAGATAAGTATATTTTTCATAACACATTTGTCTAAAACAATAACTACCTGGCTTAACATTTCAGGTTGATGTTGGTCGTATTATATTGGCCATGGTTCCAGAACCCGACCAATCTCAACTTCGTCCCAGGCATAGGCCTCGTAGGCGTCCAAGGCCCCAGATATATAGAACACGTGTCACCCTTTTTGGAATGCCAGATGATGAGGTGTTAAGGCACTACCGGCTTCCACCACAAATCATAATAGACACTCTCTCATTAATAGAGAGTGATCTTGAATGGCAATTTGACAGTCCTACAGCAATACCACCACTTACGCAATTAATGGCGGTGTTTAATTTTTGTGCCTCAGGATCCTTTCAAACCACCATTGGAATAGTGGCAGGAATATCCCAATCCTCCTTTACAAGGATCCTGAGGGCAGTGATGGAGGCACTTTTTAAACACCTCCATCATTTTATTAAAATGCCATTGGATATGGGTTCCCTTAATGTGGTGAAGGCTAATTTTTACCAAATTGCTGGCTTCCCACACATCATAGGGGTTGTGGATGGCACTCACATACCACTTCAGCCTCCAGCAAGGCTGGAGGCTATACTTAGGAACCGAAAGCACTTTCACTTGATGAATGTAATGGTGGCATGTGATGCCTCCCTCCAGATCCTGTCCCTGAATGCCAAATTCCCAGGTGGTGCACATGATTCCTTCATCATCTGGCAATCAGGGATTTGGCACAAATTAAACAACCTACAAGCTGGTGATGCGTGACTTCTGGGTAAGTTGACACCTTCTGTTGAAACCAATGCAAAGCTTGGTACACAATGGTCCTGATGTTGTTTTTTATATTTTCACAGGAGACAGTGGTTACCCTTGCACGCCCTGGCTGCTCACTCCTTATTTGGTTCCCACACCAGGGCCACAAAGTCAGTATCATTCCGCACTTACAGCCACCAGGCAGGTGGTGGGGCACTGTATCGGCCTTTTAAAAGGCCGATTCAGATGCCTCCACCGCTCTGGTGGCAACCTCATGTATTAGCCGGCTATGGTTTCGAAAATTGTGGTCCTGTGTGGGATATTTCACAACATCGCCATAAGGAGTGGTGTCCCAATGCAGCCAGAGGATGCCTTGCCTGAGGACAGCCCCCCCGAGGTTGGTCGGAGGTCAGTATGTGGGGAGGCCATACGCGATGAAGTTGTTGCAAGATTTTTTAGGTAATTATTTCAACAAATTTATTTAATTGACACAATGTAGACATGTCATATTTTAATGTACACTTTTATCTTTTTGTTTTTGTTTGTATTTTTTTATTCCCTAAAATGACCATAAAAAACCATGCATACTACCTGATCAACACAAATGACTTTATGTGGACACATTGGATATAACTTCGGGAACAATGATTTCTTCTCCTCATTTCTGGATTCATATTGGCATGCTACTTGTTCCAACAGTTCCTGATTTTGTTCTTTTGTGGGTTTTGGCGATTTTTGGACTTTTGTGTGTGTTTTCAATGTTTGAATTTATTGTGTCAATTCACTTGGTGTTTATTATTTGTGTGCATTAAATTACAACCAAGTGTAACCTGTTTCAAAAAAATGCAAAGTTGCTTAATACCTAATACTGTAATTTCTTAATGTGTAAACTTTAGTACCCTGCTTTGTTGCTCAAAACAAACCCCAAAGGTATTATGGTGAATCAGTATGTTGTACATTCTAGGCCTAAGCAGGTAGCTTTAATTTTTACATTACCCGCCAAAAATTTTTATCTCTTTTGGAGGTTAATTCTACAAACCTATTGGTATTTTTATGTGTTTAATGTGCAAGCTTACATACTTACTTGACCTTTCTACAAACAAATGTACATTACTTAAAAACTCAGGGACAAATAGTAGACTTATGTAAGGTTCAACAATCTAAGATTTACAGACAAGGACTGAGACTTAAATAAATCAAAATAAACTTTATTTTTTGGGTATTTTTTTTTGGCCTTGTAAAAATATTAGTGGCGCAGGATCGCCAAAAGATGGTCCAATGGCAATTACATGGCCCCGTATTTCCACTAATCCAGCAGCAATTGCCTAGTTATGCCTCTGGTCCTCTGTGGGTTAAAAAAAGTGAGGATTACTAAAATGACACCTTCATTTAGATTTTAACAACCAAGCAAAAATTCAGACTATACCAAAAAAATACATCAGTTACCAAAACATGTCCAAAACAAAAGGAATGCAAAAAGATAAGATTTAAATCAAATAAGGGCCCAAAAAGAAGAACAAAAAACCTAAAAAAAATCCCCCCCAAAAATAAGCCAAACTACGACATTTGTTGGTAGCGTAAACAAGAAAGACACAAGTGTGAGTGTTTGGACATGTGTCATATGTGTAAGGGGAAAACATCCTTGACATTGTTTCACAAAGATATTTTTAAAAAACATTGGAGCTACTTTACTATTTTGAAATGCACAGGCAAAAGGACAACATCAACCAAAATAAAACAAACATAACAAAAAAACATAGTTTAAAATGTAAACATACCGGGAACATTGCTGACTGGGCCTGGAGCCCCGAATTCCTCATCCTCAGATTTGGGCCAGTGGCTCAGGGAAGGAGGAGGGGTAATGTGGGATGAAGTGGAGGGTGAGGATAAGAGAGGGGGGGTTGGAGTGGAGGGGGAAGTTGGAGGGATGTTAATGTGAGGAGAGGGAGGGGACTGACGGGCGGCAAGGTCTGGGGTGGAGGGGGAATTTGGGGAAGAGTGGGCTGAGGATGTTTGGGTGGGAGTGGGGGATAGGGGTCGAGACACACTTCTGCGACGTGTGAGTCTCTGCTGTGCCCCTAAATGATGGAGAAAAACATTTGTAATTACAAATTGCCTTTTAGTATTTGGAATTTAAACAAAAAAAATGTTACAAAATCAGGGCTATACTGTAAACATGCACACGCAGTTATGTCCAAAATAAACAAAATCAGGGCTATACTGTAAACATGCACATGCAGGTATGTCCAAAATAAACAAACAGGGCTATACTGTAAACATGCACATGCAGGTATGTCCAAAATAAACAATCAGGACTATACTGTAAACATGCACATGCAGGTATGTCCAAAATAAACAAAAATCAGGACTATACTGTAAACATGCACACGCAGGTATGTCCAAAATAAACAAACAGGGCTATACTGTAAACATGCACACGCAAGTATGTCCAAAATAAACAAAATCAGGGCTATACTGTAAACATGCACACGCAGGTATGTCCAAAATAAACAAAGAGGGCTCTACTGTAAACATGCACATGCAAGTATGTTCAAAATAAACAAACACGGCTATACTGTAAACATGCACATGCAGGTATGAGAAAAAAAAAGGCAAAAAAAAACATACACAGAAACACTTACTTTCCACTATCAGGAGACGCAAACGGGCCTGCAGGCGTGGGGATCTGCGCCTCAGATCCGACCACCTGCGTTCAAGCTGGCTGATATTTCGGCGATAGCCAATGGAACGCAGGCGGCGGCGCACATCCGCGTAGGCCAGCTGCTTGCGGAGGTTGGTGATGGGGTGCGGATAATCGGTAATTCTCTGGTCCATCACCTCAGTGAGGACCAGGAGCTCACGGCGACAAAAAGCTGCGGCTCTCATTATGGCAATGATTTTTTTTACACAAAACAGTTTTAATAAAGGTCCGAGAAAAAATTTGATTGGCTAATGTACTTTGTAAATTAACAGGAAAATTTTATTGGTTATTGCATGAGTCATGTGACCTACACTCTCACAAATATAATGTGAGTTATGATAGGCTTGATGCAGTGACATGCGTAAGCTAATTTAAATATCCAAATTAAAGTATTAAAATCTGCCTATAAAAATAAAAAGCAAAACAATAGCAGCATTCTAAAAAACTATTAATTTCGAAAAACCATCCCCTTGGTCAAACCGTACATATTCTGCAGATGAAATGACACACAATAACAAGAATAAAGTTTATTGACATTGAAAAAAAAAACAGGATTGCAAACATGTGAATAACAATTAAGGTAATTAATATAGTGATTGCCAGTAATCGATTCAAGTATGTTTGCAGAATGAAATAGCAGGCAATCGAAAAATGACAGGGCCACTTCCGGAATTGACTTGTGCGAGCGCTGAATGCAACCAAAGAGGAGACAGACGCTCGCTATTTTGAACGCTCGCTAGCTAGAGGAGGGGTTGGGAGAATATGGGGCGGAAGGTTAGCTACGAGCGAACATACGAGCGAGCGCTTAAATTAAAAAAAATTCGCTTGTACGTCGGACGACCGAACGGCCACTTGCGTCCGGGTCTGAATCAGGCCCATAGATTGTAAGCTCCACTGTGGCAGGGACTGATGTGAATGGTAAGATATTCTCTGTAAAGCGCTGCGGAATATGTGTGCGCTATATAAATAACTGGTAATAAAATAATAATAATAAAATAAATGATGATCATGACCAACAGCAACACTAGCTAGTTACATCTGTTTGGATGTTATAAATGTACTTCTCCAGCTGATATCACTTTGTTCATTAGGGCTCTATTTACTACAACCCACATTGGTAAAGCAGATTGTAGTGTGTTATTACTAGGGGTGTGCACCGGTCACTTTTCGTGTTTTGGTTTTGGATCTGGATCTTTCTTTGTGTTTTGGATCTGGATTGGTTTTGCCAAAACCACCCTTCCGTGTTTTGGGTTCTGGGTTTTGTGTTTTGGATCTGTATTTTTTTTTAAAAATGCATAAAAACAGCTAAAATCACAGAATTTGTGTGTTTTTCTGCTCCTATGCTATTATTAACCTCAATAACCTTAATTTCCACTCATTTCCAGTCTATTCTGAACACCTCACACCTCACAATAGTGTTTTTATATCCAAAAGGTTGCACCGAGGTAGCTGGATGACTATGCTAAGAAATACGAGTGGTCGGCACAAACACATGGTCCATCTAGGAGTGACACTGCAGTGGCAGACAGGATGGGAGTTTGAAAGACTAGGCCCCAAACAGTACATAATTCAAAGAAAAAAAAGAGGTGCAAGATGGAATTGTCCTTGGGCCCTCCCACCCACCCTTATGTTGTATAAACAGGACATGCACACTTTAACAAACCAAACATTTCAGCGCAAGGGTCTGCCACACGACTGTGGCTGAAATGATTGGTTCGTTTGGGCCCCCACAAAACAAGCTGGCAATTAATCTGTCCCTGCACAAACTGGCTCTACGGAGGCAAGATGTCGTCCTCATCCTCCTCATCCACCGATTCCTCACCCTCTTCAGTGTTGTGTACATCCTCATCCTCACAGAGTATTAATTCGTCCCCGCTGGAATCCACAACCACAGGTCCCTCTGTACGTTCTGGAGGCTAGTCTCCCTAGAAGAGTTGATAATTAATTTTATGAACATCATCTTCTCCACATTTTGTGGAAGCAACCTCCTACGCCTTTCGCTGACAAGGTTCCTGTCTGCACTAAACACTCTTTCAGAGTACACACTGGAGGGGGGACAACTCAGGTAAAATAGAGCCAGTTTGTACAGGGACCTCCAAATTGCTTCTTTTTCCTGCCAGTACAGGTACGGACTGTCTGACATGCCTACTTGGATGCTGTCACCGATGTAATCCTTTAACAGACAGACGCACGCTTGTCGCTGCTGCTTTAAGGATGCAGGTGCTGCTACAGCCCACACATTTCACAAAGACAGAAAAAAAAGAAGAATTTTTTTATTGTTTGTGGAGCACACTTTGAGGGTTACACCACCCTTTAACAGACAGACGCACGCTTGTCGCTGCTGCTTTAAGGATGCAGGTGCGGCTACAGCCCACACATTTCACAAAGACAGAAAAAAAAGAAGAATTTTTTTATTGTTTGTGGAGCGCACTTTGAGGGTTACACCACCCTTTAACAGACAGACGCACACTTGTCGCTGCTGCTTTAAGGATGCAGGTGCGGCTACAGCCCACACAATTCACAAAGACAGAAAAAAAAGAAGAATTTTTTTATTGTTTGTGGAGCACACTTTGAGGGTTACACCACCCTTTAACAGACAGACGCACGCTTGTCGCTGCTGCTTTAAAGATGCAGGTGCGGCTACAGCCCACACATTTCACAAAGACAGAAAAAAAAGAAGAATTTTTTTATTGTTTGTGGAGCGCACTTTGAGGGTTACACCACCCTTTAACAGACAGACGCACACTTGTCGCTGCTGCTTTAAGGATGCAGGTGCGGCTACAGCTAAAACACATTTCACAAAGACAGAAAAAAAAAGAAGAATATTTTTATTGTTTGTGGAGCACACTTTGAGGGTTACACCACCCTTTAACAGACAGATGCACGCTTGTCGCTGCTGCTTTAAGGATGCAGGTGCGGCTACAGCCCACACATTTCACAAAGACAGAAAAAAAAGAATATTTTTATTGTTTGTGGAGCGCACTTTGAGGGTTACACCACCCTTTAACAGACAGACGCACGCTTGTCGCTGCTGCTTTGAGGACAGTATCATATGCAGTGACAGTAGACTTGTCAGAAATTGTTGGCACGTCCTTCAGTCCGGACCAGATGTCCAAACCGGCCCTTGACTTATGACACAGGCGCACGCTTGGCGCTGCTACTGTGTTGATGCACGTGCGGCTACATCGCACACAAGTCACAATCACATAAAAAAAATAGTTTTTTATTTTTTGGAGCACTTTGAGGGTTACACCACCCTTTAACAGACAGACGCACGCTTGTTGCTGCTGCTTTGAGGATGCAAGTGCGGCTACAGCCCACACAATTCACAAAGACAGAAAAAAAAAGAAGAATTTTTTTATTGTTTGTGGAGCGCACTTTGAGGGTTACACCACCCTTTAACAGACAGATGCACGCTTGTCGCTGCTGCTTTAAGGATGCAGGTGTGGCTACAGCCCACACATTTCACAAAGAGAAAAAATAATAAGAAATTTTTTATTGTTTGTGGAGTGCACTTTGAGGGTTACACCACCCTTTAACAGACAGACGCACGCTTGTCTCTGCTGCTTTAAGGATGCAGGTGCGGCTACAGCCCACACATTTCACAAAGAGAAAAAAAAGAAGAATTTTTTTATAGTTTGTGGAGCGCACTTTGAGGGTTACACCACCCTTTAACAGACAGACGCACGCTTGTCGCTGCTGCTTTGAGGATGCAGGTGGAATCTAGATGGGATTTGGAACCGGGGACACACTACCTCCATCAATTGTCTAAATCCCACTGCACTAATGGCGGATACCGGACGCACGTCTAACACCAACATAGCTGTCAAGGCCTCAGTTATACGTTTTGCTTCAGGATGACTGCTGTCGTACTTCATCCTCATCGCTAGGGACTGTTGGAGGGTCAATTGTTTAGTAAAAGTAGTGGTGTTCCTACTTCCTCTCTGGGATGATGAACAACTCCCAGCAGCAGCAACAGCACTAGGAGGAAGTGGTTCTTGATCTTTCCCTATTTTATTTTTATCGGAGAAAGTTTGGTCCTCCATTTATGTTATATTGATATATACGTGCGGCTAAGGCGCACACAAACACAGAAAATATTTTTTTATTTTTGCTGGAGAGTAGTGCACTTTGTGGGTTACACCACCCTTTAAGAAATGAGCCAGCCGGCTCTTTACTTATGGGACACAGGCGCACACTTGGCGCTGCTCCTTTGTTGATGCACGTGCAGCCACAGAGCACACAATTCACAAACACAGAAATTTTTTTTTTATTTTGTTTGGAGTGCCCTTTGGGGGTTACAGCACCCTTTAGCGGTCAATCCAGCCGGCCCTTTATTTATGGGACACAGGCGCACGCTTGGCACTACTTTGTTGATGCACGTGCGGCTACTGCGCACACAATTCACAAACACAGAAAATATTTTTTTATTTTGTTTGGAGTGTACTTTGGGGGTTACAGCACCCTTTAACGGTCAAGCCAGCTGGCCCTTTACTTATGACACAGGCGCACGCTTGGCACTACTTTGTTGATGCACGTGCGGCTACTGCGCACACAATTCACAAACACAGAAAAAATATTTTTTTTTAGAGCACTTGGGGGGAGCACCCCTGACGGACAGAGCACCCCCTGGACAACACTACAGCACCCCTTTAGGACTGGGACACTGCACAGGACTTTGGAGTGGACACAGCCCCTATGGACAACTGACTGCACAACACAGTCCAGACAGCCCCTATGGACTTTGAAGTAGTGGACACAGCCCCTATTAACAACAGCAGCAAAGCACAACACAGCCAGCCCCTATAGACTTTGAAGTAGTGGACACAGCCCCTATGGACAACAGCAGCGCAGCACAGCACAACACTACTCTGCACTACACTACACAGCCCAGCCAGCCCTAACTCCCACCCTCCCTCTTCACTGTCCACAGCCGAGTGAGAAAATGGTGCCGACGTGGGTACCTTATATAGGATCCAAAACCCGCGAGACCCGGAAGGCGGGATGATGACGTTTTGCCTCGATTTCAGATCCAAGTCAGGCGGGAAAAGTCGAGCCTGACTCAGATCAGCCTCGGATCGGGGGGGTTCGGATTTCAGAAATCCGAACCCGCTCACCCCTAGTTATTACCAACCGAATTCGCATTGCGAATTCATTCAATATCACAGGGATTTACTACAAATCCCTTGGAGGGACAGAGCTTGCGATAAAGCTCTGTCCCTGCGAATCCCCTCCGCATACTAGTCACGGTATTTTCGCCAAAAAATAACGGGACCCGTGCCCCGCGCATGCGTCGACCATCGCTCCAACCCCCCTGGCACTAAGCCCCGCCCCCTGTGATCGTGGACCCCCGCGACCCCCTCTCCCTTACTTTCACTTACGTGCATGATCCGGCCTCCAGTGATGTCTTCCATGTCCTCCGGTCAGGTGATATCCCATACTGCACTGGGATCTGATCACCTGATGACCAGGCCACAGTGCAGCATGGGAGACCAGCTTACCAGAGGGAGGACTTCACCTGGAGCCCTGACCACCGGTCCCTGGAGTCAGGTAAGTTAATTTTGTATTCCTTTTTTTTTTCTTTTTTTTTACAGTGAATCAGTGTGTGGTCTGTTTAGACCACACAGCTGATTACTGGGGCCAACTCCCGGCTCTGCTCTCCCCATTAGAGCAGGGCAGGAGTCCAGTAACTGGGGGAGACGCTGGATAACGCCACCTCCAGGTTAATATCACAGGGCTTTCCCTGGTATTTTTTTACAATTTATTTTTAGTAACTCTGGTCGGATCACATTTTCCATTACAATTATGGGAAATGCGATCTCCTTACTAAAAATAAGTGATACTAAGGGGTTGGAGTTGAATTTTACGAATTCTACTCCAATTGCCCTATAGTAACTGTAGGTGAAACTAAAATAATGTGAAAAGGGTGTGAAAACACCCTTTTTAACTTTATTTTAGTAAAAATAATGTTGATAAATAGAACCCTTAGTGTCTAAACCAGAGCCATATATTTGCATTTCTGATTTGTCATTTATATTTGAATCAATTTAGGCAGTGGCGTAACTAGGGCAGGGCGAGCGGGGTTCGTGCCCTGGGCGCCGTTGGACCGGCGGCGCGGGGGGCGCCACCGGCCACGGTACCGCCCGCCCGCCCTAGTTAGCCAGTGTAGCGCCGACCGCAATGAGTGCGGTCAGCGCTACACATTTGCACAGGACCGGCACTAGGCTTCCAGCGCCGGTCCTGTGCTGCACGCCTGAGCCCGTTCCCTCCCCCTGAGCGCTTGCCCAATAGCGCCAGGAGGCGGGCTCAGGCTGTGCATAACACATGCATCGCCGCCAGCGCTGGCGGCGATGCATGTGTTAAACAGCAGCCAATGAGAGTCAGATAGACTCTCATTGACTGCTGCAGCACCCACTGCAAGAGCCGGACTTCCGTCTGGCTCCTGCAGTGGGTAATGGGACTGACGTCATGACGTCAGTCCCATAATGCTGAGCGAGCCAGCCCGGGCAGACTGGAGGGCGGGAGTGGCATCGGCATCGCGGACAGGAGCAGCGTGGAATCAGGTAAGTATATTTTTATATATATATTTATTTATTTTTAAACCTATATGCACAACGGGGGAGGGGTTGACTTCTACTGGGGGGGACATCTACTGGGGGGGACATTGGGAGGACCTCTACTGGGGGGGGCTACTCTACTGGGGACTACTACTTGGGGGGGGACTACCACTGGGGGCATTCTAAAAGGGGCCTAGTATTACTAGAGGCACTGCACTCGGGGGACCACTAATGGGGGCAATAATAGGAAGAGCCACTACAGGGACCACTGGATAGGGGGGGGGTCACTACTGGGAGCCTGCATCAGGGGGACCACTACTGGGGGCACTGCATGGGAGGGGGGGACACTACTGCTGGGGGCACTATATAAGGGGCTTACTGCTAGGGGCACTGCGGGGACCACTACAGGGGGCACTAGATAGGGGGGATCACTACAGGGTGCCTGCATAAGGGGACCACTACTGGGAAAACTGCATGGGGGGGACTACTGTTGGGGCACTATATAAAAGGGCACTGCATAAGGGGATACCGCTACTGGGCGCACTGCATTGTGGGGACTGCTACTGGGGGCACTGCATAAGGGGCAACACTACGTGGGGCACTGCATTTGGGGGGCCACTACTGGGGGTACTGAGTAAGGGGAACTAATTGGGGGCTGTATAGGAGGGACCACTACTGGGGATACTGTATAAGGGGCAAAACTATGGGCCTGCATGAGAGGGACCACAACTGCATACTGGGGGTACTACTGGGGTTAAGGTGCATATGGATAGCAATGTTCAGTTTGAAAATAAAGGGGTGTGTCATGTTGACACGCCCCATTTTTAAGTGACCATGCCCATTTTTTTGACGCGCGCGCCTTCGGGGCTCCAAATACCCTAGTTACGCCACTGAATTTAGGTAGTGTCAATTCACCCTGTCAAATACTTTCTAAGTGCCAGTGGATAGGAGTAAATTGGGCTGCCTTCGGTATGGAACAAGTCAGACAGCAAGGTCTTGAGAAGATTGCAGAGAGCTTTATATGAATACAACTGGTTATCCCTGTGTCTCCTTTTCCCTGTATCCGCCACTCAGTCCTGCCTGCCCCCTCAGCCTCCTTCTCCCCTGCCTCCTCAGCCACTTTCTCACTTGCCCCCTCAGCCTCCTTCTCCCCTGCCTCCTCAGCCACTTTCTCTACTGCACCCTCGGCCTCCTTCTCTCCTACCTCCTCAGCGACTTTCTCTCCTGCCCTCTCAGCCTCCTTCTCTCCTGCCTCCTCAGCGACTTTCTCACCTGCCCCCTCAACCTTATTCTCTCCTGCCTCCTCATTGACTTTCTCATCTGCCCCCTCAACCTTATTCTCTCCTGCCTCCTCAGTGACTTTCTCACCTGCCCCCTCAGCCTTACTCTCTCCTGCCTCCTCAGCGACTTTCTCACTTGCCCACTCAGCCTCCTTCTATCCTGCCTCCTCAGTGACTTTCTCACCTGCCCCCTCAACCTTATTCTCTCCTGCCTCCTCAGTGACTTTCTCACCTGCCCCCTCAGCCTTACTCTCTCCTGCCTCCTCAGTGACTTTCTCACTTGCCCACTCAGCCTCGTTCTCTCCAGCTCCCTCAGTCTCTTTCTCTCCTGCCCCCTTAAATGGCAGTCAGACAGCCAATACCAAGTTAGCTTTGTATTCATAAAGTGATTCTAGTTTGTTACCAGTAAATAGATCTAGCATCAGCCTTGCTGATGTATAGAAGAATCTTTGTTGCCCTCTTGTGGATTTACAGAAAGATGTCGGCAGCAAAAATGATTCACAAATTGGAGTTTGACCATGTGATAGTGTTGTTAATCGTGGGTGCTTCTGACCTGGATCAGGGCCAAACTGGAACCACAGAAGAAAAAAACAGGTGGCACTTCAATGTAATCTTGTTGTCTTTGCTTTTTTTCTAATTATTATTATTATTATTACCAGTTATTTATATAGCGCACACATATTCCCGCAGCGCTTACTGTACATTCCCTTATTTGATTCATTACTGTACGTTTATGACCATAGGCCAGTATTTAGTTATTAACAACTTGCCCAGCATATCAGATGCGACTAGTCAGAAATGCCCACTGGACAAATGTCGGACAATAATCTTCCTGCAGCCACCAATCTTAGAAGGACCTCCCGGCCCCTCTGGACCAATGGCTCCTCCACCTGTGACCCAATCACTGTGGCCAACAGTGATCGGTGCAACCTGATGGCACCCCCTTCCCGGCAGCTGCAGAGAGAAGCCTGTCCCCACTGATGTTACCAGAGCCTGAGAGAAGCAGCCGCCAGGAAGCCTGTCCCCATTGATATTACCACAGGCTGAGAGTAGCAGCCACCAAGATGCCTGTCCCCATTGTGAATACCCAGGAGCTGCAGAGAGCAGCAGTCGCCGGGAAGCCAGCACTGCCTCCATTGTGTGTACCAAGTAGAGATGTGCGCCGACCCTCGTGTTTTGGTTTTGGATCTGGATCCCCCCTGGTTTTGGATCTGGATTGGTTTTGCCAAAACCTCACCTCCGTGTTTTGTTTTCATATTTTGGTTTTGGATCTGGATTTTTTATTTAAAAAAATCATAAAAACAGCTAAAAATCACATAAAATGGGCCTGTTTTTGTTCCTACAGTATAATTATCCTCAATAACAGTGGCGGAACTCGAGGAGACAATGGAGTCAGATGCCGCCGGGCACCAGCCCTGAAGGGGGCAACTCCTCCATTGTCACCTGTTCCGTGTCCTGCTGTGCTTGTGCTGGAACAGAGGAGCCGCCGAGCTGAGCCCCGATCAGCATCAGCGGCGCTCCTCCTGTCTTGACTGCTCTGACGCAAGACGTCGTCACCATGTGACCTCGACCAGGCTCGGACTGTGGTGCCGGTGATTATAGCTCCACTGGGAGGGGGCGGATACATTCTTGGGAGAGCAGTCTCTAAGTAAGGGATCACTGTCTTGAAACCACAACCGCTAATATGGGGGGCGGAGCCTTGTGTGCCGACCACGCTCTTCTGTGCCTGGGCTGTAATCTGGCTGGGCTGTTACATGGCAGATGATATGCAGATCACTTAAGTGAGGTGGGCAGAGCCAAGCAGTGCATGCTCTAGAGTCTGCCAGCAGCAACACCAAACAGGAGGAAGATGGACCCAGCACACGTGCCCTTCCAGGTCAGCAATTATTCATTTTATTTGGCTCTGCTTTCGACACTAAACTTTCTCTGCTGCTCCCCCTCCCCCATCACTGAGTGCCACTGCCAGACCTTTGTGTATAAGCTTGCTCCCAACCACACCAGCATTACAGTTGTGGGTTAGACATTGCTTATTTTATGGCAGGATACATGGTGCAATGTACATTTACTTTGCAGGTTTTCTAGTATCCCTGATTTAGTGACCTTGGAGAGGTTGTATGCATCTCCACTCTCTCTGGCTGTGGGTCATGTCACATATGTGGCAGCAGCACTAGCAGATCCTTCACACTTCTCACCCTGATGTGTGTTTTGCACGAAGATCAAAAGGGTTGTACTGCTCTTAAAAATCACATACAGCAGCCACATAAGATAATATTTATATTTCTTTCTGATCTGTGCATGTCCACATCTCTGCATTTTATATACCATGTATGTCCCCAACACGCAAAATGCAGACCCTATCCCTGTCTGCAGCATACATGGCACATCAGGATCAGTGGCTGCTTATGGGTATTATACCAGGACTGTATCCTGCAGCTGCCAAGTATTGAAAATAGAATAAAAAATCAGTGCATGTGTTTGTATGTTGCCAGGTCTACACTAGATGTAACACAATGTGTGTTTCTGTATGTGCGGCTCCACAATGAAAGTAATACAATATTTTGCTGTGTTAGTCTGTATGTGTGTGTGTTTCTGTGTTTATGCGTGCGTGTGCTATCGGCTCCACAATGAAAGTAATACAATATTTTGGTGCACACTTATAGCCTGAAAGGGTTGTGTATGGGATCCCATCGGTCAGTATGCAGATGGTAAGAATACTGACAGCAGCATCCCAAGAGAATCCCCGACAGATTTTTGTAAAGTATTTTAACCCTAAACCACCCCTTACGCAGCCTAACCCTCCCCTCCCTGCAGACTAATCCTAACCCTCCCCCTAACCCCAACCCTCCACTCCCGCAGTCTAACCCGCCCCTCCCTGCAGCTTAACCCACACCTCCTGCAGACTTACCCTAACCCTCCTCCCAGGCCTGCCAAGAGCCGAGTCGGGCCTGGGTAACAGGGGACGTGGCCTAATCGTGGGAGACGTGGCCATGCCCCCTTAAAAAAAGAGATTTTCAGCACCGCTGCATGCTGGCGAGGGGGGTGCTCTGAGCACAAAGCCAGGGGTGATCGCTCCTCCCACAGGCATAGGAGACTGCTGAGGCTGCTGCTCACGCTGTGTGCTGGGCTGCTGTGAGGGAGGGGGGCGGCATCGGACCCGGGCCCCCACCAGGCCCCTCAGGAAGCCTGGGTAATTTGTACCCGCCCCCCCCCTCTCGGCGCCCCTGCCTCTTCCTAGTGCCTTACCCTAAGTCTGCCCCTTGACCCAAATACATACCTCCACAATCTGTTTTGATTCTGGCAGTCGGGATGCCAACTACATCCCGATTGAGAGTGTTATCCTGATATCTGTTCACAGACAACGCTGATTGAATTTAAAATGTGATATAGTTATCTGCCTTTCAGTGTTAGCCCATAACACACGATCGATACAGAAATGTCATTATTTAGTTTTTCCCCCAGACTGTAACTGATGTGATGTACATGAACTACATCAAAAACTTGATGATACTATTTAGTTTTGATCCAGAAAATATTTGTGTACAAGAGGCACCTCCTCCATTGCCAACAATATATTCACCCCACTCTAGGCTATTTTATATTAGTGTTTTTGTGCAGATAGATAGATAGATAGATAGATAGATATTTTAGGGGGCACCAAATTATAATTTGCCTCCGGGCGTCTGGGATGAATTTACGCCACTGCTCCATAACATTTATTTCCAGTAATTTCAAATCAATTTTGACCACCTCACAATATTATTTGCTTCATCTAGTTAAGGCCAAAAGGTTGCATCCAGCTAGCTGGCTGACTAAGCTAAATGACACAGTGGGCAGTTCAGCTTCTAAATTCCAACACGGATACAGTGTGTTATACAGTGTGGGTTGGATACACAAATAGTGCACTTACTGTGACAGCATGTCGGCAGAGCGGGGTTGCTGACGGTGTCCTCAGTACATGGAATGGCAGTGCTGCTGTGCTGGCAGTGTTCTCAGTGAAGGGTACCGGCGGTGTCGGCAGAGTGAGGGTGCCAGCAGTGTCCTCAGTGCAGGTTTGCTGACTGTCTCGGCAGTGCAGGGGTGTTCTCAATGCAGGGTGCCGGCGGTGTCGGCAGTACGGGGGTGCCCATGGTATCCTCAGTGCATGTGTGCTGACAGTGTCGGCAGTGCAGGGGTGCTGGTGGTGTCCTCAGTGTGGGAGTGTTGGCAGTGTCGGCAGTGTGGAGGTCGCTGACGGTGTCCTCAGTACGTGGGGCAGCAGAGCAGTAGTGTCGGCAGTGGTGGTGTCGGCAGTGGGGCAGTGCCAGATTAAGGTCCACATGGGCCTGGAGCTGAAATTTATGAAGGGCCTATTGTGTGCCGCCGCAGGGGTGTGTGCCAAGCGCTGTGTCTGTGTGACTAGTGATATGAAGGCATGGTGAGTGCAGGGGTGTGGTCTACACAGGAGGTGTTGCTATCTCCATGGGGAAATATTGGGCACCTACCTTCAACCACTTCAAGCTATAACAAGAAAACTTTTGTGGTTTTTTTGTGAAATGGTGAGAACTGTATGGTCTGCCTTTCCTTGACTGTTAGAATAGTTTAGATTGATATGGAAAAAAATCCAAAATTGTTCACTGATTTTGGCATATTTCTATACGTTTTCATTTCACATCCCTAGCCACTGCAGTAAATTAATAAATTAACTGTCTTCTTAGGTGTTGCCTTTTTTTAAAAAGAAAACAATGGCAATACTTGACCAGGGCAGTAAGGGTTAACTTTGACCGCGTCTGTAACAAGGTAACAACCTGGTAGATTCAAGGTTGATACCTTGTTACAGACATGGGCAAAATATTGGTAAAGTGGTGGTCCATAAAAATATCTTTCCTGGTAAGTAGTGGAAAATAATAAATTTCTATCATGCAGCAAAGTGTGTGTGAGGTGTCTCGGATGCACAATGTGTGGCTATTTGGAGAGAGGGGACATTTATGTACCACACCACTCTGTCAAGAAATTCAAAGTCAATTACACACATCCATGCAGCTGCAGTTATGTGATCTATTTTACTAATGTCCTTATGGATTCCTCTATATTGGTGTGTGTGTAATTATATATATATATATATATATATGTAATTTTAGATATATATATATATATATTTATATACTGTGTACGTGTGATGTCATCCGGTATTCCCAGAGGCGGCGGTGGTCCGCTGAACTGCTGTCTGCAGAGTGGCCTGTCGATTACACAAGGACCCGGAGGACTGTCCATGGTGGAGTTTAATGTTTTAAACTTTGATGTATGTGAGCAAATGTTATAAGTAAAATTGTTATTTTTCACATAATCACGAGTGCGCTCTCCTTTCAACTTGCTTACCTCTATAATCTATCGCTCCGTGGCTTGGAGCTGCACCGCATATATACCTGAACAGATAATTTCTGGGCATTTCAATCAAAAGACTTAATGCGCATTAGTAGGATTTCTTCTATATATATATATATATATATATATATATATAAATATATATATATATATACGAGGGTTGTCCAAAAAGTAATGCCTACATGTTCATAACTCTAAAGCAATATGCAACATTTTTTTGAAACTTTGTCAGTTTGTAGTTTAATATGTCTGCTAGCTGTATATATATTTTTGTTTAGGTAGTCCAAGAAATACCATGGAATCCAAGATGAAACAAAGAGCCGTCATTGAACTTCTGGAAAAAGAAGGCTGCAGTGCTACAGAAATCCACAGAAGACTGAAAAAGTGTATGGTGAGCGTACAATTGACTATAGCAATGTCAGAAGGTGGATGAAGCGTTTTCAATCGGGAGAATCGTCCGTGTGCGACAAACCTCATGGTGGCTGACCATCAACTGCAGTGACAGCAGAGAACCGACACAAAGTCGATGCCATGATTCTGAAAGTCCATCGTGTGACCATCAGACCATGAGAGATATCAGTGTTTGAACTTGAATGTAGCCATGGCACTGTAGAAACACTAATCAATGATTTGGGATATCGCAAAGTGTGTGCTAAATGGATTCCAAAGCAATTAACCAGGGATCATAAGGCACAGAGGGTGGAAGTGTGCAATGACCTTTTGATCAACTTTGAAGCCAACCCTGAGACGTTTTTGGAAAATGTCATTACAGGAGATGAGACCTGGGTATTCCTTTATGAAACAGAAACAAAGGCCCAATCAAACCAATCGAAACAGGCCAAAAAAGTTTTAATCACAGCGATCCGTAAACAAAGTCATGGCCACATTCTTCTGGGATTGCCGAGGTGTTATTCTCATCGATTACTTGGAAACAAAACAGAGGTGTTATTCTCATTGATTACTTGGAAACAAACCAATCAATCAACAGTGATCGATACATTATTACACTTAAAAAGCTGAAAGAAGCCATCCGCAAAAAAAGGTCAACAATTCCACTGTCAAATGTCATCTTACACCACGACAATGCCAGACCTCACACTTTTATGGCAACATCTGCGGCCATTGCCAAAATTTGGAGGGCAGTAATGCCACATCCAACATACAGTCCTGATTTGGCCCCTTCTGACTTTAATCTTTTTGGCCCTTTCAAATACTGTCTCCAGGGTCAACATTTTGAAGACATAGAGGTTGTTAAAAATGCCATATGTTCCTGGGTCAAACACCAACCACTGAAATCTTTCCAAAGTGGATTCACAGCTTGGGTTGAGAGGTGGAGAACATGGGGGCAGATGGTGAACTTTTTGAGTAGAGTCATTCTGTTACTAAGACTCCAAAGTATTTTACTGTAAATTTTCAAATCTGTATCTATAATAAAATTTGAGTTGTGAGCATTTAGGCATTACTTTTTGAACAACCCTTGTATATATATATATATATATATATATATATATATATATATTACAGATAGCATTACAGTGACCGCCATATATTATAGAGGGCAATACAGGGACTACCACATAATGCTGAGGGCATTCCATATAACACAGAGAACATCACAGTGACCATCCGATAATGCAAAAAACATTGCAGTAACCACCATATAATACAGAGAGCGTCGCAATCTCCACCATATAAAATGGAGAGCAATACAGAGAGCGTTGCAGTGAGTGCCGTATATTACATAACGGCAGTGCCCGCCATATATTAAGCATCCAAGTGGCCGCCATACACTATAAAGACCATTGCAATGAGTGCCATATAATATAGAGAACTCCAACGACCACTAGAAAAATACAGAGGACATCAGAGCCACACGCTATGGCCCCTGAAATGGGATAAATCAGATAGAAAGCAGCTGACAGATCTATATTGATAATACTGCACAGACCTGAGCCCGCCTATCTCCTCCATACTTCACTCCCACCTCCTTCCATACCGTGTGCACTGCTGCCAGTGTGTCAACACACACACACTGAGCTTGCGGCTGCGTTGTGAAGCAGAGTTGAGGCAGGAGGCCAACACACAGCTGCAGTATGTGGCCTGCGACACCGCTGAAGGGGGATGATTATTATGATCTTCACCCTAAATTGATCCAGCTGCAGCAGCGCTTTCTCTCTCTCTCGCTATGTGTACATATAGATTTACTGTATATATACAGTATATATTATATATACACACATATACATGTACTATATGTATATACTACATATGTATATATATATATATACATACACACATGTATATATATATATGTACTATGTGTATATATATGTATATATATATATATATACTGTATATATACATATACTATATATATATATGTGTAAACAGCTAATATATATACATGTACAGTGTGTGTATGTATATATATATATATATATACATACACAGTATATATATACATACACAATATATATATATATATATATATATATAAGAAATATGTGTACATATTATAAATGTAAAATATATATAATTTTTAAACTTTTGGAACTAACTTTGCCCACCCTTTACTATGTATAAAAGGTATATTACTGTACACCAGCAGCCAGGCCTGACAAGTACCTCACCTCGGCACTGTTGCTGCCAGGCCACCTTCATGCGGAGATGTTGTGCTGCTGAGCCTGCCCTATCTTGGTGGACATAGCCGAGGCCAGGTGCGCTTCTTGTTTAGGGTGCGGTGGTGCCGGCAGCACCTATGTGACGTCACGTGGGCGGAGGCGGTATCAACGCCGAGTCACTACTGACACTGCGTTACTGGGAGGGCTATAGTGAAGCACGTTTATGCTTTTGAGCTGCGTGCAGGGGGGTGTGGAGGTGTGTGCACGGGCAGGGGGCGTGGCCTCGGACGGTCACTTCCAGCACAGGCTGAAGGAAAAAAAGATTCCCAACTACAGCAGCATACTCAGCAGCTGTATCTGTGGGCGTATTCTGATGGTGGGCCTGGAGCTGTAGCTCCATCAGCCCCATTATTAATCCGGCCCTGCAGTGGGGGATGCTGCCTGTGGTGGTGCCGGCGGTGTCGGCAGCGGGGGGTGTCGGTGGTGTCATGCGGCGGGGGATGGTAGCGCCATCTTCTTTTTCTCTCTGTGCATTTTCAATGGGATTAACGCTGATTGGCAGAGAGCCGTGACAGACGGCTCTCTCAGCCAATCAGGTTTTAGCCCGCTAAAAACAAAACCTCGCAACCCAACAGCGGGGTCGCGAGGTTTTACCTCGGATGAGGGATCCGGGGTGGGCAGGGAGATCCAAGCTTAGCTCGGATCGCCCCGGATCCCTGAAATTTGGGTGGGTTCGGATCTCTGAGATCCGAACCCACTCTCTAGTTTTCACCTCAAATTGAAAACGGGCCTATGCCCATAATCTATATGAAGGTACATAATAGACAAAGACCTGGCACCTGTAAGGTGCACAAATTGAGTTTAAATACCCATAGAGAGGGCAGAGTTTACAACCAGAGTGGTCATGTTATCAAATGAGGTGCAAACATGTGCACTCACCATTACAGTATGGTGAGTGGCATGGGAGGAAAGGGTTGAGCATGGGATTCCGACACTCGGGATCCCGGTGGTCAAAATCCAGACCGCAGAATCCCCACAGGGTTAGGATCCTGACACCTGCTGTTAGGTATCCTAACCCTTCCCTACTCTAGTCTAAACCTAACCATCCATTCCTGGTGCCTAAACCTAACCTGCCCCTAGTGCCTTAATCTAACCTCCCCCTCCCCACACCCTAAACCTAATCCTCCCCCATAGTGCCTAACCCTCCCCTAGTGACTAACCCTAACCGTTAATCCTCTCCCTAACCCCGCTACTTATCTTCGAGATGCCGGCGTTCGGGATGCCAGTGCTAAGATTCAGGATTTTGGCGCCAGCATTCTAAGCGCTGGAATCCCCTTTGCCGGTATATTGACCGTATCCCGGGAAAAATGCTTGATGGCAGCTGATTTGGTTACAGATTGGATGTAGGGAATTGCAGATAATTTGAGTCAAGTTGACACCTAAGCAGTGAGCTTGTGTTGTCAAAAGATATAGAGATGCAATCTAGTTAGTGTCCTTAAAATTAGCAGTGATCGAATAATTAACCACCTAAATCAAAGCATTCTCTGTGGAGTGCAGGAAACAAAAGACTGATGGAAAGGTATCTACAAATACATCTAAAACAATGAATTACGGAGTAACCAGCTTGTTTGCCTGCTTCCTTTTATTGGCACAGGACCAGGGAACCATAAAATAAATATACTTATGTAACCTATTAAATATCTTTCTTTGGCAACCGTTCACTGTATTTGTTAAACGTTTAAAAGGTATTATGACATTCCTAACAAACATAGTAAATCTCTTTAGATTTATGGGTCAAAATTTCCACCCTTGTAAAAAAAAAGACACACACTAAACACAATAATGTTTCAAAGGTTAGCCAGCAACCGCTAGAGCGAGAAAATGTTTGGTCTTTTGTGTAAAACAGGCATATCCCTAAATCAAATATCAGTTAAACTTAATATGAACAAGCAACCAAAATCACCACCTCCCCAGGTCTGCACCTACTGTAGGTACTCGTGCAACGGGTCACATGTATCTTCACCAATAAAGCTCAACCACATGACCTGCCAAAGACATGAAATTATAAATACCAAAAACAAACAACCTTTATGCACTAATATGTTGCTACTTGTCAAATGTCGATAAAAAGAAGGAGAGGACAGTGTACTCCATTTTGTGAGGAGACTAATAGCAGCTTCTCACAACGGAGGAATATGGCACCTCCAAAAGAGAAAAGTCAGAGAATAGACAAAAACACTTATGTGAAGGGTGTTAGAGAGCAGTGCATGCCTGTACTATACATGCTGGGTACTAGGACCCCTAGTCAGAGAGTGGCGTGACCTCTGACCTGATGATAGGCTACTGCTCATGTGCAGCTGGAGCCATCTTTATTGTGTAGAGTGTCACAGTAGTGTGAAGATGCACAATACTTAGGGGTCTATTTATCAAGCAGTGAAAAGTGTGGAGAAGTTGCCCACAGCAACCAATCAGCTCCTACTTATTATTTTATAGACTGTACTTGATAAATGCTACTTGAAAGCTGATTGGTTGCTATGGGCAACTTCTCCACTGGTTTACTACTCCACACTTTTCACTGCTTGATAAATAGACATGCTAGCTCCTAAGGTGAGACACCTAAATACTACTGTGAATCCCTGAATACCACTATTCTGCTTAATACTGATACCACTTTTTTCCTGCTGTTACCTGTTACCCTGTTGAAATAAATAAACTATGTGTGGCCTAACAGTCACTTTGACATTCCGCCTGACACCTATTGGGACCACCACCCCAATAGGCTATATCAAGGAAGTATCAAGACCCACACATTGTGAAGATTGCAGTGTAATTCACCTATAAACAGCATGATAAAGAGACACCTTTGCATGGATTAAAGCAACAATTTTAATAAGCAGATAAATATACATTTGCGTAATAAGATACAACATTATCATTCCTCTCAACATGACCCTCTCCAGGAGGGACACAATGCTCTGTTCCTGGTCTTCCCTGGTAATTTATGATTGGTGGAGGCTCCAGAGGGGGGGCTGCAGGACAGTCCAAAATTCAAATAGTGGAGTCCCACCAACTGCCAGTGAGTCCCAGCCAGGGATGTTTGGCAGCGTGTGAAATGACAGTTGGTGTGGCTCCCCTATTTGACTTTTGAATTGCGCTGCAGCCCCACCTCTTACCAGGGAAGTCCAGGAACAGAGCATTGTGTCCCTCCTGGAGAGGGTCATGTTAGGAGGTATGCATTATACTTAATAAAACAAGAAATACTATACAATTAATGTTGCAAACATATGGTCTATATATATATATATATATATATAACATTGTAAGAATCTGCAAAGAGTTGGCGAGGGGGATTAAGTGATGGTGTTTGGGTGGCATGACCAGTGTTGTAGGTGGACCTCTGATCATACTACCCACACCACTGATCATGCCATCCATTTATCAGCACTTAGGGGCAGATGTGTTAAGCTCTAGAAAGTGATAAAGTGAAGAGCGATAAACAACCAGCCACTCAGTTCCTAACTGTCATGTTACAGGCTGTGTTTGAAAAATGACAGTTAGGAGCTGATTGGTTGGTCGTTTATCACTCTCCAATTTATCACTTTCTAGAGCATAATACATCTGCCCCTCAATCCTCCTCCAGCCGAAGGTGCAGATCAGAGCTACCCAATATCACCCCCAAAGCACCACAAGTCAAGAGAACCCGGAGACTCGCAGCAAGCACAGAGGCAGCCAGTCCTCAGCACCTGGCAAGCATCCGGAGCCCAGCTGCATGCTGCCTGCAGGCCTCAGTGGCAGCACATTTCAGGTCTCCAGGGAGCTCAAGGAAGACCAGCTGACCGTTCTAGGAACTACAAAAGGGGTGAAGAAGTGTATGCACACAGACACCTACCCAGAGAATAAGCCTGAGAACAAGAGGATCAGATGTTACTGACACAGCTTACAGCAGACTGAATCAATGCACCATGGCAGGTACTGACCAAGAATCACTGTTGGAAGCATCTTCATGTTACCTGCACCTCGGAACTACACCTGGGAACTGCTCGCTGCTCCAGCATACACCACCTTGGGGTAAAACTCAGAGATGTCACTCTCCGCATGTTATCATGTACCAATTGACAATCTTTGGTCATTGTCTCATTACCTCAAAGTGGTTACATGCGTCAATTAATAAGACATTTTCTCAAAGACTATCAGATTGCAAATTACTACACCTCAGTAGTGATTTCCCCACCCGTTATTATTATTATTATTATTATTATTATTACCAGTTATTTATATAGCGCACACATATTCTGCAGCGCTTTACAGAGAATATCTAACCATTCACATCTGTTCCTGACCCTGTGGAGCTTACAATCTGTATTCCATACCACATGCTCACAAACATACACACTATGGTCAATTTTTGTGGGGAGTCAATTAACCTATCAATATATTTTTGGAGTGTGGGCGGACACCGGAGTACCCGGAGGAAACGCGTGCAAGCACAGGGAGAATATACACACTCCACACAGTTAGGGCCGTAGTGGGAATCGAACCTCAGTGTTGTGAGGCAGTAACACTAACCATTACACTGTCTGTGCTGCGCACATTATATTTTGGTGTATGCTTTATTTCCGTTTGTTCCCTTATTGTGCTTTTTTGTATTTTTCTGTATCTTTTTTAAAATTTTTCTTACAGATTTGTGTGTAGTTAATGTGTGCTGTTGCCACCTTGCTGTTTATCTCCTCTATTTTCAAATACCAGCCTAGGCTCAGAGGCCCAGCGCTGGCTTTTGATTTGGGGGGAAATCCCATGCATTTAAACAAAATTACAGGTCTATTTTTTGGGCAGGTTTGCCATCAGTTTGCAGAGGGTTCTAAACCCAGCACCTTCCCGTCACCAGGGTAACCGCTACAAACTAACATAGAACAAAACAAGGCCATGTTATAGCAATGCACAGAATCCAATACATTAGAAATAAACACAATAAGGACTATCAACCTCCAAGCCTCTAAAGTAATAATCAGTACAATAGATATTGATCATACACTATTATAATCACGCTATTACATACAAAATTCATAAAAAACAATGAAGACCCAAGTTCTCATTCAATCCTCTGGGAGTAAGTGTACCCAGTCGATAAATCCTCTGGGCTTCACATTGTAATAATTTAATTCCTCTATTACCTCCACGTCTTGACTTAAGGATGTGGTAGATAATTATATACCTTAAAGTAGATAGATTGTGGCCGGCACTTAAAAAGTGTCGAGCCACAGGCTGGTAACTAGCACCGCTGCTAATAGCTGCCCGTATAGCAGAACGGTGTAGAGCCATTTGCTCACGCAAAGTTCTCTCCGTCTTACCCACATAGGATAGCCCACACGGGCACGTTATCAAATATATGATAAAACGGGTTGTGTAAGTGACTCTATGGCTAATGAAAAATTTTTTACCACTAAGAGGATAACAAAAACTGTTGCCTGTCGTTAAAACACGGCAGGTCAAACAGTTAATGCATCTAAAACATCCATTTTTTTGTCATAAAAATTGTGAAGTAGGAGAATGATCCCAATTAGAAATATCGGTTCTGACTACCCAGTCACGTATATTACGACCTCTCGTATAGCAAGTCATAATCTCTATGTTCAATATCAAATCCCTATCCGTAGAAATAATAGGCCAATGTTTCTTAGTATAATGCCTGACAGTGTCACTACTGGAATTATAATGACACACCCAAGGCATTCTAGATTCATTATATTTAATTCTATTTTGATCAGAACTTAAAAACTGACTAGGTGGCATATTCAAAGCCTTGAATTTTGCCTTTTCCAGAATATGTATGGGGTAACCCCTTTCTTGAAATTTGTAAAACATATTAATCTGGATAGCAGCCTCCTCATCATTACTGCAAATCCGTCTCGCCCTAACGAACTGCGAGTACGGCAGCCCGTATTTCATGGGTTTTGGAGGTGCACTATTGAAATGTAACATAGTGTTTTGATCAGTCGGTTTACTATAGACAGATGTAGATATCTTGCAACCGGTTAATTTTACTTGAACATCCAAAAAGTTCACCATAGATACATTACAGCAGTAAGTAAACTTAACAGGGTGATTGAGTGAATTATGATTGTCAATGAACAGAATAAATTGTTCCTCAGTCCCTGTCCAAATCAAAAATATGTCGTCTATGTATCTGGCATAGAAAAAAATCTTGCCAGACACATAGACGTCACTGAAAAAAATGTCCCGTTCCATCGAGAACATATATGCATTGGATTAGGATGGGGCCACATTGGCCGTCATCGCACACCCGGACAGCTACAGATAGATCTTATCATCAAACAGAAAGAAGTTTCTAGTCAAAACCATCTCTAACAAGTCATGTACTAATCCAACACTCGGGCCCATATATGCATTGCTCTCACTAATAAGTTTATCCACAGCTGTCAGACCTTCCTCATTAGGTATGACAGTGTAGAGACTGTTAATATCGATGTTACACAACAAACTTCCTTTGGGAACATCCCCCAAGTTAATCAATTTATTAAAAAAAGATGTTGTATCAAGAAAAAAGTCAGGATGTTGCAAAATACGCAGTTGTAGAAGCGCATCTAAATACACTGATGTAGGTTGAAACAACGACCCCCAGGCCGAAATGATAGGATGACCCGGGGGGTTGTCTAAGCGCTTGTGTATTTTAGGAAGGGTGTGTAATAGGGGCACAATAGGGTACTCAGGGAAAAATGCTGTCCCTAATTCTTTAGAAATTTCACCCGAATTAATGGAACACATATTTCTCTCGAATAATTGCGTCCGAAAAGTGGATGTAGGATCTGTATCTAACACCCTATAAACCCTAGAATCAGATAGCTACCTGATGATTTCATTCCTATATGCAGAGAGGTCTTGAATAACTATTGCCCCGCCTTTATCGGCGGGGTGGACCACATCTTTATAAGCCGCTAGATCTTTAAGGGCTTTCCATTCATTAGCACTTAAGATACTATGAGTTTCAATCACATTAGTATTATTACATTATTCTGTACTTCCTGATCTACCATACAAATATATGTTTTTATTGCAGGATTATAGGACATAGTATCAAAACTTGATTTACATGCCATTGTATGCAATTGTATTGGAATATCAGATTTATCTGGACCAACAGGTCCTATAGCAGATTTAACACCAAGAAAATTTCATGAATTTTCAATTGACGGGAAAGTTTATACTTTTCTATTTCCCATTTCATGCCATTGAACTTGATCATAGAAACATAGGATGGGAAGACAAATTAATAACTATCTTCTTCTCCGGAGCAACGGAGGTCTCCCCACTTTTCTTCGACCGCACCCATTGATGCCCTCTCCTATTAAATTTTCGTCGCAGCCAACCGGAGAATCGAACAGCTGTGTTCCTAAAGGGACTGATTCCCTAGGAGGTCTAGAATTAGGGGCATCAGAGTCACTAGTTGAGACATGATATGCTGTTGAATCTGTTTCAAATTGAACTCGATGAGTGCCTCGTTTAGAATATCATTGCCATTCACCACGACCACCATGGATCCAATTATATATCCGATTCTGATCGTAATCTGCAGTTACCTTCAACATCTTGGTTTTTTTAAATTGAAATAAATCATGTTTGTAGTCATCTACTTGTTTATTAAGTTTTTCCATCCATGCCACACTCGCATGAACTTCAAAGCTGGTTATATACTGTTGTTCAAATACGCTGATTTTATCACGTATAATAACCAATTCCCTCGCAGATTCTTCTATTACTAGCAACATCAAATCATAACTGCATTTATTCAAAATTGAGATCCAACGTTTGCAAAAATTAAGATTATATCGGCCGATGGTGGGACAATTTTTTATACGAAAACCACGGGGTGTGCGTTTATCCTTAAAATAGTCACTTAATGTTACCCCATGGTAGTGAAAATGCAATTCTCTCTGTTTAAGTTTTAACCATTCTCTATACAAATGTTGTAAGGATTTAGTAGCTTGATCAACCTCGAATTGTTCCTTAAACAATATACTCTCAGCATCTGAATCTGAAAACATCAATGTACTTCCTTGTGTGAGTTTAGAAATGTTGATAGCCTCAAAATTTGTATCCACATCATCATCTTTGCTAGTAGCCATGTATACACAACAAGTGTCACTCAGACACCAAAGAACAAATCCTTTCTGGTACAAGCACATATAGTAATGGATGTGGTATATGTCCAATCAAAAGGCTGGGTGCCTAATCCAGTGTGTACAGCACCTGAAATACTGTTACACACCATACTCCCAGAGGATTGAATGAGAACTTGGGTCTTCATTGTTTTTTATGAATTTTGTATGTAATAGCGTGATTATAATAGTGTATCATCAATATCTATTCTACTGATTATTACTGTAGAGGCTTGGAGGTTGATAGTCTCGGGATGTGTGTTTATTTCTAATGTATTGGATTCTGTGCATTGCTATAACATGGCCTTGTTTTGTTCTATGTTAGTTTATAGTGGTTACCCTGGTGACGGGAAGTTGGAGATGACGTCATCATGGTGTGCCTACCTTCCGGACGCTGAGACCGGCAGTCGCTGCACGTGGTGATGGGTGATGGTATAAGTGAGTAACTTTTTGTATTACATGTCTTATGTCCTGATGATGGAGCAATAAAATAGCTCCGAAACGTTGATATATTAACCTGGACTTTTGGAATTATTATTGAACCGAGTGCCGCTGTCTCTGGTGATGTGGATATATATATATACATATATATACATATATATATATAATTTTATGAAATATGATTGTATGGAATATGACTACAAAGCAACTATGCACTTCGGTGATAGGGATATATTGTCATGCGTTAAAAATGTTTATGATATTACAGGAAATAATCGAATATGAACTTAGCCATATACCGTGTGTATGGAGATTCCAATTCATTGCATTAAAACTAAGTATAGGGTTTGGTCCAATTAGGGACTGTTCTAGGGGTGGGCTAATAGGGCCATCGGCCGGAGCTGAACCGGTCCCCCCACCCCCCTCCCCCCGCGCTAGCCATCACAGAGAGGCTCCAATTTCTGGGCGTCCCGTTCCTTCCCCGCAGGGGCAGCTGAAAGCTGGAGCTCACTCCTGAGTTTCAGCTTCCGGCTCCTGCAGAGAGCACTATGTTACAGACATCATGACATCTCTCCCATAAATATGTGTAGCGGTTGGACCGGACGGCAGCAGACGCAGGAGCAGGGTTTAAGGTAAGTATTGTGTCTGTATTTTTAATTGTATTTCTTATTAGAAGTACTAGCATTGGGGGCATTACTATAGGGAGCACTACTAAGGGGGGCATTATTACTGGGGTCACTATAGGGGTCATTACTACTGGGGGCATTACCACTGGGAGCATTTCCACTGGGGGCACTACTATAGGGGGAATAACCACTGGAGGCACTACTAATGGGGGCATTACTACTGGTGACACTACTTATAGGGGCATTACCAATGGGGGTACTATTAATGGGGGCATTACTACTGAGGGCACTACTATAGGGGGCATTACCACTGGGGGCACTACTATAGGGGCATTACCACTGGGGTCACTACTGCTGGGGGAATTACTACTGTGGGCTCTAATATAGGGGGCATTACAAATGTGGGCTTTACTACTGGGGGCATTGCATAGGGGGCACCACTACTGGGGGCATTGTGTAAGGGGCACCACTGCTGTGGGCATTGTATAAGGGGCACTACTAATGTGGACATTGTGTATAAGGGGCACTAATTTGGGCATTGTGTAAAAGGGGCGCTACTGTGTGTCATAACATGAATAAGGGACTACTGTGTGGTGTCATTTGAATTGGGTATAATGTATTATAAAGGGCATTTCTGTGTGTGCCATATTGTATTATACAGGGCATTACTGAGTTTGGCATAATGTGTTATAAAGGGCATTACTGCATGTGGCATAATGTGTTATAAAGGGCATTAATGCATGTGGCATAATGTGTGATACACGGCATTACTGTGTGTGGCATAATGTGTTATAAAGGGCATTACTGCATGTGGCATATGTGTTATAAAGGGCATTACTGCATGTGGCATAATGTGTTAGAAAGGACATTACTGCATGTGGCATAATGTGTTATAAAGGGCATTACTGTGTAAGACAAACTGTGTTATAAAGGGTATTACTGCATGTGGTATAATGTGTTAGAAAGGACATTACTGCATGTGGCATAATGTGTTATAAAGGGCATTACTGTGTAAGACATACTGTATTATAAAGGGTATTACTGTGTGTGGCATAATGTGTTATACAGGGCATTACTGCATGTGGCATAATGTGTTATAAAGGGCATTACTGTGTGTGGCATAATGTGTTATACAGGGCATTACTGCGTGTGGCATAATGTGTTATACAGGGCATTACTGCGTGTGGCATAATGTGTTATAAAGGGTATTACTGTGTAAGACATACTGTGTTATAAAGGGCATTAATGTGTGTGGCATAATGTGTTATAAAGGGACATTATCGTGTATGGCATAATGTGTTAAAATGGGCATTACTGCGTGTCGCATATGTGTTATAAAGGGCATTACTGTGTGTGGCATATGTGGTATAAAGGGCAATACTGTGTAAGACATACTGTGCAAGGCGCATTACTGTGCATGGCAATTATTCACCATGAGGGGAGAGCTTGGGGGAAGCCCAGCACCTCCGTAAGTGCAGAGCACGCCCCAAAGTGTGATGAATTGGGGGTGTTGCACAAGGACACTACCCCTCCATGATTGGCCACACCCCTTTCCTGAAGTGTGCGCACGCCTTCGGCGCGTGCACTGGAACGCCGTCTATTACATTTTATTTCTTCTTTTATTGGGGGGGAGGTGCAACTTGGAACTTTCGCCCTGAGCTCCTCAATATCTAAGACCGGCCCTGAGGCCAATATTCTAGCAATCTGGAAAAGGTTCTAAAGCTGCATACACACACAATGATTTTGTTACCAACGATTTTATGAACGATTTTATGAACGATTTTCTGTCAGATTATCTGTCAGATTATCTGTCAGATTTTTTAAAGTGTAATGAACGATTTTTATGAACTACAAACGATTTTTGCATATTCCCTTAATGAAAATCGTTCAGTTGACAAGTCTGACTGAACTACAAACTACAAACTACAAACATGAACGCGCATGAACGATAATCGTTCATCATTTGACTCAGAAAGTGAACGATTTTTTCAAACGATTATCGTTAAACGATATTGTTTAACGATTATCGGTCAAAAAATCATTGTGTGTGTATGCAGCTTAATAGATGGATTTATGGTGGTAGGATCAAATTTAGATCTTTGCTTAAATTTCTGTTGCGCCCCTTCACAGAAGTGGAAAAACTGTGTTCTATCAAAGGGACTGTAGTTTATTCCAACAGTGAAACCAGACCCTTTTCAATGGACAGTTGATACCTTTAAATTGAACTGTACTCTCCGATTAAAGGACTACTATGGAAAAATGTCACAGATTGTGCATGACCTATCAGAAGACACGATCCTAGCCATACCACAACCGCTAAAGAAATGTAAGCAAAGATCTAAATTTGACCCTACCACCATAAATCCATCTATTAGAACCTTTTCCAGATTGCTAGACCAACAAGTTGGTGAATTGTCGCCCAACAAACAAAATATACTAACAACCTAACAAAAGAAGACTATAGTGCATTACTAGCACCAGAAAAGAGAACTGATATAATAATTAGAAAAGCGGATAAAGCTGGTGTACAAGTGGTCATACAAAATACTGAAGCATATGATCGAGAGTGTATGAGACAACTATCAGACCCAAAAGTTTATGAGAAATTTTTGAGGGACCCTACTAAACAGTTTAAAAGTTAATTAGACCACATGTTAAAGACAGCCATAGAAGTAGGTGATATCACGGCTGATATTGTTAACATATTAATGGTAGATCACCCAGTAACACCGATATATTATACTGTACCCAAGGTCGACAAGGGGCTGATAGACCCCCCTGGTAGGCCAATTATATCAGCCAGTGGGTCACTCTATCTTCCGATCTCAGTTTACCTAGATGGGTACCTTAACCCTTGTGTACAGAATATACTTTCTCACTTGAAGGATACTTCACATTTGTTAACAAAATTAAGAGAGCTTAATTGGGTCCCCCCTGACACCCTACTATGTAGCTTGGATGTTACAAGTTTATACACTTGTATCCCACACAGAGAGGGTATCGGGGCGGTAGAATATCTGATAAGAGATAATCCATTATATAAGGGTCCACCTGTATTCCTGTTTCTTAAATTGTTGCAATTGATCCTGGAAAGGAACTACTTCCCATTTGACAATCGGTTTTATCTACAGTTAGCGGGATGTGCCATGGGGTCCAATGTGGCCCCATCATATGCAAACACTTATATGCACAAGGTGGAACAAGAGAAGTTACTTCTGTTACCAAGTTGTTCCCAACATCTTCTCCTATACCACACGTTCATTGATGACCTATTAATATTCTGGCCAGGTACCAAAGTGGAACTACAACGGCACCTTAATAACCATAATACCACTGGACATGAAGTCCAATTAACTTTCACTAACTCAGAGGAGGAAGTGCACTTCATTGACATAAATATCAAGGTATTAGAGGGGGTTTTGCATACATCCATATATACCAAAGAAACGGATAGGAACACCATTCTTCATAGCACTAGCTTTCACCTCCAACCATTACGCCATGGTCTACCATACTCCCAGTTCAGTTCAGGGTTACTGGGAAAGGAGATGGACAAGATGGTTACTAAGTTCATGAATAGGGGGTACCAAAAAATCAGAGCTGTTGCAAGCTAAAGATAAAGTTATGCGTTTGCCTAAGGAATCCCTATTAAAGTCTAAAACAAATATTGGAGATCAGTCTAGGGTGATCCTTTGAGTTAATAGATATACGATCAATAGTACCACTTCAACTAAGATAGCTAAAAAGTTATGGCCAATAGTGAATTCTGACAAAGAATTACCAGAGCTGTTTAACATGCATTTACTCCCAAGTTATACGAGAGACCATAATTTAAAAGACTGTTTGGAGAAATTGGATGTAGCGAAACCTAAGAAATGTTGGGGGTCTGTTAGCAGTTTTAAGTCAAAGGAAGGGTTACTTTCGGTGTTTGGGATGCAATACTTGCAGGGGAGTGCTGGTAGGTGACACTTTCCACCACCCTTACACAGGAGCCAAATATACCATTAGGCATCCTGTGACCTGTAGTACCACTCATGTTGTGTACCTCCTGTCTTGCCCATGTGGCTTGGACTATGTGGGCAAAACAGAGAGGAAGTTCAAGGAGCGGATGGAGCACCATAGATCCGCCATTAGAGCGGCATTGAACTCAAGTAGTAGTGAGCAAGAATAATTGACCATATACCACATAATATAAGAGCGGGTAATAGAGGTAAGGCATTATTACAAGCCAAATCGAGGTGGATATTTAAGATGGGCACATTAGCCCCTAGAGGACTAAATGAGACACTAGGCCTCCATTGCTACCTCTAAATAATTATAGAAAAAGACCTTCACCCCTATTATAGTTAATAGACCCTATTAAGGTTCACTTACCTTCATAATAACAAAATAGGGTAATGTACGTTAGTAGATAAGTGCTTATAATATTGCATTTAATATTAAAGGTGATCTTTTTGTTTTTAGGTTGCCTAGACAACAGAGGGGAGATTGGGATCGAAGTCACCTGAGCAGCGTGGCTGATGACGTCATGGGGATGCGCCTCTGAGTCCACGAGGCTTATCGCCGGGAGCTGTTAGATGGCCACGCCACGCAGGTGAGTAAGATCTTAGATCTAATTAATAATCCTGTGGGGTATATAGAGGTATTATGTTTCAATCTGAATGTATCGTTGATAACGGTCACTCGCCCAAAACGCCATTGGAATAAAAGAGACTTTTTTATCAGACACTAAGTGCCGCCAGCTTTTCTTTTTCTATGCATTGGAGCAGCGAGATTATCCACTGATTAATCAGTGAGTGCCGGGGCATTGCCAGATGTGTATATATACATATATATATACACCAATAACAGGCGGCACTCCAGACTACTTAAAAAAGCACACAGACACCGCTATATATAGAAATCGACATTTCAATGCTCACAGAATTTTCATCAGGATGCTGTGAGCATTGAAACGTTGATTTCTATATATCACGGTGTCTGTGTGCTTTTTTCAGTCGTCTGTAGTGCCGCCTGTTATTGATGTAGATAATTTATCTCCCTTGCTTGGGTGGTAAAAGGAGGGCACCAGACGCAAGATTTTTACTCTAAGCACTGGAGTGCCGGCTCTCTGCAGTAGGTGTATTATAAGGGCAAGGTCATGCCCTTAAATTAAGGCTGAATAGAAAAAACGGATACTCCATAGAGAATTATAAAGGGGAGGCAGGGTGTTTAAGGGGATACACCTCAAAAGCTATTGGAGGTACCGGGCAGAATTTGACATGGACAGGTAGAACTGTTGGTCGGTGCTGCGTGCAATATTTCAGGGCAAAAACATAAAAAATTAGGATTTGGGAGTAATCTAAAGCTCCAACTGTCACTTTTTTCTGACATTCTCAATTAGGACAACTTTTCCGCTGTTCTCTATGGGGGATTTTTGGGAAGGCATAACTCAAGGTAGGGGGCGAATTTAGACTTGGGGTTTGTTTTATTAGGTAGCTATTGTTCCAGAATAGTGCCTTTTGGGGTTCAGGTATTTGAGAAAGTTACAGTTTTTAAACTATTACCTCACAAATCCGCCATTATACAGATAGGAAGCTTCAATTCCTTGCTCAGTCACAGTAGGAGCCTTCAGCAGGTGTATTCACTGTGGCTTCACTTGGGTGCAGCAAGATGGCTGCCTTTTGTGGGCAGTATAGGGGGCCAGGTCCGAGGGCAAGGAAGCCAGCGATTGCTGCAGTCGGAATGCGGGGGAGAGGGGTTAGGGGTTAGCGGGCGTTAGCTGTGGCCGGGAACCGGGGATGGAAGCGGGCATCAGCGGCGGTGGTGCGGCGGCAGTGTGGGTGGTGGTGCAGCAGGTGTTAGGACCCGAGGGAGGTAGCAGCACACAGATGCAGGCTCGGATCTTTAATATCCGTAATACCTGCATCTGTGTTTAAAAAAAACAAACACAGAAGCAGGGATGGGTCAGTGAGACCCATCTGTGCTTCTGTGTTTAAATAAAAAAACAAACCTGTGTAAAAAAAAATGGCATGGCCCCCTCCCCAAAAACAACAACCAGCATCGGGCTTTGGAAAGCCAGTACTGGTTGTGCGAAATACAGGGAACAAATGACATAAGGGTCCCTCGTATGAAGCACAACCAGCACCAGGCTTTTTAGAACCTGTCCTGGTTGCCAATATATGGGGGACAAATAATGTAGAGGTCCCCCGTATTCAGCGCAACTAGCACTGGGCTCTTGGCCGGCCCTGTTGCTGGAAATACAGGGGGAAAAAATGCATAGGGTCCCCATGTATTTACCAGAACCAGCACCGAACTCTTTCCGTGGGGGTGATGCCACAGCCAGGGGAGCCCTTTCACCGGGCCCCCCAGCCTAAGCTTCACCCCTGACCAATAGGTAGCCCAGGCTGGGGATCCCTGGGGAGCTGGAGACCCCTCCAATAAAAAGGTCCCCCTCTCCAAGGCACCCCAGGCCCAGGCTGACAGCCTGGGGCTATCCCCGGCACCCCTGGGCGGTGGGTGCCAGGTTGATTGCGTAAATTGTGCTGTAAGTAAAGTTAAAATATTGGCGTTTGCTGTGGAACTAAAGTTCCCAGCAAGCCTCCCCCGCATGCTGGTACTTGGACAACCAGCATGTGGGACATTACGGGCCTGCTGATACCTGTAGTTCCACAGCAAAAGCAATATTAAAAAACCATAGAACACACACACCGTAGAAAAGTACTATTTTATTAAAACATACATACACACACACATGTACTCACACATGCACACACTATCTCACATACTCACCTAGTATCTCTGTAGCCAATATGTCCTCTTCTCAAAGTAGATAATCCAATGGAGTACCTGTAATAAAAATGTAATACTCATCTCCTCCTATGCGTGGATCTGTCCTCTTCAGACAACCCAGGGTCTTGGCAAAAAAAAACGAAAGTACGTGGACCCTCGTACATTAGTAAGTGTCCTCTAAGGACACTACTACCCAATTACAGCTCCACCCGGGATTTCAGTTCAGAAATCCCGGTGCGGAGCACTCATTGGCTGAGAGAGGCAAGCCTTCCGCCTCTCAGCCAATGAGCTGTTCTCACCATTGACTTCAATGGTGAAAACTGAGCGTGCCTTTTTCAAAAATGGCACCTCAGTGCCATTTTTTAAATTCATAGATGGCCTCCGCGAGCCAATCACGGCTCATGATGTCATTGCCCCCTCGGCTGGCTTATATACAGCCAGCGTGAGGTGCCGTGTAATCAGTCATTAGCCGGGGAACTGGAGAGAAGATCAGCTGAAGCAAGAAGATGCCGCAGAATCCCTGGATGGGCGGTGGCCGTGGAAAAGAGCTTAAAGGCCGCCGCGCTCCAGGTGAAGATGACGTAGAAGATCTGGTGGAAGCGGTAGCCATGTAAAAGAGCTAAAGGCTGCTGCCTCCCAGGTGAAGGTGCGGCATAAAAAGCCCCTACGTCATTTGTCCCCCGTATTTTGGCAACCAGGGCTGGTTCTGACTAGCCCGGTGCTGGTTGTGCTTAAGTCCAGGGGACCCCCTACATAATTTTTCCCCTGTGTTTAAACACAACCAGGACTGGCTGTTAAAAGCTCGATGCTAGTTGTGCTATGGGGAGGGGGGCACCTTTTTTTTTTTTTTTTATCTATTTTTTTATTTCACACATTTAATTTTTAACATAGACACACGTAGATGGATCTCACTGCTGCATTCGTGCATCTGTGACTTATTGATTTTATTTTCTTAGGTGCATGCGCACTACCAGTGAACTCTCTGCTGCCCGCTGATACCCCCTATGCACTGCACCGCTGTCACTGATCTGCACCACCGCTGCTGCCGCTACCCCGCACGCCTACAGCCATCTCACACTCTGCACCTCAGAAACCACCTCCTGTCTGCTGTCCCCTCTTCTACCTGTGTTAGTGTACCATTTTGTTGCCCTTCTCCCCTGCAGGTGGCCTGGTTTGTTCATCCAAACCATGATAGTTAATAAATTTTCAAAATGGTATGAAATTCCATATACAAAAAACCTTGCGGTTTTACATGTCCCATTAAGGCTTCTTAGACATGCGCAATACAGATATGGTATGCCATCACACTCTGTGGTTAAGTGCAGATTCAGCACTTTCACAGAATGAGATTGCTGTCATTCACAAAATGGTCGAGCTGCTAATTCACAGAATTGTGTGCTCCTTGGAATACACACATGCAGTCGATGCAACTGAGGTCTAAGCAGAAAATAGAGCTGTGCAGATGGGATAAAAGTAGTGTGGATGGGGGGAGGAGACAGAGCAGCATGGATGGGTGAGACAAAAAGGCATGTAGAGGAGGGAAGGTTAAGCAGTACAGAGGGGGGTAGCCAAAGTGATGCAGATGGGTGAAAAACAGTGGTGCAGATGGGGGGGAAACAGAGTGGCACGGTTTGGGGGTACAGCGATGTGGATGGCAGTAGAGAGTGGCATGAACATGGGAAGACAGAGCAGTGCAGAAGGGTAAAGACAGATTGGTTTGGATAAGGGAATAGAGAGTAGCACAAATAGAAGAACACATAACAGTAGGGATTGGGGAAGACAGATTAGTGTGGATGAATAGGAAGACAGAGTAGTGCGGGTGGGGGGAGGAGACAGAGTTGCACAGTTGAGGGGGACAGAGTGGTGCAGATGGAGGAAGAAAGAGTGCCACACAGGAAAGGAAGATAAAGCATTGTGGCTTAAAGGAAGGCAGTTGTGCAGAAGAAAACAGAGTGGCATTGATGCAGGGCAGTGCAGATGGAGATAGACAGATTGGTGCGGATGAGAGAACACAGACTACCACAGTTCGGAGACCACACAGCAGTAGGGATTGGGGAAGACAGATTGGTGTGGATGGGGAGGAAGACAGTGAGGTGTGGGTGGTGGGGGGAGACAGAGTTGCATGGTTGGGGGGACCAGAGTAGTGCAGATGGAGGAAGAAAGAGTACCACAGATGAGAGAAAGACAGAAACGTGGCTGTGGAGAAGGCACAGGTGCAGGGCAGTGCAGCTGGGGAAAAACAGATTAGTGCGGATGAGGGAACACAGGCTATAACAGTTGGGAGACCACACAACAGTAGGGATTGGGGAATATATAGCAGCATGGAGGCATATAGAAGAAGAAAGTGTACATGCATAGACAGAGTATGATAGTGTCAAAGTCAAACAATTGGATATGATCGCTGTACAATAATTATCTGATGATATAGTCGTCTATAGTCTGATGACATGTTACTAGGATGCTACTTTGAGGCAGTGCAATCCAATGCGCTAAAATGCGAATCCACAATACACATACACTGACGCACATAATGCACACACACTCACACATATATATGTATATACTCATAGACGTTCGTATGCATATTCACATACGTACACATAGACGCTCAAATGGTTTTCCATGCAGGTTTTCTTGCTAATCCTGTTTTAGATATTATCTGTTTTTTCAGGTAAATGGTTGTATCCTACCACTAGATGTCAGTATTATACTAAGGTATTTGCATAGTTGGCAATTGTTTTGTTTCATAATGATCTCCAGGCTGTCACAATCCGGTGAAAGTGATCCTCTGTGGAGGACGGTGAGCCGGGGGGTTTAGGTGACTATCGGAGTGACTGTGGCTAGGTCTCCTATTTGCGGCCGAACCCAGGTTTGGCTAGACCTGCCCAGAGGCGCGGAGTCTAACTCACTTGGTGGTTTTCTCCAGTGACCCCTCCTATTGGAATTTGGTTTTCCGCTGCACCAAGTGAGCAGGTCGCGGCCCTCTGGACAGGTACCTGGGAATGGCAGAAGACCGGAAACTATATTACGTTAAGTTATTGCTAGAACACTGGAGATACACTGGAACACAATTAGAAATCCTGATTACTGGCTTGCATGAGATTTCTGAGAATGTACTGAGAATCACTAAGAAATCCAGGAGCTGACTAGCTCAGCAGCTCAGGGAGATGTGGACACAGGCAGGTATTGGAGTTTGCTAAATATGCAGGAAAGCACAAACATATACTGGGGATTGCACATACAAGAGTAGAGTGGACTCAAGGAATACTGGACAAAGGCCAAATACTGGGAATAATTATATATGCAGGTGCAGATTGCACAGACAAGACATATAGAGAAGATAGGCATACACTGGGAGAGTGCTAACTGCAAGTGCAGATTTGCACTGACAAGACACTGAGCAGATTGACACAGACATGTGCTGGGGGGTCCAGCTGTGAGCTAATTAATACCAGCAGGTAATCTGACACTACAGTGATACAGGGTAATAGCCACAGGAAAGCTGCAATAGAATTAGCAGCACATATACAAAGACACACAGGGAAAGCTAAAGTCTCAGAGTAAGGTTTAGCATAGAAGCTAATACAGGAAACTGGGAAACTGTGAGCAGGCTGAAGCAACACGCTGAAGGATTTAGCAGAGAGCAACAGTGGGAGTAACACAGGCGCTTGGAATAACGAAGTTGAACAGCAACTTCCTGGAGTTCTGGAGGTGGATTTATACCCAGGGGTAGCAGATTACTGGAGCACATCATCAGCTGACTGAAATCATGCTACCATAGGTTAGGAGTACTGTCACATGAGAGGAACTGTCATGGCGGAGCCCATGATGGGAACTCCGATCCCCAGCACACACAGCCGACTATGGATACTTGCAAAAAGCACCTAAGGCAGAATACTCAGCCCCACATCCATCACTGCACCAGACGTCTGACCGGAAGGAAGTCAGGGGAAGCCGGCAAGGAGGTGAGAGAGGCCGATCCTAGGCTGAACCCTGACAGTACCCCCTCCTTTTAGGGTGGGCACCGAACACCCATAAAGGCTCAACTGGAACTCCTCAGAAAGACACAAAAAATATACTTGAAAAACACAGGAAACTCAAAAATCCAACTTGAAAACATCAACAACAAAAAAATCTTGCTTGAAGACACAATAAGAACTGGGTTCCAGCAGACTAGAAAAAATAACTTTTCAGATATCCTCCCAACTTTCGTATCCGTTTTTAGAGACTGGAAGTACTGGAATACTACATAAGGAGGCTTGTTCAAGAAGTAACTGTTTGCTGAAATAAATGTCCACCAATTCAAAACATTTATCCTCATTAATGACTTTGACCCCCAAATCTTTTGCTTTTGCTCGCCTGGATCTCCCACCATCACGGCCCAAAATAAGATAATTGATTTTACTGCTGAGTTTCTCAAAAACTTTGCCTCAATAAGTTTCTATTAAAGATTTGGCTTCATTATTCTCAACAGATTCTAAGACTCCCGAGATCACAAAACACAAGTCCTTCAGGCAATTATCTGTTCCCAAAAAATTTTGCTCAGAGATAAGGTCTTTAGTTGAAGAACTGGTTTTATCCACAGAGGAAGGAAGGAGAACTGGTTGTCAGCATGAAATTTCTTTGGTCTTTGATTTAGGGCTTTTCCCTTTTGGAATTGAAGATACCTCAGACACTTTAGTTGAGCATACTGGAATGGACAAAACACAATTAGGAGTGGACATGGAATTATACTGGAGATCCATCGATTGATAAACAGGAGATGTAATTGGCATTAATTGATGTTCTTTATCTGCACCAGAATTAAAAAATGTGTTATTCTCAGGGATTATATGGTCAGTACCTACTACGTCATTGGACGAAGAATACATTAATTCAAACAATTGGTCCTCGTCGATGACCTTGATACCAAGATATTCTGCCACTTTCCGTTTAAATTTATCACCATTGGGGCTCATGATGAGGTCATTGGTTTCCTTACTAAGACTTTCCACAACTCTACCTCCAACTGCCTCAACTAGAGACTTGAGTACTTTTTTCCCCAGAAGCCCAGGGACCTCTGAGATCACAAAAGTCAAGTGGTTATCAATCTCCTGGGAAGTCTGTTCAAAAACGCTAGACTCCGATTCAAAAGAGCGTGAGGCTTGTGAAGATCCCCTGAACATAGGAACAGAAGAATTTATAACTGGGATGGACAAATTAGCGGAAGTTGTTCTTTGAAGTATATTACTCGAAATCCCCTCCTGGGGAATGACACTGGGAACCCCATCCTGGAGTGACACACTTGAAGTCCCCACCTGGGGAAGGACACTAGGAACCCTCTCTCTGGGTAAGAGGCTTGAAACACCCTCCTGGGGTGAAGAACTTGAAACGAGGATTTCCTCTTGGGTGTAACACTTGAAATCCCCTCCTGGGGTATAACACTAGAAACCCTATCCTGGGGTGAAGAACTTGAAACAAAAACTTTCTCTTGAAACATAACACTGGAAATCCCCTCCTGGGGTATTACATTGGGAACCCCATCCCGGGGTGAGACACTTGAAGTCCCCTCCAGGGGAATAACACCACAAACCCCATCTTGGGGCATTACACTGGGAACCCCATCTTGGGATGAGGCACTTGAAATCCCCTCCTGGAGTATAACACTGGGAATCCCATCTTGAGGTACAACACTTGGAACCCCATCCTGGGGTGAGACACTTGAAGTCCCCTCTAGGGGAAGGACACTAGGAACCCGCTCTCTGCTTAAGAGGCTTGAAACCCCCTCCTGGGGTAAAGAACTTGAAATGAGGATTTCCTCTTGGGGCGTGACACTTGAAATCCCTTCTTGGGGTATAACACTAGAAACACCATCCTGGGGGATAGCATTTGAGGCCCCTTCCTGGGAAACAAGATTTAAAACCTTCTTTTGGGGTGAGAGACTCAAGGCCCCCTCCTGGAGTACAGAACTTAACACTCCCTGTTGGAGTATGGGACCTAAAACCCCCTTCTGGGGAAGCTGACTTGGCTTTTCCTTTCGGGGTACGCAATATGAAACCCCCTTTTGGGATGCAAGAACAGAGACTTCCTCCTGGGGTGAGTGGCTCAGAACCCCCTCTTGAGGTATGGAACTGGAGAGACCACAGTATAGACGCGCTTGTAATAAAGTACATGTACCTATTAAGCGTGTTGTGAACAATCCTAAATTGATACACTTTGATACAGTATGGCCATGCGATAACTGACAAATACTCCACTAAAAGAGTTATAAACATCTTACATTTCATTTCATTGTTACATTATATCATTTCAGTTATGCGATAACTGAAATGATATAATGTAACAATGAAATGAAATGTACACGGATGATATCTAAATATATCAATTGTTAAAATAGACCGGCAATGTTGACATCAAGTGCGCTACATATAAAAACATAAATGGTAAGATGTTTATAACTCTTTTAGTGGAGTATTTGTCAGTTATCGCATGGCCATACTGTATCAAAGTGTATCAATTTAGGATTGTTCACAACACGCTTAATAGGTACATGTACTTTATTACAAGCGCGTCTATACTGTGGTCTCTCCAGTTCCATACCTCAAGAGGGGGTTCTGAGCCACTCACCCCAGGAGGAAGTCTCTGTTCTTGCATCCCAAAAGGGGGTTTCATATTGTGTACCCCGAAAGGAAAAGCCAAGTCAGCTTCCCCAGAAGGGGGTTTTAGGTCCCATACTCCAACAGGGAGTGTCAAGTTCTGTACTCCAGGAGGGGGCCTTGAGTCTCTCACCCCAAAAGAAGTTTTTAAATCTTGTTTCCCAGGAAGGGGCCTCAAATGCTATCCCCCAGGAGGGTGTTTCTAGTGTTATACCCCAAGAAGGGATTTCAAGTGTCACGCCCCAAGAGGAAATCCTCATTTCAAGTTCTTTACCCCAGGAGGGGGTTTCAAGCCTCTTAAGCAGAGAGCGGGTTCCTAGTGTCCTTCCCCTAGAGGGGACTTCAAGTGTCTCACCCCAGGATGGGGTCCCCAGTGTAATACCCCAGGAGGGGATTTCCAGTGTTACGTTTCAAGAGAAAGTTCTTGTTTCAAGTTCTTCACCCCAGGATAGGGTTTCTAGTGCGATAACTGACAAATACTCCACTAAAAGAGTTATAAACATCTTACCATTTATGTTTTTATATGTAGCGCACTTGGTGTCAGACATTGCCGGTCTATTTTAACAATTGATATATTTAGATATCATCCGTGTAAATTTCATTTCATTGTTACATTATATCATTTCAGTTATCGCATGGCCATACTGTATCAAAGTGTATCAATTTAGGATTGTTCACAACACGCTTAATAGGTACATGTACTTTATTACAAGCGCGTCTATACTGTGGTCTTGCAACATTGGATATCAGTTTATTCTGATCTAACTAAATAGACAGCTGCTTATACACATATTAAGAGCGCACGATTTCCTCTTACCATGGAACTTGAGACCCTTTCTTGGGGAGTAACACTTGAAATTACGGTCCGCTCCTGGGGCATAACCCTCGAAACAAAGGCCTCCTCCTGGGGCGTGAAACTCGAAACGAAGGCCTCCTCTTGAGGCATGTAACTCGAAACAAAGGCCCCCTCCTGGGGCATGATACTCTAAATGAAAACCCCTCCCTGGGGCATGAAACTTGAAATGAAAGCCCTCTCTTGGGGTACAACACTTGTAACCCCCTTCTGGGGTGAGAGATTTGAAACCCCCTCCTGGGGCATGAAACTTGAAATGAAGGCCCCCTCCTGGGGAGTGGAACTTAAGACCCTTTCTTGGGGTGCGAGACTTGGGACCCCCTCCTGGGGTGCGAGACTTGGGACCCCCTGCTGGGGTAAGGAAGTTGAGACCCTTCCTGGGGCTACTGACTGGAGTCCCGTATTGGGAAAGCAGAATTCTGACTGGGACCGGAACAGGCAGAATCCGGGCCGGGATTGATGGAAATGGAATCCTGGCCGTGACCAGTAGAAGTGGAATGAGTAGTGTCCCTGACTTTAGAAGGTTGAAATATCCTCCAAATATTTCTTAGACGAGGGTTGAAGCATCTTGTAGCAGGGCCCCAATCGAAAACTTGAACTTTCTTTTGCTTAGTGGACATCACCTCCTTATCTGTAACTGAAGAAACGGGAATCACTGATGGATGATGGGGAGAACTGAAAACGCAGACATTAGGAGTCACACACTTGTCACCACTTCTCAGTGGGTGCAGAGTACAGTCCTTAAGAAAGTGATCGTCATAACCGCAATATAAACACAGATGCAGTTCCCGGCGTCGCTGACGTTCAACCTCAGTAAGTTTAGGGCGCAGGTAACTTTGATGCTTTACTTTAGTTTGCTTGGAAAAACTGTTAATCAAGTCAGGAGTGGCACTAGAAAGCTTGGAAATAAAATGAAAAATTTTGGGACGGAGATTTTGTAGTTGTTCTAGAAGCCAGTAGAAACTCTTGAAAGCTTCAGGGTCACGAATATCAGGAAATTGGGGAACCAGAGGACACTTGAGAGGTCTACAGAAAATTTTTCATCTGTAGGGGTAATTGAAACTTAGGAACGAAACTGTGGATAATTCAATGGCGGAACTTGTGGTGTGTCTGGGGACAAAGCAGCTAGAACTGTATGAATAACCATCATTTGACTAGAGAGTTCTTGCAGCTGCTGTCTGACGGATTGCAAAGCTGTCTCCTGTGCAGACACACAAAAGAGTAAATCCTGAAAACCTGCTTCAACCTGGAACCCGGCGGCTTGCATGTTAGGCTGTTCAAACTGTCGCAATCCGGTGAAAGTGATCCTCTGTGGAGGACAGTGAGCCGGGGGGTTCAGGTGACTATCGGAGTGACTGTGGCTAGGTCTCCTATTTGCGGCCGAACCCAGGTTTGGCTAGATCTGCCCAGAGGCACGGAGTCTAACTCACTTGGTGGTTTTCTCCAGTGACCCCTCCAATTGGGATTTGGTTTTCTGCTGCACCAAGTGAGCAGGTCGCGGCCCTCTGGACAGGTACCTGGGAATGGCAGAAGACCGGAAACTATATTACGTTAAGTTATTGCTAGAACACTGGAGATACACTGGAACACAATTAGAAATCCTGATCACCGGCTTGCATGAGATTACTGATAATGTACTGAGAATCACTAAGAAATCCAGGAGCTGACTAGCTCAGCAGCTCAGGGAGATGTGGACACAGGCAGGTATTGGAGTTTGCTAAATATGCAGGAAGCACAAACATATACTGGGGATTGCACATACAAGAGTAGAGTGGACTCAAGGAATATATTGGGAATGCCAGAAATGTGGTACTGGACAAAGGCCAAATACTGGGAATAATTATATATGCAGGTGCAGATTGCACAGACAAGACATATAGAGAAGATAGGCATACACTGGGAGAGTGCTAACTGCAAGTGCAGATTTGCCCTGACAAGACACAGAGCAGATTGACACAGACATGTGCTGGGGGGTCCAGCTGTGAGCTAATTAATACCAGCATGTAATCTGACACTACAGTGATACAGGGTAATAGCCACAGGAAAGCTGCAATAGAATTAGCAGCACATATACAAAGACACACAGGGAAGGGACATGAAACACTGAAGTACTGTAAGAAAGCCAAAAGTCTCAGAGTAAGGTTTAGCATGGAAGCTAATACAGGAAACTGGGAAACTGTGAGCAGGCTGAAGCAACACGCTGAAGGATTTAGCAGAGAGCAACAGTGGGAGTAACACAGGCGCTTGGAATAACGAAGTTGAACAGCAACTTCCTGGAGTTCTGGAGGTGGATTTATACCCAGGGGTAGCAGATTATTGGAGCACAGCATCAGCTGACTGAAATCATGCTACCATAGGTTAGGAGTACTGTCACATGAGAGGAACTGTCATGGCGGCGCCCATGATGGGAACTCCGATCCCCAGCACACACAGCCGACCATGGAAGCTCGCAAAAAGCACCTAAGGCAGAATACTCAGCCCCACATCCATCACTGCACCAGACGTCTGACCGCAAGGAAGTCAGGGGAAGCCGGCAAGGAGGTGAGAGAGGCCGATCCTAGGCTGAACCCTGACACAGGCTAATTGATTTACTGTTTTTAATAAGTTATTATACTTAGTATGACAGTATAAATATTGATATATTTTAAAATATTTTTTACACCTTTGAATTTAAGTTCACTTTAAATACTTGTTGTTGGCACTGGTGTAGTATTAGGTATCTTATTATTTATTAATATGGTTTCTTTATTATGTGTTAGACACAGTCAGTGCACATTTTTGTATGTAAAATGCATCTATTTTATTCTGTGGTCAGCATTCATAGGCTTCCCACAGTCCTAATTTGTTGTCACCAAGTTTTATTTTTTAAGTTTATTTTATTTCATGTTTATTGCATATTAATCTTATCTTTTTTGATTGTGCATAATGTCCCTTGTGTTGCATTTTGTTCACTTAATCTGTGCTGGGCCATGCACGAGCCCTACACAGTCTGTTTTTACACTGTTATTATGTTTTTTTCAGGTTGCCATGGTTCCTGCTGCCGGAGGACACAGCGTCACTTCCGGTTCATGCTGATTGCACTTCTGGGTTGTGACAAGCGGCGCTGACGGTGGACGGAGCCTGGCACACCTGATCAGGGGTAAGGGGTGAGTGCTTTATCTATTTATTTGTCATGTTTGCAATGTTTGTATTTATGTTGTCTTGAGAAAGGGGACATGCTCCCCAAAACATTGACTTTGTATGACATAATAAAGTTACCTCGGAGAGGGTCTTTCTTCACCATATTTTGGAGTCTCTGAGTGCTGCCTTTTGCAGTTGTTGACTATTTGTGGGGAGCAATGCCCCTTTGGAGGGAACCAGAGCTTTGACAACCTAAAGGACTGGTGAGTGCCGGGTATCATTTGCATTATTTACCTCAGTTACTCTGGTGAGTCTGAGTGTTAATCCAAGGCACCTATTCCTGCATATTTTGTACTACCTCATACAGCATACCCATTTTTATATTTTTCAAATTTTTTTATTTTGGATTTATGCCTCTGTCAAAGACTAATTTACATAATTCCATATTTACATATGCTTTATGCTGTATAATGAAGCAGCTCATGAGATTCAATAGGGCATTTGCACGTCCATTTTGTTTCTCTGTCCAAACTCACATTTAAATGGAAATTAGTGTGTGTCTTTAAGGCCGCTCCCAAGGAAAACTGTTTATCTAACAGAGTGTACAAGAGCTTGTCCATTTATGTATAATTGTGTTCAAGAAAATACTCAGACCAAATATAGAGATACCCCAAGCAATGAGTATCTCATAAAGGAATGTACTTTCTATTCTGATTGCCAAGGAGGAGCTAGCAAGAACAAGCTTTGTCTATCTGATAATGTCAGTGGGTGTGCAGGGGAGGGGTATTATCTGAATATTGTAATATGGTATAAATACTATGGAACAATGTCCATGGGTGTTGATTGCTGCATTAACCCTGGGGAATACATTATTTCTCCCAGTTAAGGGCTTGATCTATTTATTTAATTAATAAAATAACAAATGTTTAAGTATACTGGATTGGAGTCTATATTACTTATTATGGAACAACACCTGGTAAAAGGTAAATTTAAACAGCTGGCGGCACTGCCTATTGCTTTACGACACCCATCATCCCAAATGCACCTGACAGATTTCCTCACTACTTCAAGAATGGGAGAGGAGTGGCCGTACCTGCTGTCTGGTCAGCAGCTGGGACATTCAATCTCCAAAATCTTCATGAGTATCAGAATTAATTATATATACATAATATGTGTATATATATGTATATTTCTGTGCTCTGAGGTATTATGTAAGAATGAGAGGAAACAGGTGACCAGGTGGCGAGGGGGTGTATCTAAAGTTGAACTCAGAGATGATTTTATATTGTGTGTTGTTCATTTAAGTAATATTGCTAAAAATAGAGTTAACTGTATTAAGATACTTTAATAATTTTAAACTGTGGACTGATCACCCACAGTTCAGTTTGAAAAGGAAAAAAAAGTATTTAGACATTATATATTTAATATTTGTGTAGTGAAGAATATAGGAATCATGAATATATGAAAAGTGGAGATGTACCTGTTTTTCATCAGACAGACGTGTCGCAAGAGGTAATACTTTAGAAATGTGTTCGTATTTGCTTGGAGAAAAACAGGTGATCATAGAAAGCTTAGGGCCTCATTCAGACTCACTCGCGAGCGGCTGTCCGCTCGCAAGTGGGTCAATGGTGTGCACTGCGCATGCGCACGACGGAGGGAGCTCCGTCGTGCGCGTGCGAGACGCGATGAGCGAAGGACTTTCCTTCGCTCGTTGTGTCTGATCAAAGGGTGCGTGCTGTCGATGTTGATTGACAGCACGCCCCCTTTGGTGGGCGTGCCTCCCAGACGGGGGCATTCCCAAGGGAACGCCTACCGTCAGAAGCCGGCCCCACTGATGTCAGTGAGAGTGATTTTGGCTCTGATAGAGCCAAAATCACTCCGGGCCTTGCGGTTGAGAAACTCAACCGCAGGCTTCGGCTCGCAGTGGCGATGGTCGCGATGGTCAAGACCATCGCGACCATCATCCTGCACGCTCGTATATGCTGTGGGTGTTGACCCACAGCTATACGAGCGTCCAGGAGGACGCTCCATAATTATGGAGGTGGGTCCTGATTCAGAGCGAGCGCTATCCACTGGAATACACATTTTATCATCTCTTATCATTTTAACACCATTCATAGAACAGAATAAGGCCCTGATTCAGAGCCGGACGCTCTGTCCGGCTCTGAATCAGGGCCTTATTCTGTTCTATGAATGGTGTTAAAATGATAAGAGATGATAAAATGTGTATTCCAGTGGATGGAAATAAAAAGCGCAGTGTAAAGTGTGAATTTTTAATGTTTACATAATTGGTATAAGGAATTCTATTAAGTGCAGAGATCAGCCCGCATGCTTGCATATTTCATGTCCTTAAACTCTACACTTTCTTAAACAATGTATGTTGTTGAGATGAGCACAACAGACTGCAAGCTGTTGTTGCTATTCCTATGATTGTGTCTGTAATGTATTACGTTATTGTTGCCAAGAAAAAAAGTGCTTAGAAGTTCAGAATGTCCCAGACAAAAGACAGAGTTTACAAAAGCAAGAGAACTATAAAGTTCTTACATTATCATTGTTACATAAACCAATAGAGAAAGTTTGAAAACAGCTAATTTTTAGAAATGTGATTTTTGAGATAAATAGTACTGATATTATTACTGACCATAAGTCATATGTTTAATGCTACATAATACCAGACTAAATAAGAAATATTTGAGACAGTTGCTGATAATCATAAAGGATTCAACATGATTACATGCTTAAGGGACTTTTTAAGGATAGGTTGAATGATGCATAACGTAATAGGGTAACATTTTAATATCTAGAGTGGGAAGAACTATCCTTTAACATAATTGTTAACTTTAAAAGGGGAAGACAGATGCAGATCTTGTGCAGAGCGGAGATGTCGGGTTGGAAGATATTTTGAGATAAGTGAAAAGATGTATGTTGGTGTGGTTTGGTTAATAGCTTTATGCGTGAGTGTAAGTATTTTAAATTGAATATGGTAGAAGACCGGCAGCCAATAAAGGGACTTTCAGAGTGGATTAGCAGACACTGAATGTTTGGTGATAAAGATCAACCTCGCAGCTGCATTCACAATGTATTGTAGTAGGGAGAAACTGTTTTTGGGCAGTCCAATAATGGGACTATTACAATTGTTAATGCTGGAAATAATGACTGCATGTGTTATATTTGTTACATTGTCTTGCGTAAGATATGGTCGAATTTTGGCTGTTTTTTAGATGTATGTAACAGGATTTAGAGACAGATTGAATGTGAGGAACATGAGACAGTTTATAGTCAAGGATGACAGCTAGGCAGCAAGCTTGTGAAGTGGGTTTGATTGTCGAGTTGTCAATAGTTATAGAGATATCAGATTGGTAACTACTATTGGCTGGTAGATATAGCATGAATTCTGTTTTGGATACAGTCAGTGGCACAAACCAGCATAAACGGTGACAAAACTGGGGAGGATAGGTAAATTTGAGTATCGTCCGCATATAAATGATACTGAAAACGAAAAGAGCTAATTAGTTTGCCTTGTAATGATAACTGTTTAAATTAATCTTTCAATATTTTCAGAATGAGAAACTATCTGTCTGTGTACTTTGTGCGTCAGTGCGAGTTTCACTCTCTCTGTATACCCCTCCTAGATTGAAAAGCTGCACCGAGGAGGAAAAAAAAGTTTTCAAGGAAATGCTTTAACTATCTTGCATCATAGGTTTCTTTTGTACCTCAGCCAGGGTACTGATAAAAGAAGGTTATGAGACATACTTTTTAGTAGATACGCTGTATCTACTTAGTGTTTTAAAAAGACGGGTAATTTTCTAAAAAAGAAAAAGTCACAAACAGTTTACAATATTTGATGAATAATCTGCAATTTTTTTATTTGTTCTTACAGATGACTCAGTCCTTACCGAACAGTGATCTGTAGTTATATTCAAAGATATTTTAAACTTCAATAAGAGATACTAACAAACAATTGTGTTTCTTTTGCAGAAGCAAGTTAAAAGTTTAATGGGACAAAATCCAACTGTATAATGATAATTTTAAATATACAGGATGTTGTTTTCCAGCAGGTTGAACACATTTATATCCTTAAAGGGTGGCATTTATTGTTATGTTGAATTGCATGCATTTGTTTTACATACTGTTATTCAGATATTTAATAATGCTCAACTTAAACATATTCCTACAGCCAGATTTTTTCGATGGGGGATAATATTTTAGACTCATATCAATCTTACATATGTCATATTTTCAATTGTGCTACATTGATCTTCTTTATCCTCACCAGGGGGGGGGGGGGATATGGTTGATTATGGTTAATGGTGAGGAAAAAGGAAGACAATTAATATGTTTGCAATAATGAAATATAAAAATATTTTTCAGTAATGGAAAGTTTCATTAGATAATCCTGACTTAGTTCTCCTTACTGATGATAGCTGTTTCAGACAGATATATAATGGGTTTTTTTTTTGGTTACAGGGTATGCATTACAGTAACTACCACATTCAACGTAGTTAGCTGAATGTAATGTACAGAATTGATTATAGCATAGGGGTTGCCGCATAGCATCTGGGAACTACAATTTTACATGTACAAACAATTAAAGAACTGAAAGAAGCAATATGTTTACCAAATATAAGTTGTAGTAATTAAATGTCGGGCACATATGAAAGAGATTGATATTATTTCCATGGGTAACATATTAGCTGACAGGCTAGTATGAGAGGTAATTTTAAGTACATATGATGAGCCAGTTATAGAAACTCAGTTGACGTTGTTTAAGAATATCACAATTTGACCAATTAAGACAATATCAGGAAAATACTTCTCACAATGAGGTCAATGTTTGGAAATTAAAGCATTGTTACAAGAGAAGATGATAATGGGTATTTGAGTGGAATTGAAATTATTACAAGCCTTATAGAGGTTGTTCATGGGTTAGTACATTTAAGAGCAGACAATATGAATCGCATTGTACAATCTTACTGGTATGCTCGAGCCAGAGATAAAGTGATAATGTGAATGTTTATGTAATTTGGTTGATAAATAATGTAGAGAAAATGGTACCTACTAAAACATTTACAAGTACTATTGATAATTGATTTTATTCAGTTACCAATGAAGAAAAAAGAAGGATTGAATTATGTTGATTAAAAAGGATTGAAGTATGTCGATTAAAAAAAGGATTGAAGCATGTTGATTAAAAAGAGGATTAAAGTTTGTTCTTGTTAAGGTTTCAGGATGTTTTAAAATATAGTGTTAGCATGTTTTTGGAGTTTACTGAATTTATAGCTCCGTAATGCTAAGAGAAGAGATTTTGGAGGAATTTGTATGTAAGGTATAGTTTGCTTACTGTAAGTGTTATTGAAAGTTACAGAGGAAGTTTTTCAAATAAGTGAAATGATGGTAATAGAATCAAAGTTACACACAATGGTGTTATAAGAAATAGATTAGTTAAACTTACAAAAGAGACAGGAATGGCATTGTTTGAAGGCCTATATTTGGTGCTTCATAGTAATAGAATGACACCTGAGCCTTATCTCAATCTTTCCTTATTAATTGTTTTTTTTTAACTACAATCAAGATGTGTTACTAAACCAAAGACTGATTTGAGATTACAACATGATTTGACTGTTCAATATTTTATACAATTGTCTAAGCAGCTACAACAAGAAGATTTTCGGGGAAGCTCAACAGGATATTCAACCAACATCAGCATTTGATGCAGAAGATGAAATACAGTCTAGAGACTATTTTGGTATAATGAGAAGTTTGTTACATTCTGGTTCCCTTACAGATCAATGGGATGGTCCTTGGCATGGCAAAGTAATGCTGACAACAGATACAGCTATAAAGGTTGCTGAGAAGGACACCTGGATCCATTGCTCACATTAAAAAAGGTCAGAAAGATCTGCGCTTAAAGGGGACTAAAGACTCAGACTCAAGTGCTGAGATATAAAGACTCATATTCAAGTGCTGATATAAAGACTGAGATATAAAGACTAACTAAGTTGCATTTATGAGAACTCTTCAATCAAGATGGAGATTATTGCTTACAATACACTATGATATAGACTGATGACAAAGGAAACTTAATTTTTCTTAGCTGCGTGATGGAAACAATCGTGTTTATTGCAACATTGAGACTTATTTTTTTTGGGAGAAGGTGAGCAAGGGTTCATGGTCTGGTATGACTACACATCCAGTAGTGTGGATGATGGGGTTATTCTAATAAGTCCTTTCCTTCCTCTTTTCTAAGCAGGTTAAATGATCGGTAACAGAAATCTGATTTATCATCTATTGAATAGTGCATTTGCATTTACTGTACTAAACCAGACGAAAGGTATATACTATGGTGTATGGATATTATTCAAAAGAGTATCCAATTCTTCAAAAATATTCATTGATGGGTAAAGTATTAAATGCTACTAATTGTTGAATTTGTGCCAGAACCATTCTTGAGTTGAAATATACTGAAAATACTAAGATAACTAACATAAAACCATGTGAGAATTATGTAATTAAAAGTTGAAAAAAAAAGGGAAAAGGGGTTACTGATAACTATAACTTGACAAAACCACTAGTAATTGTGTTATTCTCATATGTAAGTGAACGCATTCCATTTTGTTTTAATAAGAAAGTATATGAAATGAAGCAGACTACACATCAGATTTGAATAACTGCAGGAATGTTTACTAGCCCAACACAAGTAGAAAATGTTAAATCAGAATATTGTAATAAAATCTTTACTGTGTACAAACCTAAAGTTCCTTGCTATACTGAACAATGTAAGGAAGATTTTTAAAAAACTAGATGCTTATTTATGTACAATGTATTTTTACAATGAGGCATTTGATTATACAGTGCTAGTAATTAGTTCCAATAGTGAGTGTTCCAAATAGTGATACAGATCATATAGTTCAGACATATTAGGAATGTTAGTTACTACCATGATATTTGGGTTTGATGTTATTTTCTTGGTACCAGATGATCTTTATTACCTATGAGGAAAGTATGCTTACAGATTATTGCCAATTAATTCAGAAGATATTTCCTTTTTAGGCAAACTGATACTACAATTTTATATTATAACTCATAATAATTTGTGATAAGTTATTTTGCAGGATGCCAGACATTTTACAAGAGATATTGATCCAGTGAATAAAAATAAATTTCCCTGATTGATACTTCAGTGAGACATCATGTTGGTACAACCTTTGCTAACATCCTTACGTATGATAATTGGGGATATTTGGATAATCAACATAAAAATTATTGAACTGGACAAATTTATTGACAATGATACTGGATTTTATATGATAAGACATTCATATATGTTGGACATTTATTAAAAATATTCTGGAATGAACTGTTACTACAACACCACCCATAATTGATTGCTTAATTGTACAGACTGGAGGATATTGTCGAGCTTTTTATGCAAATAGTAAAATTCACTGTTGAAGTTATTTGACCACTGATACTACAGATGAAGAAGCCATTATTACCAATTACATAAATGAGGCTTATACTATAAAAGAAGAATTTCTATGAATACATTATGATAAAGACTCTAAAGTGATTTATGATGATCATGATTAGATACTAATTTTTGATTTTCAGGTTTAGAAATGTTTTTTAACATATTTTATGTACAGACAAAGTTTATTCTTGAAATCTTAATCCTGATTTTTATTTTGTAGTTGGCCTATGCTGTATTCAGATGGCTACTTTAAAAAAATGAATGAAAACATACAAGAAATGGAGATGAGATACAGCACATGTAATTAATATGCTTATCTAAGGGTGGAGCTGTCAAAGACTATTTACATAATTCCATATTTACATATGCTTTATGCTGTATAATGAAGCAGTTCATGAGATTCAATAGGGCATTTGCACGTCCATTTTGTTTCTCTGTCCAAACTCACATTTAAATGGAAATTAGTGTGTGTCTTTAAGGTCGCTCCCAAGGAAAACTGTTTATCTAACAGAGTGTACAAGAGCTTGTCCATTTATGTATAATTGTGTTCAAGAAAATAAGACCAGAGATACCCCAAGCAATGAGTATCTCATAAAGGAATCTACTTTCTATTTTGATTGCCAAGGAGGAGCTAGCAAGAACAAGCTTTGTCTATCTGATATTGTCAGTGGGTGTACAGGGGAGGGGAATTATCTGAATATTGTAATAGGGTGTAAATACTGTGGGACAATGTCCATGGGTGTTGATTGCTGCATTAACCCTGGGGAATACATTATTCTCCAAGTTAAGGGCTTGATCTATTTATTTAATTAATTAATAAAATAACAAATGTTTAAGTATACTGGATTGGAGTCTATATTACTTATTATGGAACAACACCTGGTAAAAGGTAATTTTAAACACCTCCTAATGGTATATCACATTGAGGATGTTTTTACTTTAGGATTTTGCACGGAAGCTTGTTTGCACAATTATGGTCTGCACTGTCACTTTATCAAAGAAAGGATATTTTATTCTTTGCATATTTTATGAACTGCACTATTTAAAGCACTTTATTATTCAAAATGGCCACAAGTGATCTTGAAGGTGATTTTTCATCATTTTTACTTCAGTGTGATAATTACGAGACCCTGAGTTTTTCTGATCAAGATGCTGAACAAATTTTACACAAGGAATCCACAACAACTGAAGAACCTGTTGAATCAAATCTTGAGAGTTTCAGAGATCTTTTTAAATTAAAGAAAAGGGAATTAGATTTTCTTTTGCATGCCAGAAACCTATCGGATTATCATCATTCCAAACAAATCCCATGTGGATTTCCGGATACATAACATACCTACCATCGGGTGTTATAATGTGCTATTCTGTAAAAGATGGGTGTCTATATTAAATAAATGTTCTATGGACCCTATTCTACTAGTAGTGGAGGAATCCACCAGAGAATTAAAAAGCACAAGGGATAAAATAATACAATTAGAAAAAGAGGTTCTGACTAACCTATCCTCTGATATGGACACTGATTGGATAACTAAACTTGCTAAACAAGTGGAACAATACAAGACAGACCTCCTGAAATATATAAAAAAACAAATTAAAGAAAGTGCAAGCAGATTATGCACAACACAGTGTACATCTGGTTGGGCAATAGCAGTAGTACACAAAGAGGTGGCCCCCCTAATCAAATGAGAAGGCGCCCCTTTAGAGTACACTTTATCAGTACTTCTGCAAGTGAATCCAAAGATAATCAGTTCACTGCAGCTTCATCAACTGGATCAGCTGATGCCCGCCCTAAACAACCCACTATACCTTTAGGGGTCAGCACTCTGACTGGAGGAGCAGCCCAAGGAGCCACTACACCAGCAGAGGAGGGCAGAATAAAAGGCAAAGTAATAAAGCAGATGTCAAAACTCAGGAGAACCTGATCTTTAATCTGTCTTCAGCCACCCTTTCAGCAGCAGAACAAAAGGTTTTATGCAAGGGTCTACCTTTTGTCCCTACTAATAAAGTCAACCCCCTTAGATGGAAGGTTGACATGTTTAAATTACACAAATCTCTCAAACTGAAGGAACATTTTGCCAAAATCCTGGCCATGGAAGCCAAGAATTCATTACCTGCTAAGGTACAGAAACTGGGTACCAAGTCCTGTTTTGATCCCTTGTCTAACAACGCATAATTGAAAACTTTTCATAGACTTTTAGAAGATACCGGTAAACTACATCATGGTCCCTTTCATCATAATCTCCCCTTGGAAGAACGACAGGCTTTTGTGTCACTTGGCAAATGTCAGGCTATAATCATCCGTGCATCTGATGAAGGGGGTTCCATTATAATACAAGATACAGATAAATATATAGCTGAATGTGTTTGCCTACTCAGTGACTCTGATACCTATGAACAGTTAGATACTGATCCATCTGTAAGGTATAAAAATGAGTTAGATTTGATTCTTCAGCAGGCAGAATTTGATGGCCTTTTATCAGCTGAATTGTTGACAAAATTATCGGTTGGGTACCCCATTGTACCTCTGTTTTATATTTTGCCGAAGGTACACAAGGATGCACAGAACCCACCAGGTGGACCCATTATCTCTGCCTGGGGGTCTCTATGCAAACCGGTAGCTATTTACCTAGATGTATGTTTGCAGCCATGTGTGAAAAACACCTTTTCATACTTGAAAGACTCTAATATGCTTCTATTAAAATTAAATGAGTTGGAAAGTTTACCGGCAATTATAAAATTGAGATAATATTTATTTTATAAGAACAATAAATTCCGTATGGAGTTGATTACATCAATTTATAAAATCACAGAAATAGCTGAAAATCCAACACGTTTTGTCCCTAAAGCGGGACTTCATCAGGGGTACATCTTAAAAATGAATGAGTGTACATAAGTGAGGGGTACAAAAAACATCTTTATTGCATTCAGATTTTGTACTTACAGAGCTTAAATGGGAACATTTGCCATACATACCATCATGTGACTGAATCTACAGTCCTATTGTTAACCACAGAGGAACCACGGCACAGCAATCAGCTATTGGGAGACGTGGTGAATAGGCACAATTAACTTTTAAATACACAGATAAGATGTGCTTAAACCCAATATTGCCTATGAAAAGACATAGTATATGTAAATAATCCCTCCATTATCTGATGAGGTTAAATTAAATATGGCAGCAGTCCTCCTCTATTAGCATACTAACCTAATAATACTCCATTAACTGGCAATAATTAAATGCAGGTGATATCTAAATAAACTCATTAGGATAATAAATGTTAATTAATCACATATAGAAATTCTAAAGAAGAATAAAAATCATATCCTAAGGCTAATTGATTAACGCTATAGATGGTATCTCAAGAAGACGCTATTCTTAACCGAACAAGTACTAATCGGTATTAGCAAATATGTAGATAAAATAGCAAAGGCTATATGATAAAAATAGATAGATGATTCCTATACATATTCACATATCATAAGTAACAAACTCATGCTTAAATTTACACTTAGTTTCCACCAAAGCTCCTATAATAACACATAATACATATCAGGTGTTAAGAAAAAAATATAATACATAAAAACAATCTAACATAATACATCTAACTGCCGTTGGTCTTAAAATTAGATCAAAATAATAAATCACTCATAATGTGGACATAACATTATACCTCCTATCTACAAAAATAAACAACCATAATAAGACTAGCTGTATCCTAAGTAGGGAGTCTCAAGGTAAAACATCAAGATGGTATAAATTTAACTTACATATCACTCCTTCAGGACACTGCTATTAGCTCAACATGCTGCAAGTGAAGTCAGCTATTGAGATGTTGGCCTTATATACCTCTTTCTCAGGAAATGATGTCATCCAGCCTTTGAGAGATTTATACACCATATGGGTTTAATATTTAAACCCATGCTAATTTAAGGGCATCCATACATAGGGTCAAACAGAACTCTCTATATAGAAGGGCTCCAAAAGAGCTTAACAGGGACATCATGATAAAGATAATTACTGTATAACCCAGAATGCCCTGGGAAATGTCCACACCTAAAAACAAATTGTGAGGTGTACAAACCACCTCCGTTGACCGCACAAACTGACTTCCGCATTCCACCTCATGGAACGCAACTCGGAAGTTGCCAGATTCATCCGGCTGGTGTGCAATAGCACACGTGCCAGCTGAATGGCACGAAGCGCCACCCTGGGTGGTCAACTCCCCGGCAACCACCTTCCGGCTCACAAGACATGGGCCAGAAGCGGACTGATCTTCTAGCTGCCTAGCAACCCGGGGCCTGCGCTCCACCAACTGGAATGCAGAACATGGAAATCAGCATACAGCGTTGATGGATTGCTACAAAAAGGAGATACAATTAGCACATATGGATAAACTCTAAGGGAAAGTTAACCCTTAATAATAACTAAATACATAATGTGATATTGATCCTATCTTAATATATAAAGATATTAAATAGGGTCAAAAAAGTAATAATAGTGCTTTCCTTATCATGAAGTGAAATTAATTAGAATAGATGTACCCCAATAAAAAGAATGGGGTATAACACTTGCATACAGACATATTAATATTGTTTATAGAGCACGTGATTTAGAATATACCTATAAAAATAGCTTTTAGACATAAAAAAAATAATAAGTGACATAACTAGTGAAGTGCATAAACATATAAGAGACTCCCTATCTAGAATCTCAGCCTTACAAAAAACCATAAAAATAAATTGTAAACCCATAGAGACTTAATTTCAATAGGAAGCAACCTTCCTAAACTCCCAATATTATCATACAAAAATCTCGAATGTATTAGCGATATACATCCTCAATACTGGCCCCCATCAGATATTCAAAAAGGACACAATATTGATATTTTCATTAAGGCCTTTGGGGACAAGGGTGTCTAATGAATAAATCCAAAAAGATTCTCTCCTAGATAATGCCAATTCCCTATTGCCACCCATTGGATCAAATTTAATTTGTTCTAAAGCTGTGAATGTGAGGTTTCTAGTGTCAGACTCATGCACCTCCTGGAAGTGTCTTGATAGACTGTGAGTACAGATTTTGTTTTTAATATGTCTAAGATGTTCTTGAATACGGATTTTCAGGCATCTTTTCATTTTTCCTACATAAATTTTATTACATCCACATGTGATCTTATAAACATCAAAATCTGTATCACAAGTAATTTTTTCTTTGATCTCATACTTTTTACCCTTATCATCTACCCAATGGAAAGGTAAGTTATCCTTATGCTTACAACAGATGCACTTTCTACAAGGAAAGCAGCCCGTTTTAAATGACAAAAATCCATGATTAGTTTGAGTAAATAGTTGATTATTCTTAGATCTAAGTTTACTCGGTGCTAAAATATTTTTCATGCTTATGGCTTTTTTAAACACAAGTTTAGGTTTTTGTGACAAAGTCTGGCCTAAAATAGGGTCCTTCAATAAGATATTCCAATGTCTATCTAAAATATTTCTTATTGACTTATTCTCTCTATTAAATTGTGTTAGAAATGGTTGATGTTTAGAAAACCTGTCATCAGGGACCTTAATCCTTTCTTTTAGAAGATCATCTCTATTTAAATTTGAAGCTCTAATGGCTGCACTTTCAACTTCATCTTCCCTATAACCTCTTTCAACAAATCTATCCATTAACATTTTTGATTGGAATTGAAACTGAGCTGTATTGTTACAATTTTTTCTTAATCTTAAAAACTGCATAAGGCACATTCTTAATCCAAGCAGGAAAGTGACAACTAGAAGCTGGAATAAATCTATTTGCATTGACATCTTTAAAATGTTTTTTTGTACTAACTGTTAAGTCTGACTCACTTTCTAATACTAAATCCAAAAACTCAATACAATTATTATTTGTGTAAACGTAGAAACCAGGTTAAAATTGTTATCATTAATATATGTTATAAATTGGTCAAAACTATCTAAATCTCCATCCCAGATAAATATAATATCGTCAATATAACAACAAAATACTATAATATTGTTTTCTTCAAACTCAGAGTTGTAAATAAATTGATCCTCCCACTGTCCCATTAGTAAATTGGCATAAGACAGTGCCACTTTTGTACCCATAGTGGGACCTTGTCTTTGTAAAATAAACTTGTTTTCAAAAACGAAAAAATTATGCTCTAAGACGAATTTGATACCTTCTAAAATAAATTCTCTTTCTGCAATGTCCATACTTGAGGAACAGGAGAGTGTTTTTGTAAACTGCCTCTAACCCTTTAGAGTGTGGGATAGAAGAATAAAGTGCCTGCAAATCTATCGTCAACCACTTATAAGTGGGTGACCATTTAAAATCCTTTAGAAGTCTTAAAAGGGAAGTAGAGTCTTTAAGAAAAAATTTCAAGTTCCTTACATAAAGCTGTAGTTTTAGATCTAAATAATTTGAAAGATTACAAGTTAGGGATTGAACCCCTGAAATTATAGGGTGCCCAGGGGGAGTCTCCTTATTCTTATAAACCTTGGGAATATTATAAAACAATGATACCCTAGGGTTTTTAATATAAATATAGTGAAATTCTTCCATGCAAATGAGGCCCTTTTTACTTGCCTCATTAAGTAGTTTAAGCAAATCATCTTGAAATTGATCTGTTGGATTGACCTCCAATCTTTCATAGATATTACAATCATTGAGTATGTTATAGGCTTCCTTTAGATAGAGTTCCCGGTCCTGTAGAACAACCACCACCCCCCTTATCAGCAATCTTGATTATCAAACTATCGTCTTTCTTAAGTTGTTTAATTGCTTGTTGTTCACAAGGATTTAAATTGCCATAAATTGCCATAAAGGTAAAGAAGCTAACAGTTTATTATTAGGTCTATAGTCAAATTTGGGGACCAGATTTTTCTAGAAGTGTCTTTGAACCGTTAGATTACGCTCAAATTTATTAAGGTCACACCCCTAATATATATATATATATATATATATATATATACAGTCAGGTGCATAAATATTGGGACATTGACAGAATTTTCATATTTTGGCCTCTAGTCACCACCACAATGGCTTTGAAATGAAACAAACAAGATGTGCTTTAACTGTAGACTTTCAGATTTAATATGAGGGTACTGTAATTACATCCAAATCAGGTGAACGGTGTAGGAATTACAACGGTTTCTATATGTGCCTCCCACTTTTTAAGGGGCCAAAAGTAATGGGACTATCAACTCAAAAGCTATTTCATGGACAGGTGTGGGCTATTCCCTCATTATTTCTTTATCAATTAAGCAGGTAAAAGGTCTGGAGTTGATTCTAGGTGTGACATTTGCATTTGGAATCAGTTGCTGTCGACTCTCAATATAAGATCCAAAGAGCTGTCACTATCAGTGAAGCAAGCCATCATTAGGCTGAAAAAATCAAAACAAACCCATCAGAGAGATAGCAAAAACATTAGGTGTGGCCAAATCAACTGTTTGGAACATTCTTAAAAAGAAAGAACGTACCGGAGAGCTCAGCAACACCAAAAGACCCGGTAGACCACAGAAAACAACTGTGGTGGATGACAGAACAATTATTTCCCTGGTGAAGAAAAACCCCTTCACAACAGTTGGCCAAATCAAGAACACTCTCCAGGAGGTAGGTGTATATGTGTCAAAGTCAACAATCAAGAGAAGACTTCACAAGAGTGAATATAGAGGGTTCACCAAAAGATGTAAACCATTGGTGAGCCTCAAAAACAGGAGGACCAGATTAGAGTTTGCCAAACAACATCTAAAAAAACCATCACAGTTCTGGAAGAACATCCTATGGACAGATGAGACAAAGATCAACTTGTACCAGAGTGATAGGAAGAGAAGAGTATGGAGAAGGAAAGGAACTGCTCATGATCCAAAACATACGACCTCATCAGTGAAGCATGGTGGTGGTAGTGTCATGGCGTGGGCATGTATGGCTGCCAATGGAAACTGGTTCCGTTGTATTTATTGATGATTGACTGCTGACAAAAGCAGCAGAATGAATTCTGAAGTGTTTCAGGCAATATTATATGCTCATATTCAGTCAAATGCTTCAGAACTCATTGGACAGCGCCTCACAGTGCAGATGGACAATGACCCGAAGCATACTGCAAAAGCAACCAAAGAGTTTTTTAAGGCTAAAAAGTGGAATGTTATGCAATGGCCAAGTCAATCCCCTGACCTGAATCCGATTGAGCATGCATTTCACTTGATGAAGACAAAACTGAAGGGAAAATGCCCCAAGAACAAGCAGGAACTGAAGACATTTGCAGTAGAAGCCTGGCAGAGCATCACCAGGGATGAAACCCAGCGTCTGGTGATGTCTATGCGTTCCAGACTTCAGGCTGTAATTGCCTGCAAAGGATTTGCAACAAAGTATTAAAAAGTGAAAGTTAGATTTAGGATTGTTTAGTTTGTCCCATTACTTCTGGCCCCTTAAAAAGTGGGAGGCACATATAGAAACCATTGTAATTCCTACACCGTTCACCTGATTTGGATGTAATTACCCTCAAATTAAATCTGAAAGTCTGCAGTTAAAGCTCATCTTGTTTGTTTCATTTCAAAGCCATTGTGATGGTGAATAGAGGCCAAAATATGAAAATTCTGACAATGTCCCAATATTTATGCACCTGACTGTATATATATATATATATATGAGCAAGGTAGTGTAAGTGGCGCACTAAGCTTAAATACCAGAAGATTATTTAAAAGCAAACAGAAACACAAACAAATGTAACATCAAAAACACTCCCTCGTAAGGTGGCTACCAATCCTTCCTAGATATGGTCTATTCAGAGAAGCCATTGGAAAAAATTGTCTGTAGAAAAGTGAAAGAGTGATCCCTTCTGTGTACCAATCTTAAGTTAAGATCTCTGTGGCAGATCTTTCAACAAGTGTCCACACAGTCTTGATTATCCAAAGGTATCTTCATATACCAGTCCCACGATGTTTATCTAAAAAAAAAGTGAAAAACAAATAGAAACATAGTGTAACCTGATAAAAAATATATATACAGTGTATTCCCATGTAGCAGTGTTCTCATGCAACAGAAAGGTGATTGACAGAAACAATAAATAACTGTGTAAGAAGAACTCCACTTATGCTATTAATAGATGTATTAAAAAGCACCAGCACCCATTTATAAAAAAAAGCCTCGTACCAGCTGTATTCTTTCTATGGGTCAGCATAAATGAGATCTTTCCATACAGGTTTCCATTAAGCTCCAAATCATAGAACCATACGTATATGCCACGTAGAAACAGAAAGAGAGAAATTAAGCCTCCACTAGTGTAGTACATTTTAAAAACACATACACTTTAATTAAAGACACAAAAAATACACGTACAATGTAAAAGTAAACAGTAAGCTTATCCATCCAAACATAATGGAGGTATATTAGGAGGTCCAATTCTCCGTCTCAACGTGTTTCATCCCTCTGGGTCTCTGGGGACTTCTTCAGGAGTTGAATTAGCAATGAGGATAGTCCAGTGTGACCCATGTATTTATACCCATATCTATGAGATTCATTATCCATTCCAGGTGATCGTCAGTGGTCGCGAGCGCGATTCTCGCAAGCACGGGAGTTCTAAGTTCCCACGTGAATACGATAAGCATAGTGCAGTCTTGCACTTTGCAGACCATGAATATGGCTTCACCTTTCTATATTATATTGTGTCCGAGGCGTCACCTTAGCCTCTAGTGTGACTCTTTTCTCAGGCACTCATCATATCTTAGATGATGTGAAGCCGGCGGCCATATTTGTGTAGATCATGGAGGCTGGCATTTTTGATAAGTTCAAAATAAATATAGGATTATTGCTGGGCAGCGCTATTCCGGAATGGACAAGAATTTACATACGGAATAAGACAATTATACAGTTTGTGTCCAAAAGACACAAAAGTGCCTAATGCCAGTATTAATAAATATATAAAAATAGGACTAGTGTAATTAATAAAACATATAGTGAACCCAGGTTATTTCATAAAGGTAAATAAACAATAAAGATAAATACTTATGTTGTTTCATAAAAATAGTATAAATATATACATAAAATTACAAAATCAATAAGAAGGACCCAGGATAATAGAAATTAATAAAAAAATATTTTCTAAAATGTTGCTAAAAGAATCATTAAAAACAAGTTAGAAGGACCGATTAATAATGGGGAATGCACAGATGCTAAAAAGATAAATGAAAGGAACATATGCAGTATATTTCAGATAAAGGGAACAATTTCATAGCCTTCATTTAGGCCATTTGGAGCGAGCATATCCAGCATGTATATCCAGTACATTTCACGTCTGGCCAATGCATTGTCAAGATCTCTGCCCCTTTTTCCCAATTTCACATGTTCAGTACCTTTAAAGCTAAAATGGTTCACATCAGAATCATGACACATATTAAAATGCCTGGGTATTGAGTGATTCTCCAACTTATTGTGAATACTTCTTACATGTTACTGAATTCGTAATCTCAAAGGTCTTTTTGTCTTTCCTACATACCCAAAACCACAGGAACATTCAATCATATAAACTACATACGTGGTGGAACAATTAATGATTTCTTTGATCTTATATTCTTCACCTTTTTTACTACGAAAGAGTTTATTCTCTCGACTATAGAACTTGCAGATACAATTGTTACATTTATGAAACCCTTTCGGTTTTACTAACCAACCTGATTCGTTCATACTGGGAACAGTACTGAGCATGCTAGGGGCTAGTATTTCTTTCAAGTTCCTAGCTTTCTTAAAAACTATTTTTGGCTTTGGTGGTAATGTAGTATTCAGGACTTCGTCCATTTGTAGAACATTCCAATGTTTGAGAAATTAGGCTTTTATTTTTATTTCTCCTTGACTGAATGTAGTGATGAAACAAAAATTCTCTTTGTTGTTTTGTGTGTTTTAATTCTTATAAATTAGAAGGTCTGATCTCTCTGTGGAATCAGTTTTGATTAGAGCCTGCTGGACAAGATCTTGAGGATAACCCCTTTCTATGAATCTGGATGCATATATATCCAATTGATCTTTGCATGATTCTTGATTGCTACAGTTCCTTTTAATCCTACAGAACTGTGAATAGGGAATGTTGGTTTTCCAACCTTTCTGGTAACCACTTTTATAGTGTAAGTAACTATTTTTGTTGAACTTTTTGATGTAATTTTTGGTCTCTATTACATTATTCTGGGCCACTAATACTAGGTCCAAATAGTTTATTTCTTCACTGTCAAATTTATAAGTGAAAGTGAGGTTGTATGTATTATTACTAATATGTAAGATAAAATTCTCAAAAACTTCTTTATGACCTTTCCAAACAATTAGGATATCATCTATGTATCTTTGATACAGTATTATGTGTTCCAGAAAAGGGCTATTTTTGTATATATTTTCATTCTCCCAACTTCCCATGTGCAAATTCACAAAGCTAGGTGCAAAAACTGTCCCCATTGTGGTACCACATGTTTGCAGATAAAACTCTTCTAAAAATCTAAAATAGTTATGCTTTAAAATGAATTCCATCAACTGACCAATAAAATTCCTATGATTTTCCTCTAAGTCTGGATCCAATCTCATAAATTCCCGACTAGATTCTATACCTTTGGTATGTATAAGGTATATAAGGATTGTACATCAATTGTAACCCAGCTAATATCATCCTGCCAAATAAAACCTTCTAATTTTTATAAAATAGCTGTCATATATTTTACATATGATTTCAAACTCTTAACATTTTATTCAAAAAGATTTCAATATATTCTGATATATGGGTTGTAGCAGAATTAATGCCGGCAATAATTGGTCTGCCTTGTGGTTTCTCGAGGGTCTTATGTATATTTGTCAGGAAATAGAAAATTGGAATGTTCGGATTATTAATAATAAGATACTGAAATTCATCTTTACTTAGAATACTGTTTCTGAGTCCTTCTAAAAGTAAATCTCTGAGATCTGATATAAATTCGGGAGTGGGGTCTTTCCTAAGAGTTCTATATCAATTTTTGTCATTCAATAATCTCAGTGCTTCTAACTCGTAATCAGCACGGTTCATGGCTTCAAGTCCACCCCACTATGTTAGCAGGTTTTATAACTATGGATAAATCTTGTCTCAGCTGTTTAAGAGCCTGTTTTTCAAAATTCATGAGATTGTCTCTTATTTTTGGACATACCAAGTCCTTACATATATCCTTCTTAACTAGCTTATAGAACATTTCTATTTGGCTACTTTTAGATTCCAAGGGGTAGAATTTGGATGGCAATTTTAAACCAGATTTGTTAATTGTAGGTTCATAAGTATTTATCTTTATTGTTTATTTACCTTTATGAAATAACCTGGGTTCACTATATGTTTTATTAATTACACTAGTCCTGCTTTTATATATTTATTAATACTGGCATTAGTCAATTTTGTGTCTTTTGAACACTAACTGTACAATCGTTTTATTCCGTATGTAAATTCTTGTCCATTCTGGAATAGCGCTGCCCAGCAATAATCCTATATTTATTTTGAACTTATCAAAAATGGCAGCCTCCATGATCTACACAAATATGGCCACCGGCTTCACATCATCTAAGATATGAGTGCCTGAGAAAAGAGTCACACTAGAGGCTAAAGTGACGCCTCAGACACAATTTAATATAGAAAGGTGAAGCCATATTCATGGTCTGCAAAGTGCAAGACTGCACTATGCTTATCGTATTCACGTGGGAACTTAGAACTCCCGCGCATGCGTGAATCGCGCTCACGACCGTTGACAATCACCTGGAATGGATCATGAATCTCATAGATATGGGTATAAATATATGGGTCACACTGGACTATCCCCATCGCTAATTCAACTCCTGAAGAAGTCCCCAGAGACCCAGAGGGACGAAACGCGTTGAGACAGAGAATTGGACCTCATGATATACCTCCATTACGTTTGGATAGATAAGCTTACTGTTTACTTTAACATTGTACAAGTCTTTTTTGTGTCTTTAATTAAAGTGTATGTGTTTTTAAAAAGTACTACACTATTGGAGGCTTGTTTTCTCTCTTTCTGTTTCTACATGGCATATACGTATGGTTCTATGAATTGGAGCTTAATGGAAACCTGTATGGAAAGATCTCATTTATGCTGACCCATAGAAAGAATACAGCTGGTATGAGGCTTTTTTTATAAATGGGTGCTGGTGCTTTTTAATACATCTATTAATAGCATGAGTGGAGTGCTTCTTACACAGTTATTTATTATTTTTGTCAATCACCTTTCTGTTGCATGAGAACACTGCTAAATGTCTATACACTGTATATATATTTTTATCAGGTTACACTATGTTTCTGTTTGTTTTTCACTTTTTTTTAGATAAACATCGTGGGACTGGTATATGAAGATACCTTGGGATAATCAAGACTGTGTGGACACTTGTTGAAAGATCTGCCACAGAGATCCTAACTTAAGATTGGTACACTGTAGGCATTGCTCTGTCACACACACACATATATATATATATATAAAGAATTTTATGAAATATAATTGTATGGAATATGACTGTATGAAATATGACAGCATCTTTGTACATCGGTAAAAGGGATATATTATCATGCATCGTGTTTTGAGGTTCTAATTTATTGCATTAAAAATATAGGCTTTGGTCTAGTATTCATCACTGATAGCATGTGCAATCAAGCCTTTCTGTGACCAGGAGGGAAAGCCCCTAAAATGTATACTCTTCACCTTTGAATCTTTTTTAAATATTATCCTGCAAAATTAAATCTTGTCTATTGCATATGGGATAAATATGCTATCTCACATTCAGAAAAAAACACCCATGTAGTTGTATTGTACAACTTTGACTTATAGTGGAGCTAGGACACCCCACTACTACCACCATCTTTTCTAAATTGTCCACACATTTTAAATAGGATGTAGTTAGCATCCTGGCGGTTGAAATTCCAGCGTTCAAAATACTGGTGCCAGAATCCAGACAGCAGTCGGAATCCCGGCGCCAAGCTGCATCCCAATGGTAAGTATTACAGTTAGGGGGAGGGTTAGGGTTAGGCTGTGTGGGAGAGGGTTAGGCTGCAGGGGGGTTAGGTTTAGGCTGTGGGGGGGAAGGTTAGGGTTAGGCTGCAGGGAGGGAAGGTTAGGGGGAGGGTTAGGCACTAAGGGGAGAGTTAGGGTTAAGTTGTGGGGGAGAGGGTTAGGGTTAGGCACTAGGGGAGGTAAGGTTTAGGCTGCAGGGGGGTTAGGGTTAGGCTGCAGGGGAGGGTTAGTGTACTTACCTAGTTTGGTCGGGATTTTGACTGTCGGCATACCGCTGTCAGATTGTGACTGCGGGAATCCAGACCGCCGGGATCCCTTATCCAACCCTTTTAAATCCCTACCCCTCTGCTGTATTACATGGTTTACCAGGTGCCAAATTACAGCTTCTCAGTGGATTTACTTCTATCTTTAAATGAGCCCCTGTGTGTGTATCATACTTGCCAACTCTCCTGGAAGGTCCAGAAGAGTCACAAATTTGGAGCTGCTCTCTTGGCCTAACAATAGAGTTGGCCAGTCTCCCGGTGCCGTCCACTCCCTGACTAAAGTGGCTGGCCAGGTGGTTTGATGACACAATTTGAAAATTGTGATAAATAGCGACTTTGAACAGTAGGACGAGGTGTCATAATGCTGTGTAGCCCCAAACCTGGCAGTAACATGCCACAAATTGTGGCTTTAAACAGCTGGAGACAGGGCCAGAATGATGAGAATGCAGGGGCCTTGCCCATTGCCCCCTGGAGGGGTTTGATGAAAGTAGGTAAGTATGGTGGATATGCACATGGCAAATAAATCAAGGGGTGAGAGCTAGGGCAGAAGTTAATTGAAAATGCTGACAGAGAAATATGTTGAGGGTACACAAAGCAATGAATTGTAGCAGAGGGTGCTGAGGGAGAAAAAAGTGATGGTGGTGGGGAGAAATTAATGATGGCTGATGGTGAGAAATATAGTGATCAGAGGGCGGTGGAGGTAAGAGGATCTGAAGGTGCTGGTCAAAAATAATTTGAGGGTAATGAGAGAAAATGAATTGAAGAAGAGGGTGCTGGGAAGAAATTGGGACGGTGGAGGGGGAGAACTGAAGTGAGTGAGAGGGTGGTAAGAAATTAATTTACTTGAATGGCATGAATTGAGCTGATGGAATTAATTGACTGCAGTGTGCTCTGCATTATTTCTGCTCTGCATCTGGCAAAACGTTATTAGGGCATCTCTCTAACATTTAGCACCCCATACTGTATGCATGGAAAAATAGCTTTCTTAAAAATATACTTTATTCAAAGTCTCGTCATAACCATAAATAAGTAATTGAATTTACAAATACATTACTATATTAACACAAATATTTGCAAGGAAGAATATGAAATAGGATTGAGTTCAGGTCATGCAAAGATTATACTTTGTTGGTGTCATTTCACTAGGATCAGAGCAGCTACTGTAGTCGTTCTTCAAGTCTAGGTGCACGCAGACAGCAGAAGATGGGAAGGGGCAGGACTAAAATAGCATACAGCCAATCACTGCATTATAACATATTATAGTATCTTGACACAAACTGCTTCATCTCCAGATGTAGGAAAGTTTGAAGCATGATGGGCTTGGGCAACATGTAGCAAATCTATGCATTCAGTGTTACTGTAACATCAATAGTGCTTTTGGCTCTTGTCAAAGTGCTGAAGAATTATTGTGGTGTTAATGGAACTTCTACATAGAACAAAATTAAAACAACCAAATTATTCTAGACTTGTATAATTGTAATGACTGTACTGAAACATGGAGAAGTCCTCACTGTAAACATTCACAAGTTGTGTAAGCAGATTCGGAGGAATGGAGTCCAGATAGCTTCTGCTTATTTCATAATTTGTACGTGCATCACTAGAATGATGCTTCATGCTGGGGTAAGTCAGATTTATGGGGGCCCCAATGAGCTTCAAAACAAAATCTGCATCCTGTTTTATTGTTTCATACTTGCCGATAACGTCATAATGGATATTGCATGGATCACAGAGGTTATACATTGGTCTCCAATGAGGATCTCTATAGTGCGGCTTTTTTGTAACAATGAAGCGAGCAAACTCTTCGAAAGTAATTTGTTCTGTGGAGTTGCTATTCTTTCTAACAGCTTTTTTAATTGACTGTGCAATCGTTTTACTATAGTATGTGTCATCTTCATGGAGGAACTTGTCTCTGTAGGCCGAAACTACCCTCTGTAAAGGATCTCGAGTGAACATGACTTTGGTATAATTTGCAAGAAGCTGTCTCTGCATAGAACGAGGGTACGAGCTTAACTTCATTAGTAAACTAGAGGTATGAACCTGGTAATGCTTAAGCTCAGTTACTGTGAGCCCTAAAGATTTGTTTAATAGAAGTATTACTCTCTTCCAGTTGGAGCAGCCCACTTTTGGCACCTCACAATATATGAATTTGTGGCTGTGTTCCACGTACAACTGAGCAGCGACTCTACTGTCCAGTGAAAAGTCAGACTTGGTGAGATTGTTTCTTTCACAAAAAGACTTCACAATAGACTTTCGGTGTTCTCGAGCAACTTCGTTTTGAAAACTGGCTGCAAAATAAAGATATTCATTGTCAGTAATGTAACTAAACATAAACATAGACATACTGTACTGTACTTATTTTAAAACATGTATTATTTTCTTCTATTTATATGTCACCAAGTGTCCACCGAGCCTTACAGAGAAAATTAAAATTTTACTGTACGTACAAACAGGGCAATGTACAATGTACAGTACAGATGGTACAAGGGGAAAAATCAATCAGTGAGATTTTAAAACAATTTCTGTAAGAGCCAATAAGTAACAGCACCGCTCAATGACCTGTAGCTCCAGGAATGGCTGACAGAAGCTTCTCTTATTTTTTCATCCAAACATAACGGCATCTCTTGATGGAATTATGTTTATAGTCTTACCTGCTGTAGCAGAGTGCCTGTAATCTAAACGCATTGTTAAGCTTCTGACCAGTGCCCTAACTAGGGGTGTGTGACCGGAGCCACCACTCAGAGAGCAGAGGTCAGTGGCCGGCACCATCGCCACCCCACAGCCTTTGTTTCTGGCTAGCAGGGTGCCTAGAATGGTACCCTCCAGCAAGGATATGTACTGTGGTGCCGGTGAAGCATCTTTTAAATGCTCCTGGCAGGCACCCTGCAGTCTGTGCCGCTGATTTGAACATCCTCAATGTGTAGCTTTAGGTGAGTTCAGGCACCTGTTTTCGTGGTTTTGTAATGGATGTATTATTTTGAAATTTTAATTTATTATTCTCAGATTTGTATTTAATGTAACCACATGCCTTATATAAGGTTGTTTTAAGTTAATAGGAGCAATGCTATTACAGATCATATCAATGGCAAATGTACAATAGTAGCCTTTCCATTATATGCTCAACTGTGATAATGGATAATTAATCCAGGAGCAGATACAAATTATATGCATATAGTTTTTAACTATATGTTTACATGAATGTGTTTGTATATATAATATACCTATATTATAAGGAAATGTATACATATGGTTTCATACTACTGCATAATGATTAACAATCAAATATTTGAAAGTCTTGTGAAAGGAAGTTGCAAATTGGAGGTAATTTAGCAAGGATCGCAATTGCAAAGCTGCACGCAGGCTATAGATATATGATGTATGCACGCAGGCAGCTTTGTAATTACGTCCTTGCTATTATACAAATGCAGCAGAAGATGTATGACATCCCCTGCTGCATTTGCGATCCCAGCACTGTGACGGAGGTCACAGACTGGGATCACCATCGCGACCATCGGTGGTCAAAGGCCGCAATAGTGGACGGCACCGGGCCACCAGCCAGCTGAGTAACCCTCAGCTTAGAATTGCAGAAAGCGGGTTTTAGGATGGTGCACTGATGTAGATATATACATACAGAAACCGGCATATAGGAAAACAGCGGGGAGAGAATTCACATCATATCCGGTGGTGCATCCGAGAGTTAAATTAACATCAAAATTCAAACATAAAAAGAAAACTCTTGTTGCTGGGGCTTAACTTAACTTTTAATAATATGAAACTTGACTCACAAAACACAGAAAGAATAATAGTGGCACAATAATAGGTTAATTTCATGATAACCCTTAATGACACTCAAGCTGTATAGTTGCCTGATCACAATTACATATTCAGCCTCACATCAAATGTTTCCAAACTCCTCCTATAAATAGCTTCACTTAAATGTATCAATTTTCCTTGTATAAAAGTAGTTGGAAAGGAGCTTACATATAGTGCAAAATCTGGTGTCTACTTTTGGTCTTTTTGTCAATGGACCTTGGACGACCAAAGAGAGGGCCAATTTGATTGTGCAGTAATATGTAAAAAGTCCTGCATCTGCTTTTGGCTGGGGTCCGGATGGCTGTGAGGGTCCCAGGCAGTGAGAGTACAGAGGAAAGGTAAGGAGGCAAAAAGCGTGGGAGAGAGTAATATCTGCACTTAAAACTTCAGCACAAATTTTAGGATCAAATCATATCACATTTTATGGTCATAACGACTCAATGGGCGGGATGCATAACGCATCTCACTCGTGATGCAATGCATTCCGCCGGTCATTGCATGTATGCCGGCGTTGGTAACGCCGGTATGCATGATGATCCCCGCAACGGACCTCTCTGTCGGTAAGAGCAGCCCTTTGCGGTTGAGAGTTCCAGATCTATGACCCAAAAGCCCCTCCGGCGTCCTTCTGTGCATGCGCGGAAGGGTGTGCATTCGGCAGGGGGGGGGCTGCTGGGAGGGATCCGGTTGGATCCCTTTATCAGCTTCTACCTATAGAAGCTCATAGGCTTCTATAGGTAAAGCCATCAGGTTACCCACCGCAGCCAAGTCCCGGAGTGGGGATTGGTGCATATGAAAAGAGCGGTCAAACCTGCAATCTGGATCTTTCGGCTACATTCTCTTTACCCCAGCGGCCTCAATGAGAACATTGATTTTGAATCTTTTGCTTGAGGACTTATAGTCAGCTTATTTTCCTAGTGATCAATAGATGTATAGGATGAATAATTTTGTTCTCATATTTTTGAAATTAGGATCCTTTGTCCCATTATATTAAAAAAAAATAATAATTATATTTTTTTGGTGGTTATGTAAAGGTAACTCCAAATGTGCCTTATGGTCCTATTAATACATGTACAGTATGTTTATTGGGGATTTGCCCCATATAAGTGAGTTAATATATACGCCTAGAATTATGGAGCTTTCTTGGACTGAGAGGTATCTAAGTTGTTAACTAGAGATACAGATATATTATAACTTCCTTGTCTGATTTTGGAACATTTTTAATACACTTTTATAACTTGTGATTTGCATAATTTTGCTGTATTAAGTGTCTTTATATAACAGGATTTATCCAATACTAATATTATAATAGCAACAGAAGATATTTACATCATTATAGGCTCGAACTAATACAAGATAGGGAGTTTGAAGCTTATGAAGAGTGTTTCGTTAGTATAATTATAGTCTTTAATGAACACAAATAATGTTAACAGTAATTATGCAATAAATGTGGTCACTATCATAAAATCTAAATATAATGTTAAGGATTATATATAATTAGGGGTGTATACTTGGTCTAGAAGTGAGTTTATTTTCTTATTAATTTGTCACACATCCGCAACATAGCTGAGGTGCGTTATTGATATCGGTGTACAATAGGAGTATCAAACTTCGCAAAATAGGTGAAAAAACAATTAGTTACAGAAAAATAGAGATTCATTTTGAATAATATAGATTGTGAGCCTTAGTGTGCCCATTTATAAGTGTGGACTTTGAGTAATCATCATTTATATATTTCTTTATCTCTTTCTGTATGAAGAAAAATATTAGAACAATATTCCTCATCCTTTCTCGTAAATAATGGTGGAAACACAGATAAGTTTTGAGTTACTTATGATGTATGAACATTTCTGAATCCCCTGTGGTGTAGAGGTAAGATAGAGTGATGGATGTACCTAGTCAAGGGTTCGATTCCCGGATGGGAAATTTATTAAACTTAAAATTTATTTTTCTTAAGCCATGAGATACTTAATGATATGCAATTATATCTGACTCTCCTGTAGTGTAGAGTAAGATAGAGTGGTAGATATGTTTAGAGTCAGGAGTTCGATTTCCAGATGGGAAATTGATTAATTCCAGTATGTAATATTGACATAGATAGTAAGGGTTTTATTATAGCAGTTAGATGTTTCCCGATTTCTATGCATATGTTTTATATATGTATTTGTTTATTTATATATTTTTTATATATGTAAAGCATATTGAGCTATACATTTTTTAATGCTATAGGAATTATATAGACAAAACGTCTTGAGTATTGTCCCATGTATTTTGGATGCATATAGTGATTAGGAACAACAGGTGTCACTCACCTGATAGAACTAATAATTAAGAATGGTTGCTCCAATCACTGCCCTTTGATGTTGATATATAAGAACAGTAAGTTCTAACTATCATTACTCTTTGATAAAGCTCTCATATGCTAGAGTGAAACACATCAGAGGACCCCCATATTGGCAGCACTTTGATCTGTGACGGAGACACCGGAATGTCTTGCTAATACAAACCTTGCAGAGGAGGCACAGCAAGTGCACACAATAACACCACGGTGTATGCAGTGGACCCGGTGGATGTATGCGGCCGAATCATGCTGGAACACACAGGAGCTAAACAAGACTGCTGGAGCAGAGCTGCCCCAATTAGGCTACTTTCCAGAGCAACTGCGCTGACCAGGTATATCCAGTGCGGTCAAAGCTTGTGACACCAATTAAGCTATTCACTTATCACCATTACGGTCTTATACCTTTTGGGACAGTTAGACCATATATGACTTTTACGGAACATCTCTCACGGATTTTCCTATTGATTTGATATACTCTCAGGTGGAGCACTATTAATTCATTGATGAACAGTACAGTATGTGCTATTTCTATTAGGTGTTCTTATGGGACATTATTATAAAATGTATTGAATTTTACACTATATAGATCACTTTATTTTGATCTATGAATTATAGTCGAATATTCCTAATATTATACAAGGAAGTGTATTGTTGTATATTTGTATTTTATTTTTATATGTGATTATTATTATTATTTTTATTAGTATTATTATTATTATTATTATTATTATTATTATTATTATTATTATTATTATTATTATTAGGAAACCTGACTGCTATATAATTTTCTGCCATTTCACAACTTGGTTCTAATAAATTAGCACAGTCCTATTTGTATTTATTCACTTGACTGCATTTTTACCCTTGATGCATCTCGCCCAATTTGCATTGAATTACCATCGCTTTAGTCCCATGAAAAACATTCTACCAAAAAGGATTTTGTGCAGATTATCAGTGTTTGCACAAAATGGACAGTTGTATTAAAGAAGAGCCCCGTCTGCAAACACCCCAACATCTACTGATAGCTCTCTTACCAGGTGGTATGAAGGGTTAATGAGAGTGCCAGAAAAGATGTGTGCTACACCAGGGCGCATAGTCAATGCATTTCCAGTAAACGCAGCAGCAAGATGGCGCATGGGATGCAAAGGCATATTTGTGCATGGCTATAAGCAGTGGTCAAAGTGGAAATTTAGAAGTGGCATATGGTAAATGCTGTTTTTACTTGGAGAAAATGCAAAATAACACACACGAGAGTATAAAAACAATGTATGAGAGCGAGAAATATGATTACAACATAATGAGTACATCAAGAGGTTTACTGTACAGTGCAAAGCCATTTAAGTAATAATTTCTGTTTACAAGAGACATTTATTGGACACTGGGGATTTAAACACATCAGATACATCCACATGCTGACACATAGTAGTATTAGGATTCTCTCATTCATGTACACCAGGAAATCTTACATACACTGGCACTATTGTATACCGCCCAACATTATAGATCCTGGAAGAGGGATAACTTGCGTGCCAATGGCGTGCGCTCCCAAAAGGGGGCGTAAAGGTATCTTGGCCTCGCCCCCCATTCCATCACTCTGGCGGCGTCCCCAGCTCTCCCGGAGATGCTGGGCTGTCCCCAGAGACTCTCCACACACATTCTAGATGCCATGCTGAGCAGCAGCGTGTGCTTCTCTACTTTCACCACACACCGCGGGACATTGAAGCCCGCGGCTCAGAAATACATGGGCCGGTCAGCTCCATTCCTGTCAGTGGCAGCACCAGCAACCTCTTTCCCCGACTCAGCTCACACTGCTCCTCTGCTTGAATGATGTTGGGGGGGAACAAAAACACTGATTCTCCCCCTGGATCTGCCCCAGGCTGAGAGGTGCATCAATACTTTTTTTTTCATGTTTTGTTTTTGTAGTGGGTGAGATCACACCTCCACAATGAGGCCATGCCCCTTATAGTACCCTGGCCCTGCACCTCTCTCCGCCTCTGCTGCTGCGTCCGAGGGCATAGCTATCGGATCACTTGCGTGGACATCGGGCATCTGAGTAACCTTCACTTGAGAGTGATTTTGCCAATGGGGGTCCACGCACATCTCTTCTTTGCATATCCGAGCAGTGCTCAACTTCCAAATCATTATCATGTTTAGGTTCGGATTCAGTTTTGATTTTGGATTGCTTTAAAATTGATAAAAATAGCTAAAATCATGTAACTTGGACCTGTTTTTGTTCCTATAGTGTTATTAACACCAATAACATTAATTTCCAGTCATTTCCAGACAGTTTTGACCACCTCACAGCACCTGAAATCAAATCTAAAATACACAAGATCTGGTTTTTAGATCCGAGCATAGCCGTAATTATTGTTGTGTGACCGGTGCTCCCGAAGAGAGTGCAGGCCTCTGTGGGCAGCACCGTCACTAGCAGGGAGCCCTACCCACATGGAGGTGCCAGTCTTGCACTTGCCAGTCAAGGGCTAGATTTCACTAAACCAATGGAACCCTATGCTCACTGGTTTATAGTTAATTAGACAAAACCATTATGCCACTGGGGCTAGTTGAGTGACTCAGGGGACATGCTGTTTTGCTTTTAGCTTTACATTAAATGTGTGCAAAAGTCCAATTGGACAGTACTGGTACTACAAGGTCAAAATTTTATTTTGGGAGTTACATACGCAAAATCATAATGCATGAATGGCACAATCACCCAACAAAAGTGAAGCCAGCTGTTCTTTTATGCTTGCTACATCTGATAGAAAATAAGCAAGAGGCAGATATACCAAGCACCAACCCTGAAAATGTGCTAAATATAGATTCCTTAGCTGCCAACTAGCAGCAACCTGTGAAGATTGCCAACTCCAAGGGAACAGTTCTTATGTAAATAGTAAAGTTATTGAGAAAGATGTGCTATATGTAGAAACGCGTTGAAGTTACAGGTGCTATTTCTAGTGCTTTGTCTTGTGTCCACCATAGCGAATGTGCCTGGGAACACAATTTTTCAAGAACTGAGGATGGCCATTGCATTTGGATGTTCTCTTTGGCCCTCCAACATTTACCACTACTACAGTCGTATTACCTCTGGATGGCCCACTTGGCTTAACTCACTGTGGATACTTTTTGATCACCAGCCAAGTCATGGCTTGTTTGAATACCCACTGGAGTCCTGTCCTTTCTCCCAGACTTCCATAACACCCGGCACGCTTGTACAGCTAACGGATATTCATAATATGTACCTCGGGGTGATTCTTCTATTGAGGTCCGAAGTCAATGAGTATCATTGAGGATAACTGCTGCTTTACTATTTACATAAAAACAAGGTTTATACACATCGGACTCTATATTTATGAAGTCTGTTACAATTTGACTATTCGCTATGGAGGAATAATCTCTATGTATTTTTGCAACCTTCCTACTTGCCCCACTTGCTATTTATTTATTTTATATCACCGATTTTAACCAATTTGTTATTATTAAAGAGACCCAATAAAAGTTATATTTTAATAACCAATTCTCCTGTGCACCGCAAAGAACAAATCCTTTTTCCTTTTCTGCATCCTACACAGATAGGTGACAGCAGTGCCTTCACCCACAACTCACACTAATGTCACTGTGTGTTTATTGTGCTTTATCATTGGAAATCCAAAGCTATTGTTCCCTGGAATCAGAACAGAACAGCATTCCACAGAAACAAATGTATTTTTCTGATGTCTTTTGTATATGTTTTTGTATATGTTACATGGAGGGATAATGTTGTAATCTACTCTTAATTATACTATTAAAGTTATGTCTTAAATACAATGTAAATGAACTAGCAAAGAGTGTCCCCACAAAGGAATCACTCTCCTCTTTCTGCCCTAGCAGAAAACCTAACGTCTATAATTGATGTACATTTTTGATTCCGGGGTGCATCACCAACACATAAGATTGTTTTTGATGCATTTATATAAAAATATCACTTTCTCTATATTGTTGGTATCTTATGAATTTCTTATATATTATACTGGAATCCTGTGTGGAGATTCCCTTCCCCTCTCACCAACTTTAAACATCACACAGCCCAGCTGCACTGAACTGAAGCATTGAACACACCTGTACCTGTAGAGCAGATTTGTACCATTATTTAGAGCAGACAAAGAGAAACAACTGTACTTTTCCAAACACACATAAGGAAGAGAATTATCTTTTTATGTTGATGAAGCTTGTCTTAAGTTTTGACAAGTCAATTTTTTTGTAACAAATGCTACAATATGGTCTCACCACTGTTATAATGGACATTTTTCCTTCTTACTGTTAAGCGCTTGCACTTTTTATTGAGTTAATACATGACTACTTGACAGTACTACAGACAGGGGTGGGCTAGGCCAGGTGGCCTGGGCCAGACCCCTCTTCAGTGGTTAGGACTGCCACACTGTCGGCTATGTAGCGGTTGATGTAGCCACAGGCCAAATATGCTCCAACTGACTTAGTGCCAGCCATGCCACTCACTGACCACCATCTAGCTGCAGAACTAAGTCACAGCCACCACAGCTGCCTGCCAGTACTCCAGCTCCATGAATAAGTGCCCAACTCCTGCAAACAATGCTGACATGGTATAATATTGTCACTATTAGCAGAGTACCGGTTGGGTTATGGGGGATGCAGAGCTTATTAGCAGGAGACTACTTGGCCCATAACCTACTGTATTAGTATAACTGTGTAACAGTACAGTGCACAGCAGCAATGCTAGATGTAGTAGTCCCCAGACAGTAGCGCCTGTCAGAGGATAGACCTCTCACTGAGCCCCAACATATCCTAGAGACAACCTGCTCAGTATACCTGAGGATGGAGGCTGCACCAGAGAACTCCTCATCCAACACCATCCCCCTCCCTTGCTCAAGACTGCCTCTCATCACACGACATAATGTGAGCATCATACACAATGACATCTCACCTGTAATCAGAAAATGGAAGATTATGCAAACATAACAATATTTAATAATTGAAATATCTTCCTGTCCACATTCCTACAAGAAAACATTTTGAGCTTGAAAATGACTTGCGGTCAAAATTTAACTGGATACATAAGATAAAGCATCCTCTATAAGTTCCTCGATAAAGAGGTATTTAATAGTAATGTTGATGGGCCTCTCTGAACTAGTAATGTTTTAAATTACACTTAGTCCCAAAAGTAAGTTGTGCAACTGCAAGTTTCTTCTTTCCTATTTCTTCCATTGCAGTTGGGTACACAACACTTGATTCCTTCATGCTGTTTTTTACATTTGTTTTGAATTTCAGGACCCATAGTAGACTTCCACTCTTGCCAATCACAATTTGGTTTAGGTTCTGGGGTGCATAATGAATGAGTCCAGCAAACTTCTCACTACTTTCTTGGAGATTTCCCCTTGATGCTCCTCGTGGAACTCCTGTTCCTAGAATGACTGAGTACATTTGTTGTCTCACTTTCTAACATGCTTTCAGCTGCAGGCATATCCAGCAACACATGTCTCTGTAGCTGTATGATTCTCTGGTTGACATTAGCTAAAGTAGTCTCATGAAACAAAACGTCCTGTGATAGTATGAGCTTCCTGTTGTTAGGGTCCCATAGATGGTAGCTTTTTCTGTGTTTACAGTATCCCAACTCAAAGGAATTATGATCAAGTTTTTTGCATTTTCTCTTTAGGTATGTGAGCATAATAACGATTCCTAATTAAAACCTCTATGCAATCCTGTCTATACCTTCTAAAATCCTGCCTATACTTTCTAAAATTGTCGCTATTTAGCGTAATGAGTCGCACAGTAAATAAATGCCTTCAGACTTTGAATGTGGTTCCAAAGCACAAAAAAGTTATTATTCAATATAAAAACAGATGGTTACACGCTGTGAACTAAAGACAATTAGCGCAAATTAATCATACAGACCCAAGGTACAGTTGTTATATACACATGCGCTCTGGGCCCAGATACCGGCATCAGCATTAGAAACCTCCGTCAACAGCACAGCAAGTAGACAAGACTGGGGTCAGAGCGCACATATATACTCTTACAGGGATAGGCAATACAATAGATAAGTTTGACATGATTCCATTGGTTCTTCTTAAAGGTGCTTCTGTTACAGGATAGTTCATAGGTCAATTTGAATAGACACAAACAGCCTCTAACAACCCTTTGTGTCCTTTTTCCCGCTGCTAATCTAAGCTGTTAACATTACAGTGTACATTTTAATGTTTTAACTCTCTATAGTCCATAGTTTGCAGACGCATGTTGTGATCTTTTCACCGATGATACCAGAAATCTGTGGAGACACAGTGGATCAGTACAACACCCAAACATGGTCTGCGTACCATGTACTAAACTTTAGATATCAACCTTGGATATTACACTTTAATGCTAGGGAACCTTTTATGTAAGTGTGCAGTGTGTAAGTATTGGGGAATTGGGAAAAGACGCTAGTTAGCGTTGTGCGACTATGTGTTTTGTGGAGTACACCATGGTACGTGTTTTGCAGGGATAATCATTTTATATGTTTTAATGACTGTCTGTATTTGTATGGTGAGGACCTTTTAACTTCTTTCTATTGCGTGGGAATTGCACGACGCTAAATAATAGCATCGCCTTATGTACTTATAATGGCGAGTTTCCCTAAAATGGTGCTGGGCAGCCAGTCGCAAAATGGCGTCTCATTGCCATTAGCAAAATGGCGTTGCCCTGTTCTAATTTTAAACCGATCCTGTCTCAGCCAATTATCCAGCTTCGACAGTCCACCCTTTGATAGCACACAATATGCTATCATACTGTGATCTGAAAATTAATTTAGGCTTACATTATGACATATTATTCAATGTTATACTATGGAATGGCACAAGGTGGTTCTTAATCCATCAATAATGTGTCCCTAGGAGGGGACGTAAAACTACCCCTATACGCACACCGCGGATCTTGGGAGATCATGGGAAAGATGTGGGGATGCACCAATCCTATAAAGGAAGTCTTGAGGGGGAATAGGGACTTACATTATTTAAAAATAACATTTTAATAACACATTTTATGCATGTCTAAATCTTATACATTATACGATGGTACCTCCTAGTTCAGGGTTGTAATGCAGTCCTTAATTTACCTCAGTATTCATATTGTTACTACTGACCACCATCATAATTTAATTCTTCTGGTTTACCTTATCTTACATTTTCCACATTTCAACATAGTAGGAACACACCTGACACATATGCCAATTACTATGATGACAACCAGTATGAAGATCAGGAGTTTACCTATGCTTGCAATAATTTCCTGGACCCACTCTCCTAGACCTGAGAACCATTTCACTGGGTTCAACCATGAAACCCATTCCTCTACCTTCTCCTATACTTCAGCCACTGAAGCATTATGGTTCTTTCGAAATTCCCATTTTAATTGCAGAACTTCATCCATCTTCCAGTCTATCATCTCCTTGTGATCGCTGGTATCATTTGTAATATAAGTGCAACATGTTACACCAAATTGGGTGGCCAAAGTCACGCAATACCCTCCAGTGACAGCTGTTAAATAATTTAAGACTAGTCTGTGTTGCACCAATTCTTTCTTGTACTCTTGCAATTCCCTACCTGTGTACCTGAATGTGTCATCATACATCTCGGTGATATTATCTATTAATTTAGCGAGATCTTGGATACATCTAAAATTTTGTGTACTCCGAGCAATCCTGGTGGGATCCAATGTTAGCAAAACTTGAAAGCCAGTTGTCTCACTGATTAACTGAGTGGCTTTATGCACATCACCAGGTATTTCTTTTGTCTCTGTGTTCATACTGTGTGTGAAGATATGGTGATGGTGTGTCTTTATGAGTACCAAGCTTTTCACCATGTGTAAGGGTCATAACTTCTGGAATTACTCTTCCCAAATAACACAAACCTTTGGAACTCGGAGAGAGCCACTTATACGCTTTCCTTCCACATATAAAATATACATCATCGGGGAGAACATAAGGAATAGTGAACATCAGTAACCCACACATTCCCCTAGCAAGTGATCCTACTTCAGGTTCTCCCATTTGACTCATACAAGTTTCTCGTTGTAATATCTTGGCACAATATCCTTCTGGTACCCTACCAATCATTTCTTTGGTGGAACTTAGTGTATATTTATACCGGAAGTGTCTTCCACCTACCCTAATAGTGCGCAACAGTTCATAATTTATAGGCTCACGATCAGCTCTTAGTGAGAAGGTCATCGTCTGATTATTCCAGGTCACCTCCCAACTTCCTGGTTCATTTGAGTTGGTGATATTTAAACATAAAAGTGATTTATCTACTTGGTACTGGTGGAGTTGAAAATGGGGTGGTTTGATATTAAGAAATTTTCCATCTAGTGCATGTCCTCTTTGTGATTCTATAATGTCAGAGACATTTAATGGGAATGGCACTAATCCTATATTATGCTGTCCTTGGGGTACGTGAGAACACACCCAACAATTGGTTGGTTCAAAATTTTGCCCACCATGGTGTGATAGTCCTCTAAAGGATACCCACCTCAATACTGATTACTTAGGTTGACACTGTTGGATGCATCTCTTGTTGACTACGGACCCACAGAACTCACCCATACAATAATCCTCAGATGATAGACCTTCACACTGTCTCCGAGTATCCAAAATAGCAGATCTCTTAACATTTACAGTACTAAGATTGGTCAGACACTCCCCTGATTGGCATAGCACTCCTCCTCTTGACTCCACTCCATCAATACTGCCATTAGCTCCCATCTCCTCTATCGGTCCCCCATCACAGAAACCAGAGATCCCTGAACAAACCAGGATGATGGAAACTCTGGAAGAGAATACAAAAATTAACACAGCAAACCAGTCCATTGCCGTAGCAAGGACCTGAAAATTTCTTTAGTTCAGATATCTCACTGCAACCTTTTAACCCTCCCGGAACAAGCTCGCGATTGACAGGTCCACGTTATCAGCCTCGTTTCTGCCTTGTTTCTCCACTGGTTTGTTGACCTTCTTGCAGTGAGTGGAATGGACCCAGGTATCTCTCTCGACCACCTTCAAAGATGTGGTACTCGTCAGCAACACCTGATACGGACCTTCCCAACGAACAGTCAAACAACCTGAACGCAAGAAATTTCTGATCATAACATATTCTCCAGGTTCAACTTAATGACAGTTTGTTTCAGGCATATCATGGGACAACAATTTCAGTTTCTGCTGTTGCTGTTTTAACTGTTTACTCATTGTTAGAAGATACCTTACAGTTACCTAGTTGTTACCTTTCAAATCTTCCTGCAGACTTATAATCAAATGAGGTTGTCTGCCAAACAGTATTTCAAAAGGGGACAGATTTAGAGGGGGGTCTAGGAGTGGTCCTTATGGTATGTAGGACTAACGGTAATGCCTCAGCCAATCCTAGTCCAGTTTCTGCCGTGATTTTACTTAATTTGTTTTTAATAATGCCGTTCATCCTCTCCACCTTGGCACTGGCTTGTGGTTGGTAGGGGGTATGAAGTCGACTGTTAATACCCATCAGTTTACACATATTTTGAAAAACATCACCTGTGAAATGAGTACCCCTATCACTCTCGATAATTTTAGGGATACCGTATCTGCATACAAATTCCTGAACAATTTTCTTGGCAGTAAACGCAGCAGTATTAGTGGCAGCTGGGTATGCCTCAACCCAATTGGAAAACACATCAGTGCACACTAATACATACTTGAGATTCTTGCAAGGTGGTAATTGGATGAAATCAATTTGTATTACCTGGAAAGGTCTGTCAGTTGGAGGTATGTGGGATGGTACAGTAGGGATCGTTTTCCCAATGTTTTTCCTCAAGCAGGTCAGACAGGACATTGCTCTCTTTTCCGCTTGAGAAGAAAAACCAGTATGCTCTCACCAATTTACACATACCTTGCTTTCCCATATGAGTCAGACCATGTGCTGCCTCAGTCAGGCTTGTTTAGTATACATTGTGAGCCACTGGCTTACCTTGTCCATCTCTCCAGAGTCCAGAGGACTCTTGCCCACATCCCTCGGACCTCCAGACTGACTTTTCCTGGATAGAACACAAACTTTGCATCTCAATTAATTTCAGCATATCAGTTGTTTGGAAAGTCATCATTTGTTCAGTTGGTACATTAATTTTTAACCCTGCTGCCCATTTTGCAGCTTCATCTGCCCTGTTGTTGCCCAGTGACACCGGATCATCCTCACATGTATGAGCTTTACACTTAATTACTGTCACTGCCTTTGGCAATTGGATTGCTGTTAGTAGTCCTTTTATATGTTTGGAATGTGCAATTGGTGTGCCTGCTTCTGTCATAAATGTTCTCAGACGACATAAGGCACAGAACACGTGTACTACCCTGAAGGCATACCTAGAGTCAGTGTAGATATTAGCAGATTTACCTTCCGCTAATTCACACGCTCTCTTTAGTGTCACCAGTTCCACCACTTGGGCCGAGTGTGGTGGGCCTAAAGGTTCGGCTTCTATAACGTCCTCGTCATTTACCACAGCATAACCTGTACATAACTCTCCAGTGTCAGTTTGTCTATGACAACTCCCACCTGTGTAAAATATCACATCTACATTTTCTAAAGGTGTATCCCGTATGTCAGGTCTTGCAGTAAAGGTTTGAATCAGATTTTCCATACAATCATGTGCATCAATATACCTGCCGAACTCACCTGTTGCCAGCGGCTCACCTCTCTCCATACTTTGTGCATTATGTTGCACATATGGTAACTACGTACATGGATTTAACGTACTGCACCTTTTGATGGTGATGTTTGCAGGTGCTATTAAGGCTAGTTCCCATTTTGTGAACCTAGCTGAGGAGACATGTCTGGTTTGGGCAGTGTTTAGCAAAGCAGATACAGCATGGGGTGAATAGACAATCATATCATGGTCTAGTACCACATCCTCACTCTTACTGACAAATAGAGCAGTTGCTGCTACACTTCTTAAACACATTGGGAGTGATCTTGCCACAGTGTCCAATTGTGCACTGTAGTATGCTATGGGCCTACTGGCATCACCATGTTTTTGTGTGAGGACACCTGCTGCACAACCATTGGCTTCCATACAATACAAATCAAAAGGTTTTTCATAATCAGGTATTCCCAATGCAGGTGCTCTTGTCAGACTATCCTTAAGATTAAGGAAAGCCTGCTCTGATTCCTCTGTATGTATTACACGATCGGGCTTTGAGGAAGAGACTAAGGACCTCATTCAGAGTCAGTCGTTACGGCCGCACAGTCGTACGCCACCTATGTTCGCTAAACTGCGCATGCGTAAAGTTTGCAATGCGCGTGCGCAAACTAGCCGCTACGATCAGAAATTTCTCTCTCCTTGAACACAGCCAGGTCGGTAGTTTGAGTGACAGATTGAGGCGTTTGTGGGTGGTAACAGGGGAAGGTGCTTGAAAACGGGGGAGTGGAGATCCAAATGCAGGCATGCCTAATTATGCAAACGGCGTTTTATGGGAGTGCATAATTAACAAAGTAGTGTCATGGCACACGTGACATGGGTGTTTTTTACACTGACATGATCGTAGAGCTTGAGAGAGGGTATGGTCAACCTTAAGCTCTATGACCAGTTCCGATGGTTCCCGATGGTCTCGATTAATCCTTATATGGCCAAAGATGACGTGTAATGCATACGAGAAGGGGGCGTATTTTTTATCTTCCGGCCGCTTCCTCCCCTTGGACGGGCGGCTAACGATCCGAACTTAGGGAGGCAACATGCGAGTGCATCATTTGCATATCCGGCCCCTTTTCCCGTACGACTGTGCGGCCGCAACGACTGACTCTGAATGAGGTCCTAAGTACTGTAATGACAAGGCCAAAATAGAATGGGATCCACATTCTGCAGTATCCAAACATTCCCAAGAAGGTACGAATTTGCTGTTGGTTCTGCGGCAGTGTCATGTTCTGTGTGGCCTGGATTCTGTCATTTGTGAGATGTCGTAACCCCTGAGTTAGGCAGTGTCCAAAATATTTAACCCTGGAATGGCATGGCTGTAGCTTGTCCTTAGCAACCTTGTGTCCTGTTTGTGAGAGATGAAGCAACAAAAGTTTAGTGTCATTTAAACATGACAAACGAATCAGAACATAACAATAAATCATCCACATATTGTATTAGAACAGATCCATTGGTAGGCTGAAAAGATTGTAAACAGTCGTGTAAGGCCTGGGAGAAGATACTGGGGCTGTCTATGAAACCCTGGGGCAATCGTGTCCATGTGTATTGTACACCCCTGTATGTAAAGGCGAATAGGTACTGACAGTCAGGATGAAGAGGTACAGAGAAGAAAGCAGAACAGAGGTCAATGACAGTGAAATGGGTTGCATTGGGTGGCATCTGCATAAGGATTTGGCACTATGGGAAATTGGCTCTCTACCACCTTATTAACCCCTCTAAGGTCTTGTACCAGCCTATAACCCCTCCCACCACTCTTCTTTACAGGAAAGATGGGACTGTTGGCTACACTTGCTGTACAAACTAAAATTCCCTCCTGTAACAATCGCTCAATTATGGGATAAACCCCTAATTCTACATCCTGTTTTATTGGGCACTGGGGAATTTTAGGAGTTTGCCTACCACTTTACCATTACGGGACTTACGTTTGCCATTAATCCAGTATCCTGTCCATCCTTGGTCCAAAGTGAATCTGGAATTTGTGATAACATTTGATCTACTTGAGATGGATTTTCACTTAAACCAGTAGAGTGATACATTATCCTTTGGGGAGTGTCCAACATATCCCTCACCTCGTGCGCAACTCTCTCTGGGATCTCTAGACATATACCATCAGGGGTACAATATATGACACATCCCATCTTACATAACAAATCCCTTCCCAGTAGGTTAGTAGGAGCCGCTGCCGCAGGGAGGAAAGAATGCCTGGTATGCAATGGCCCGATAGTGACCTCCGTGGATTTTGTTAATGGATAATGTTGCACTTTACCTGTTACACCCATTGCTGGTACTGTCTCGCTGGTTACCTGTAAGTTAGCAGGAGCTTTTATCACTGACCTGGTCGCCCCTGTGTCTACAAGAAAAGGATATTTAGTACCAGCTACATCAACCATCATCACCGGTACTTCCCTAGTACTTCCCGTTAACCAGACTATCTGTAGACTACAGGTATGACCTGACCCCTAGCGTTGACTCACTCTCCAATACAGCATTTACGGCCACAATTGGAACTGGTGACTGTTGTGGGTTTCCTGTACTCTGTGTATATCCCTTATGGGGATATCCAGGTACTCCCTGGATAGGCGGTCCTACCTTCTTCACCCTACAGTTCCTACTTACATGTCCCACTTGGTTGCAGTTAAAGCATTTTTGTGAGTGGGGTGGGTGAAAGGATTGCTTTGTGGGTTGAGCGGAAGGGAAAGATGGTGGGTGTGGGTAAGGATATTGAGGGAAATATGGTGGTTGTGGATAGTATGGGTTTTGTGGCTGTGTGTGATAAGTGGGATAGGGTTGTGTAGGATTGGTGAGAACATGTAGCTGTGCAGGTGCATGTGTGTCTGTTGGCTGTGATGTTATAGTCATTCCTTCTAGAGCTTGAATACTAACAGCCATTAGCTTCTTGTTCTGGGTCTCTCTGTTTTTAAGGATGTTCTTATTGTGTTCAATAGCGGATTCTATGAGGGTGTCTACAGTGACTCCCCTCCAGCCAGGTTGTGAGGTCTGAACTCGGGTCTTTAGGTTCTCTTTTAGACCATCCATAAGTACAGTGACGATCATTCCCCTGTGATGAGTGCTATCTTTAATATCCTCTAACCCAGTGTACTGGGTGATAGCCTGCAGAGCTCGGTTACAATAATCCTCTGCATATTCACTCTCTTTTTGTTTTATGGTGAAAATTTTGCTACAGTTAACTACTACTGGAAAATATACACCCAATTGAGTTATAATGCGGGAAATGTTACCTTGGTTAATTTCGTCTGTTAAGCGAACATTTCCATCCAATACACAATCCGTGATAAACTTTGTCACGTTGGTATTGCGTGGAAGAAAAGCCCTTAATACCACTCACCAATCTTTATTGGTTGGCTCATGAGCACTACCCAAATTCTTTAAAAATCTTTGGCACTTGGCTAATTCCTTTTTAGGGTCAGGGAAATCATTCATTATAGAATTTAGCTCCGCTCTTGTCCAAGGACAATGCATTGCTACCTCCCTTGTGGGCACTACACCGTTCGCATCCGCATTCCCACTCAGAACTGTTATTGTCCGGATGGGATGCAAACCGGCCGCACTGCTACTTTTGACCTTGTTACCTGGCTAGGGATTTAGTCTATTACTGCTACATATAGGGTTATCAACTTCCTCTACGGGTGCAGTGGATGTTAACACTTCCTGTACTATCACTGATGAAGATGGCGGCACCACTTGTGCTTGTTGTGGTGGAGCATCTAACATGTGTACAGCATGGAAAATGGCAGACATAACAATAGGCTCATCATCCGCATCTTAAACATTTTCTTTATGATTACTTAAGAGAGGGTACAAGTTACTTGTTACATTTTTATGGGTTTTTTCAACAACTGTACCTGCACCCCCATCCGCATAGGGCAGCGGTGGTGTGTGTGAACCACTGGCAATACCTTCCACAATGCTACCTTGCCACACATGCGCGCTATCTCGTGGCGCACACACACCGCAGTTTAGCACTGCGTATGTACTCTCCGGTAATATGCTCATGACGGTAGTTTGCATCGCATGCACACCTTTAAGCCACGCATCCCCCTCACACTGCCATAATTTTAAACACTCGTTATATTTTACCTTTTTCATTCGAGAGCGCACCATACAGATGCTATCTCGGACATTGTTCAATACCTCCTTATCAAAGCTGCCATTCTGGGAAACGGTCTAACACTCTTCATCATCATTTTAAACCATATATCACAGTACCTAATTGCATAAGCACCATACTTAGTATGCATAATATGGTGTGCTGAACCAAGTGGCGCTTCCAACAGCAGCACATCATCTAACATCTCTACCGTACTTGGCCCCCATCTGGGAGAACCCTAAGCTGTTCAATGGAGATTTAAACTGGTGAAAGACAATCAAGATACTTTCACTTACCTGTGGACATCTTAACAGGATGCGCCCACAAACCTATGGAAGGATAGTCTAGATGCTTCCACTCACCTATGGAAGAAAGTCGAGATGCCTCTACTCACCTATGGAAGAAAGTGTAGATGTCTCCACTCACCTATTCCTTTTTTGACTACTTTTCAACTGCTAGCATGTAGGAATTCCAATAACACCTACCCTTTTCAGTGATTTCGTCCACCCTCTACCCAGTTCACAATCACAATTTAGCCAAAACTGTGCGGTTCAATTACAATGCTCAAATAACCCTAACTGATCACTGAATACTGTAATCACACTGGGAGCCGAACCTAAAACAAAGACAGCAACTACACCTGCTTATGTGTTAGAACGGTATCTACTACCGAGCTACTAGGTCGACCCTTGCACCTAGTCCTTAAGGGTCCTACGATACCCTTAACTAGGGAACTGTTGTCCCTACCAACAAATACTCACTGTTACACACCATTTTACTCTGCAGAAAAATACACATTTTCCCAGAATATGGCAACACTGATCAATGTATTTACAACAATGCTATCTTTCAATATCACCGTGCACTCTCAACGGCTTTGTTCAAAACACGTGGTAGCAATACAGGACATATGTATACGCTATTGTGCGACTAGTCGCATACACAATAATGCGACTTCCCCTTTTTAACACAAAAAAAACTATCAATGAAGGAAAACAAACTTTTTCCTCCCTCGTCCCTGGATTCTCAATCAGCGCTCCTAAGTGTTCTCCTGCTAGGGCCTCCACCCTTTTGCTGAGAGATCGCTACCGAGTGTTACCTAGTGACCGGTAGCATGATTTCACACTGCGAGTCCCCAACTATCAATTCCTAATTAAAACCTCTATGCAATCCTGTCTATACCTTCTAAAATCCTGCCTATACTTTCTAAAATTGTCGCTATTTAGCGTAATGAGTCGCACAATAAATAAATGCTTTCAGACTTTGAATGTGGTTCCAAAGCACAAAAAAGTTATTATTCAATATAAAAACAGATGGTTACATGCTGTGCTCTAAAGACAATTAGCGCAAATAAATCATACAGACCCAAGGTACAGTTGGTATATACGCACGCGCTCTGGGCCCAGATACCGGCATCAGCATTAGAAACCTCCGTCAACAGCACAGCAAGTAGACTCAAGACTGGGGTCAGAGAGTGCACATATATACGCTTACAGGGATAGGCAATACAATAGATAAGTTTGACATGATTCCATTGGTTCTTCTTAAAGGTGCTTCTGTTACAGGATAGTTCATAGGTCAATTTGAATGGACACAAACAACCTCTAACAACCCTTTGTGTCCTTTTTCCCGCTGCATGCTAATCTAAGCTGCTAACATTACAGAGTACATTTTAGTGTTTTAACTCTCTATAGTCCATAGTTTGCAGACACATGTTGCGATCTTCTCACCGATGATACCGGAAATATGTGGAGACACAGTGGATCAGTACAACACCAAACACGGTCAGCTTACCATGTACTAAACTTTAGATATCAAATAACCTTTATTACTCAACATTAATAATTACTGCATAAACCTTGGATATTACACTTTAATGCTAGGGAACCTTTTATGTAAGTGTGCAGTGTGTAAGTATTGGGATTTGGGAAAAGACGCTAGTTAGCGTTGTAAGACTATGTGTTTTGTGGAGTACACCATGGTACGTGTTTTGCAGGGATAATCATTTTATATGTTTTAATGACTGTATATGTATGGTGAGGACCTTTTAACTTCTTTCTATTGCGTAGGAATCGCACGACGCTAAATAATAGCATCGCCGTATGTACTTATAATGGCGAATTTCACTAAAATGGCGCTGGGCAGCCAGTCGCAAAATGGCGCCTCATTGTCATTCACAAAATGGCAATGCCCTGATCTAATTTGAAAATGATCCTGTCTCAGCCAATTATCCGTCTTCGACAATAAGCTCTACTTCCAAATACACGTAGGAGACTGATATTTGGCAATTTACCAGTCCATGCCTTCAGTGGTGTTTTGTCATTGACTGCCACTCACTTAAACGTAAACAGCTATTTGTACTGATTTGGCCCAAAATCTTTTGTCAAGACTTGAATCATTCAGCATAGCTTGAGTTCTTTCAACTATTGTACTATTTGTTCCTTCACTTACACCATTATGTTCCAGCAGAGCCGTAACTAGACTTTTTGGTGCTCTGTGCCAGAAAGAGCATTGACGCCCCCCTCATTTTTCAAAGGGACATAATGCAGCCAAAAAAGGGGAATGGCCTCATGGGGAGGGGCCAGGGAAGAGGTAGGGTAGGCCAGGAGATGCTGGGGATGAAATAAGAGGAAGCTACAAGTGAGAATGATAATAAACAGAAATTTTACAGGCCCAAACAGCTCCCCCTGTCCTGTGGTGCCCTGTGCGATGGCACCGGCCGCACTACCCTAGCTATGGCCCTGTGTTCCAGTGTAGTGGTGTTAATTAGCTGATGTTTTATTGGCTAGATCTTTATTCTCATGTTCTCCATCATTGTCAGATCTTGGTACGATCAGTTTCCGTTTGGTTTTCTATGAGGCTTTTGTACACTTTGAACTTATTTCTTGCGTCGCTTTTGTTTCTTAGGAAATAAACGGGTCATCCTTGTAGCATCATCAATGAGTGTCATGAATTAATGTTTCGCACTCATGGATTCTACCTCCATTGATCTACACACATCTGTATGCACTAACTCCAATAGCACTTGTGCTCTGGATGCAAATTTAGGAAAGGTGCAATGTGTTTGTTTTCACTTCACATAGCTCTCACATGCTGGTCTTACATGACTGTGAATTGACATCCCATTTGCCATATCACTTTGAAGCTTCTGTACATTGTCATAACCTATGTATCTTACCCAGGCCCGGATTTACCGCAAGCAACCTAGGCACCTGCCTAGGGCCCGGTAGGTCTCATGCGGCCCGCAGACAGGCTCCCTGAAATCCGGCCCTGACCATCTCGCCGGTAGACATATTGGCGGTGCATTGCACCGGTGCCCGCGGAAATGATGAAGGAGCCCACAGCGACACTGACAGCCGTGCTAATAATGAGTCACACTGACTCATTACAGTACACTGCGGACAGCCATAACAACAAAGAAGGAGGGGCGGTCTGGCCCGCCTCCTCTCCCCTATCATGTCCACCTCCTCTTACATCATCCTCTACGAGAGCCAATCACAGCTCGCAGCCTGGCAGCCAATCAGCGGCGGCCACGAGGTTGCTTCTAATTGGCTGTCAGTCCGTGAGCTGTCACAGAGGCGGAGCTAAAATGAGAATGCCTGAGGAGCAGCCAGTTATGCTGGTAAGGGAACGGTGTGCAAGCGGTTACTGGAGCACAGCGAGGTGAGCCTGTGTGTGCCTGTAGTGGTGCTTTGTGAAGCAGGGAGGTGCAGTGGTGTGGGGAGGTGCAGTGGTGTGGGGAAGTGTAGTGCTATATGGGGAGGTGCAGTGGTGTGGGTAGGTGCAGTGCTATGTGGGGATGTGCAGTGGTGTGGGAAGGTGCAGTGGTGTGGGGAGGTGCAGTGCTTTGTGGGGAGGTGCAGTGCTGTATGGGGAGGTGCAGTGGTGTGGGGAGGTGCAATGCTATGTGGGGAGGTACAGTGCTGTGTGGGGAGGTGCAGTGGTGTGGGGAGGTACAGTGCTGTGTGGGGAGGTACAGTGCTGTGTGGGGAGGTACAGTGCTGTGTGGGGAGGTGCAGTGGTGTGGGGAGGTACAGTGCTGTGTGGGGAGGTGCAGTGGTGTGCAGAGGTGCAGTGTGGTGTGGAGAGAGGTTCTGTATTGTGTGGAGAGGTGCTGTGTGGTGTGGGGAGGTGCAGTTCTATGTGGTGTGGGGAGGTGCAGTGCTGTGTGGTGTGGGGAGGTGCAGTGCTGTGTGGTGTGGGGAGGTGCTGTTCTGTGTGGTGTGGGGAGGTGCAGTGCTGTGTGGTGTGGGGAGGTGCAGTTCTGTGTGGTGTGGGGAGGTGCAGTGCTGTGTGGTGTGGGGAGGTGCAGTTCTGTGTGGTGTGGGGAGGTGCAGTGCTGTGTGGTGTGGGGAGGTGCAGTGCTGTGTGGTGTGGAGAGGTGCAGTGCTGTGCTGTGTGGGGAGGTGCAGTGGTGTGGGGAGGTGCAGTGTGGTGTGGAGAGAGGTTCTGTACTGTGTGGAGAGGTGCAGTGCTGTGCAGTGTGGGAAGGTGCAGTTCTGTGTGGTGTGGGGAGGTACGGTGCGGGGAGGTGTTCTGTGAGGGGAGGAAGTGGGGGTATGGTAATATAAGAGGGGCTCAGGATTTGGGCCTCCCTAAGTAAAGCCCCCCTAATATTTCCATACCCCCACTTCAAAATTTTCACTTCGACCACTGCTTCTGAGACTGTTGTTACCAGGGGTCCGATGTCACAATCTACTGACTGGCACTGGCATAAAAACCAGAGGAGAGGAGTTCTACAGCCAGCGTTAGGTCTAAAGTCAGGCATGCCGGTCCGTCTCTATTTGGGCTCCTGCTGTGTTGGCCAGGGGATAATACTTACCTGCTGTAGCTTCACAAGGACTGCATGAAAGGTCAGTTCTTCACTAGCCTCTCCCTGTCACCCTCTTTCACCTACTCTCCGTCACCCTCTTTCTCTCCGGTACCCTCTCCCTGTTACCCACTGCTTCTTCCTATCACCCTCTGCTTGTCACCTTCTCCCTGTCCCCCCCTCCCTGTCACCCACTGCTTCTCCTTGTCACCCTCTCACCCTCTGCTTGTCACCCTCTGCCTCTCTTTGACACCCTCTCCCTTTCACAAATTCTCCGTCATCCTCTGCCTCTCCCTTTCACCCTCTCCCTTTTACCCACTCTCCATCACCCTCTACCTCTCCCTGTTATCTTCTCCCTGTCATCCACTGCTTCTCCCTGTCACTCACTGCTAGTCACCCTTTCCCCATCTCCCTCTGGCTCTCCCTGTCCTCCTCTCTCTGTCTGTCATGCTCTGCCTCTCCCTGTCACCCTCTGCCTCCCCCTGTCACCCACCGCCATGGGGCATATTGTGATATATATATATATGTGTGTGTTTATGATCATTCATTTATATGGCACCGCAAGGTTTTCACAGAACCTAACAAAGTATATGAATTGTTTGAGGGAGGATGGGCCCAAAACCAGTATCTTGCCTAGGGCCCCATGAGGTCTTAATCCGGCTCTTGTCCTACCCGCCTGTGCCACAGCACCATTTATTGGTTGGATTCAGCGCCTACCATTACACAACACTCCACTAAGGTATATAGTTTTTGATACCAGGCTGCTATAACAATTACAGTCCCTCTATGGTTTGTCGAAGCTGGATTATTGACTGAGACAAGATCAGTTTAAAATTGGATCGCAGCGACTCCATCTTGCGACTGGCCTCAAGATGCCATCTTGGAAATGAGATCGCAAGATGCCATTTTGCGAATGGCCGCCTAAGCGCCATTTTAGATAAACTCACACTTTATTACATGTGGCGATATTACTATTAGCATCATGCGATTGCATCTGTGACCATCGCCATAAGTTACGGCGATTCATCAAAAGCCCATTTCACGACTTTACGTAGTTTGGGTGCTCTGGATAAAATGTGTGTATTATTATAATTCCCCTAAAGGATATATTTCAGAAATGGCTGTACAGTATGTTGAAATTGGATTGCATTAGCTAAACAGAGCAAATGGCCACGTGACAACTAGCCTGTGAAGACAAGCTTCATGGACATACCGTCTGCTCTCACTCCATGTGGCCCTGCTCGAATACAGCAAGAGGGTTGTTTGTAGCACCTTACATTAGCAGGCTTCTTACAATAAAATACCGTCAAAGCCAAGAGTGTTATCTGAGGTTTGGGTCTTGTAGCTGTGCTAATTTGCATCCACACAGGCCCTGGGAGAACAAAGACCAGTATTTTGGAGCCTGAAAAGGGTGGGGGCTGCTGGGGCATGAGCAAGTCATGGAACTATAATGCTCAGCATTCCACACTGCTAGGTGTTCTCATACACACATTAATACGCACAATTGCGCTGTTAACTAGTCGCATATTAGCGAATGCATACGATCCTGTATGAAAACGCTGAATATTAGCTTCATGCACACGCATCTATCCCAAGTTAACTAGCGTCTTTACATCAAACCCCACATACTCACACATTACATATTCACATACAAGGTTCCAGAAGCTTTAAGGTATAAGATTCAAGTATGCACATTTACTATAATTGCTATGAAATAAAGATTATTTCGTAACTAAGGTTTTATACGTGATAAGTAAGCCATGTTTGGTATTGTACTGATGCGGACTTATTTTACAGTATTCCGGTAATATCGATGGAGAGATTGCAACATGCATTCTCAACTTATGGACCACAGAGACTTCAAACAACAAAATGCACATTATATGAACAACTGTTAGGATTTGCATGGGGCGGGAAACCAGAGACCACCAGTTGTTAGAGGCTGCATCGTGTCTATTTGAACCAACCTGTTAAATGCCTTGTAACATATGCCCTCTCCTTTAGGACCAATGGTATTAGCAACAAACTTCTCTATTATGTTGTTTATTTCTGGGGGGTATAAATATGTGTGCTCTGACCCTGGGTTCCTAGTCTTCATGCTGAATGCTGATTGACGAGGGGTTTCTTGCTGATGCCTAACATCTGGACCAGAGAGCGCTGTGTATGTATAATTGTACTTGGGTCTGTATAATCTCTTTGCACTAAGATTATATGAGGATCATAGCGTGTAACTGCCGTACTTTTACTTGAATAATACTTTGTGCTTTGGAACCACAGGTTCTAGGTCTGGAGTCTTTATTTACTGTATAACTGCATACGCAAATTAGTGTCATCCTTAGAGGTTTATAGGCAGGATATTAGAAGGTATAGGCAGGGGTATATAGAGGTTCATAGGCAGTATCCTTAGTTGGGGGCTCATAGTGAAGTCACTTACCCACTCACACGGCACTTACGGTTATCGATTTCTCACCAAACGGTGGAGTGGCCACATGCAGGGTTTACCTGCAACCGCTCGGTGCTGAGAGATCGCTACCCATTTTCGTGTGAGCCAGGGACGCTGACTAGAATCCAGGGACAAGAGAGGAAAAAGTTTGTTTTCCTTTGTTGATAGAACCTAGCATTTAAAGGGGTTCCGCAGTATTGAACACGTGGCTGAGTCGCAGTTTTGCGCACAGTAAAGATGCACTTTCGTGTACGCAGCTAAAGGTTGTCATACGGTTGTGTGGTAGTCGCATTATTGTGTAAACGACTGATCACACAATAGCATATACGTACTTCCGGTCGTGCTGCCACGTGTTTAAACAAAGCCGTTGAGGTTTACATTCTTTGCAATTGTTGTCAATATCTGGGTTAACATGTATTTTTCTGCACAGGAAAAAAAGTGTGTAACAGTGAGTATTTGTTGGTAGGGGTAACTTGTTCCCTAAAGTTAGTGGTACCGTATGACCTTTAAGGGCTAAGTGCTAGCCGCTCGGTAAGCAGCTTACCGTTCTATACACAGTAGCAGGTGTACATGTTGTTTTTGTTGTTGAGAGGTGCGTGGAAGTAGCCGACTTAAACTTCCATAGGTGTGGAAGTTGCCTTCTTAAATCTTATCCGGGTGGGTGGAGTAGCCTTCTTCAAATCTTCACAGGTGTGTGGGTGCTGCCGTTAAATCGTCCACAGGTAAGTGAAAGTATCTTGACTGTCTTTCACCAGTTTAAATCTTTATTGAAAAACATAGGAGTTGTCTCAGAATGGGAGCCATGCAGACAATAGAGATGTTAGACAATGATGTGCTGCTAATGGAAGCGCCGTTTGGATCGGCCCATCGTATTATGCATACTAAGTACGGTACTTATGCAATAAGGTATTGTGATGTATGGTTTAAAATGACGATGAAGAGTGTTAGACCGTTTCTCAGAATTGGTAGTTTTGATAAAGATGTATTAGATAATGTCCGGGATCACATCAGTCTGATGCGCTCCCGAGAGAAAAAGGTCAAATATTATGAATGTTTAAAGTTGTGGCAGCATGAAGGGGATGCGTGGCTTAAAAATGCGCAATCAACACAAACTAGCGTTGCCATCGCATTGCCAGAGAATACATCCGCGATGCTGAATTGCAATGCGGGCGAGCCACGAAATGGCGCGCACGTGCGGCAAGGTAGCGCTGTAGAAGGTATTGCCAGCAGTTCATGCACACCACCCCCACCTTATGTGGATGGAGGTGCAAGTACAGTTACCCTCTCTTAAGCAACTATAAAGAAAATGTTCATGATGTGGATGATGAGCCTATTGTAATGTCTGCCATTCAAATGCTGTACAGATGATAGATGCTGCATCACAACAATCATGAGTGGTGCCGTCATCTCCATCAGTAACAGTAAGGAAGTGCTAACACCCTTAGCACCCGTAGAGGAAGTTGTTAATACCATACGTAGCAGCAACAGATTAAACCCCCAGCCAGGTAACAAGGTCAAAGGTAGCAGCGCTACCGGTCTGCATCCCATTCGGACAATAACTGTTCCGAATGGAAATGCAGATGCGAACGGTGTAGTGCCCTCAAGGGAAGTGGTAATGCATTGTCCTTGGACAAGAGCAGAACTAAATTTCATCATAAATGATTTCCCCGATCCCAAAAAGGAACTAGCCAAATGTCAGAGATTTTTGAGGAATTTGGGTAATTCTCATGAGTCAACTAATAAAGATTGGCGTGTGGTGTTAAGGGCCTGTCTACCACGCAATACCGATGTGACAAAATTTGTCATGGATTGTGTATTGGATGGTGATGTTCCCTTAACAGACCAAGTAAACCAAGATAATATTACCCGGTTTCAGGCCTCACAGCCTGGCTGGAGGGGAGTCACAATAGATACCCTCATAGAATCTGTCATAGAACATGATAAAAACATCTCAAAGAAAAGAGAGACCCAGAGCGAAAAACTAATGGCTGTCAGTATCCAAGCTCTGGAAGGAATGACTGTAATATCACAGCCAGTAGACACACCTGCACTATACTAACACTTGCACCTGAACAATTACACGTCCTCACCAATCCCACACCACAGCAAACACATCCTTACCCCACATATCATACACAACCACAGGTCCCATGCTACCCACAAATTTCATACCTCCCACCATACCCTTATCCTCCATATTCCTACCCATACCCACCATCTTTCCCTCTTGCTCAACTCCCACAACAATCCTTTCATCCACCCCATTCAAAAAGATGTTTTAACTGTCACCAAGTGGGACACATAAGTAAGTACTGCAAAGTGAAGAACACCACACATGAACACGGGTTTCCCATGGGTTCATAGGCAATCCCACTATCTTCTCCCAGGCCTTATATGACTGTTTACAATCTTTTCAACCTGCCAATGGATCTGTTCTAATGTAAAATGTGGACGATTTATTGTTGTATTTAGGTAATGTTTAAATGATATTTAACTGTTGTGCTTTATCTCTCACACACAGGACACAAGGTTGCTAAGGATAAATGGCAGCCATGCCAGGCTAAGGTCAAATACTCGGAATACTATCCAACCCAGGGGCCCAGGCATTATTAACAAGATATTAATAACAGTAGCTATTAATAACAAGATTTAATTGCAGGAACCTGTATGCAGATACTATGGGCTTCATTCAGAGGCGGCCGTACGGTCTACGACTGCACGGTCGCCTCGATGTTTGTCCAGTGCGCATGCGTACGAGGGAGCCGGCTCCTTCATGCACATGCATGAGACCCACTACGACCGACAGCGCCGGTCGTAGTGGGTCTCTTTCCAAAGGGGGTGAGCTGTCGATGTTGGTTGACAGCTTGCCCCATTTGGAAGGCGGCCCGGGGGGGTGGCAGCCCAAACTGAGGCATTCCTATGGGAACGCCTGCCATTTGGGGGAGGCACCACAGACATCACTAGTGATGTCAGTGGAGAGCTTCCGGCTCTGACAGAGCCAGAAGCTCTCCGGGGCTTACGACAAGTGAGACCCTACCCTAGGGTCTCGTCGTAAGCCCCGATGGTCGCGATGGTCTATGACCATCGCGACCATCACCCTAGTGGTTGATAGAGCTGTGGGTGTAAACCCACAGCCTAATGAACGAAACAGAGGCGGCTGGTCAGGATGCAAGCGGCCGCCAAGTTTCTGAGCGACCGCTTGCATCCTCCGACCACCTCTGAATGAGGGCCTATATGTCTAGAATTATTCAAAGTGATAGGGGGACTCATTTTACAGGTATGTTTCCCAGAACATGTGTAAGGTGATGGGTAATAAAACCAAGATCGTTCCAGACTGTCATTTCTTTTATCTGTCCCCCCTTTGAGATACGAAGATTAATAAAAATAACAGAAATTGAAAGTGTTATTAACTAACATGTCTAATGCAAACTGTCATGATGTCAAACCTGGGGAATTTGTTATGATCCGAATTTTCTTTAGCTTAGGTCGTTTGACTGATTGGTGGAAAGGTCCATATCTGATGATTGTTGACAAAGTACCACATCCTCAAAGGGTGGCCGGGGAAAATACGTGGGTCCATTCCACTCACTATAGGGAGGTTAACCAACCGGTGGAGATACAAGGCGGAGACGAGGCCGATAACGTGGACCTGTCAATCGTGAGCTTGTGTCGGAAGGATTAAAAAGGTGATGATGAGATACCTGAGCTAAAGAAATGTGTAGATCAGTGCTTCCAGCAATGGAGTGGTCTGCTGTGGTCATCCTAGTTCTTTCTTCCAGAGTTTTTGTCGTGCTGATCTGTTTGGGGATACCCAGTTTCTGTGATGGAGGACCGATAGAGGAGATGGGAGCTGATGGCAGCGCTGATGGAGTGGAGTCAGAAGGAGTGCAATGCCAATCAGGGGAGTGTCTGACCAATCTTAGTATTGTTATTGTTAAGAGAGCTGTTATTCTGGATACTCGGGGATGGTGTGGAGGTTTATCGTCTAAAGATTCCTGTGTTTGTGAGCTTTGTGGGTCCCTAGTTGATGAGAATTGTATCCAGTGGTGCCAGCCTAAATATAACCCATACTGGGGTGGGTATCCTTTAGAGGATTATCATAGCATGGTAGGCAAAGTGTTAAATCAAACTGATTGCTGGGTGTGTTCACATGTGCCACAGGGACAACATAATGTAGGGTTGGTGCCATTTCCGCTGAAAATCACAGAAATTTTAGAATTACAGAAAGGGAAAACATTGGATGGAAAATTCCTCTCATCCAAACCACCTCATTTCAAACTCTATCAATTTCAAGTAGATACATCACTTTTGTGTTTAAACATAACCAACCCTAATAAACCTGGGAGTTGGGAAGTGACAAGGAATAATCAGATGATGACCTTCTCACAAAGAGCTGATAATGAGTCTATAAACCATGATCTGTTATGCTCGATTAAATCTAGTGGGAGACATTTTAGGTACCGGTATGCATTGAGTTCCACCAAAGAAATTATTGGTAAGGTGCCAGATGGTTATTGTTCTAAAATAATACAGCCAGAAACTTGCATGTACCAGATGGAAGACCCAGAAATAAGATTGTTTGCAGGGGAAATGTGCTTAATGATAAAGATGCATACCATTCCTTATGTTCTCCCTGATAATGTATATTTTATATGTGGAAGAAAAGGGTATAAGTGGCTCTCCCCGAGTTCCGAATGTTTCTGTTACCTGGGAAGAGTAGTCCCAGAAGTTATGACCCTCACACATGTTGAAATGCTTGGTATACATAAAAACACACCACACACAATATGAACACAGAGGCATACCTGGTGACGTGCACAAAGCCACTCAGTTAATTAGTGAGACAACTGGCTTTCAAGTTTTAGTCGCATTGGATCCCACCAGGATCACTCGGGGTACATTAAATTTTAGATATATTCAGGAACTTGCTAAATTGATAGATAATATCACCGAGATGTACGATGACACATTCAAGTATACAGGGAGAGAATTGCAAGTGTACAAGAAAGAACTGGTGCAACACAGGCTAGTGTTAAATTATTTAACTGCTGTTACTGGAGGGTATTGTGTAAGGTTGGCCACCCAATTTGGAGTAAAATGTTGCACCTATGTCACCAATGATACCAGCGACATTAAGGAAGTGATAGACCGGAAGATGGATGAAATTCTGCAGCTAAAATGGGAATTTCGTAAGAACCATAATGCTTCAGTGGCTGAAGTAAGGGAGAAGATAGAAGGATGAGTTTCATGGCTGAACCTTGTGAAATGGTTCTCAGGTCTAGGGGAATGGGTCCAGGAAGTAATCGCCAGCATAGGCAAATTCTTGATCCTTATACTGATTGTCATCATGATAATTGGCATATGTGTCCGGTGTGTTCCTATTGTGTTGAAGTGTGGAAAATGTAAATATAGAGTAAAAAGAAAGAACAAAATTATGATGGTGGACAGTATGAATACCGAGGTAAATACAGAACTGCATTACAACCCTGAACTAGGACATACCATCATTTAATGTATTATATTTAGACATGCATAGGATGTATTATTGAAATGTTATTTCAGAACACCTGAGATAATGTAAAGTCTCAAATTTCCCCTTCAAGACTGCCTTTATAGGACTGGTGTATCCCCACACCTTTCGCATGATCTTCCAAGATCCGCGGTGTGCGTATAATAGTAGTTTTATGTCCCCACTCAGAGACACATTATTGATGGATTAAGAACCACCTTGTGCCATCCCATAATAACACTAAATAGTGTATAAATGTAAGCCTAAATTATATTTTAAAATCAGATTGTGATAGCATGCTGTTCGCTATCAAAGGGTGGGCTGTCGAAGCTGAATAATTGGCTGAGACAAGATCAGTTTAAAATTGGATTGAAGTGACACCATCTTGCAACTGTCAGCAAAATGCCATCTTGGAAATGAGATCGCAAGAAGCCATTTTGCGAATGGCCGCCTAAGCGCCATTTTAGAAAAACTCACACTTTAGTACATGTGGCGATATTACTATTAGCATCATGCGATTGCATCTTTCACCATTTCTCATACACACTTTAATAAGCACAATTGCGCTGTTAACTAGTCGCATATTAGAGAATGCATAAGATCCTGTATGAAAACGCTGAATATTAGCTTCATGCACACGCATCTTCCCCAAGTTAACTAGCGTCTTTACATCAAACCCCACATACTCACACATTACATATTCACATACAAGGTTCCATAAGCTTTAAGGTATAAGATTCAAGTATGCACATTTACTATAATTGCTATGAAATAAAGATTATTTCGTAACTAAGGTTTTATACGTGATAAGTAAGCGATGTTTGGTATTGTCCTGATGCGGACTCTCTCAACAGTATTCCGGTAATATCGATCGAGAGATCGCAACATGCATTCTCAAATTATGAGGCGGGAAACCAGAGACCTCCAGTTGTTAGAGGCTGGACTGTGTCTATTTGAACCAACTTGTTAAATTCCTTGTAACATATGCCCTCTCCTTTAGGACCAATGGTATTAGCAACAAACTTCTCTATTGTGTTGTTTATTCCTGGGGGGTATAAATATGTGTGCTCTGACCCTGGGTTCCTAGTCTTCATGCTGAATGCTGATTGACGAGGGGTTTCTTGCTGATGCCTAACATCTGGACCAGAGAGCGCTGCGTATGTATAACTGTACTTGGGTCTGTATAATTTCTTTGCGCTAAGATTATATGAGGATCATAGCGTGTAACTGCTGTACTTTTACTTGAATAATACTTTGTGCTTTGGAACCACAGGATCTAGGTCTGGAGTATTTATTTACTGTATGACTCCGTACGCAAAATAGCATCATCCTTAGAGGTTTATAGGAAGGATATTAGAAGGTATAGGCAGCGATATTTATAAGGTTCAAAGGCAGTATTGTTAGTGTATATCTGGCAGTGAGGCAGTGATGTGTATATCTGGCAGTGAGGCAGTGATGTGTATTTATGTCAGTGAGGCAGTGATGTGTATATCTGGCAATGAGGCAGTGATGTGTATTTCCGGCAGTGATGTGCTACTACTCTGTGAGCAGTTTTTTTGTGTTTATACTTGTGGAGTGATACAGCTGTGGCTTTGTAATGAGGTTAGGTGACAGCAGAAAGTAGATCAGGTGTGAGACGTGCAGTCATTGGGAAATAATGCAAAGTCATGTGATCTAGTGTTTCTAATCATATTTATAGACACACTATGTCTGAGAACACTAAACAGGAAAACAGACAGCAATCTGGATTTTTCAGACATTACATCTTCTAAAAGACAAAGATTGTCTCATGTCAGCAGTGTCCACCCCCAGACCATGCATCTTCACTTGCTATGGCAAGCTGGTCCCTCCTCCTCCATGGCACCATCTTCCCAGTGATATTCAGGAAAATGTGCACTACAGAGCCGGATTTAGACCTCATGGGGCACTAGGCAAGATACCAGTTTGGGGGCCCCCTCCAATAAACAATTCTGTTCATACTGTGTATTATAGTAGGTTTTGTTGGAGCAAAATACACACATCATATTATATACATACATTATAGATAGATAGATAGATAGATAGATAGATAGATAGATAGATAGATAGATAGATACACAGTAATATGATTTGTATATGTTGCTCCAGGGGACACCTACTGTAATATATGCACAATTATTATTATAGTAGGTGTTGTTAGATCACATTATATTATCTATATATTTATATATACATGGGAAAGGGGGACAAAGAGAGAGACAGTAGGAAAGTGGGAAAAATAGGGCGCGATTGGAAGAAAGTGGGCCGAACAGAGGTGGATGGGAGGAAAGGGGGGCAGACAGAAGGAAATAGGAGGAAATGGGACGGGGACGAGAGGAATTTGGGGAAGAACATGATGAGACAGAAGGAAAAAGGGAATAACAGGGAGAAAACTGAAGGTGGAGGATCAGATGAGAAAAGAAATACCTACATAAAAGCTAGTTACTTGGTGAATATATATATATACATATATATATATGTATATATATATATATATATATATACTGTATATATATATATATATATATATATAGTCTGTATAAACACATAGGGCCAAATGTAATAGGTTGCGTTTTAAAGTAAAAATCCAATTTGCACCTTCTTGCATTTTTTTAGGATGCGAGTTGGTGCTGGGACTCGCAAGTGTAATAGCCTGCAAACTTTTCAGCTCGAGGCTACTACACTATGCAAATCTGTGCGAGTTTTTCCCTATGTAAACACACCTTTTAATGTGACTAGCATTAAAAGGTGTGAGTTATACACAAGCCATCACAGATCAGTGAGATCTGTGAAGGCGTCTGTGTGTTTTTAAAAAAAAGCCGTGCACCCCCTCCCCAGAAGCATAACCAGCCTCGGGCTCTGTACAGCCTGAACTGGCTCAAAAAAAACAGGGGCCAAAATGCGTAGGGGGCCCCTGTGTATTAAGTACCAGCACAGGGCTTTTCTGAGTTTGTCCTGGTTGTGGAAAAACAGGGGACAAAACGAGTAGGGGGCCCCTGTAATTTCCTTAAACAGCACTGGACTTTCTAGCGTGGGGTTAAGGCCACAGCCAGGGAAACCCTTTCATGGGTACCCCGTCCAAAGCATTACCCCTGATTGCAGGTCAGCCCAGTCAGGGTCCCCCTCTCCAGGGTATCCCAGGCCTAGGCTGACAGACCGGGGCTATCCCCGGCACCCCTTGCCGGTGGGTCCAGGGTTGAGTTCTGTTTGACTGGGCTGCCTAGGTCAGCGCTTGCTGCCAGAGGGAGCTGGCTACACTGCGGTGTGGAGGCTGCTGTCACTGTGACTGGGAGTTACTGGCCATAGCTGCGGGAGAGGTTGTGTTTGTACTGGATTGCAGAGAACAGCACATGCTGCTGGGAGAACTGGCTACACTGCGAGGGGGTCTTTGCTTCATTGCACAGTGCCATCTTCCCGAAGACACTGGCAGCCATGGACCCACAGACATTCTGTGTGTATATACACACATATATATATTATATATATATATACACATATATATAAATAACTCTTGTCAGTATCAAGATTCCAGTGAGTGATCAGCCAGCAGGAAACAACTCTGTGCCAATCAGCAGCAGCTATGCACCCAGTAGGACTGGCACCTATCTGGAGAATCAGTCACCCTGGCCTTCACGGAGCTCACTGTTCGCACCGGGTTTTCGGCACAGATCGGTGATGGGGTGGTACCTTTGTACCATCACACATCGTGTCATCACATGGCACGGAATAGACGTCTAGACACTGTGTGTGCGGCACAGGGAAACTTTCTACTGCACAAGTGAGTGTCACAGATTTACGACTGTGTTTAATACCTTGCTCGCCAGGGCACGGGGGCTCATGGCCCAGGATTGGGGGTAGGGCGTCGGACGGCCACTGGCAGGCTGCTGAAGCAGCAGTACATTTTTTCCTATCTACAGCAGCAAAACAGACCCTGTAGCCGTGGGCCTATTTTAATGGGGGCCTGGATATGCAGCTCCACCTGCCCCATTGTTAATCCTGCACTGGCAGCAGCAACAAGTAGTGAAACTGCAAGAACAGGTGGGAGATAGCAGGACATTCTGCCAACTGTCCTGATTCAGTTGGGGTAATCAGAATTTTGTTTGACTGCCCCAACCAGTCAGGACTTTGCATCAACTGTGTTGAAAGTTGAAAGGTATGAAATGGTTCATATCGTTCTGCTATTGAAAGCAGAGCTGCATGCACCTCACAGCAGTGCATGCAGCACTACCTGTGTATTTAAAGGAGATAGAGGATGGTTTAGCACAATCAAATATGATAGCCAAGCCATTTGCATGATTGCCACCCCCTTTTATATATCAGCCCCTCTGTTCTGTAACTAAAATTACCTTTCAAGGACAGGCAACTCCTCGTGGGCCAGTTCTGTTTGCTTGCCCCCCAGGCTAAAATTTGGCAACCAGCCCCTGTAAATGGCTGAAGTTTCTGCTGTTAACCCAGGTCCATTGCTTCTTCCTGAGTCTTATACACAGGAAAAGAAATTGCAGATCATTATTGTTCAAATTGAAATGTATTTTGTAATTAAATATAATTTCAGAGGTAGTTAGCCTAACAGTGGCCAATAGTACAGGCCTGCCCACCAGTGTTCAGGTCACCATGTTGAGCAGATCCCCAACACTCTGGGGTTCACATCTGGGGTGCAGGGCACCCCAAAAGACAGCCCAGCCAAAGACCTCCCCAAGGCATCACATGAAAAAAAGTGTGACAGTGATGTGTTATAAAGTATCAGGTGTGTGAAGGTAGCTAATAAGTGTTGGAAATAGTAATAAAGGTAAAAAATATATGTGAAAAAATACATATAATATTAAACAAACATAAAATGTGATATAGAAAGTGACTCTGTGTATTAAGTGGTGATGTGGAATTTGGTTATGCTATATATATATATTTATATATATATATATATTGTGACACAGTTAGGTTAGGGGGTCCCTCTCCTGGGTAGAGGACTCCTTCCTTTCACACACAGCACCTGGGAAACAGTACGCCAGACTATATTCAAGTACAAGCTGGTCGGCGCCAGTCTTTATTGTGCAATGTCAGAAATAACACAAAGAAAATATAAACGTAAATCCTAGCCCTGTCGGGGCACTAACTTCACAGGTAGTTCCCTCACTACCAGAACCTGGCAGGGCCTAATGCCCTCACCAGCAACAAAAGCACAGCACGACACTTACAGTTAGGTTTTCAAGTGTCTCTGAGCAAACTCCCTGTCTGCTCTCCCAGGTGAGACAATCAGCCCTCAACACACTAGGCTTATATTGGCCACTCTCAGGTGGAAACCCTAACAACCTGTTACCAGGCTGCGAGAACCAAAACCTGGAGTGGCCGTGGGTGGAGCCCTCCCTCTCCTCTCACCCACAACCCCCAGGTCCCAAACCGGCTTTTCAAAAAGCCGAAACTCAAGCCTGCTACACTGCAGACTTTCTCCTGGGGATTTTAAACACATAGGACAGGAATCTGGGATAAATGTCCCTGCCACAGACCACTTTACCAGTGATCCTATCACATATCCCCCCCCTTTGTTTTGACCTATGGGGCGGAACAACTGAAGCCCCCAAACAATGAACGCGTGACAACACGTCTGCTTTAAACAACAGGCCCCCTGGCCTGTGTTCCACCGAAAATTTAAAAGTTTGTAATGCCCACTTTATGGCCAACGCCTCCTTCTCCACTGTGGCACCGGGTAGGCATCGAATTTTGAAACACTGTTCAACTTTTGGAAGTCATTGCAGAAACGCACACTCCCGTCGGGCTTTGGAATCAACACAATGGGATTTGACCATTCACTATATGATACTTCAATAACCCCTAACTCTAGCATATTTTTAATTTCTTTCGACACCGATGCTCTTGGTGCTTCTGGTAACCTATAGGGCTTTAGATTAACTTTAACCCCTGGGTCAGTGATGATGTCATGTTTAACGACCGAGGTTTTCCCAGGTATGTCAGAGAACAGCACCCTATTTCTAACCAGAAACTCCTTGACCTCTCGTTGTTGAATTGCCGACAGGGTTTTTACCACTGTCACTTCGGGAACTAAGGGCCCTGGACTTACTGGAGGGGCTCGGACGGCCGACAGAACCGTTCTATCTTTCCAGGGCTTTAACAGATTTATATGGTATATCTGTTCCGGTTTTCTTTTCCCCGGCTGGTAAACTTTGTAATTGACCTGTCCCACTCTTTCTAAGATTTCAAAGGGCCCTTGCCATTTAGCCAAAAGTTTATTTTCCACAGTGGGAACCAACACTAACACTCTGTCCCCAGGAGCAAAGCTGCGTAACCGAGCATTGCGGTTGTATACCCTTTGCTGTGCCTGTTGCGCCTGTTTGAGGTGCTCTCTCACTATTGGCACCTCTACAATAGGCAATGGAACTAGTGGACCCTTAAAACGTGGTCTGGGAGCATGATACTGACACTCAGGGCAGGATAAATCCTGACACATGGCCATGTGGGGATAGGACAAAGGACTATCAGGGTCTACGGGTTTACCATCAACTACCTTTACATTCTTCCTGGCTTTTACCAAAGTAGGGTCTTTCAACTGCTCCACGGCAAAGACCTCTCTTCTGACCTCTAAATCAGGCAGACGATCAACTGGCCCAACAACACTTCCCACCTCAATGGGAGGCACATCAGTTGGCGGGCCACCGTCACACTCCGCATTCTCTAGTTTGCCAATCATAGTAGAAAAAGGGAATAACTCTGACTCAGAAGAAACTCCCTCCTCCACTACATCGACAACCTTCTCAAGTGGACCGGGGTTGTTCACTTCTGGAACAAAACAGCTTTCCCACAATTTCCAGAAGTGAGCAAAGTCTCTCCCCAATATTGCATCGTACATCAGACCAGGCACCAAACCCACAGAAACTATAGCAGAGCCACATGGTGTCTCGATGTTCACCTCGGCAGTAACATAATATCGATTTTCCCCATGTATGCAGGTCACACCAACAGTTTTCCCCTTATACTTCAAGGGGTTCATCAGCACAGCTTTTATAAGTGTCACCAAGCTACCAGAGTCTAACAGTGCCTCTACTCGGTTGCCATCTACAGTGAGTACACACATGTGCTTATCAGACTAAGCCTGCCGGTCAGCCATACAGGCTGTCTGTGCAAAGAAAGACCCCCTGCGGTAGACATGAGCAGTATCACATTGCATAGGTTCAGTTGTAAGTGAATAATTAGGGGAAATATGGCCGAAGTCACCACACCGGAAACACTGAATCATATTAATGTCTAGTCGTTTACGGGGCAAGAACCTTCCTGGCCTGGCAGGCCTGTCTCCAGGTTCTACACCCTCAGTCTTAGGTACATCCCACCGCCCAGCACCCTTCTCCCCTGGAACAGTCTTACCAGTGTCTGTGGGAGTTTGCCGGTGCGCCATCGGGGCTTGGTGTTGCATACTCCTCAGCTCCTCAGCCGCCACGTACCTCTCCACTAGCTCGACCAACTGGTCCGCGGTCTTAGGGTCTGCATGGCTCACCCACTTGCGCAGAGTCGCGGGTAATGATCGCAGGTACTGGTCCATCACGACCCTTTCCACGATCTGTGGTCCCATCAGCGTCTTGGGCTGTAGCCATTTTGAGGACAGATGGACGAGGTCATGCTTCTGTGAACGTGGAGGCTTGTCCATATGGAACTCCCAGCGGTGGACCCGTTGGGCACGAACAAAGGTGGTGACTCCCAAGCGAGTTAGGATCTCCTGTTTTAGTTTTTTATAGTCCTTGGCATCAGCCAGGCATAAGTCGAAATAGGCTTTTTGTGGCTCCCCAGACAAAAAAGGTGCCACCAGACTTGCCCACTGCTCCTGGGGCCAACTCTCCCTTTCGGCCGTTCTTTCAAATGCGGCGAGATAGGCCTCCACATCATCGCCCGAAGTCATCTTTTGAAGGAAGTGACTGGCTCGTACGGAGTGAGTGGGGGTGGGAGGACCAGTAGCAACATCTCTGGGCCGGGCGACCAGGTGCTTTAGCACCTCTTTTATGGCCTGGCAGGTTTCCTCGATGGTGACCTGTTGTTGCCTCTGGGCTGTCTCCAAGGCCAACAGTTGCACCCTGGTGGATTCCTGCTGTGCCCAGGTAGATTCCTGCTGAAGTTTGTTCGTCTCCTGCTGAGCTCTGGTAGATTCCTGCTGAAGTTTGTTTGTCTCCTGCTGAGCTGCTGTAGCTTGGAGCAAGGCCTTAATAATGTCCTCCATTTTGTCCTGGGGTGTAGGTTGGAAGCTGAACCTTGCCTCTCTGAGCATTGGCTGACACCTCCTCTATGGGACTCCAAGGACACAGTGTTATTTCCACACTCACCAATTGGGTGTCTGTCCCTTTAATTTTTAAATGGAAAGTTTTCCTCTCGCTGCAACTTCAGTGTGTGTGGTTGCCCGCATTCTCCACCATGTTGTGACACAGTTAGGTTAGGGGGTCCCTCTCCTGGGTAGAGGACTCCTTCCTTTCACACACAGCAGCTGGGAAACAGTACGCCAGACTGTATGCAAGTACAAGCTGGTCGGCGCCAGTCTTTATTGTGCAATGTCAGAAATAACACAAAGAAAATATAAACGTAAATCCTAGCCCTGTCGGGGCACTAACTTCACAGGTAGTTCCCTCACTACCAGAACCTGGCAGGGCCTAATGCCCTCACCAGCAACAAAAGCACAGCACAACACTTACAGTTAGGTTTTCAAGTGTCTCTGAGCAAACTCCCTGTCTGCTCTCCCAGGTGAGACAATCAGCCCTCAACACACTAGGCTTATATTGGCCACTCTCAGGTGGAAACCCTAACAACCTGTTACCAGGCTGCGAGAACCAAAACCTGGAGTGGCCGTGGGTGGAGCCCTCCCTCTCCTCTCACCCAGAACCCCCAGGTCCCAAACCAGCTTTTAAAAAGCCGAAACTCAAGCCTGCTACACTGCAGACTTTCTCCTGGGGATTTTAAACACATAGGACAGGAATCTGGGATAAATGTCCCTGCCACAGACCACTTTACCAGTGATCCTATCACAATATATATACATATATATTAAATATTGTCATCATTTCCTAGTAGTGCAAGTCCAGTGTGTGTTTTTGTTTGGCTTTATTAAGTGGTGATGCCATAAAGAGACCCAGCCAGAACAGCTCAGGGGGCCCCACGCCCAAACGCTCACCCCAAATAAACTGACATTATATAAGTATAAATAGGACTTAATAAATAGATGTTTTTATCCGGCGCACTGATTATGAATATGTGTAGGACTATGGATCGGTGATAAATATTTTTTTATTTTAAATGTTAAAATTAGCATAAATATGCAAATATAAAAACATCAAATAAATACATTGATTGGATAATAATAGTAAAATCTAGAAATATACATATGTACAAAAAACAATGTATGTAATTAAGATGCCAGCAACAATTAGCAATAATATATGCTCGTCCGGGATGATTCAGACTATGGTCCGTATTCAATTAGTATTGCTGATTTCGGCTTTTCTCGTGGTTGGAACTTATCTCCAAATTCATTTCCATCCGGGTTTCACGTACGTGGACAGTCAATGCAATGTAATAGGCGAAAAAGATTTGCCTCAGAAAAGCAGGTGAAAAGAAGTGCAATTTTCTTATTTTGGGGTGCAGAAGTTGGGAAACCATTCAGAACCCTTGATACACCCCCCCCCCAAAGGACAATTCACCAAAACAAAACAAAAAGGGTGGGGTAACAGAAACACCCAAAAATGCCTTTGAAATTTGGGGTTAAAATGAAAAAAGTGGGGGGACAACTTCAAAAACTAGCAAAATAAGGTTCTAGGGGTGCTCTAAGAAGGGGCCAAGTGTTTTGGGGATTGCAGGTACTTGTGTGCAGGAGGAATTTTACTTTGTATAAAACTTCACTTTCGAGACATTAAAATATGCTACTAACCATTTTCCAGCACCCCAAATTTGATGGAACTTATTTTCTCCAAAAAACATTGCTTTATGCCATTCTTCACCACTTTTACCAAGACGCTAATAGCAAGCAATTACCATCACTTATGTACCCTAACTAGTTAAAATAGGGCTAATACTAAACTACCATAATGATTTCCAAAGTCTGCCCATCTCTTTCTGAGGTACAGAGTGATTACCCCAATTCTGAAAGTACTTTCCGCCTGTTTTACATTCGCCACTTGCTGTTTCTGACTGTTTTGAAATTGAATACGGTGTATAGCATGGTCGCACACGATAAGTTTCTGTGTCCAAAACACGCAATGTAGGCGAAAAGTCAGGCGGGTGGAACTTTATTGTGGACGCGAAACTAATTGAACACCGCCCTATGTTGTCCAAATGAGATGATGTTGTTAATATCACACTCAGTAATACTGCATAGTTCATGTGGTGCTTATTGCAATGATCAGAAGAGTGTCTAAACCTTATGACAAGTTTTTTAGCAATGTCTGGGCATGTGGAAGCTTCTGAAAACAAATGTGAATAGCACTCACCCAAACCAGTCACAGTCCTTTAGGTGGAAAATTCTCTAATGAGAGGTGGATTTACCGATGGACGTTTCTGCGGTCTTGCTTTATCCCAGCCTGTGGGTCCCGGCGCTGACAGTACTGTCTTGCAGGAGTGCTATACAGGGTGCCGCTATTGGTCTTCTCCTGGCACTGTGCTGCGTCTTTGGCTCCATTACCGTTTCCCGGCGCTGCTGGATGCTTGCCTTCTTTCCTTTTCCCCAGCCTGTGGGTCCTGTTCACGAGTGCAGGCTGCAGCTGTTCGCGCTCCAGTCCGAGGGCTATTTCCGGGTATCAGCGTTTTAGGGCATTGGTTGATGGACTGGTGAATAGGGTGGGCATTTTACCCGATAGGGCTTCCTCAGGGTGTGGCTGGGCTGTCTTTTTTGGTGCCCTGCACCCCAGATGTGAACCCCAGAGTGTTAGTGACCAGCTCGACTAGGTGACCTGACGCTGGTGGGCAGGCCCATATCATTGGCCACTGATAGGCTAACTACCTCTGAAATTATATTTAATTTCAAAATACATTTAAATTAGAACAGTAATGATCACATAGTGCATCTGCAATTTCTTTTCCTGTGTATATTACTTTAAAATCTGCATGATAGCACCTTTCATTACTATTAGGGTGTGCAGTCTAGAGCCCATCCCCATACTTCTTCCTGAGTCTGTCAACTGTGTTTCAGCTATTATATATCATGTTCATAAATGTTTTGCCTTGGCCTGTGTGAGACCACAAGGTACTCTTTGCTCCCTCACTATAATTATACTTCATCTGCTTGCCCTGGATTTTTGTTTGGGTCTCAATCTCCTGGTGTGTTTGGGTTCTATTCTCCTGGTTTGTTTCGGTTCTATTTTCCTGGTGTGTTTGTGTTATATACTCCTCGTGTGCTTGGGTTTTGTTCTCCTGGTGTGTTTAGGTCTTGTTCTTCTGGTGTGTTTGGATTTATTCTCCTGATGTGTTTGGATTCTATTCTCCTGGTGTGTTTAGGCTTTTTACTCCTGGTGTGTTTGGGTTCTATTCTCCTGGTGTGTTTGAGTCTTATTCTGTTGGTGTGCTTGGGTTCTATTCTCCTGGTGTGTTTGGGTTCTATTCTCCTGGTGTGTTTGGGTTCTCTTCTCCTGGTGTGTTTGAGTCTTATTCCGCTGGTGTGCTTGAGTTCTAGTCTCCTGGTGTGTTTGGGTTCTATTCTCCTGGTGTGTTTGGGTTCCATTCTGCTGGTGTGTTTGAGTCTTATTCCACTGGTGTGTTTTGGTTCTATTCTGTCGAAACTGGATTATTGGCTAAGACAAGATCAGGTTAAAATTGAATCGCAGCGACGCCATTTTGCGAAATGGCCACCTAAGCGCCATTTTAGAAAAACTCACACTTTAGTACATGTGGCGATAATACTATTAGCACCATGCGAATGCATCTGTGACCATCGCCATAAGTTACGGCGATTCACCAAAAGCCTATTTCATGACTTTACGTATTATAAAGGATATATTTCAGAAATGGCTTTACAGTATGTCAAAATTTGATTGCATTAGATGAATAGAGCAAATGGCCACGTGACAACTAGCTTGTGCAGATAAGCTTCCTGGATAGTGTTTGCCCTCACTACAGGTGGTCTGGCTCGAATACACACCTTACATTAGCAAGCTTCCTGCAATGAAATGACTTCAAAGACTAGAGTGTTATCTTAGGTCTGTCTCTTTTAGTTGGGCTATTTGCATTAACACAACAGACTGGGAGAATAAAGAGTTTTTCTTTTGAAGCCTGGGAAAGGTGGGGGCCTGCTGACAGAGAGGGCATGTGGAACTATCAGGCTCAGCATGTCACATTTCACTTAGTGAGATTTAAGTGCATCATTTCTCATACACACATTAATACGCACAATTGCGCTATTAACTAGTCGCATATTAAGGAATGCATAGGACTTTGTATGAAACCGCTGTTTTATTAGCTTTATGCGCACGCATGTGCCCCAATTTAACTAGCATCCTTATATCAAACCCCGCACACTTACACATTACATATTCACACATAAGGTTTAATAAGCTTTAAAGTATAAGATTTAAGTTGGTTCAGTTAGTTTAAATGCTGTGAAATAAAGATATTTGATAACTAAGGTTTTATACATGTTAAGACAGCCGTGTTTGGTTTCATACTGATGCGTACTCTTTCAACAGAATTCCGGTACTATCGGTGTGGAGATCGCATCATGCATTCCCAACTTATGGACCGCAGAGACTACAAGCAACAAAATGTATATTTTAGGAACAACTGTTAGGATGTAGCATGTGGGTGGGGGGGGGCGGAGACCCCCAGTTGTTGGAGGTTGGGCGAGTCTATTTGAACCAGCCTGTTAAATGCACTGTAACAGATGCTTCTCCCCTGGGAACCAATGATATCAGCAACAAACGTCTCTATTGTCCTGTCTATTCTGGGGGGTTATAAATATGTGTGCTCAAATGCTGGGTTTTTAGTCTTCTTGCTGAATGCTGAATGACGACGGGGTTTCTTGCTGATACCTAACATCTGGACCAGAGGCGCTGCGTATGTATACTGTACTTGGGTCTGTATAATTCCTTTGCGCTAAATTGTACACAGATCATAGCGTGTAACTGACTGTACTTTTACTTGAATAATACTTTGTGCTTCGGAACCACATGTTCTGAGTCTGGAGTCTCTATTTACTGTATGACTGCGTATGCAAATTGGCGTCATCCTTAGAGGTTTATAGGTAGCATTATATAGAGGTTCAAATATAGATTCCTTAGTTGGGGGCTCATTGAGTGAAGTCACTTACCTACTCACACGGCACATACGGCTATCGATATCTCAGCAAAGGGTGGAGTGGCCACATACAGGGTTTTCCTGTAGCCGCTTTGTGCTGAAAAATCGCTATCCATTTTCGTGTGAGCCAAGGACGCTGACTAGAAACCAGGGACAAGAAAGGAAAAAGTTTGTTTTCCTTTGTTGATAGCGTTTAAAGGGGTGCCACAGTATTGAGTACGTGGCTGAGTCACAGTTTTGCGCACAGCAAAGACGCACTTTTGCGTACGCAGTTAAAAAGTCATTATACGGTTGTGTGGTAGTCGCATAATTGTGTATGCAGCTGGTCGCACAATAGTGTATACGTACTTCCAGTTCTACTGCCATGTGTTTAAACAAAGCCGTTGAGGTTTACCTTTTTCAATTGTTATCAATATCTGGGTTAACGTGTATTTTTCTGCGCAGGAAAAAAGTGTGTAACAGTGAATATTTGTTGGACAAAGTTAAGGGTATCGTATGATCCTTAAGGGCTAGGTGCAAGGGTTAGTCTAGCCGCTCGGTAAGTAGCTTTACCGTTCTATACACAGTAGCAGGTGTACATGTTCTCTTTGTTGTAGAGAGGTGCGTGGGAGTGGCCGACATATAAACTCCCATAGGTGTGGAAGTTGCCTTACTAAATCTTATCCGGGTGTGGAAGTTGCCTTTTTCAAATCTTATCCAGGTGTGTGGGTGCCGCCGACTTAAATCGTCCACAGGTAAGTGAAAGTATCTTGATTGTCTTTCACTAGTTTAAAGCTTTATTGAAAAGCGTAGAATTTTGTCTCAGAATGGGAGCTATGCAAACAGTAGAGATGTTAGACAATGATGTGCTGCTAATGGAGGCGCCGATGGGATCGGCCCGTCGTATTATGCATACTAAGTACGGTACTTATGCAATAAGGTATTGTGATGTATGGTTTAAAATGACGACGAAGAGTGTTAGACCGTTTCCAAGAATTGGTAGTTTTGATAAGGATGTATTAGATAACGTCCGGGATCACATCAGTCTGATGCGCTCCCGAGAGAAAAAGGTCAAATATTTTGAATGTTTAAAATTGTGGCAGCATGAAGGGGATGCGTGGCTTAAAAATGTGCAAGCGACGCAAACTAGCGTTGCGAGCGCATTGCCAGAAAATACATCTGCGACGCTAAATTGCAATACGGGCGAGCCGCAAATTGGCTTGCACGTGCGGCTAGGTAGCATTGTGGAGAGTATTGACAGCAGTTCACGCTCATCTCCCCCACCTTATGTGGATGAAGGTGCAAGTACAGTTACCAAAAATACCCATAAAAATGTAACAAGCAATTTGTACCCCCTCTTAAGTAACCATAAAGAAAATGTTTATGATGTGGATGATGAGCCTATTGTAATGTCTGCCATTTCCCATGCTGTGCAAATGATAGATGCTGCATCTCCACAATCACGAGTGGTGCCGCCATCTACATCGGTAACAGCAAGGGAAGTGTTAACACACTCTGCACCCGTAGAGGAAGTTGTTAATACCATACGTAGCAGCAGATTAAACCCCCAGTTAGGTAACCAGGTCAGCGGTAGCAACGCTACCGGTCTGCATCCCATTCGGACGATAACTGTTCCGAACAGTTGGTGTTAAGGGCCTGTCTGCCATGCAATACCGACGTGACAAAATTTATCACAGATTGTGTATTGGATGGTGACGTTACCTTAACAGACCAAGTAAACCAAGGTAACATTTCCCGCATTGTGACTCAATTGGGTATATATTTTCCAGTAGTAGTTAACTGGAACAAAATTTTCACAATCAAGCAAAAGGAGAGTGAAACTGCAGAAGACTATTGCGACCGGGCTCTGCAGGCTATCACCCAGTACACTGGGATAGAAGATATTAAAGATAGCACTCACCACAGGGGAATGACAGTCACGGTACTCATGGACGGTCTGAAAGAAAATTTAAAGACTCGGGTTCAGACCTCACAGCCTGGCTGGAGGGGACTTACAATAGATAACCTCATAGAGTCTGCCATAGAACATGACAAAAACATCTCAAAAAAGAGGGAGATCCAGAGCGAAAAACTAATGGCTGTCAGTATACAAGCTCTGGAGGGAATGACTGTAATCACAGCCAACAGACACACTCACACCTGCCCACACACTTACACCTGCCCTCACTAACCCCACACAACAACAAACACAGCTCTATTCCGCTAACCCAATACAACCACAGGTCCCATACTCATATCCCCCACAATATCCTTACCCTCCCTATCCTTACCCATATCCACCACCTTTACCCTCTGCTCAAACCTCACAACAACACATGTTTTCACCTGATTCATGGACATGTTTTAATTGTAAACAAACAGGACACTTATGTAGAAATTGTACAGTAGGAACCCCAAATCAGTGAAGATCTGGATATCCCCATAAGGGATATGCACAGAAACCAGCAAATGTTCAACAGGCATCAGCTCCAATTGTGGCCGTAAATGCTTTATTGGAGAATGGTAGCCAAAGCTAGGGGTCAGGTCATACCTGTAGTCTACAGATAGTCAGGTTAACGGGAAGAACTAGAGAAGAACCGGTCATGATGGTTGATGTAGCTGGTACTGAATATCCTTTTCTTGTAGACACAGGGGTGACCACATCAGTGATAAAATCTCCCGTTAATTTACAGGTGACCAACGAGAAAGTACCAACAATAGGTGTAACAGGTAAAGTGTAACGTTATCCTTTAATAAAGTCCACAGAGGTTACTATTGGGCCGTTGAATACCAGACATTCTTTTCGTCTGGCTGCTGCGACCCCTACTAACCTGCTGGGAAGAGACTTGTTATGTAAAATGGGATGTGTTATATATTGCACCCCTGATGGTGTATTTTTAGATATCCCAGAGAGAATGGTATACGAGGTGCGGGATATGTTAGACACTCCTCAAAGGATAATGTATCACTCTACCGTTTTAAAAGAAAATCCATCACAGGTAGATGAAATGTTGTCCCAAATTCCAAATTCCCTTTGGACAAAAGATGGACAGGACACTAGATTAATGGCAAACGTAAGCCCTGTAATGGTAAACTTAAAAAGCAGTAGACAAGCTCCAAAAATTTGCCAATACCCATTAAAACAGGAGGTAGAATTAGGGGTGTTTCCAATAATTGAGCGATTATTGCAACAGGGAATTTTAGTTCATCCAGCTAGTGTAGTGTAACAGTCCCATCTTTCCAGTAAAGAAGAGTGGTGGGAGGGGTTATAGGCTGGTGCAAGACCTTAGAGGTGTTAATAAGGTAGTAGAGAGCCAATTCCCTGTAGTGCCAAATCCAACTGTCATCCTGATGCAGATTCCACCAAATGCAACCCATTTCACTGTCATTGACCTCTGTTCTGCTTTCTTCTCTGTGCCTCTCCACCCTGACTGTCAGTACCTATTTGCATTTACATACAGAGGTGTGCAATATACATGGACATGGTTACCCCAAGGTTTCATAGATAGCCCCAGTATCTTCTCCCAGGCATTGCACGACTGTTTACAATCTTTTCAACCTGCCAATGGATCTGTTCTAATTCAATATGTGGATGATTTATTGCTATGTTCTGACTCGTTTATGTCATGTTTGAGTGATACTAAACTTTTGTTACTTCATCTCTCGCATACAGGACACAAGGTGGCTAAGGACAAGTTACAGCTGTGCCAATCCAGAGTAAAATATTTGGGACACTGCCTAACCCAGGGGTTATGACATCTTACAAATGATAGAATCCAAGCCATACAGAACATGACACTGCCGCAGAATCAACAGCAAATTCGTACCTTCTTGGGAATGTGTGGATATTGCCGAATGTGGATACCAGGTTTTTCTATTTTGGCCTTGCCTTTACAGGAATTGGTCTCTTCCTCAAAGCCCGATCGTGTCATACACACAGAGGAATCAGAGCAGGCTTTCCTTAATCTTAAGGATAGCCTGACAAAAGCTCCTGCATTGGGAATACCTGATTATGAAAAACCTTTTGATTTGTATTGTACGGAAGCCAATGGTTGTGCTGCAGGTGTCCTTACACAAAAACATGGTGATGCCAGTAGGCCAGTAGCATACTACAGTGCCCAATTGGACACGGTAGCAAGATCACTCCCCACTTGTTTGAGAAGTGTAGCAGCTACCGCTCTATTGGTGAGTAAAAGTGAGGACATAGTACTGGGCCATGATATGATTGTCTACTCTCCCCATGCTGTATCTGCTCTGTTGAACTCAGCTCAAACCAGACATGTCTCTTCAGCTAGGTTTACCAAATGGGAACTAGCTCTAATTGCACCCACAAATATCACGGTTAAACATTGCAGCACGCTGAATCCAGCAACGTATTTACCATATGTACAACATGATGTACAAAGGGTGGAGGGAGATGAGTTGCTGGTGGGAGGTGAGTTCAGCGGACATAATGATACACACGATTGTATGACATACCTGAATCAGACCTTTACTGCTAGACCTGACATACATGACACACCTTTAGAGAATGTGGATGTGACTTTTTATACAGATGGGAGTTGTCATAGACAAACAGACACAGGTGAATTATGTACAGGTTATGCTGTTGTAAATGACACAGACATCATGGAAGCTAAACCTCTTGGTCCTCCTCACTCAGCCCAGGTGGCAGAGTTAGTAGCACTAACTAGAGCATATGAACTAGCAGCAGGCAAATCTGCTAACATTTACACTGACTCGAGGTATGCGTTCGGGGTGGTGCACGATTTTGGGGCTCTATGGCGTCTGAGAAATTTTATGACAGCAGCAGGCACACCAGTTGCACACTCCTGACACATAAAACATCTTTTAGAAGCAATCCATCTGCCCAAAACAGTGGCAGTAATTAAGTGTAAAGCCCATACATGTGAGGATGACCCGGTGTCACTGGGCAACAACAGGACCGATGAAGCTGCAAAATGGGCAGCAGGGTTGAAAATGTTTTCTCCAACTGATATGCTGAAATTAATTGAGATGCAAAATTTGTGTTCAATTCAGGAAAAGTCCATTTGGAAGTCCAAGGTATCTGGGCAAGAGTCCTCCGGGCTCAGGAGGGATGGACAAGATAAGCCAGTATCCCCCAAGGCATATTACCCCAGCCTGGCTGAGGCAGCACACAGTCTGACTCATCTGGGAAAGCAAGGTATGTGCAAGTTGGTGAGGGCATACTGGTGCGCACCAGGTTTTTCTTCACAAGCAGAAAAGATAGCAATGTCCTGTCTGACCTGCTTGAGGAAGAACAAAGGGAAAGCGATCCCTACCAAACCATCCCACATTCCACCGACTGATGGACCTTTCCAGGTGATACAAATTGATTTCATCCAATTACCACCCTGCAGGAACCTTAAGTATGTATTAGTGTGCACCGATGTATTTTCTAACTGGGTTGAGGCCTACCCAGCAGCCACTAATACTGCTGCGTTTACTGCCAAGAAAATAGTCCAGGAATTTGTATGCAGGTACGGTATCCCTAAAATCATCGAGAGTGACAGGGGTACTCATTTCACAGGTGATGTTTTCCAAAATATGTGTAAGCTGATGGGTGTCAATAGCCGACTTCATACCCCCTACCAACCGCAAGCCAGTGCCAAGGTAGAGAGGATGAACGGGACTATTAAAAATAAATTAAGTACAATTATGAGACTGGACTAGGATGGCCAGAAGCGTTACCTTTGGTCCTACATAGCATAAGGACCACTCCTAGACCCCCTCTAAATCTGTCCCCATTTGAAATACTGTTTGGTAGACAACCTCATTTGATTATAAGTCTACAGGAAGACTTGAAGGGTAACAACGAGGTAACTGTAAAGTATCTTATATCAATGAGTAAGCAGTTAAAGCAACAGCAGCAGAAACTGAAATTGTTGTCTAATGATATGCCTGAAACTAACTGTCATGATGTTGAACCAGGAGAATATGTTATGATCAGAAATTTCTTGCATTCAGGTTGTTTGACTGATCGGTGGGAAGGTCCATACTAGGTGCTGCTGACAAGTACTACATCTTTGAAGGTGGCCGAGAGAGATACCTGGGTCCATTCCACTCACTGCAAAAAGGTCAATCAACCGGTGAAGAAACAAGTCGGAGACAAAGCTGATAGCGTGGACCTGTCAATCGTGAGCTTGTTCCGGGAGGATTGAACAGGTTGTAGTGAGATACCTGAACTGAGAGAAATTTGCAGATCTTGCTGTGGCAATGGACGGCCTGCTGTGTTAATTTTCATATTCTCTTTTAGAGTGTACACCATCCTGATCGGTTCGGGAATGTCCAGATTCTGTGAAGGGGGACCGATTGTGGAGAGGGGAGTTGATGGCAGTGCTGATGGAGTGGAGTCAGAAGGAGTGCAATGCCAATCAGGGGAGTGTCTGACCCATCTTAGTACTGTTATTGTTAAGAGAGCTGTTATTCCGGATACTCGGGGACGGTGTGGATGTTTATCATCTGAAGATTCCTGTATTTGTGAGCTTTGTGGGTCCCTAGTTGATTAGAACTGTATCCAACGGTGCCAACCTAAATATAACTCGTACTGGGGTGGGTATCCTTTAGAGGATTATCATAGCATGGTAGGCAAACTGTTAAATCAAACTGATTGCTGGGTGTGTTCACATGTGCCACAGGGACAGCATAACGTAGGGTTGGTGCCATTTCCGCTGAATATCACGGACATTTTAGAATTACAGAAAGGGAAAACATTGGATGGAAAATTCCTCTCATCCAAACCACCTCATTTCAAACTCTACCAATTCCAAGTAGATACATCACTTTTGTGTTTAAACATAAACAACCCTAATAAACCTGGGAGTTGGGAAGTGACAGTGAATAATCAGACAATGACCTTCTCACAAAGAGCTGATAATGAGTCCATAAACCATGATCTGTTATGCTCAATTAAATCTAGTGGGAAACATTTTAGGTATCAGTATACACTGAGTTCCACCAAGGAAATTATTGGTAAGGTGCCAGATGGTTATTGTGCTAAAATAATACAATCAGAGACTTGCATGAACCAGATGGAAAACCCAGAAATAGGATTGTTCGCAAGAGAAATGTGCTTAATGATAATGATGCATACCATCCCTTATGTTCTCCCTGATAATGTGTATTTTGTATGTGGAAGAAAAGCGTATAAATGACTCTCCCCGAGTTCGGAAGGTTTGTGTTACCTGGGAAGAGTAGTCCCAGAAGTTATGACCCTCACACATGTTGAAATGCTTGGTATACATAAAAACACACCATCACCATATCTTCACATGCAATATGAACACAGAAGCAAAAGAAACATGATACCTGGTGATGTGCATAAAGCCTCTCAGTTAATTAGTGAGACAACTGGCTTTCAAGTTTTAGTGGCACTGGATCCCACCAGGATAGCTCGGGGAACATTAAATTTTAGATATATTCAGGAACTTGCTATATTGATAGATAATATCACCGAGATGTACGATGACACTTTCAGGTATACAGGGAGAGAATTGCAAGCGTAAAAGCAAGAACTGGTGCAAAACAGGCTAGTGTTGAATTATTTAACTGCTGTTACTGGAGGGTATTGTGTGGCCACCCATTTGGAGTAAAATGTTGCACCTATGTCACTAATGATTCCAGCGACCCCAAGGAGGTGATTGACCGGAAGATGGATGAAATTCTGCAGCTAAAGTGGGAATTTTGCAAGAACCATAATGCTTCAGTGGCTGAAGTAGGGGAGAAGATAGAAGGATGGGTTTCATGGCTGAACCCAGTGAAATGGTTCTCAGGTCTAGGGGAATGGGTTCAGGAGGTGATCACCAGCATAGGCAAATTCTTGATCCTTATGCTAATTGTCATCATAATAATTGGCATATGTGTCCGTTGTGTTCCTATTGTGTTGAAGTGTGGAAAATTTAAAAATAGAGTAAAATGAAAGAATGAAATTATGATGGTGGCCAGTATGAATGCCGAGGTAAATACAGAACTGCATTACAACCCTGAGCTTGGAAATACCATCATTTAATGTATTATATTTAGCCATGCATAAAAATGTATTATTGAAATGTTATTTTTAAAACACCCCAGGTAATATAAAGTCTCAATTCCCCTTCAAGACTGCTTTTATAAGACTGGAGCATCCCCACACCTTTCACATGATCTTCCAAGATCTGCGGTATGCGTATAATAGTAGTTTTATGTCCCCAACCAGAGACACATTATTGATGGATTAAGAACCACCTTGTGCCATCCCATAATAACACTAAATAAATGTAACTGTAAGCCCAAATTAAATTCTCTTAGCAGATTGTGATAGCATGTTGTTCGCTATCAAAGGGTGGACTGTCGAAACTGGATTATTGGCTGAGACAAGATCAGTTTAAAATTGAATCGCAGCGACGCCATTTTGCAAAATGGCCACCTAAGCGCCATTTTAGAAAAACTCACACTTTAGTACATGTGGCGATAATACTATTAGCACCATGCGAATGCATCTGTGACCATCACCATAAGTTACGGCGATTCACCAAAAGCCTATTTCATGACTTTACATATTATAAAGGATATATTTCAGAAATGGCTTTACAGTATGTCAAAATTTGATTGCATTAGATGAATAGAGCACATGGCCACGTGACAACTAGCTTGTGCAGATAAGCTTCCTGGATAGTGTTTGCCCTCACTACAGGTGGTCTGGCTCAAATACACATCTTACATTAGCAAGCTTCCTGCAATGAAATGACTTCAAAGACTAGAGTGTTATCTTAGGTCTGTCTCTTTTAGTTGGGCTATTTGCATTCACCCAAGAGACTGGGAGAATAAAGAGTTTTTCTTTTGAAGCCTGGGAAAGGTGGGGGCCTGCTGACAGAGAGGGCATGTGGAACTATCAGGCTCAGCATGTCACATTTCACTTAGTGAGATTTAAGTGCATTATTTCTCATACACACATTAATACGCACAATTGCGCTATTAACTAGTCGCATATTAGCGAATGCATAGGACTTTGTATGAAACCGCTGTTTTATTAGCTTTATGCGCAGCATCTGCCCCAATTTAACTAGCGTCCTTATATCAAACCCCGCACACTCACACATTACATATTCACACATAAGGTTTAATAAGCTTTAAAGTATAAGATTTAAGTTGGTTCAGTTAGTTTAAATGCTGTGAAATAAAGATATTTGATAACTAAGGTTTTATACATGTTAAGACAGCCGTGTTTGGTTTCGTACTGATGCGTACTCTTTCAACAGAATTCCGGTACTATCGGTGTGGAGATCGCATCATGCATTCCCAACTTATGGACTGCAGAGACTACAAGCAACAAAATGTATATTTTAGGAACAACTGTTAGGATGTAGCATGTGGGTGGGGGGGGCGGAGACCCCCAGTTGTTGGAGGTTGGGCGAGTCTATTTGAACCAGCCTGTTAAATGCACTGTAACAGATGCTTCTCCCCTGGGAACCAATGATATCAGCAACAAACGTCTCTATTGTCCTGTCTATTCTGGGGGGTTATAAATATGTGTGCTCAAATGCTGGGTTTTTAGTCTTCTTGCTGAATGCTGAATAACGACGGGGTTTCTTGCTGATACCTAACATCTGGACCAGAGGCGCTGCGTATGTATACTGTACTTGGGTCTGTATAATTCCTTTGCACTAAATTGTGCACAGATCATAGCGTGTAACTGACTGTACTTTTACTTGAATAATACTTTGTGCTTCAGAACCACATGTTCTGAGTCTGGAGTCTCTATTTACTGTATGACTGCGTACGCAAATTGGCATCATCCTTAGAGGTTTATAGGTAGGATTTTAGAAGGTACAGGCAGGGGTATATAGAGGTTCAAATACAGATTCCTTAATTCTCATGGTGTGTTTGAGTCTTATTCCGCTGGTGCGTTTGGGTTCTATTTTCCTGGTGTGTTTGGGATCTATTCTCCAGGTGTGTTTGGGGTCTTTTCTCGGGTGTGTTTGGGTTCTATTCTCCGAGTGTGTTTAGGTTCTATTCTCCTGGTGTGTTTGGGTCTTGTTCTCCTAGTGTGTTTGGGCCTTATGCTCTTGAGGGTAAATTTACTAAGAATCGAGTTTGGTCGAGTCAATGGAGAGTCGCAGGTTACTAAAGTTTATTCTGCGGTTCCCACCATTGACTTCAATGGAAGAGCCCTTCATTGGCTGAGAAAGGTGGGGCTCTCCTCTCTCAGCCAATGAACGCTTAGATACAGCTCTATAAAGGCAGAAACCATGTGTGAGCATTTCATTCGGGAGATATCAACCATCCTGGTTGGTATCTGTTGCGTGGATCGCAATTTTTTTTTTCTGAAGACCTTGGATGCCTACTTTGGACAAGGGGACCACTCCTGACAATGTAGATGAGTATGTGTGTGTGTGTATGTATGTAATAAAACTGTACTTTCATGGTGTGTGTGTTGTGATTTTTTTACACATTTCTTTAAAGGTGAACTACAGGTACCATAGGGCCCCTAATGCCCCGCATGCTGGTACTTGTGGTTCTCCCATAATTTTAGTTACCAGGACTGGCTGGCAAGTCCAGGGCTGGTTAAGCTTTAGGGGGGGACCCTATGTAATTTTTTTTGTAACATTTAACCTATTTTTTACAGGTCTTAATGCACAAGCAACTAGCACATATCTCACTGATATGTGCAGGCTGCTAGCTCTGGAAAATTTGCAGAGAGAAAACACTGCAATCTCGGGTGAGTAATCTCATCTTCACTTGCAACTCGGGGGAGATATCGCTATCTGCTTCACCATCGGCCAACTAACTTTCAGCTAAACTCACTTCTTAGTATATTTGCGAGATGAAAAATGGGAAAATCACCCAAGATTCGGCGATGCAAATCGAGATAAAAAGAAACTAAACTCGACCATTGTCGATTCTTAGTAAATTTACCCCTTGGTGTGTTTTGGGTCTAATTCTCCTGGTGAGTTTGAATTCTAATCTCCTGATGTGTTTGGATTCTATTCTCCTGGTGTGTTTGGGTTCTATTCTCCCGGTGTGTTTGGGTCTTATTCCTCTGGTTTGTTTGGGTTCTATTCTCCGCGTGTGTTTGGGTTCTATTCTCTTGGTGTATTTGGGTCTTGATCTCCTGGTGTGTTTGGGCCTTATACTCTTGGTATGTTTTGGGTCTAATTCTCCTGGTGTGTTTGGATTCTATTCTCCTGGTGTGTTTAGGCTTTAATCTCCTGGTGTGTTTGGGTTCTATTTTTTTGGTGTGTTTGGGTTCTTATTCCGCTGGTGTGTTTTGGACTTATTCTCATAGTGTGTTTGGGTATTATTCTCCTGGTGTGTTTGGAACTTATATTCCTGTTGTATTTGGGTCTTATTCACTGCTTAAACTGTGATCCCCACACTTGCTTCTGTTATATTGATTAGAGAATTTGCATCTGCTACTGTTTATGCCTGAAAGACTTGCATTAATGAGAGATTTTGCTTATGCTCTGTGTCTAAAAGACTTCACCTGCTCCTGTTTTCTAGCTTGCTAAATCTCTGACCAAATGACTCCCACTTTAGTCTGTCCTTGTTTTTGTTGCTAGTATTGTATAATAAAGATAGGCACATTACACCACAATTTGACTTGGCAAATACTTTTCAACACCGCTGTTGCATTAAAGATGCAAGAAATCCGAGCAAACTACTCAGTTTCACTTACCAGACAAAAACGTATTTTCTATCCATTTAATATGGAAATAAAAGCCAAAGACAGCAAAAGATATGATGAGAAAAAATAACAACTTTTTATGCACCTTCCGCATTTTGTTTTAATGCCCAATGATTGAAAATAATGTCCAGTTCACTGAAAATCAGAAAATAGAAGACAGTTTGTAAATGTAATAAATGGCAATTTATATTTTATAATTTGTCATTTCATTTTTAAAAATGTCACCTTGAGTTTAATGTTTTAAAACAATTTCCATCAACACTTTTCTGTTGGGCAGCTGAATTAGTACATATGTAGGTAATATGATTTAGTACATGTGTAGGAAATATTTGATATGGTTATAGTATAAATCTGATACAAAGAGACTATAATACTTAGTACACACATAGGACACTACATCTACAATATATGCTTGATCTGTCTAAGTTTCTTCAGTGACACCAAATGTTTAGATACTATAGCCAGGTTAGTCACGGTCTTCCCATGACTAACCTGGGTGGATTGGGTATGAAATCCCGGCTGTCGGGATGGCGCTGGTCAGAATACCGACAGCGGCATCCCGACAACCAGAATCCCGATCCCTACCCTAATCCTCCCTCCCTGGTGCCTAACCCTAACCTCCCCCCTAGTACTTAAACCTAACCTCCCCCTAACCGCACCATAAACCTATCATCCCCTCCCCGGTGCCTAAACCAAACATCCCCCGTAGTGCCCAAACCTAATCTCCCCCTCCCCGCACCCTAATCCTAACACTACCTCCCCGGTGCCTAACCCTAACCCTCCCATTAATGCCTAACCCTAACCCCGCTACCTAACCCTAACCTTCCCCTAACACCCCTATACTTACCTTTGGGATGGCGGAGGTCGGGGTACTGGTGCCGGGATCCCGACCTGTCGGGATTTCGGTGCCAGTCTTCTGACCGTCGGCATTACGCAAGCAGGGATGCTGACTACATCCCACCTGGCTATGGGAGACAATAATATTAGAATACTGAAACTAAAATGAGTACATAAGGGATGCTGCGATATCCCATTAAAATACATCCATTTTTGAAAATAGTGTTAGACTATTAGTACTGACACCCTATTCATATCCGCTGTTGCATATGTACTGATTGCCATATTTCAGCCCAATGGCGTATCTATCATGGGTGCAGGGTGTGCTGTGCACATGGGCCTATGGGTCTAGGGGGGCCCCGCACATCATGCAAACCCCACATTTCTTAACATGCCCCTGCTTTATGTCTACTCTGCAACAGTACAATGGTATAGTGCTATAACCAGGTACAATAAACTAAGTTTCCTAAACACTATTGTGATATATTGAATACAATGAATACACTTTGAAGTGTGAATGTATGTGAATCACCTAATCAGACTATATGATCAGCCCGTAATGTGTGTAAGTATAGACAATACTGACAGCCTACCTTTTTCTGTAGATATTTCAGCTCTAACAAGCACTTTGCAGTATTGATTTTATGGCGGATTAAACACTTATGAGTCATGACATTGCAATGCATAGCAGAATGCATTAATGAATCTTGTTTCCATTCTGCAGCATCATACATATAAATTCTGTGTGTCTACATTAAGGCAAACAACATTTACTAATGCTATACATGTTGTTACAAGTGTAAGCCAGTATTAATATTAACACTCTATGCATACCTGTTATGTATTGTTCGGCACACTTCAGCCCCTGAATATGCGAATAAATATAAGCTATATATGGCAAAGTGGAACAGTGAACTGTAATAAATCCACTACATAATGATACAAAAATATAGTGGTACACCTCTAAATGTAGGACATTAAGGGCCAGTTTTATCAACGAGTGATATTCTTGTTATCACTCAATACTAATCCTAAATGGTGCTCCAACCAATCAGCTCCTAATTGTCATTTTTTCAAACACATGACAGTTAGGAGCTGATTGGTTGGAGCACCATTTAAGATTAGTAATGAGTGATAACAAGAATATTACTCGTTGATAAATCTGGGCCTAAGCGTTCACATTTAAAGTGTTAAATATTTACTAATAAACTATTATGTGTTGATGTAAGTGAATTGCTCAATTAAGTCATAGGATCAGCCTATGATTATGGGTAATTAAAATAAAGCACATATTAACATTGAATACTTAGCACAGAAGACATATGGGATGGGATGTGAAAATTAGAATTCCTTAATAAATCTCTGATCACTAAACAATTAAATGATATGTTTATGTTAATACATTACTCAACTGTTATGCTCTGAATAACTGTGTTACATGTATATATTTGCAAACCACCTAATATAGATGTGCATGATGCCCATATCAACAGGTAACTAACTTCCTAATATTTTAGGGTTGCTTCACATTACACGTTGCATTCATGAGACATGTCATATGGAGTGATAAAATTAGAACACTTAATTGAAGTCTCATCCTGTGAATGATGTAATCCTATTCAGACAAATTATAACAACTGTATGTTAGAATTGTGCACTGATTCATGATAATCCATTATATTATACTTAGCTACATTATTGTATCCCATTTAAATGGGTAAAGGTGTGTACACACTACACGATGTGATTACAATGCAATATCGTAAACGATTTCCCTTGAACTCTCCCAGGCAGCTCCCCGGCACTCCAAGACACGATATGGTGCTAAAAAGTGTCCAATCTGACCAACGACCTATCGTGCATCCTTAACGATTTCCAGTCCGTCATGTACGAGATTGGCAGATCTTGCCTGCAGTAGGCAAGATCTGAAGATGCGATGTATGACCCACTGGAATGCGCATCAGCATAGTAATCGTGAGTGGACACTTATGATTTGGACATATTTTACATGATTTGTCGTTCCAATGCATCGAAATCTGGCGAATCGTGCAAAATATTGTCGTGTGTACGCACTTTAAGATAGCTACAATATATAAACACAATTGTTGATAAAGACACATGTCCAACTGTGATATTAGGTAGGGCATGAGATATTAGCCGAGATTCAATTACAAAGTCCACTGCAGCTAAAATATTCTGGCAACTTACAACATAGTATTGTATTTGTGTATTGGCTAAATACAACAGGAATAAGTATGGTAATTCCACACACTTAGGAATTTGCAACTTGGCACAGACTATATTTTAATTACTCCCTACTTTACTATTTCGTTTTATTTTGTTGCAATCTAATATATTTCCAACTATGAAAAGTGGTTATTAATTTAAGCAATAAACAAACATCACATTTTATGTGTTACATAAGATAATTGTGCACTTCATTAATAGATACTTCTTTTCTTGGTTTCCTTTCTTCTTATTTGCAGCAGATTGGGACTGCAATGGGAACCAGGATTGGCCCCAGCTTTGTCAATCTTGTTAATTACATACTGGAAGCACAACACCATCTGGCCCCAGGGTGAGCTGTGGGCAGGCCTGGTTTCCTGGTCTCAATTTATAGAAGAATGACTTGGTGAAGTTAAATGATTTTATAAGGAATTATCATATATGAATTACTATTTTTTTATATACTATAACTTATATAAAAGACAATAAAATGTAAACAAATGTACACAAAAAACCAACAGACAAGTACAACTAAATTTAGTTTGGCAGCATACATTACTTGAAATGGGCAAGAAATATACTGCTGGCCCAATACAAGAGAATCAAGAGAGATTGTTCTGGAAAAGAAGAATATGAAGCTCACATAAAACAAATATGAGTATGGCTTATACTAGAGATCCCAGGAGAGCACAGCAATGCCATTCAGCCGCTTATGTGGCCTTTTTCAAGCTGATTCTTGATACAGCAGTGGCTCTACACATCCAATCTAGCGGATCTGCTGATTACAGCTTTACAAAATACAGGACTTTTTAAAATTGTAGCGGTGTGACTGCATTCATGAGACTGTGATTTTGGCTTATCACTGTAGTAACAGTAGTATCAAACCAGCACAATATATATATATATATATATATATATATATACAGTCAAAGAGCAGTGGCACTCATGGGTCTTGTAGCCAAAGAATGAGCCAACAATTGTGTTGTGTAGTTCGATGTTTCAGTCACAGAATGACTTTTATCAAGAACAATCACATAAGGAATTACACGTACCTTTATACATCACAATCTCCATGAGGATCAGTTGGCACAGCCTCCGTCCGTCTCCGGGCTAGTGAAGTCATCCATGTGCGTCCAGCTCAATGCTGTGTGTACGATGACAACAAACAGAGGCTTCAGTTTGACACAGATGAATCAGCAGGAGTGAATTCATCACAGAGTGACCAGGAATCCTTCCCTCTCCCTCAACTGAATAAACCCCCTTTAGGGATTTCCACGCGTGTCAGAACAGAAGGAGGGCACCCACATGATGTGGATGGCAGGGGGAGAGGGAAAGGAAAAAGAGTATACAAAAGGAGGACCTAATTATTAATCTATCAAGTAGACCCCTGACTGACCCAGAGAGGAGAGTATTAAATAAAGGACTGACATTTGTTCCCACTTGCTCGTTCAACAGCTTTGAGTGGAAACAGGATCTTTGGCATTTTAACCGCAGTTTAAAACTAAAGGAATTCTATGCAGATAGTGAAAATACCAGCTTATTCCAAGTGTCCAATAATTAAAAATCCTCTTTTGATCCACAAAGCCACAGTGCCTCTATTACAAGCTTTACCAGACTACTAGATCACGAAGTCATGACGGAATTTAAAAACAGCAAAAGAAAGGAACGGAACCTTTCAAAAGGAGAATTTCTACCTCTCCAATCCCTAAGTGAAGATAAGAGCATCATCATCCGCGCTGCGGACAAGGGTAGAGGAATGTGTTGCAAGATATCTCTGTCTACAAAAAGGAAATTTATCGTCAATTAGGCGATCAAAATGTATACTGTATGTTGAAACAAGACCCTACAACCATCTATAAACAAGAACTGGACAACATTCTGCTGGAGGCAAGCTCCGACCATATTATGACTGAAGATACGTGTTAGCAATAATTAACAGAAAAACCATTGGTCCCTCTGTTCCCAAGGTCCATAAGTCATTATCTTCTCCCCCAGGCCACCCCATTATATCAGCAAGAGGGTTGATTTATAGTTCTATCTCCCAATATCTTGATTTTTACATCCAGCCTTTGATTTGCAAACAAGCAACATTTCTTAAGGATACAAATACATTTTTGGACAAACTTAGTCAACTGAGCCAATTACCCCTGAACCTGTTAATGTGTACTATAGATGTGGTATCATTATATACTAGTATACCACACTCACAAGGATTGGAGTATATGGAAAGATTCCTGAATTCCCAAGAAGAATACCAGGGGCCTAATATTCAGTTTTTTGTACAATTTTCAGAAAAAACTTTAAAAAGGAACTATTTTCTATTTGACGGCTCCTTTTTCCTACAATAAAGAGGATGCACTATGGGGTCACATGTGGCACCGGCTTTTGCCAATACTTACATGTTTTTTGTTGAAAAAATTTTGTTCTTTGATAATGACGACTTCAACCGCAATCAACTTTGGTTTACGAGATACATAGACGATATTTTTGTTCTATGGTCTGGATCAGAAACTGAATTTGTTAATGTTATGACTAAGATTAATGACATGCATGGGCATATCAAATTTACTTTTGAATGTAGTCACATAGAGACACATTTTCTGGATATTACGATCAATGGACAGGTACTACATTTATAACATCTGTATACAATAAACCGACGGAATGTAATACCCTATTACACGCACAAAGCCACCATCCAGTATCCTTTTGGAAAAGTCTTCCCTATTCTCAATTTTTGAGGGTGCAAAGAATTAAAAATGACATCTCCTGTATGCAAGCAGGCATAGACTAAATGATGCTTAAATTCCTAAGCAGAGGTTACATTTGGAAAGAACTGACTGCAGCTAAATTGAAAGCATTAGCTTGGACTCCAGGTTCTACAGATCAAGAACTTAAGGATCACCCAAATCAGGACCAAACAATGCTGTTCATCAACCACTATAATACAGCATGCAATCATATAAATTCTACAACCAAGAAACTCTGGCCTATCATAAATACAGATCCTGCTCTCAAATCATTGAAAAATTCAAGAGTCATGTTGGGATACAAAAGAGGCAGGAATCCCAAAAACTGGCTGGTACGCAATGATGTTTCTTCCTCTAAAACAGAACCTGGTACACATTTTTTAACCAAAAAAACAGGTAGCTACAGAAGCACAGGATGCACAACTTGTGGCCATCTAGAGACTGGATCAAACGTAGTACATCCCCATTCATGGAAACGCTTTGCAATCAGACATGTGTTAACCTGTACCAGTAAATATAATATATATATATATATATATATATATCAGATGCCCTTGCAGCCTGGCCTACATTGGGAAGACATCATTTACCATGCATGTTAGGATGGCCCAACACAGAACAGCAATATGATAAGCCATTGATGGAAGAGAAAGTGATCAACCAGTGGCCCGTCACTTCAAAGAAGCAAGACATCCTTTGGCCTATCTTTCCTACAAAATCATAGATCACGTACCAGCATCAAAGAGAGGAGGGGACAGAGACAAACAACTGCTCCAACTTGAAGCCCGGTGGATACATAGAATGAATATGGTGTCCTCATATGGACTAAATGAGAGCTTATCCTTTGCTTGTTTCCTATAGTTCTCCTTCTCTCCTTGTCCATCTCTGTCTGTATTCATCCAAGATGTGGTTTATATATCTTTTTTGTGCTATACACTGTCCGAGTTTTTCGTGACAGTGATATGGCTTCTTTGTCAATACACCACTGGTTGATCTTAGGTGAAGTATTTTTTATTTACAACATATAAGACAGCTATAGGCTAGTAATACATGATGACTGTACTGATTGGGTATCCTACTCCTTGGGTTGCATTGTGAGACATTTAATGACCTGGGTGTATATTCCTTACAGGGGTTTTCTTTGAGGAGGACTGCCCGGGTTGTAATATGAACGCTTTGACTCAATACTTACAATCATACAGCACTGTAAAAGTCTGATCTCATCCGATCTTGGAAGCAAAAAAGTGTCTGGCTTGGTCAGTACTGGGTTGGGAGACCACCCAGGAAGACTGAGTGTTGTAAGGATAATATTCGGCTATTTTGTGTGGGCTATCCGCACTTTATCCCCTTGGTTTCTACCTCTATTTACAGGAGTTTCACCACTTGGTCTCAATGTTAAGAGTGCCCTACCTGATGAAAGGATTACAACGGGGTCATCTAGTTTTGTTTTAATATTGTTTAAGCCGGTCCTGTACTGTGCCAGATTTCCACTATCTTGTATCTTGTATAATATAGGACCCCTTGGGTACTTACACACTTGATTAAACAGGAGCACTACCAAATCAGTGTGTCTCCATTCCAGAGAATTTATCAGATCTATGATACTTTTTATATTTTATGATATCCAAATTCTTTGCCTCAATATTAGGTTTGTTTAGAATTTAAACTCGAGTTTACAACTGTTTTCACATTCATTTAGTCAGTCTGTGTCTATATTGTACTCTATTGTTGTGTCACACCCAGTCCCCCTATATGTATTGTTTTTTTCTCTGATCATTGTTTCTGTTGGTCTTATGTCACTCTTTGGTGTTACATCCGAATATGTGGTATGTGGTATGTCACGTGTTTAGGTATCATCTGATGGGCTGCATATTTGGCCCGATGTTTAAATGTGTTTTTGTTACTATTTATGCACAGCTGACTTCAGCTGAACATTGCCATATGGGACCTGATGTCTGACACTCGGGCAATAAAGTCATCGCAGAGCGGGGAGTTCCGGAGATGGGACACGTCATCGCGCACACAGCATTGAGCTGGAAGCATATGGATGACTTCACTAGCCCGGAGACGGATAGAGGCTGTGCCAATAGTTTCTCATGGAGATTGTGCTGTATAAAGGTACGTGTAATTCCTTATGTGATTGTTCTTGATAAAAGTCATTCTGAGACTGAAACGTCGAACTACACAACACAATTGTTGGCTCATTCTTTGGCTACAAGACCCGTGAGTGTCACCACTCTTTGACTGTATTAATTAGGTGTTTTACCTCTGATGGCACCAGGGCACGGTTTTCTTTAGTTAGTGTGGAGTGCCAGCCTTGTGTATTCTATATATATAGTATATCCCACAAAAATATATATACATTGTTGAGTTTTGTTTCTAATATCTAGGTGAACTACAATTGAAAAACAAACAAACATTTTTGTTGTGAATACAATAATGTAATATATAACACCTACTACGTTCAAAAGAATTAGCTTAGACTTATGTAATAGTTTCTTTTTTTAAGTCTACTGGCATTTTTTACAAATTTTATGTATTTTATGTAATGAGGAAGATATAAAAAGTCTGAAAAAGTGCGTAGTTAAAACCACCATGCAGCACAAATACTGTGAGAATATGTATACATCGACATATACACTAAAATAGCACAGTAAAAGAAAGAATGCCACAACAAAAGCGCTTCTGATGAAGGACCCACTAAGGTTGGAAAAGCGTTAAGCGAAGCTTATGTTTTACCTGATACTAAGAAGCAGCCACAGCAGTTTCCTATGCCTGTAGGGGAGCGATCAAGCTGATCACACCCCTCACTGGTTATGCGCCAGACTGAGGGGGCTCACAGCGCTCCCCTCACCAGGGCGCAGCGCTGCAAAACTTGCCTTTTTTTTACCTAAGGGGACATGGCTACGCCTCCTGTGATTAGGCCACACACCCTTTTACCCGGGCTTGGCAGGGCCTGCTTGGGACCGCGGTGATTATCCCTTCTGAAGCTGCTTTGCCTTTATGGAGTACTTGTATATGCTGATTTATTTAGATCTTTTAGCTCTACAAGGGCAGGGGAGACATTTGTCCTTGCAGATTCACAGAAAGAATTGATAGTGGGATCTGCCTCTACTCAAAATTTATGAACCATTGATGAATATTGTTAATATATCCCTTGATTGTTTCCCTATGGTGATATTTCAGATAATGTGTTAACCACTAAGCGCCTTCTTGTATTTTATGTAATGTAATAAATATGGTATATATGCTATATGCTTATCGGCGTATATTGATTGATTAAAGATACACAAGTGAAGCTCTTTGCTTTTTCTGTATCCATGTGAGGTTGGCAATGCCTCTTATTGCTGCTGCTGGTGTGGATTGGTATCTTGTGTTGATCAGGCTCTGAGGATTAAACGTCATGTCAATATGCCATAAAGTCTACGTATTTATGTACCATGATTCTTATCTCTCTCAGATGTATTTATTCATGTATAATGAATTTATTTATGTATAAATGCAGCGGACTTCCCTTCTGGTTACCGTGTCTCTGAAGGTGGTGCATATTGATTGCGTGGATGTGGGGTAATTGGCACCAAGACATGGATATCCTCTACATCTGGTCACTCTGACTCCGCTGCTGTAAGCTGGTGTTTATTAATTAATAAGGATCGTTTTCCACATGACCTATTTAGGCATTTTATGATAGGTGGATAATGTAAATAAATATGAACACCTAAGGACCCTCATATACACATTTGAAAAAATATATTAATATAGAAATGTGCTAAGCGATACTGAGGGATCCCACACTAATGCCATCTTCACAGGGGCGTCTTAACAGAGGAGGGAGCCCGTGTGCACTCCCTGTGCGGGGCACCCTCCTCTCTCCGCGGTGGCCGACAGCTGACTGATGGGGCTGGCCAGCCACCGGAGCGTTAGTAGAGTCCAGGTACAAGAGTGTGCCCGGTGTCTACTGCGCATGCGCAGAACACCGGAAAATGGCCATTTTCCGGTGTTCTAAGCAACGCTGAGACCCGCCGCGGGACCACGGACAGGTAAGTTTAAAATAATATGGGTGCAGGGTGTGCGGTGCCCCGCACACACTGCACCCATTATAGATACGCCAATGCATCTTCACTATCCAGAAAAGAATCTGAAGGAATAGCAAGAATTTGGTTGGAGACTCTGCTGGCCGGGTATAGTCACACTATATTACTGCTATACTGTACATCTATCTTCAGTAGGAATACATCTATAAGAGCACCTAAGAGTGCATTTTATTTGTGTTATTTCAGTGTAATATGTGAGTGTAATTTATTAAATCATATTGTTTTATTGTAAAACAATATTGCACTATTTGTGTTATCTTTTGTTTTCCATGCGGAAACTAAATTCTTCATGATATTTCTTACTACCAAGTGATTGTAAAGTAAGAATATAAAATCCTACTACTCCCTGACCACCTGACATCTATTTAAAAATGTATTCTTCACTTGGCTTCAATTAAAGTCACCAGGGTGTATAAACTTCTTTAGAATTTACTACACTATATAATTTTTATGAATTTTTTCTATGAGCCTATAAAATGCGATTGGAAAAGGTTTGACACAAAGTGCTGATTATTCATACAATCAATTCAGTTCTCAGCGTAATTAAAAAAAAGGTGTGTTCCAAGTGATACAAAGTGATTGTTATCTAGCTTCATTGTTGTGGTGCGCTGATTTGCATTTTGTTGTGTTTATCATATATTATGTGATCATACTTGTCTATGCTCCCAAAATTGTGGGGATACTCCAGACAATAGACAACCCCCTCAGACCTCCAGCTCCCCAGACCTCCGGGAGTTCAGCCTTTAAAAATGCAGGAGATAAGTATCCAATATGTAGAGACTGTTCCCTAATGAATTTATTTTTACTTATAAAGGATCATTCAATTCAGTAGTATCTTTGTTGACTCCCATCTTCCTGACTTCAATGAGAAATTCTCTATTTCTGTTTAACTCTTTGGCGCATCTACAGTATAATGCAGTATGTGTGGTGCACAGAGACCCCCAGACTGCACCCATAGATGATACTTACCCATCCAACGGTGCTGCAGAAATCACTGCCAAACTGGGAGTGAACTGCTGCACATGAGCCCCCTCCTTTGTTAATCTGCCCCTGGTTTAACTATGTGTTTCTGGGCCGAATACTATAACATAATTATGCCACACAGGGATGCCAAGGAAATGATCAGGCCAAGGTTAGGTACCTTGGCTGGGGAGTACAGAAGAGTGTGGTCAGGCCTTTTTTGAATCTCTATTAATGCTGGTGTTATGTATATTAAGGTGCACATTCCTGGCAGGCTGAGACCCCCCTACACCCTGCTCTGCCCACAACACACACCCTGCATCCACTTTAGTATACTTACCTCTCCAGAGTCCCACTTTGGCACTGCGCAAATCACTGGGAAAATGAAGTGCCTGCCATGTTCTCAGATACTTTCGCATCTGTATTACAGGACTGGAGACCCTCCCATGCACAGTAGACTGTGGTACAATGCCAGAGTCTATTCGCATTTGTGCAGTGAAGAGAGGAGGGGGCCCATACGGAGACTGCACACAGACACCCTCCTCTCTTAATCTGTCCTCGGACCCAGGTACATTGTATGGACCCTCTCCCCCCCCACCACGCAGCCTCTCAGTGCCCTTGATGTCACCCAGCAGAGGTCATTGAGCTTACAAGAAAGCTGTGAATCAACAAGCAACCTTTTTATGACTGCATATGGAGCTTGGACCACATGCTGCACAATATTGCCCTATGAGGCAACGCAGACAAATGCATTTTATCAGAGGAGGAGAGAAGGGTGCCTGTGCGCCATCTCCGTGCCCCCCACCCTTTGGAAAAAGTCATGCCAACAATTGCTCTAAAGACTCTGACACTATGCTTCAGTCTACTGTGCAAGCGCAATATCTCCAAGAAAATGGTGTTTGTGACATTTTTGCAGCAAATATTTTTCAGAAATATGGCTTCAACACCATGGTCCAAATGTAATAGGGTGAGAGTTTAGAAAATGTGGATGCAGTGTGAGGGTTGTGGACCCCTTTAACTCAGGAGCCTATGTACATACATGCTGCACCTCTTATAGATATGCTAGTGAGTCTTTGGGACACTGTTTATTTGAACTTGGTCTAGGCAATAATCCACTTGATAGAGTATTGCAATTTTAGGTGCAAATTGCGAGATGCAAGTTGCTATTTACTCTTCGAATTTGCATACTGAATTCATTTTGCAATCCAATTAGCAACTCGCACTGAATCAGTCAGACTTAATTCGCACTTTTCCATTCGCACCTCCCTGAGGGTAAGGAAAAGAACATTTTTTTTGTAAGGTTAAAATGTTGGGACACTGTGCTCAACCCCTTGGACACCCACCCTAATGACTAATTAGGTAATTAGAAGTTTCCAATTAGCTTAATTAGTCCAATAATTACATGTCATTTTCTGGGGTTAAAAAATGGCCTCAAATTACCCCCAAATCAACTTTTTTTAGGCTCCCCAAATTTAGTTACAGTATTTGTTAGGTTTTTTTTATAATTTTTTTTTATTTTTCAAAGTGCACTCAAAGTAGCCCAAAATCAAATTTTCCTACTTTTGTTTGCATTTTTTGTGGCTATTTAACACCACTTAAAACCCTTCAGTACCTTCCTAATGCCCACAAACAGCCTTCTATACGGTCCGGCTAACAAAATTATCAATTTTGGGAGGTCCAGGAGGGTCTACCCCCTTTTTCATGCACATCTATCACATTGCATTTGGCAGTCATTTCGCAAAACTCCGCTGCAAGTACAGCGAATAGGCATTTTTAATTGGATTGGAGAATTTTCGGGTGCGAAGTCGTTGAGTTTCATGAAACAAACTTGCAACTCGCACCTAATTGGAATGACCCCTATACAGTATGTTTGTTTTGATGTTGAATCTGCGCTTGAGATAATACTATCAGCTTGTTCATGACCTTAAACCTGTGGCTGTGTCTGGTGACCAATCAATTTGCATCACTTTCTATGTTGCAGTATAATCTTAATTTAAAGCACTTGTACCTTTAATATTAGTTCTATGATCTAGCCGGATGCATAAAAAATGTATTATCATATCTTATTTTTTTTCAGAATAAAGTTCCAATTTAGAGGCTTCCATTAAAAAAATAATTAAAATGAATTATTTAATTTGTGTAATTATATAGGTTGAAATACTAGTACTGAGTGGTCAATGGTACACTCCCAGTGAATGGGTGCATGTGGGAACATCTTTTATGGCAAGTGTGAGGTCTAAGTGGCATTTTGCTGGAGTCTGAGGTCACATGGGTGAATTTTGGAGCATTATGGTGGCATGTTGAAGATCTGAGAGGAACGTGGAAAGATTTTGAGATGAGTGATATTGAGGTGTAGAAGTTATTCTGTGGTATTTTTACTTACTGCGATTAAGGGTAATATGTGGCCCTTTTGAAGATGAGGCAATTAAAACGTATCAGATTGTCCAACACTGCTGTAGATGTTAGAGGTTTTACTTTTTGATCTGGTTTAAAGTTACATTAATATTGTAAGGGAAATGTAAATTGGGGCAAAATCAGCGAAAGATTGGCGCTCTTGTAAATTTATATAAAATTGTGATGTACAATAGTTTGATTTTTTGGTTGCACCAAAGTAGACTTTACTGCAAAATACACCACATGCTGAGAACTATAGATGTTGCTGTACTACATAAATGACAGAAGCACTCTTATAATATCATGTTTAACCATAATTAGGATGATCAGAAAACACTGTAATTGCACTAAATTATATAGGGGAGCAAAGCAATGAGAAAGGCAAATCAGATGCTTGGTTGCATAGGGAGAGGAATCAGCAGCAGGAAGAAGAAATAATGCCACTGTATAGATCGGCCTCATCTCGAATACTGTGTTCAGTTCTGGAGGCCACATCTCCAGAAGGATATAAATACATTAGAGACTGTACAATGAAGGGCAACTAAAATGGTGCATGGCCTACATCACAAAACTTATCAGGAAAGACTAAGAGATCTCAATATGTATAGTCTAGAACAGAGAAGGGAAAGGGGGGACATTATAAAAACTTTCAAATATATCATGGGTGGGAGACATTCTTCAAAAGAAGAGAAGTACAAGAACACGAGGACATGCACTGAAACTGGAGGGTGGTAGGTTCAAAGGAAATTTGAGGAAAATCTACTTCACAGACAGGGTAGTAGATAAGTGGAATAACCTCCATCAGAGGTGGTAGAAACTAAGACAGTAGAATAATTTAAACATGCTTGGGCTAGGCATAAGAATATCCTTACAAAGAACTGAGGATCACATAGGGTTGAGGTTACCAAAAGTTAAAAAAGGGCAGACTAGATGGGCCAAATGGTTCTTATCTGCCATCATATTCTATGTTTCTATGTTTCAATGTTTCTAAAGTGCTTAATTCAGTCACTTATTGTAGATGATTAAAGGAATATTTATCACAGAGACTTTATGTTAATAAACTGAGTTAAAATGTCCATGTCAGCAAGGATCTAATTATTTTAGGAAAATAAATAATATGATGATCAAATCTTAGTGTACTTAAAAAAAACTACATTTATCTTATTTCTAATAAATCACTGTGTACTATGGTAATGGACCATTTATTTTGCCATTGTATCACACCTGTTCTTTGAGAAACTGCCTTTAGAGGCTCCAATCCTGCATTCTACTGATACAGCATGATGTCGGGAAGGCTCAGTTAGTACAGCACTCCTTTCTGATACCACTATGGACAGGGCCGAAACTAGGGGGAGCTAGAGGTGCACGTGCACCGGGTGCTGGAATGCAGGGGGTGAAAAAGAGCTAACTCAGCCCTTGCACACCCCACGCAGTTTTGTAGTGCGCGGTAATTTGGGGGCTGCAGATTCCATTTGGACTTGCCGTCCGCATGGGCTCTGCTGAAAATGGCCATCCAAAAATGGCCGCCGCCAAAGAGGAGACAGATTCTGGAGGTCCTACTGGACCTCTAGTGTTTGTTAGGCAAGCGCAATGCACATAGCATTCCCGGAAGTGCTGGGAACGCTGGCGCTGCTGGGAGAAGATGCAGAAAGCTGCATCTTCTCCCGTGAGACCCCCTGGCAACGAGCATAAACCCCATGGCAGCGACCATAAACCCCATGGCAGCGAGCATAAACCCCCTGGCAATGAGAATGAAACCCCCTGGCTACGAGCATGAAACCCCCTGGCAATGAGCATGAAACCCCTTGGCAATGAGTATAGACCCCATGGCAACAAGCATAAACCCCATGGCAACAAGCATAAACCCCATGGCAACGAGCAAGAAACCCCCTGGCAATGAGCATTAAACCCCTGACAACAAGCATGGAACCCCTGGTAATGAGCATAAAACCCCTGACAATGAGCAGGTAATTTTAAGTAATTAGAGGCCTTACTGTGGGTCATGAAATGGTGTCAGGGGCAAATATGTAAGTGGCACTTTGGTAATAGGCATTACAGTGTGTGGCATAATGTGTAATGGGCATTACGGTGTGTGGAATAATGTAAGTCTATAGACCAAGGACATCTGACTAGTGCACTGCCTTATGGATGAGCAAGGACAAATCCAGGTACGGGAAGGGAGGGTGCGCAAAATTACTGCCTTGCACTGGGTGACAGATATCCTAGTTTCGGCCCTGTTATGGGCTATAATCACTGACAAGTATAGTCATAGAGCCAGGGCTGCCAACAGCTCTGCCGGACCCAGGAACGGAAAGGAGGCGTGGCTAACTGGGGAGGTGTGGCTAGACCCCCTACTTACAAAAAAAAGCAATAGGTTGGCATCTGCATGCACCGCACACGGGACGCAGGTGTCCAGGGGAGGTGGAGCAATCGCACCCCCCTCATGCATATAACGCAGGGAGAGAGAGAACTGATGGCATGACAGCAGCATGTGTGCTGGACTGGGGAGAGGCTGCTGCAGCAGCAGTTCTCTCTCTCCTTGCACGAACTTAACGGCAGCAGCTAGGGCGGGGGCAGGGGGTGCGCTGCCGGGCACCTTCAACAAGCCCGCGTAAATAGCACCCCCTCTGCCCCATCTCGATGCCCCTGCATAAAGCAACCAAAGTAGTACCCCAAGACATCAGTTAGGTCAAGTCAGGCGCAGATGAAAGCTTTTAGAACAGAGGGTTCTCAAACTATAACATTACAGTCCAGATTTTAAGGGTATCCATGCTTGAGTCCAGATGGTTAAATCAAATTGACTGGGGTACTAATAAAGTCACCTGTGCTCAAGCATGAATATCCTTAAAATGTAGAGATGAGCGGGTTCAGATCTCAGAGATCCGAACCCACCAGAATTTAGCAGATCCGAGTCGAATCCAAGCAGGCTCGGGGTTTCGAGGCAAAACCATAGAGTCGGAAATCTCGCAGTTTGCGAGCTTATGTCTCTATGATCAATGTAGTATATAGGGACCATGCAGCAGACGCCATTTCACTCCAGCTGCGGAGAGTGAACAGGGAGGGTGGGTAGTGTAGGGCTGGGAAAGGTGCTGGTGCTCCTGCTCATGTGCTGTGCTGTCTGCTGTCTGCTGTGTCCTGGGCAGATGCACTGATCTGCTGTCTGCTGTGCTGTCTGCTGTGTCCAGGGCTGGTGCTGCTGATCCATTCTGGTCTGGTGCTGTGCTGTCTGTTATGTCCATCTGGGCTGGTGCAGATACATCTGGGCTGGTGCTGCATCAATCTGGGCTAAAAAAAAAATAAAAAAAAAAAAATATATATATATATATATATATATATAAATATATATTATATATATATGTATATATTTTGTAAAAAAAAAACCAATAAAAGTGTCTTTTTGTGTAATATTATTCTGTATGTGTGTGCATGTTAGGCTTAACTCCACAAGATCCAGCCAGCAACGCAAGTTGCAACCTAGTGCTGCCCGACTCCAGTCGTCATCAATCGGTGCTATGGACCCAAGGTCTGGACATGTAAAATAAAATACTACAAGTGTGTTTTTTTGTGTAATATTTTTCTGTGTGTGCGTGTTAGGCTTAACCGCACAAGATCCAGCCAGCAATGCAAGTTGCAACCTAGTGCTGCCCGACTCCAGTAATCATCAATCGGTGCTCTGGGCCCAAGTTCTGGAGCTGAATTTTTTTTTAAATAAATTGTCTTTTTTTGATCTTTGTCTGTGTGTGTGTGCGTGTTAGGCTTAACCGCACAAGATCCAGCCAGCAACACAAGTTGCAACCTAGTGCTGCCCGACTCCAGTCGTCATCAATCAGTGCTCTGGGCCCAAGTTCTGGAGCTGAAAAAAAATAAAAAGACATTTTATTTCTCTAATATTTGTCTGTGTTCGCACGACTGCACGTGTGTGAATTTTGTAACCGCATCTTGGCTACACTATTGGTGCTTGTGACACTGCTTCAAAACCGCAGAAAATATGGAGGGCTGTCCCATGACTGGAGAGCCAGTTCAAGAACCACATGTTGTAGCTGCCGCCAGCAGTGCAAGGGCATCAACTTCCTCGTCCTCTATGAAGGTCCATGCCCCAGGGCTTAAGTCATGCCATCGATATGGTAAAGCAAGTTTTACTGAAGTTAAAAATTGAAAGGAAATTTGCCTTTAGATAAACAAAAAATTGGCAATATGCCATTCACTACACGAAGTGGCAAAGAAAGGATAAGGCCTTGGCCTTTCTTTATGAAGACTGCTGATTCTGATAGCCCTTTTGCTTGTAATAGTAGTAGTGGTGGTGGTCCAATTAAAAATTTGAAAGTTGACAGCTCCAGAAAAACCAACTGTGTGCCCTGAGAAATCAAAATCACAAATCCCCGAGAAGAGTGCAAGTGTGTCCGCGGTTGCCATGTGTGAGCCAAACCTAAATACTAGTGTACTGGAGGATCCTCCAAGTTCCAACATTTGTGTGCCCTCTGTAAATGTGGGGAAGGGCAGTCAACATCTTGCAGATGTAGTCATTGAGGATGCTTCTGTAGAATTGCATATGGATGAGGAGAATATTTTGGTAGTTGAAGGCACTAAGGATGATGAGGATGTTGATGATGAAGATGTTGGTGATGATGATGTTGATGCCAAGGATGTCCTTTGTGTAAGTAAGGCAACAGCTGTTGCCGATGGATTGAAAAAGCCAAGGCCCTTTGTTGTCATGCCGGGGCAAAAGACAAAAAAATCCACTTCTCACGTGTGGAATTATTTCCACCCCAATCCAGACAACAGTTGTCAAGCCATATGTAACCATTGCCTAGCAAGAGTGAGTAGAGGGAGGGACTTAAACCACCTAGGAACCTCCTCCTTGTTACGTCACTTGGAGCGCATTCATGAAATATCAAAGTGTACATCACCAAGTTCCAAAACACAAAATGTAACAAGTCCAGTGTCACCTACCTGCTCCCTCTCTGTGAGATCCAAGCACCTTCGATCTCCAACACCAACACCTGCATCATCAACATCCTCATTCGTCATCGGGAGTAGTTCTGCTGCATTAAATGTTGGTAATTGAAGCATGATTGACTCCTCTCCTATCCGTGATTCCTCAGAAGGATCCTTGATGACTACGCCTGTTGCTGCTGCTGTTGCTGTGAGTGGATCTTCATCCCAGAAGGGGACCATGAGGAAGACTACTTGTAGAGTATCCTCCAAAAAACAATTAGCTGTTAAACAATTGTTTGCAAGGGCAAATAAGTATGACAGCAATCATCCATTTGCAAAGCAATTTACTGATGCCATAACAGCTATGCTGGTATTAGATGTGCATCCAGTATCCACCATTACTGTAGTGGGTTTTCAACAGTTAATTAAGGTCCTGTGTCCTCGCTACCAGATCCCTTCTAGATTCCACTTTGCTAGAACAGCAATTCCAAGTCTGTACAAGGACATTAAAAAAAACCTTATTAATGTCCTCAGAAATGCCATTGTACCCACTGTCCACTTGACCACTGATATGTGGACATTTGGGACAGGGCAAACTAAGGATTACATGACTGTGACAGTCCACTGGGTATGTGTATTGCCTACAACAGCAACAGCAGCAGCAACATCTACCAAAAGACAGCTGATACAGAGGCAGGCTACTCTTTGTATAACTGGTTTCACTAGGAGGCATATCCCTGGGAACCTTTTAGAAAAAGTCAGGGAAATCATTGCTTAATGGCTTACCCCACTTGGACTCTCCTCAGGATTTGTGATTTCGGACAATGCCACCAATATTGTGAGAGCATTACATGTGGGCGAATTCCAACACGTCCCATGTTTTGCTCATACAATTAATTTGGTTGTGCAACATTTTTTAAGAAATAACAGGGTCATGCAGGAGATGCTGTCCGTGGCCCGCAAAATAACATTTTAGACATTTGGCAAACATTTGTCAAAGATTGCGTGACCAGCAGGTACTGTTAAATTTGCCCTGTCATCAGCTGAAGCAAGAGGTAGTAACTCATTGGTATTCTACTCTCTATATGCTTCAGCGGATGGAGGAACAGCAAAAGGCCATCCAGGGCTATACAACAGCCTATGACATAGGCCGTGGAGGGGGAATGCACCTTTCTCAAGCACAGTGGAGAATAATTTCCGTGTTGTGCAAGGTTCTCAAACCCTTTAAACTTGCCACACGTGAAGTTAGTTCAGACACTGCCAGCTTGAGTCAGGTCATTCCCCTAATCAGACTTTTGCAAAAACAGCTGGAGAAACTGAAGGAGGAGGTGAAATGGAGTGATTGCGCAAGGTATGTCAGACTGGTGGATCAAGCCCTTGATTTACTTCACCAGGATCCAAGAGTTGTCAATCTATTGAAATCTGAAAAATATATTTTGGCTACCATTCTGGATCCTAGGTTTAAGTCCTATCTTGTGAGTTTTTTTTTCCAACAGACTGAAATCTAAAACTGTTTAAAGAGATGTTGGTAAAAAAATTGTCAGCTGCAGCTGCACATGAAATGCCATCATCTCCTTCAGTTTCTGCAGCTGCCAGGAAAAGACTCAATTTTCCTTATAGAATGCCTGCTGGTCATGCAGATCATTCACCAAAAAATTATATCTGGTCGGGCCTGAGAGAACTCCCTACTAGTGACATGTCTTCTACTGTGACTCTGTGTGATACAGTCTCCATTCACAGAACGGTGGAGGACTATTTCAAAGATAACATCCTAATAGGCATGTCAGACAATCCCTTTCAGTACTGGCAAGAAAAAGAGGCAATTTGGAGTCCCATACACAAACTGGCTTTGCATTACTTAAGTTGCCCACCCTTCAGTGTGTACTCTGAAAGAGTTTTCAGTGCAGCTGGCAACCTTGTCAGTGATCGGCATAGGAGGTTACTTCCTCAAAATGTGGAAACCACAAGGAAGACCTCTACCAACAATTACATGAAAAAATTACAGAGGCGCCTATGGTGGATTCCAGCGGGGACAAATTAATATTGTGTGAAGAAGAGGATGTACACACTGATGGGCATGACGAGGACGAGGATGACGAACACTAGTAATGTAAAGCCAGTTTTTATATGGGATAATTTTCATTTCCATGTCCATATCACATTGGCAGCTTGTTTTATGGGGGTCCAAACAAACCAATAATTTCAGCCACAATTGGCAGTCCTTGTCGCTGAAATGATTGGTTTGTTACACTGTCCTGTTTCGTATACAACATAAGGGTGGGTTGGAGGGCCCAAGGACTATTCCATCTTGCACCTTTTTCCATTCCATTATGTGCTGGTTGGGGCATTGCTGCCTGACATTTTAAATTAATGTTATGGTTGCTTTAGGAGCCAATGATTTGTTTTTAAATGCATTTATTATCAATGTTACAGCTAGGGGCTGTACCAATTAATTTCTTTTCATTAATTATTCAGCCAGGGGCTGCACCCAATTAATTGTTTTTTATTTATTATCAATTTTACAGCCAGGGGCTGCACCCAATGAATTGTTTTTTAATTAATTTATTATCAATTTTACAGCCAGGGACTGCACTAACTATCAACTATGAATTCTCCAATCCTCAAGGGTATTCCAACCATCATCTTTGCACAGTCCTCAACTCTATTAATAATTTTATCATTCAGTTTTGAGCCAGCAAGCTGAATGCAACCTTTTGGCCCTATAACTAGATTAAAAAATCAACATTGTGAGCTATGAGGTGGTCAAAAGTGACTGGAAACGAGTGGAAATAAACGTTGTTGGGGTTATTAATACTGTATGAACAAAAAAAGGCCCATTTTATGTGATTTTAGCTGTTTTTTTATTTTTTAACAAAACATCCAGATCCAAAACCAAAACACAAAAACAAGATACGGAGGTGAGGTTTTGGCAAAACCAATCCAGATCCAAAACCAGGGGAGATCCAGATCCAAAACCAAAACACGGGGGCCAGCGCACATCTCTATTAAAATGTTGACTATAATGCCGGAGTTTCCGAACCTCTTATTTAGAAGATTAAATATTAATGTTAAAACAGCTGGCAATAGACTGCATGATCAGACAATGGGAGAAACGACGGCCCAGTAATTGGAGCGCCTCCATACACTGCACAATGTATGCTGGTGAACTCTGTTCAATATGTGGAATTGGTTGAATGACGGTCAGGGGGATCAGACCGGTTAGATAACCAAACCAAACAATTTAGACCATTTTTAAGCTGATTGCAGATTGTGAACAATTATCAGTCACAACCATAAAACTGATCTGAGTATGTATTATGCACTGTATGGCCAGCTAAATGTCATGGCAGCAGCAAGAACAATGATCAGGACATGAACAATGCAAAGTTCAGGCCCAGATTTATACAGTTAAAGGGCCTCATTTGTCAATGAGTTTTATCACTCAAAACGAATGATAAAACTTGCTGTGTATGATAAATGGTGCTCCAGCCAATCAGCTCCCAACTGTCATATGTTGGGAGCGGATTGGCTGGAGCACCATTTATCATACACAGCGAGTGCATGTAGCCCATGCGCTATCACTTTAAGGAGTGCACACCCACACCTGCAAGAGTGAAGAACCCAAGAAGATGGCAGCAAGTATGTATTTTACAGTGATCTTGTTATGCTTGAGAAAGATTAGACTTAACTTATTGGTGGTACCAACCACATGGCACATCTTCAACATGAGGTGTCATTGGAAATTGATTGTAAATGTTTATATTGTGGTTCCCGAGCAGAACCGAGTTCCAGTTCACTTCTGTAGTCAGTTTGGTACTCGGATTTAAAAACTCCACTCAGGTTTTGGTTTGCATGTAAACAGGTCCACATTACTCGATTTTAGACAATGTTATTATATTTTTTTATGAAATCCAAAACCAAACAAAGACAGGATCAAATTAATTATAACCAAAACACAGGGGTCCATGTATATGTAAATGTATATATGTATATATATATATATATATAGCAGCTTTCAGTTACAAAGAACAGAAATGAGAGACCAGCACACCACCTTATTGCAAAATTTGTAATAAAAAAATTGTATAAAAAATACAGCCATTTCAAATTCCATTGAAACGAGCATGTCACACATATATAGAGGCATCATGTATATCTGTGCAGCAGCCAAATAAGAGAGTGCCGCATAGGCAGCAATGGAAAACATTTATTGAACTGATGGCAACATGTATACTCAACAGCAGCCTGGTGACAATATGCAAATGGTTGTATCTGCATGCTCAGTTCCAATTGTATCTTAGGGGTGCACCTCTAAAGACCCATGGTGCACTGTATACAAGCTGGAAAAAGGGCACTCACCAGTCTTCACCCAAAGGACAACAAAGGTTTATTTACTCACATAACAGCATATATGGTTGACGTTTCAATCCAAGAAGGACCTTTGCCATATTAGACATATGACATTGTCATATTAGCAGCGACATTACAGCCAGACAGCTCCATATCCCCTGTTCATCCAGTGTCACCCTATATAGTGGGATCAATTAAGCATCACTGCCTGTATGGATCTACTCCCCAATTAATAACAAAACCACACTATCGCTAGAATAATCAGTCCAAATGGTATAGTGTAATAATAACCACATATTTACCGCGACTCGTGGAACACCTTATCAAGCAGGCGGCACTCCAACCACATCAACAGCAGTGTATTTACAATAATTACTCAAATGCTGATCCAGACCGGAACAAGCGTGCATTCCACCACATGGAACGCATGCTCACAACAGTGGCACGGTCGTGCAGTGTCATCAGTGCAAGTGAATCCAAACAGATCCGAGTCGCGGTTCTGATTTTCCCGCAGTTCAGAATTCGTATTTTAATCCGAATTTTGGGTTTTGGATTCAAAAAAATTACATGATTTTGGCTGTTTTTAAAAACTTTTTATCAATTTAAAAATAAAAACAGATGCAAAAACAAAACATTGAGGGTGGTTTTGCAAAACCAAAACTCGAAAATGAATCCAGATCCAAAGCCAAAACCAAAACACGGGGGTCAGTGCACATCTCTAATTGTAATACATGAAATCTGCTTACAATGAAACCAGCTGGGGAACATAGGAAGCTGATTTCTACAACATGGACACCAGGTAAGGCAAATAAACACAACTCCTTTCCTAATTAAGGTTCGTTGATATCTTAGGTCCTTGATTGTAGATGAGACAGCATGGGAGGCCACCTTATATACATTATCCCATAGGGTTGACATGCACCTGCTTATTTCAGTGATCATATTTTACCTCTTTACTTTTCTATCTACAGCAGCCATTTACCTGTAGTTACAGGATTACTGTGTAGGGTTATTTAGGTGGGTCTACTCTTTGTAGGTTCTGACTAATTGAATTCTCTGCAGTATTTATTATGTGCAGTTATGTCGGTTTCCCTGGTAACCTGATTAATACTGTATTTTATCCTGGGGTAAGCTGCTATGCATCATATATACATATATTTATGACATGTTTATATTGATTGTTATGGGTCTAATGTTGTTTAAATATTTCATGTTTTAATACACACCATGACATTGTAACATTTTAGTAGTGGCAGATTTTACCTAGGGGCCGCAGGGTTGCAGCCCCCTAATAAAATCTGCCACCTCAGTGAGCCAGTTGTAGTCCATGACTACGGCACCGGCACTGGCTACACTGTGACTAGCAGTGGCTTCCCATTGGAAACACTACCTGCCAATCACACACAGGACAAGCAGTCTCAGGGGGAGGTGTTTTCTCCTGCTGGGACTGCCAGTCCAGGCTGTGATTAGCCTTTTTTGCAGCACTACCAGGCTTCTAGGGGCTGCAGCCGATGTAGTCTCTAGAAGCTGATGTTAATTGCATGTTCCGGAAACTGCCAGATCCATTATCCAGTATAGTTACTTTTCACTTTTACATTCCATAGAATGAAATCACAAAGTAATCAGAAAAATAGGTTCAGATGATTGGCGCTACTGTCCTTATGTGGTCTTATAAATGAACTGAAAGAAGGTGCAGCCTGGAATAATCGGAACTTTCAACAGAGATCCGAATAAAGATAGTTTTTTGTATAGAAGTATTCCGGCGCTTCCAAGGATCAGTGTTATTTTGGGGAAAAAAAGAGAATGGAAAAAAATACAGTGTAAATCTGTGATAAAAAACAAAAAAGAAAGTATATAGACATATACTCACCCTTTATAGGTGAGATCAGTACAATGGACACAAATCAACACCATGGTCCTACAGTGGTTGCAATAGCAATGATGAATCGAGCTGGATGGGTCTCAAATCCTGACAGTAGTCGTTATGTGAAGAAAATAGAACATGCCTCTATAGTGCAAATCGGTTGTCATCAAGTCAGAATAATAGTAAATAATATCCTGCTCACCTTATTCCAATTGCATAAGCACCTTAGACATTCATTTTAAATCCTGATGTACGTCGGTAATGAAAAAATATATATCTCTTAAAAATAATTTTATTTAACTACTATTAAAACTACCAAAAAATAAATAATGAAACAAAGAATCTGTTAAGTCCTCATAAACAACTAGAGGATTATGAGAGGCTAGAAACTAGAACCAGAGAGAAAGTTATGAAGGTCGAACAAGAAATTAGCCATATTAAAAAGAAAAAATTCCAAAGAGATCAACATGATTATGAAGGTGCCTTTTCTAATAACGAATTAACAAATGTGGTGGAAGGAAAAGATTATGGCAACTTGAGATTTAAGTTCGACAAAGAACATATTCAAAGATATCCACCTAAAAACAACACTATTAGACCCCTGTCCATCTATTCACCATCGGATTGGACAGTGGTCCAACGAAAAAGAATAAATCACCCACCCCCAAATAGGTTTTATGGACAAAACAAAGGATTTTCCTATGGACCAGGATGAAAATATGAAGAACAAAATGATTGGAGGTATCATAGACCATATCACCAACCCAGATATCAATACCGACGGAATCCCAATCGATATGATGATGGTCCACAACGTAGAGAACATCGTAATATGCATATGAATGATAGAAAGCGGTTTTTCAGAGGTTCTCCTCATTTTTTAGACAGGAGATTTCACACCAAGAACAGGTTCTCACCACTTCAAGAAAATGTAGCAATGGCCTCCCCTCTAAGAAGAAAAAGGGGAGAAGAGGAACAAGAGGAAGAAATTGTAAATCCAAAAAAGAAAATAAGGTAAAACAAAGTTCCGGAATATTTAATTTAAGTAATTCTTAACTAAACCGATCCCATGAATCTCTACTGAAAAAGGATTAGGATTTGCTCCATCAAAAAATATTGATCCATTCAATGTTTTTATTGATGTTCATAAATACACCAGGAATTTAACCTTAAAACGTTACTTTTTTAAAAATGATGCGGCTTCAAGGAATTTTGAAGCTCAACAAACTATATCTTCTAATAATTCCTTTTTACACTGTAATTTGAAACCAACATTTACATTTAATTCAACATTTTGTAAAGGAAATGTTGTTGAAACTTTTAATAATATGGTATTGAAGGATTTGGAGGATCTAGCTGACAATTATCAGTTGAATAAGGACAAAAATTTGAGCAGAAATCCTAATAGAACTAACTGCGGAGGAGTCGATCATTATAAAACCGGCTAGGGGTACTGTTATTATGAATAGTGAAGGTTACTATTTAGAAACCGAGCATCTGTTGAATGATGTCACCACATAAAAAATTATTTATAAAAGTGAACTATATAAAATTTTAAAGACGGCTTCAAATAAGGAGATCTTATTGAAATCCGAATTTGATTTCTTATTTATTACCCATCCAAGGATCCATAACTTTTACATTTTACCCAAAGTTCACAAAAACAGTTAAAGCGCCCGGTCGACCTATAGTGTCAGGGATAAATTCCCTCACTTCAGGACTGTCCAAATATGTGGACACATTTTTACAACCTTTAGTCAGTACCCTCCCCTCATATCTTAGGGATTCCACTGAAATTATTAGTTTACTGAAGAGTTTAAAGTGGGAGAATGGATTCACTATGTGTACAGTAGATGTACACCATCAAGGAATTTAATCCACAAAATTCTTCTTGGAAAAAGATGATCAATTACATGAGGATCAGATTATTTTTATTTTGGATAGTATTTCATTTATTTTAAATCATAATTATTTTAAACTTTTCGCACAATTTTACCTACAAATACAAGGTACAGCCATGGGGACCAGGTTTGCACCAAGTTATGCTAATTTATTCATGGGACATTGGGAGTATAACCGCATTTGGAACAATAATCATTTTGGTGCAAACCTGGTCCTATGGCAAAGATATATTGATGATATAATTTTTATTTGGAAGGGGGATGAAGACACACTGACTCAATTTTTAATCTATCTTAACCACTTGCCTGGCACGGTCATATCAGATACGACCGCACCAGGCTGGGCTTTCCCTGACATGGTCATATCTGATACGACCAATCAGAAATGCCCACTAAGCGGCTGTGGGAAGCTAATCTTCCCGCAGCCACCTACATCAGAGGGACCTTCTGGTCCCTCTGCAAGCATGGCTGCCTTGTCAGCATGTCCCGATCACTGCTGGCCACAGTGATCGGGCACAGTCGGCAACCCCCTCCTGGCACACTGTCATTGAAGCAGCAGCCACGGCTCAAGTAGCCGCAGCTGTTGCTGTGACCTGATCACTGTGGCCAGCAGTAATCGGGCAGCTGGCCCCAGCAGCCATAGCTCTGGTAGCCACCGCTGCTGCTCTGTACACAGGCAACCAGCGGGAGACCCTCCCGCTGCGGCTCCGGCACTACGGTGATCACTAGGTGATCACTGTGTGGTAGAGGAGCAGCAGCAGTGGCTCTGGTAGCCGCTGCTGCTCTGTACTTGAGCCACCAGCGGGAGACCCTCGCGCTGCATCTCCGGCACTACAGTGATCACTAGGTGATCACTGTGTGATGGAGGGGCAGCATCAGCGGCTCTGGTACCCGCCGCTGCTGCTCTGTACCCAGGCCACCAGCAGGAGACCCTCCCGCTGCGGCTCCGGCACTAGAGTGATCACTAGGTGATCACTGTGTGGTAGAGGAGCAGCAGCAGGGGCTCTGGTAGCCGCCGCTGCTGCTCTGTACCCAGGCCACCAGCAGGAGACCCTCCCGCTGCGGCTCCGGCACTAGAGTGATCACTAGGTGATCACTGTGTAACGGAGGAGCATTAGCTGCAGCTCTGGTAGCCGCCGCTGCTGCTCTGTACCCAGGCTGCCAGCGGGAGACCCTCCTGCTGCGGCTCCTACTTTACAGTGATCACTAGGTGATCACTGTGTGGTGGAGGAGCAGCAGCGGCTCTGGTAGCCGCCGCTGCTGCTATGTATCTGGGCCACCAGTGGGACATGTTCCCACTTTGGCTCCGGAACTACAATGTACAGGAAGCAGCAGCCGCAACTCTGGCTGCTGCTTCTATGTACCCAGGTAGCCCTCCGCACACTCCCACACTGGCCTCAGCTCCTCCTCATCGTCCCCCATGAAGCAAGTTTTCATAAGGGCCACAATAGTGTATATATATATATATATATATGTGTGTGTGCATATACGCATATAAGTATATATATACACATATATGCATATATCTATATATATATATATATATATAAAATGTGTATATATGTGTATATATATATATATATATATATATGTGTGTATATATATATATATATATACATATATAGATATATACATATATATCTATATATGTATATATATATGTATATAAATGTGTATATATATATATATATGTGTGTGTGCATATACGCATATAAGTATATATATATATATATATGCACATATATATATATATATGCGTATATATATAAATGTGTATATATATGCGTATATCTATATATATGTATGTGTATATATATATATGCATATATATCTATATATATATATGTGTGTATATATCTATATATAAATATATAATATATAGCAAAGCCTCTGATTAGGGATGGCAAACGATCATCGATGGTTTGCAAACCATCGATGGTCTGACTGAAAACAAGTGGTTTGCCATCAGTGTTGCACCATCGATGACAACCCTCAATCGATGTTTAGGAAACATCGGCAGATGTGGTCTACACAGATCTCCTCGACCAATCGCTAAACAATTGATGGTTTCTAGAGATGGTTGAACCATCGATGGTACAGTTGTCAATGGCCATCACTACAGTATAACATAAAAGTCGCTATTTTTATGGTATACTGTGTTTTTAAAAAAAAATTGGGAAAATAAAATAGTGATGGATAAGTTTAAAATTATGTTCTTGACCATAAAAGAAACCGACAATTTTGGAGCGGTTTTTGGAAAAAGAATTCGTCAGTTAAGTGGTTAACACCAATAATCTTAATCTGAAAATTTAATCCAAAATGAGTACAGAAAGAATTACATTTTTTGATTTAGATATATATCATGACCAGGATTCTTTTAAAACTAAAACTCATTTTAAACCAGTGGATTCAAACAATTATCTTATGCCTTCAAGCTATCATAATCCCCAGTGGGTTCACAACATCCCAAAAGGTCAATTTAGGCGTATTAGGAAAAATTGCACGGATCTTGATGTTTATAAAGAACAGGCCACTTTTTCAACACAGAGGTTTAAAGAAAGAGGTTATTCAGCTTCCCTTTTGGAAAAATGTTATACTGAATATGGAACATTTAACCAAGATGAATTGTTAAAGAATAACATTACTGACAATAGCCAAAATGACATTATTTTACCCTTCATCACCGGTTATAATGATCAATCAAATGCTATTAAAACCATTATTGAAAAACACTGGCCTATACTATGTTGTGAACCTATTTTGGGTACACACCTTCCAAAGAAACCAAAAGTTATCTTTAGAAAGGCACCAAATATCAAGAATATGTTTGTTGTCTCCAACTGTACCACTTTCATTAGGCAAGAAATCCGAAAATTGGCTAAATATCAAACACAAAGGATTTTTTCCATGTACTTCATGCATTTCTTGCAAGTATGGACAGAAGGTCACATCATTCACCTCTATTGTGAAGAAACAGGAGTTTTTAATTAAGCAAAATATCAACTGTAACAGTGACTATCTGTTGGAGTGTCCATGCCATTTACAGTACATTGGGAATACAGTAAGACCTTTAAAGAATAGGATTCTGGAACATATCCTGAATATTAAAAAAGGATTTCTCACTCATAGTGTCTCCAAACATTTTTTAGAGCAACATTCAAGTAATCCAGCTGGACTTAGAGTTATTGGTATTGATCATGTCCATTTAGGAATAAGAGGGGGTGATAGAGCAAACCAACTTGCTAAAAAAGAAACTTATTGGATTCATAAATTGAAGACCCTTTTCCCAATGGGCTTAAACATAGGTATTGATTTGGCCGCCTTTCTGTAAGGAACACTACATTCATACTGGTTTTTAGTTTTTGCCTTGTATTTCATTGATAAATCATGTTATATTGATTGGATCTACATGGGACCATTATTGCATTTTGTATTACACAATTTTGTCATGCAATTTATGCTTTTCATGTTTTCTCTTTTCGATTCTTTTCCCAATTTCTTTTCTTTTTTCTTCTTTCTTCTTTCTTGTATTCACATAGTATACATGTTATGTGCATATAGAATTATACGTACAGGTAGGGTTTAGTACATTTATTTTAAAACACTGTATTATAGAGTCACTAATTTATATAGTGTACTTACATATTAATTATATTATTATATTCACGTAATTTATACTTCACATTAATGTCACACATATTCGATTCCCTTATGTATTAGTATTATTATTGTACTATCATTTATTTAGATTATTCACAGTGACATTTAATTAGGATTTTTCCTTCTGATAAGTCTATGTAGTTTGGATCACAATGTGTGGTGTGGCTTCATAGTATCTAGGATCACATTTTTCTGATTGGAATATTGGGTGTTTTATATATAACACATAAAGTCACCTGTTTATTGTTTCTATGGATGCTGATTGCACTGATGGCTTATAGACCAGAGCACTTAAATAATTTTTTTACATTATATATATATATATTTTTTTTTTATTATATTTTTCCTATATTTCTATATGATTACTATAGGTGGGGTAGATATGATATCTAATATCTACACAACGATAGCAATATAGTAACTAAAGATGCTATATTAATAATCTATTGACAGGCTTTATGGAGTTTTTTGATTATGTTGGTGAGATGTGGCTACCTAGTATTCAGGACAAGCGCTCCACCCATTAGAGTGCTGGGCATGTCTTCATACATTTATGAGGTCATTTGTCTATTATTTCCATGGTTACCGAATGCGCTGAGGGTTTACATACCACAGCGCTGATCGGAGTGTTTTTTAACAACGGCTTCAGTGTTATATAACTAGGAGGTTGATCCATATAGATATATATATTTCTTGGATATATTTTTCATGAAGTTTAGTTTATGTGTGTGGGGTGTGTTTGCCCGGTATCCAGGACAACCGCTCCACCTATGGGATTGCTGGGCATGTCCTTTTACATATGTATGAGGTCACCTGTCTATTGTCTCCATGGCTACCAATCACACTGATGGTTTACAGACCACAGCGCTGATCAGAATGTTTAAAACAGGTTCAGTTTCACACAATCAGGAGGGCAATCCATGCAGTTACCTTTGTATGTGTCTATGCATGAATCTTACCATGCTGATTGCTCTCTCTGCTGTTAATTATCTAATTTGCTGGCTGAGCTCCTCCAATCTTCTTATGAACTTTTGGGATTCATTTTAAACATTGTTTAAAATACTTATATGTTGTTCTTTGATATGCAGTATGTCTTATATTGTTTTTTTTCTATGTATTTTGATGTATATTTTAAGTTAATTAACCATATGTCAATCATCATTTGTCTGAACCTCAGTCCCCTATTTAAGGGCTGGAAGGTTCATTTCCAAGTTGTAGGCCTGAGGAAGCAGATACAGGGTCTGTGAAATGCATTGCTGCTAATGGTGCCTTCTTCACATTTTTTACATTATGGTTTGGCACTATTTATGGTTATTTTATAATTTATAATTATATTATATTTTATATTTTTATTGGTTTTCTTTTTTTTTGTATGGCCATATATGAAATTATTTTACTGGTAGTTAAATAAAATTATTTTTAAGAGATATATATTTTTTCAATACCGATGGACATCGGGATTTAAAATGAATGTCTAAAGCTGTTATGCAATTGGTATAAGGTTAGCAGGATATTATTTACTATTATTCTGACTTGATGACAACTGATTTGCACTATGGAGGCTTGTTTTATTTTCTTCACATAACGACTACTGTCAGGATTTGAGACCCATCCAGATCGATTCGTCATTGCTATTGCAACCACCATAGGACCACGGTGTTGATTTGTGTCCATTGTACTGATCTCACCTATAAAGGGTGAGTATATGTCTATATGCTTTCTTTTTTGCTTTTTATCACAGATTTACTCTATATTTTTTTTCTTTCTCTTTTTTTCCCCAAATTAACACTGATCCTTGGGAGCCCCGGAATACTTTTATACAAAAAACAAAGTAATCAGAAGCAACCGAATTTTGGGCTTTAAATCAAATAAATTCAGATCACATGCAATATGAAATGTAACAAGGAACAGCGGCACACACAGAGGGAGTTGTGTACCTAGATACCTCCCCTGACTGACCATAATTAGAGCCCTGTCCCCATGTTTCATAATGCCGTGATTCATGTGTGTAATTTTGGCTCTGTCCCCTACCATACACTCGCAAATAGTGGTATTATGCTGTGAGGGGTAGGCCTAATGAAGCAATTACAGCTGGTCACACCACCAACAAGAGATGTTACATTGCATCTTTCCTATGAATTCAACCACTGCCTCTGTGCATTTTTTCACCAATTGCCGCATTCTGTACCATTGTGTGTATCCAAACACTGGAGTGTTTGTGATTTGGAGGGCACAGGACCATATTTGCTCTGAGATAGTGGCCACGCTCGCGTCAGTCAATGGAAGCCACCGGTAGCCTTATTATTTTGATAATCTATTTATTATTTTTAAAGTTTCTTTATAGCAAAAAGAATCAAGAATAAATTTATATTATTCGGCCAGCTAAATTTGTGATGTGCTTAATTAAATACACTTGCTCAGCAGTGATGTGTACCTGATAGCTATTAAAGTTTTAAAACAACAGGATAGAGAGATTAGGAAGTATTAGATAAAAGACAACAGTAGAGTAACCCTGCACCCTGTGGTGGAGAGTCTGTACTTGTCTCGGAAATAAATACTCATCAGCTTTGACCTTATAACCTGATCATGATGTGTACAGTACATTGAGCAACATAATCATACTGAAACACATTGCCCAATACTGAAGATTATCAGGAAATGATATATGATTAAACAAGGGTGGACTAGTCGATGGGATATTAAGCAATGTGTTTCATTATATGACGTTAGGGAATTGAAAACCGATTCTCAAATTTCCCTATTGAAATGGAATTTTTGAACCTGACATAGGTTTGCCTCCTTGAATACACATAATTTGTCGGAAATGGCATATTTCTATTGTCACAGACAAGGTTTATAGTAACTGCATTAAAAACATTACCAAACAAGTCCATCTATAAACTTCATCATGCATATGGGAAGATCACAGGAGAAGAGTGTAAGGGGCTAAAACAAAAATAAACATGCATAATAGGGTCTATGCTGTACAAAATAGTGAAATTATTTCCTAGGAAAGTGCTGCAGGATATAGACTGGCAGGGCTGTAAGGATGGCGGTGCGACCGGTGCCGTCGCACAGGGTGGAACGCCTCTGGAGCCGCGCTATTGCAGCCCCTCGGCCCCTGCATCTGGGTAGCATGGTGCCATCCTTCAGATACTCCGGCCATGTGTCCAGTAGCATGTGCAACTCGTAGTTTTTGCTTGATGCCGAGGATGAACCGACACACAAACAAAAATAATTTTTTTGTCTCCATAGTTCATACACAGTCCCAAGGAGTACATTTCTCAAAAAAAATTCTATGTACAGACACAATCATTACAACTTTATTATAAGTATAGATAATCTCAGTGAATTTATTAATAAACACAGAGCAGTATATGCATGAATCTTCCAATAATTAATTCAGTGGAACTTATTTAGAACATCAATATAAGTAGAGTATTAGGCTGATTAGTCACCAAATTCCTTAAAGATCCCTGTTACAGGGATCTTCAAGGAATGTGTACATTGTACATATACAGTAGCACAAATTTAGTGTTAACAGGGGAATTCTTCTGGTTGTAGCAACAAATAGCCAGTATATGGTGTTATAGTAAAACACTGGGGATATTTCCTTGTTATTAAGGTGTTGCTGAGACTTTAGTTTTGAATCTTCTGCACATATAGCTATCTTAAATGTACTGAAAATGTACCTCAATGTATGTGTCTATAAGCAATTTTAAAGCCATTTATTCAGCATACTTGATTAGTCACTCTGTAGTACTGTATAAAAAATGAAGTGTGACTGTTCTTAATTCCTGTATTATTTCTTCCTTCAGAGACATTAGAGATATAGCTCACTATTGTATTGTCCTGATGATCAAATAATTATGTGGTAATAGTTCTTTAATATTTTGTTACTCTTTTCCTTTTATTCCCCTGTTTCAGGGACACTGAAGAAATTTCTTACTATAACGTATTATTTTGAGAGTGATTCCAATCCTAATATATATACACAGTATACAGTGACTTGATAGATTTTATAATGATGTAGCCAAGATTGTTATACATGTAACAGAAGCTTGTATAGCCAAAGTTGTTGTATATATAACAAAAGGTTAAATGTGGGCTGCTGATATTTCATAGCCACCCTGGTTCTGGTAGTGCTGGCATTTACATTTGATCATCCTGCATTTGCATATATCAACAATTCTCTGCTATTTAGAATGGTGCTGACACTGTTAACTTTAATTGAACATCGTGCACATAGAAATATATACAGTTCACGTATCAAAGAAAGAATGTATTATTATTATTAGCATTTATTTATATGGCGCCACAAGTGTTCCGCAGCGCCTTACAAAGTACAAAAACAAATTGTATACAAGTGACTTACAGAACAATACAATACAGGACATAATATATATTGCTACATTAGTGACCATATCACCCAGATAAGCAACAGAGCATAAGCAACCAAGTGTTAGGTGCCCTAGTGGTGAGTAAGAAGTAAATGACACTATAGTAAGGAGAAGCACAAGAGGGTAGATGGCCCTGCTCGTGAGAGCTTACATTCTGTATATTGGGCAAACAAATATTATGTGAGGCACGAAACACACAGCAAATGCAGGTTAATAAAATGTATTATAATTATGTTATATGTTTATTACCTACGTGTAACAGGTATCTTTAAGGGATTTGTAATATACACTTAATATCTAGGACTTAAGTTGTGCAGGGCGATGAGATTTTACACAATCAATTTGCTTACCGATCCACTTGACTGTTCCAGTTCAGCTGCAGTAAGGCTTTGACACTTAAAATACTGTCTCATGTTTAGATAATAAAGCAAATTTATTCACAAATTCACAAAGAAGCAGCTGCGTACAATAGAATAGTGAAAAGCATCAACAAGATACCATACAGTACATAAACACACTTTAAAATATTAAAATATTATAATAGACACTTTACTGAGAGAATGAAATACACTCTGGTCCGAGTTATATTTATTAATTCGGGAACGCAGGATACTCGACCCACCTATGGGAGCAATGGGTTAAACACAAATGAGCATACAACATCACATTCCTGTGCAATGGTTTGACCCAAGTAACATGTCCAACTATTTTCAGGTGCACCCGAATAATGTAATACACTAGTCTCTGTTCCCCTCTTTGCATGCAAGAGATAATTGGCCACTAGTTCAATTTTAGTTTAATGTTGCCCGGGTTGACGAATAGCTTAACAGAGGAAGGGAATTAAGTAGTCCTTGTTTAATACAAAGTCCCGCACTGCTATTTATTTTATGCAAACCAACTCTATTCTTAAGAGATGCTTAAGTTTGGGATGTAATCTTTCCTACAAGAAGAATTCTGCACTATCACGGCCAGTTTATCCAGAGGTAACAATACTGTTACTGTAGGGAGCGCTGCCTCCTGCTGGATTTAGTTTATTCTGAGGTAACAAGACTGTCACTGTAGGGAGCACTGCCTCCTGCTGGATTTAGTTTATTCTGAGGTAACAAGACTGTCACTGTAGGGAGCACTGCCTCCTGCTGAATTTAGTTTATTCTGAGGTAACAAGACTGTCACTGTAGGGAGCGCTGCCTCCTGCTGAATTTAGTTTATTCTGAGGTAACAAGACTGTCACTGTGGGTAGAGTCTTTGACTGAATTTTAGCTCCCTGCTCTGGAGATTTACAATGCCTCAAAGTCAGTGGGGACCCAGGCTGTCTATAGTCTGTTAGCCCTGTTGCCTCAGATGCAGTGTTCTAACTGAGATGGGGGTGTAACTGGCTGTCAGAGGGTGTATTAGGGGTGGATAATTTTACTCACTGCTCCTCTACTATCCACACCTCCGTCTGGCTCTGATCAGGGGGAAGGTACACCTCAGCTCTACACAACCACCGGCTGTCACTGTAGATCTGTCTCCACCTTCGCAGCAGCTCCGCCCGGACCTGCCTCCTAGTCTCTCCCCTCAGCTTCCCGGCCGACAGTCTCAGTCTTTGGGGGAGGATCCTGGGTGGGCTGGCTGATGTCACTGCTTCCTCCCAGCAGTGTCTGTGTCCTCACCGCGGACATGCAGCTCCACACCTGGCTCTCCTCCCCGGACTCGCGGCTCTTCACAGCACCTCCAGGTATGTCCCACTCCTTTCCCTCAGAGCTCTCCTCAGGCAACGAATACCCAGCAGCCCCCGCGGGTGTCTCCTTATATATGTCCAGCGGTCACATGCGGGGCCGCTTCCTGCCGACTGCATGCGCCGCTCTTTCCACTGGCCACCTATGTAGACTTGGGGAAAAGGGTTTTTCCCTCTGTTGTGACAGGGCTGTCCGATCACTGTCCACGCGCCCATTGCCTCCCTATGTCCAGAGCGGGCAGCCGGCTCCATTTGCTCCCCTTGAGGGGGTAGATTGCTTCAATGTTCCCCAGGAAGGGGTTAACATGTATACATATACTGCAGATATATCTAGAGGCACTGTATGTGAACATAGTAACTAGCACATGAATTTATATAATCAAAGCAACATGACTATATATATATTGGCAGCTTCCAACTTCTTATCTGTGTAAATACATGAATTATTATCATATCAACAGGCATTGCATTATATACAATTTTATTACCATGTATATATATGAATTTACAATTAATCACTTTAGGGGTATCACAGATTTAGTGGTCTATTTACTCCCCTATTCTATTACTATTCCTCCCCGCTAGAATGATGCATGTCCCCATGCATCTACCTTTCTTAACAAATTTAAGAAAACTGTATTAATATTCATCACCTTATGTATACTTTTAGACAGTCATAACAGCTACTTGACACTACATTGCTTGTATCTAATGGGTTGAGTTCCCTTTGCATCTCTTCCCTGACTTGTTACAGGCTTGTTTTAGAATTGCGGCTACCTCTTGAGAGCTTATTGTGTTGTACTTGTGGTATGGACGGTACCACACTGGGAAAAGGCTTCTCGCTGTTTCTTTAGCTGTACTAGGAGTATTAGTAGGGATATCAGGTTCGGATTTCAATATGACTGAGTCTGGGCAATGGGGTTTAGTAGGTCCCAATTCTTCTACCGTGGCCGTGTGAATCACCCTTCCAATGCCTGTTCTGGTTCAGTGGCCTTTGAATTCTCTGGATTGACAGAATTCGCTCGTGAATTTACGTCCTGCACTCTAAATTTGCTCTTTGGTTCTGGCTCTGGAGAAGGTTGTGGCCCCATTATGTTCTGCCGACTCTGCCATGCTGTTCCACTCTCCACTTCTTCAGGCTCCTCACCATATTTATGATATTGCTCATGTTGCTGGTAATTACGGGGAGAACGTCTTCGATGTGAATGATGCCAATAGTGCTTGCGATCTGCTGCATATCTACAGCCTTGAACTGGGACACCACCAGGGCCGGTTACATTTCTGCTTGAAGACCTTTCATTCCTTGGACCACATCAAACTCTACATTCTCTCCATCTCCCAAACTGTGGAAATACCTCCTGGGATTGTTCTTTTTGATGGTGGTGTAGTGGACAAACACATCTTCCTGGGTTTCATCCCGGTTGATGAATCCATACCTGCGTTTCACATGGAACCAGATCACCTTGCAGGGAGAATTTCCGCAAAAGTCGAGTGCTCACAAATTGTATTTGGTTCTGTGAATTTGGGTCTTGATTCACATCTCTTTGTTGCCTTTCTTCCAACAATAGACCTATTCGGTCTGTCTCTCCTGAGGGCTGGTCCTCGACCCCAGGACCTCCAACTTTAACGGTTCACTCTGGTTGCAAAACCGTGCGATGTGGCCACTCTGATTGCATCCTCGAGAGATGGGTCTTCCCTGAGAGTTGAATCTATCGGTGGGCCTTCTCCCACTTCCTCGAGAGGTTTTCCCCCAGTCATTCCTGTTAGACCTCCAATCAGAGTCCCGCTGTGTTCAACGGGGAGGGGTATTTCTTGGCCAGTTTAATTGTCACATTTCTTTGCGCATTTCTGTTAATTCGATGGTTAGCTCCGCCAGTTTTCCTTTTAAAGCGTATATAGGGTCTTGAGCTGGTATTTGAACATTTTGTCCAATTGAATCTCTCCCAGGGTTGTTTTCCATTCCCGTTGGGTAGAATGTGTCTTGATACCCTGGCATTTCCAGAAAGGTAACTCCTTATCTCGCACTATTTACTGATACTTTAATAGCAGCCTCTTTAAAACCCAAGAAGGTATAATCTTTGAGTTGCATCCACAGCATCCTTAATTGACTACGGACACTGTCTTTATTTGCACCCTCAATAAACTGTGACACCAGGGTTTCATTAGCATCCCTAATTTCTTGGTTATCAATGGCTTGAATGGCTTTTAAAGCCTCCTGAAGGCTCAAGGCATTATATCGAAGGGTTTCACCATTCTTTTGTTATTGACTGTAAAATTTCATCTTTAACTCTGAAACTGTCTCAGTTTCAAATTTGGTGGTCAGTCGTTCTAATATCTGCGACACCCTCTGTCTTTCCCCCTGCGGCCATGATGAGACCTCCCTAAGAGTAGCTCTCTTCAACTGCCCGATCAGTATCTCTACTTGTTGCTGCTCGCTCACAGGACATAGGCGGAACATTGCTTTGATCTTCTTTTTAAATTCCAATAAGGTTGGTCTTTCTTCTCCCATACTATGTCCACTATAGGTTGGGAGCCAAGGGGCCCCGAAATAATATGGCATCATGATGGGCGACACCAGTGTGGATGGCATTGCTCCACTGGGTGATGCATTGGATGATGGTGAATATTTCTGACCTTGTGAGGCGGGTAATAGTCTCCTGCCTGGAGTGAATGCATAATTCTGGGGTTCTGACATTTTTCTTTGTTCATCCTGTTCGTGACGTCAAAAATGTAATATACACTTAATTTCTAGGACTTAAGTTGTGCAGGGCGATGAGATTTTACACAATCAATTTGCTTACCGATCCACTTGACTGTTCCAGTTCAGCTGCAGTAAGGCTTTGACACTTAAAATATTGTCTCACATTTAGATAATAAAGCAAATTTATTCACAAATTCACAAAGAAGCAGCTGCGTCCAATAGAATAGTGAAAAGCATCAACAAGATACCATACAGTACATAAACACACTTTAAAATATTATAATATACACTTTTCTGAGAGAATGAAACACACTCTGGTCCGAGTTATATTTATTAATTCGGGAACGCAGGATACTCGACCCACCTATGGGAGCAATGGGTTAAACACAAATGAGCATACAACATCACATTCCTGTGCAATGGTTTGACCCATGTAACATGACCAACTATTTTCAGGTGCACCCGAATAACGTAATACACTAGTCTCTAGTCCCCTCTTTGCATGCAAGAGATAATTGGCCACTAGTTCAATTTCAGTTTAACGTTGCCCGGGTTGACGAATAGCTTAACAGAAGAAGGGAATTAAGTAGTCCTTGTTTAATACAAAGTCCTGCACTGCTATTTATTTTATGCAAACCAACTGTATTCTTAAGAGACGCTTAAGTTTGGGATGTAATCCTTCCTACAAGAAGAATTCTGCTCTACCACGGCCAGTTTATCCGGAGGTAACAATACTGTCACTGTAGGGAGCGCTGCCCCCTGCTAGATTTAGTTTATACTGAGGTAACAAGACTGTCACTGTAGGGAGCACTGCCCCCTGCTAGATTTAGTTTATACTGAGGTAACAAGACTGTCACTGTGGCTAGAGTCTTTGGCTGAATTTTAGTTCCCTGTTCTGGAGATTTACAGTGCCTCAAAGTCAGTGGGGACCCAGGCTGTCTATAGTCTGTTAGCCCTGTTGCCTCAGATGCAGTGTTCTAACTGAGATGTGGGTGTAACTGGCTGTCAGAGGGTGTATTAGGGGTGGATAATGGTGCTCACTGCTCCTCCTGTACTATCCACAACACTGTCTGGCTCTGATCAGGGGAAGGCACACCTCAGCTCTACACAACCTCCGGCTGTCACTGTAGATCTGTCTCCACCTCCGCAGCAGCTCCGCCCGGACCTGCCTCCTAGTCTCTCCCCTCAGCTTCCCAGCCAACAGGATCCTGGGTGGGCTGGCTGATGTCACTGCTTCCTCCCGGCAGTGTCTGTGTCTTCACCGGGGACATGCAGCTCCACACCCGGCTCTCCTCCCTGGACTCGTGGCTCTTCAAAGTGCCTCCAGGTACGTCCCGTTCCTTTCCCTCAGAGCTCTCCTCAGGCGACGAACACCCAGCAGCCCCTGCGGGTGTCTCCTTATATATCCAGCGGTCGCGTGCAGGGCCGCTTCCTGCTGACCGCACGCGCCGCTCTGTCCACTGGCCACCTATATAGGCTTGGGGAATAGGGTTTTCCCCTCTGTTGTGACTGGGCTGTCTGATCACTGTCCACGCGCCCATTGCCTCCCTATGTCCAGAGTGGGCAGCCGGCTCCATTTGCTCCCCTTGAGTGGGTAGATCGCTTTAATGTTCCCCAGAAAGGGGTTAACATGCATAAATATACTGCAGATATATCTAGAGGCACAGTATGTGAATATAGTAACTAGCACATGAATTTATATAAGCAAAGCAACATGACTAAATATATATATATATATATATATATATATATGTGTATATATATATATATATATATATATATAGGCAGCTTCCAACTTCTTATCTCTGTAAATACATGAATTATTATCATATCAACAGGCATTGCATTATATACAATTTTATTACCATGTATATATATGAATTTACTATTAATCACTTTAGGGGTATCACAGATTTAGTGGTCTATTTACTAAGCCTTGGATGGAGATAAAGTCTATGGAGATAAGGTGCCAGCCAACCAGCTCCTAACTGTCATTTTTCAAACACAGCCTGTGACAAGGCAGTTAGGAGCTGATTGGCTGGTACCTTATCACAGTTAACTTTATGTGGCTAATCAGCCAAATACCTTACTTAAAGAATAGATGTAGAAAGCAGCGCTAGATCATTATCTCATTTAATATAGATAAGTATTAAAGAAAACACATTATATGACAATAAATAAAATATCACTAAGTGACATAAATTCTAAAAACAATACTTGCAAGTAAAGAAAAACAATTAGAAAATAAAAAACTGAAAATTAAAAAAAAGGCACTAATGAGTTAAGTGGTAGACATGCATGTCAAAATTAGACAATTCATAATCTTAATAAACACCAATGTCAGGTGATACTGAATGCACCGCACCATTTGTTTGGCACTAGGATGAATTCCGTATGGAGAACCAGATGGAAATATCAGCTGGAAAAGGAAAATCCAATTATATGACTGTGCACATAGTGTCCTCAACGCATAGGAACTCCTGCATGGACAAATATTACCTCTGTAAGTCTCTGAGGAGTAGTTCAATGTGTCCTGTAGTAGCGGTGGCTTGAAAGAAGGGTTGCTCAAAGTCACAAATAATAGTCCATGGTTCTTGATACCAAGCTGAGAGTCACGTGGACAATCCAGTAAGGACAAAGTCCTAAGGTGGCAGGTTTCCAAATGGAGTGCAAAGGTGTACAGGTGCAGGTGCAGATGATGCCTGATTCCTGGTGTTTCACCAACGCGTTTCACTGCCTCTCTGGCAGCTTTTTCAAGGTGACTTTGGTCTCTCAAATGTGCCTCTTAAATAGTGCCTACCATTTATAGTTAATTGGTTTCAGTTGTGTCTAATCACATCAATCACAGCATTTATCTCTAAAAGACATTATATAACATCTAAGGGACTGACTATCCCTCGTTTTAGCAGCTGCTCAGAGAGACAACCTTGTCAGCGCCGGTGTTTATTTATTATTGTGAAATACCTTACTTATATTGATGTTCTAAATAAGTTCCACTGACTTAATTATTGGAAGATATACAGTACTGTGCAAAAGTTTTAGGCGGGTATGGATAAAATGCTGCAAAAATAGAAGTGTTAACATATATTTTTTATCAATTAACAAAATGCATAGTGAACGAACAGAAGATAAATCTTAATCAAATCAATATTTGGTGTGACTACCCTTTGCTTTCAAGATAGCATTAATTCTTCTAGGTACATATGCACACAGTTTTTGAAGGAACTCGGCAGGGAGGTTGTTCCAAACATCTTGGAGAACTAACCACAGATCTTCTGTGGATATAGGCTTGCTCAATCCTTCTGTCTCTTCATTTAATCCCAGACAGATTTGATGATGTTGATATCAGGGCTCTGTGCGGGCCATATCATCACTTCCAGGACTCATTGTTCTTCTTTACGCTGAAGAGAGTTCTTAATGACATTGACTATATGTTTGGGGTCATTGTCCTGTGCAGAATAAATTTGGAGCCAATCAGACACTTCCCTGATGGTATTGTTTGATGGATAAGTACCTACCTGTATTTCTCTGCATTGAGGACACCATTAATCCTGACAAAATCCCCAACTCCATATACTGAAATGCAGCCCCAAGCTTGCAAGGAACCTCCACCATGTCTCACTGTTGCCTGCAGACACTCATTATTGTACCACTCTCCAGCTCTTTGGTGAACAAACTGCCTTCTGTTACAGCCAAATACTTCACATTTTGACTCATCAGTCCAGAGCACCTGCTGCCATTTTTCTACACCCCAGTTCCTATGATTTTGTGCATAGTTGGTTGCTTGGCCTTGTTTCCACGTCCAAGGTATGGTTTTTTGCAGCAATTCTTCCATGAAGACCACTTCTGGCCAGACTTCTCCGAACAGTAGATGGGTGTACCTGGGTCCCACTGGTTTCTGACAGTTCTGAGCTGATGGCACTGCTGGACATCTTCCGATTTTGAAGGGAAGTAAGCATGATGTGTCATTCATTTAATGCACTAAGTTTCCTTGGGTGACCACTGAGTCTACAGTCCTCAATGTTGCCTGTTTCTTTGTGCTTCTTCAAAAGAGCTTGAACAGCATATCTTGAACCCCCAGTCTGCTTTGAAATCTTTGCCTGGGAGAAACCTTGCTGATGCAGTTTAACTACCTTGTGTCTAGTTGTCGTGTTCAGTCTTGTCATGGTGTATGACCTGTGACATGAAACTGTCTTCCACAACCTCACCTCACAACCTAGCAGAGTTTAGCTGTTCCTCACCTACTTTTAAACCTCCCACACAGCTGTTTCTGTTTCAGTTAATGACTGTTTCCAACCTGCATATGAAAATTACATTATCACCTATTTGGTATGATTGGTTAATCATACACCTGACTGTAATCCTACAAACTCACTGAGTTTGTGCAAGTGTACCTAGAAGAATTGATACTGTTTTGAAGGCAAAGGGTGACCTCACCAAATATTTATTTGATTTAGATTTCTCTCCTGTTCATTCACTTTGCATTTTGTTAATTGATAAAAATAAACTATTAACACTTCAATTTTTAAAAGCATTCTTACTTTGCAGCATTTTTTCCACACCCGCCTAAAACTTTTGAACTTTTGCACAGTATTCTGTATATATATTTATATATATATATATATATATATATATATGTATATATATATATATATATATATATATATATAGAAGCAGGTAATAAGGAGAGCACACTCGTGATTAAATAGAGAATACTCTTATTTACACATAAGGCTATTAACCAAACCACACCAACATACATCTCTTCACTCATCTCAAAATATCGCCCTACCCGACCTCTCCGCTCAGCACAAGATCTGTGTCTCTCATCCCTATGCATTACTTGCTCCCACTCATGGTTACAGGACTTTCTTTGGGCTGCACCCACTCTATGGAATGCCTTACCATGCACAATACGACTTTCCTATAGTCTCCAATCCTTCAAGTGATCCCTGAAAACTCACCTCTTCAGGCAAGCTTATCCGATCCCAGAACCACCCACACAACCTTCATAGTTTCCATATCTAATTACATCCCCTTTTACAGTCCACACACAACCTCACACATCATCTTTCTCTCACATCCTCATGACATTTGGCCGACATTCCTGTGTGACTGGGTCATGCAGCCAACCAAGAAACTGTGCATTGTGGCTGGACCAAGATGCAATATATAGCACCAATCCTTGTGTATTACTGCCTATTTCCCTATAGATTGTAAGCTTGCGAGCAGGGCCTTCCTACCTATATATCTGTCTGTTATTACCCAGTTTTGTTCTATCAATGTTGACAATTGTAAAGCGCAACGGAATATCCTGCGCTATATAAGAAACTGTAAATAAATAAATAGAGAAGCAATAACTTTACTGATATCTGCAAAACGTACATCAAGGTTTAAAACAAGTGCTATCACCAGCAGTGGATCCTCCGTAACCCAGCAGTATGGTAAGCCGGTATCCGGACAGCGATCTTTCATGCATAGATCCAGCTCTGGCACACCGGTTGACGTCACTCCGCCTGTGTCACTAGCCACTCCCTACGCATTTCATCATTATGACTTCGTCAGGGGGTGAGGCTTATCCCCTACTTCCATACTATATATACCCACTCGTGAGTCATAATTAGATAATTGGATAAAACACATTGTCTCAATAATTATACAATTCAACTATGTTCAAAACATTAAAAAGGTTCCATGTTCACAACTTTGTACAGATTATACACCACATCTTATTAAATCAGTATCATATTTTAAAACACGCTACATTCCAATAAGAACAATATATAAACTTATCATACAATCATATAATCAAAATAATTCGATCAATGTATTAAAACCATTCAGGTATGAATCATAAAATTTCATTATTTATAGAACGAGATATCGCCAAATACATTTCATATTTCACATAAAAAAATATTGCATTTATTAATATCTGATAAAATTCAAGATTTTATATAGTCTCCAATAATTTTATAAGGAGAGAAGAAAGAGAAAAAAAAGACCAATTAGAAACAAATAAATAAACAAATATAAAAAGCTTCATAAATTAAAGAACCAATATATAATCATATATCTGCTGCAATATTATAGTATTGCACCTCTGCAGTGGCCGGACAGTCCCATAAAAACAGCCCAGAAGGGAGAAATCTCCAACAACAACTGAGTCGCATAGAGACTGACCTCCCACTACCGACTGTACAAGAAAGGCACAATATCGCAGCCTTCATTCAAACCCTCTGGTGAAAACGTATTGAGAGTGTAAATCCAGAAAGTTTCACGTTTTGATAGATGACATAGGATATCTCCACCCCTTTCATCTAACTCCACTTTCTCTATTGCTTTAAACTTCAGGTTATCTAATTTGGATCCACAGCAGACCGCAAGGTGTCGTGGAACACTGTGGTTTGTAAGTTTATTAAGAATATTCCCAGTATGTTCCAGAATGCGTAGCTTTAATTGTCGCTTTGTCTTGCCGACATATCATTTACCACACCCACATTCAAGTAAATAAATCACATGTGTACTGATACAACTTATTTTCCCCTTTATTTTCCACATTTTACTATTATCTGATTTGGAGACGGACTTGTTATCCTTCCTGGCATATTTACACACCTTGCATTTATTGCAAGGATAAAAACCATCTATTTTACCCAACCAACAATCTTCATGGATCTTTGTTAATTGACTCAGTATCAATCTATTTTTCAGGTTTTGTGCTTTCTTATATATCACCTGTGGTCTAGCAGGAATAATATCTTTTAAGAGTGGGTCTAAACTCAAAATCCCCCAATGCTTAGACAAAATATTTTCTATATCCTTTGAATGAGTGCTAAAAGTAGTAATGAATGGTACTAATTTTCTATCTCTGTTTAGAATATTATTTATATTTTTATTTTTATATTCCATAAGTTCGGATCTATCCCGACTGGTTGCTTTATATTTACATTCATTTATAATGTTCTCAGGATACTTTTTATCCACAAATCGCTGCCCATAGATTTCCATTTGTTCCTCAAATACTTTAGGATTGGAACAGTTGCGATGCAGCCTCACAAATTGCGAATATGGAATGTTCGCCATCCATTTTTTGTGGTGACAACTCTGAAAATTAATGTAACTGTTCCAATCCACCTCCTTAATAAATGTGTATGTCTATATTCTATCACCCATTTTACAGTTATTACTATACAAAACTAAATCCAAGAATTAAATTTTATCATTATTAATCTTACAGGTGAAATGTAAATTATAACTATTTGTATTCAGATAGGACATGAAATTATTAAAACTTAATTCGTCCCCCTTCCACACAATAAGGATGTCATCTATATATCTACAAAATATTTTCATCTGATCTGGGATGCAATGTACGATCCCACTCAGACGGAGGAGGGGGGAGCTGGCATATCGTGCAGTCAGCGGGGACTGCACAATTGCTGGCGTTGACACAGCATCGCATCGTGTATGGGCACCATTAGAGGGAGAGCTATTAACATTTTATTCCCATTAAATTCCCATTTCCCAGCTATTAAAGTTATATTTTTGTGAGATAATAAACAATATTCTTTATCACATTATTCATGAAAACTATGTCTATTATAATTATTATTTTGCTGCTTTTAATTGGGCATTTGAATATAATAATCTAATAAAGATTATATTGTATAAAAAAAATTGTCCTTGTCCTAGATTAATGAATTTTTGTACACAAACGAACAAAAATCCATGGATTTGGTGGCATCATAAGTGTGGCATATAACACCCGCGAGTAAATCATGGGTAATTGAATTGAATCCTCTGACTTTTGATATTGATTGTGAATCTTGTGCATTACATATTACATGTAATATGTGCCGATTTTATGGAACCAGTGAAATTTCTGCGAAATAGCCGCTAAATTTAAATCGGCAATCAATTATAAGACTGGTTCAGCTTTATAACGGATTGCATAACCACCATAGAGTATCTGAAAAGCCACATACAGTTACATTTTTAAAATTACAAATTGGATGCAAAATTGTGATAAAATTTCACAACTAATTGAACAGCAAAAAGTAAAACATTTTTAAAAAATTAAAATGTTTTCTTAAAATATATTTTTGTATAACTATTAAGATTTGCGATAAAAAAATTGATGTACTGGACAAAAACAGCAGATTGCCCTTCAATCCAAATTACAGAGGTTTTGCCCATCACTATACACATGCAAATACATCATATCAAAAACATTAAAAGAGCATATTAAACAATGCTCAAAAATAACTATATGCCATATTGAAAGTAAATGGGGCTTACCAAGAATCACTGGGAGAGATGTATGAACCGTCGAAGTGGCATCAGCGCACGTTATGTGCGCTGATACTGCTTCTCCCCCATGTATGAATGGGGGTCAGGGTCTTAAATGACAGGGGCCCCTTGAAGAAGTCCACTAGGAGACAAAACGCGTCGGAAGCCAGTAGCTCACTGATATACTCCTCCAAAAAACAAGATAAGATATTTATTGGTTTTTCAGCAGCACTTATTTTATATTCCTTTATATTTTTAGCCATACTTTCATTTTCTTGTCTGATTTTGTTATTTGTTTTTACATTGTCTGTATGATATTAGAGTCCCCATTGTATTCATTAAATTGTATATTTTTACCCTTACTCACCTATCTGTGCGACACAGTTTTTTACAATAGGTTATTTATCATATATATTATTGCTATATCTCTATATACGTATCTGTGTAGTATAGTTTTTAATAAACAGGTCTTTTATCATACACGCACCATTTGCACTTGCACTTTATACCTGTATGCACTATCTTCTACTGCATGGCACTTTAGGCGCTCTAACCCAGTTCTATAGTTTCTATATTGTTCTTCTAAGGGGCCAACCACCCCTTGTTTATTACTGGATTGAGCTGACACCCCTTGTACTCGGGGGGTGCCCCTTCACCTGTTTCATCGTGTATACACATATATAAGTGTATCCATATGCATTTGTTTTTCCTGGTAATTGACAAGGATGAACCACTGATCAATTTAATTTATTTGTACACACTTTTACGGTAAACCACATTTTCTGGCGCTCCAAGAATCCACAAGCTATATATATATATATATATATATATATAGTTCCAAAATTCAGCACTCGCAAAAGACCATATCCACAACAGCGGGATGCACATCAGCTGTGTGTCCAAAATCCAGGAATCCACCAGTAAATATATTGAAGAAAGATGGCACTCACCAGTAAATGCAGCTTAATTTAATAATCAGATCATGACAGGCTCGCATACAAAGCGACGTTTCGGTCCTCCAATGGACCTTTTTCAAGCAGTACAGCCTCATAATTGTGTATCCAAACAACCAGTACAGGTCCCCAGCATAGAAGCATCTTCAATATATATATATATATATATATATAATTATATATATATATATATATATATATATACTGCCGTATAAGCAGGTTAGTCCCCCAGGAAAAATATCCATCAAAAACTGAATGAATGCAAGCCAAGCCACTCTGGGTCCTAATTGACTGGGAGCACTATACAGCCAAGGGACTGCACAGGTTGCAAGTTATTCTAACCCTTCTGGACATTATTAATTGCACCCTAAAGGACTGAGCAGGCACCCGGTAACTATATTTGGATCCTCCATCTTATTACTATACAGTGTTTCTGCAAGCATGGATTAGTCCTTTTCCCCATTTTATACCTTGAGTCTAATGTTATTCAAATTACTTTATTTTATGCACTTGTTGGAAAATTCAGATTGTTTATTGTGCTTATTAAATTTGTTTTACATATTTTCATAGGTTGCTCACACAGTATTCATTTATTTATATATTTATGCATGTAATTTTTGGGCAATTTAATACTGCAATTTTGCAACGTATGCTCTAAAAAGCCATTTTTTCGTTTCTTTTTGAAGCTAAAAAAACATTGCTTCAAATCTGTATAAAACATGCTAGAATTTGTTTATTAATCTTTATACCAAGATTTTAGCAGTATGTCAACAGTAAAGAGGGGAGGGGGAAGATTTGATGATAGAAATGTAATTTTCTACAATATATAATGTTGACTTAAAGTTGCTGTACAATGGGGCTAATTCAGAGACGTGCACCCGGTGGTTAGCGCACATCTCTGATTGTGCTGTTCTGCGCCAGTGCAAGACCCATGCTGCACATGTGCAGTACGGGTCCTGTGTGATTGCACGCAGAGCAGAAGCAGACTGTCAGTGATTGACTGTCTTCTGCCATTTCTGTGCAGGGAGGGGATGGTGACAGCCTACGTTTCCCCCAATGGCGGCGTGTCGCCACCGTTGGGGGGGGAGGAAAGAGGCCATGATCTCCATCGGCTGACGGAGATTTCCTGGCATCTTTCTGAGCAATTGCGTTTGTCAGCCAGCAGAAGATCACGCAGATGTGCCGATGCTGTGTCCATGGACGCAGCTCAGAACAGTAATGAATGCAGAGTGCCTCCTGCTGCATTACCATAATAGTGCTATCACAGCTGCTGTATTAGAGGGGATTCCACTGCACAGAATACAAAGGGGATTCCACTGCACAGAAGTTGGATCATCGTAAACACTTAATGATAATAATAAATAATAATAATATTATTATATTATTATTATTATTATTAACATAATTATTATTAGCTGTTCTTAAAAAGAAAACCATTGAAAGTTAATGGAACTGATCAGATCACCATATAAAACATCTAGGCAGATCTGCAAAATTTCCACAAGAAACAGAAATGTAATCTGCATTGACATGTTCCTGTAATTGCTGTAGATAGAGCATTTCATGAAATAAATAGCTTTATCTTACCTTGCTTAGTCTCCCTCTTCTGTTGGAAGTTGAACTGCCTTTTTACCTGTTCAGTGGATATGCAGGTATTTATATCCAATCCCACACCTACTCCCATACTCACCAGAAGGTACAATATAGCCATGCCCACATTGCAAATGACCTGATGTCATTATTCAAAGTTTTTTTCTCCCCTACAATACTGTGCGGATATTTTTAGTCTTACTGGTATGTGATGGTCACTTGTGCACTGTACTAATATTCTTGCAGACACATGTTTAATATGGACTGCAACAGTTTAATAAACAAGATAGTTTCTTCACTGTGTATCAGCTTACATGTTAATGCCTTCACATCAACTATGGACTATAAATGTCAGGGGCAAATGCAGGATTTTTATGGTGGGGGGTTATTTATTTTTATATAAATATATATATATATATATATATATATATATATACACCCTGTGAATCAGCATTATTCTTTAAAAACTCATAATCTTTGTCAGGGCATTAACAACTGCATCACAGCTTACTATGATTAAACAAAATACAGTATTATGAGCAAACAATGTCTATCAGATCCGTCCCAGATGGTACACTCAAAATTACAGCAATAATAAATAATATCAACTTCACTCGGTTTAACCGATAGCATGTATAGGCATATGCAGCGGGTAAAATTAGTATTGAACACATCAACATTTTTCTCAGTAAATATATTTGTAATGGGGCTATTGTAATGAAATTTTCACCAAATGTCAGCAACAACACATGCAATTCACACATGCAAAGAAATCAAACCATAGATGTCCATAAATTAAGTTATGTGTAATAATGTGAAATTACAAAGTCAACAAAAAGTATTGAATACATGAAGAAAGAGAAGTGCAAACAGGCATGGAAAGCCAAGACACCAGCTGAAATCTAGCAGTAATTAGAAAGCAATCCTGCCCCTTACCAGTTCAAATTAATATAAGCTGGTTCAGTCCCAACTGATGGCCTACAAAAAGGTGTCTTATTACCAAGGTGTCACACAAGAAACATTTCATGATGGCTAAAAGCAAAGAGCTCTCTCAAGACCTTCACAACCTTATTGTTGCACAACACATTGAACACACACACAGGTTTTGAAATATCATATCTCATAGTTGCTTCCGGTCAGAACCATGACACCTCTCTCTTACGATGGGCATGAGGAGCAGGGACCCACATGTCACAGTCTCCCCTTCCCACCACTCACCACCTCTTCACCAGGTTGGGGAGTAGTTTCCTCTCTAGGAAAAGTAAAGGAGTGGTCCCCTGGCCCAGTTACCTGGCTCAGCACAATTCTTAGCAATTGATATATACTGGGCATGGGATAGGCATCAAACATATTGACATCACTTAACCATCCATAGACCCCCACAGATTCAAGTACCTCCACATTCTTTTGTGATCAGCACCACTAGGTCAGCCCAATAGCTGAGGGACATTTGATTCACCCCTAACTGCAGCAGTCCTTCATTTTCTCTTTTCATGATTTCCAGAGTTGTCAGAAAAACAGGAAATGCTGGTTTTCTGAGGAGGGTCTGCTTACCGTTTGTTTCCCCTGGTTCTTCTGCCTGGGAAAATACAGGTGAATGAGGGGAACTCTCTCCTTACACTGTGGCAATGGACTCCATATACAGCACCTGGAAGCAAACATTGTACATCTCTAGTTCCCTGAAATTTACATCAGGAGAGAGAGGGAGGTCTTTTACAACAACTTTGTTTGTTCTTATGGTAAATTTACAACCTGGCACCATATCTCTAAAATCCTTGACTCCAGTTTGGGTCTCTAACTCAGGGGATGTAGATTACAACAGGACAGCCAACATTCTGGCACCCTCTCTTTCTTTACACTATCACTTAATGCATTGTCATCTAGCATTTCATTGATGTCTTTATCCAGCAGCCCCAGGGGGCTTGGAGAGCCCCCTCCATGCTGGCCAGGGTTGTGTGACAGAAGTTGGTCAGAGGTAGCTACAGCTAGCACCTCCCCAGCAGAAACATATTGGGAATACATTCAGGTGAGATCAGGGTTAGACATTAAATGTTTGGGCCCAACCTCCTCTGTTTCTACCTTACAATCAGAGATCACATTTCAAGCACAAAACTAACCAGACCAGGTTCCCCAATATCCACAGTAACAAGTGCAACAGGTTTTGCTATCACAGGCAATGCCACCAGTTTGTCAGTAACTCCAATCTGGGAAATCTTCCTGCCTGTACAACTGGCAATTTTCTGTATCACATTCCTGGTACAGCTGACTGGCCCACCTGCTCATTGTATCTGAGGAGGGATCAGTCTGCTGAACGACCTGAAAGGCTTCAGTCCTGGAAAGTTGATCATTGTGAGGAGAGTAATGGAGAGGGGTTGACCAATGCGGCATACACATTAGACGATATGCTCCATGAGCAATATTGTCTAGTGTTTCCCCTGCACTAATGACATCGAGCACACACATTGAACAATTTGGTTAAAGATATCATTCAGTGCTGGCACCCTCCCTCATCCCTGAACATACACAACCTGACAAATATCGTCAGGTTGGCCTGCATGTTCAGGTGATGAACGAAATCTTCAACTACCCGCTGGAGCAAGCATCATTGATTGTTCACCGCACATACACTGGACAATATTGGACACGAGGAACAATAACGATATAGTTATCGTTCAAATCGTCCAACTTATCATCTAGTGTGTACGCGGCTTTAGTGTGTGTGTGTGTGTGTGTTTGTGTGTGTGTTTGTGTGTGTGTGTATGTGTGTGTTTACAGCGGCTGTGTGTGAGAGGGGGGGTTTGCTTGGTCAGTATCTATTGTTACTGACAACTCCCAGCTCATATCTTCAGGGGTTAATGTAGAGGAGTTTATCTGTGCTGCTTGTTGTCCAGGAAGACTCTAGCCCTCTTCAGTACATACAGGCATCCTACATTTCTACATCATACAGTATATACGTTGACACTATTTTCTACCATTGGACCTTGAACCTAGAAATTCAAAGGGCTATTTTTCACAATAACAGAAAAAATTTCCTCCTTAGTAGATAAGTTTTTAAAAGGACTTTACACTAATAAGTTTCTAGAGCATGTGAACCATCCTGATTCATTTCCCCAACTTTCCCCAACTGAGGAGATAACCTACAGTAATCATCACTTAGATTTGCACACATTTGTCCCTGATCAGTCTCTGAACCTTGAGACTCAGCAAGATTATTTTCCGCCATAGCAACAGAAAATTAATCAGGATTAGGCCTAATTGAATAAATTTTGTCATTATCATGCTCAGAACCTTGGGTATTCAAACGGATATTTTCTCCAACAGAAGTATTAACATCATCACGTACAGTTGTACACATTTTCCCTTGATCAACCTGGGGCACCTGGGAAGGAACAGGGTTAGTTTACAGCTTCATCACAAGCATCACAATCAGTAATATGTTCAGAGCGCATCCTTCCCAAATCAGCGCCTAATAAAACAAGAAGATTGTTCAGCACCCCAACGGCTTGCACACCTACTCCCAGATACCCAATCGAATTAAATTCTGGCTAGGGGCACATCAGGTTGTAAACTACCCACCCCTTAAACCAAAAATTGTTTTCTGGGAATAAGGTTCTCTGGTCTCATTAGCGTTGGTGAACCAGCATAATATCTGCCCCATTGTCACATCAAGCCACTGATGGAATATTGTTGGAAATTGAGCCAAAATATGTATCAGAGGCACTGCATTGTAAGCCTTTTAATTTCTGTCTCTACGCCTCAGGGGTGATGTTGAAACTCTTCTGCAGAGCTTGTTAAATTGCCAGTGCATGTTGTTTGCAAATCTCTTTGAATACCATGAAACATGTAGCTAAGACTCCATCTTTTCTGAGTAAAGGGCAATGCTCTGGGCGGGGGCATGTGAGTCTCTGGCTGCAGGCTGGCAGTTGAGTCTGTCTAGCTCCAGCTGGTACTGGCGTTCAGCTTTGCGCTCCACAGTCTCCCTAACAGCTTCTCACTCTGCATCCTCTCTGGCAATTTGTCATTCTGCAGCCTCCCTGGCAGCCTCAAATTCTGTAGCCTCACATTCTATAGCTGCTCTGAACTGCTGGATAAGCTGGAGGGGGGTTACGTTGTTTGTGTCCTTCACATATTTGATTACTGTCTGTCTGCAGGAATCCTTATTGGATATAGTAGAGGTACCCGAACTCCACCGGGTATTCATTGTAATGTCCAGCACCAGCTGACTCTCTGACTCAAATCTGGTGCTTGTCTGGTTCCATCTGGCACCTGGATTCTGATCAGCCTCCACGAGTGCTTTGATCAGTTGATCTCTGTTCTTGCTGGAGCTGATAATTCCTCTGTCTATATATAATGCCAGAAGCTCATCCTTTTACAGCTGCTTATACTCTGCTGCCATCTTGGATCTCACTATTGCTAAATACACTGAAGTGCCAAAAGTCATGGGATAGATGCCTAGTATCATGTAGGGCCCCCTCTAGCCCAGTGAAATGTAGCAAATAAACATGGCATTGCTTCCACAAGTGGACAGAAGACATTTTGAGAGATGTTGACCCATGCTATCTGGATAGCTTCCCACAGCTCTCTAATATTTATAGGTGCAGGATCTAGGGTGCAAAAGGACCTATCCATCATGTCCCATAAATGCTCGATTGGGTTCATGTCAGCAAATGTGGTGGCCACACCATTCGTCAGAACTATCCAGAATGCTCTTCTAACCAATTCTGGACAACATCAGAAGCCTAGGTGAGGTGCTGTGTCCGGTGTCGTAGTGTTAATAGTGCACTCTTGTAGGTTTTCTGCTCCCAGACCCCATGGAAGCTAAAGAACATTGCACTGACCTGCTGGATATGCATCTGGTACCTCCTGCATTGTATGTGGATGTGATTTGAGCCAGTGTTGCTTGTCTGTTACCATGGACAATTCTGGCCAGATGCCGCCGGTCATGATTATTGATCACCCATAGCCAGCCACAGCACTGTCCACAGTGGGTGGTAATGCCTTCCATGAGGTATTACTGGTACACACATTGACACCATAGATTAAGGAATGTAGAATGTTCGCACAACTTCAGAAATGGAATGTCCCAACTGTCAGGCACTTTATTATGTACATTCGAACTCTGATAATTCACATAGCCTTGGCAAGAACAGCCTAGCAAGTTTTCAAACTGACTAACGAGATGACAGAAAACAACTGATGCAGTACTGGTCATATAAAAGACATTACAGTATGGTGGCACTACCAACCAGCACCTTTACATACTGCTATGCGATGACCTTTGTCATTTTAGGGTAAAATAATAAAGAAAAACAAGAATTGAAGGGGTGAAACTATTTGCAATTGTGTATCTTCTTTATAGCATAACAAGCATTAAGTGTTCTCTGGTAAATCAGAATGCTGACCTTCTCTCACCACTAATTCAAGTTCTTATAATAAAAAAATATGATCCCACTGCTGCCATCAATTTGTAATGATCAGCTGGTTACCAGATACATCAGTCTGAAACCACTATCAATCATTATGGTCATGCCAACACTCACTAAGGGTTTACCTGGAGTCCTTAAATTCTCCTGATAATTCTCAGTTACACAATTATCACTATTATCCTTTCTTCCATTCTTAAATTCCTTGGCATTACCAAAAAAACTCAGCGGGGCAGTCATGGGAAGCGAGGATGAAAATCTCTTATCTGCCGTAACCACGTAAGTTCCTTGCCTTCAGGTTCATCAGTTTCATATAGGAGATAAATAGAAGTGGTACCTATCAAATGGCCCTGTGCTTGGAAGAACAGATCATTAAACTCCTGCTCTGAGACTGACATCCCCAGAGCTCCCATACTCAATATAAAGAAAACTACAGGCACTCCGGTATGCCCAATCAGGTCTGTCCTTTGTAATTCCAGATCTATAAGAAACAAGACTGCCACAATTGCTGACATTATTGAATCTGCAGATCTTGCCTGTATTACAGAGACTTGGCTAGATGAAAATGCAGCACCTATCTTGGAAGCTGCAGTTCCAACAAATTATTCTGTCATTCACAACCCAAGACTTAACCGCAGGGGAGGGGGAGTGGCCATCTGCTTTAGAAAAGCACTTAAACTTAGGGTCCACCCAATGGAAATGACACTCATTTGAGTGCATCACTGCTAGGAGTTCTACAGAATTTGCAGAAATTGTTGCTGGACTAGTTCTGCCACATCAAAGATGGCTGTTCCTTGGGGATTTCAATGCATGGGTTGATGATGAGCTTTCACACCTTGGCCAAGATCTCCTGTGCACAATGAATGCTCTGGGCCTCACAAAAGTAATTCCTTCGGCTACTCATATAAGTGGTCACACTCTTGATCTTGTCTTCCAGATTGGATTAGATGTCTCTGACCTAAATATAAACCCAGTCACGTGGTCAGACCACCACTCAATTCACTTCTCAGTTGCAACCCCTCAAAATAGAACTTTACCCATGGAGTTGACAAGGTATCATCCAAGGAGGGGCATGACTCCCCAGGCTCTTGCAGCAAACCTGGATCTTTCTGCAGTAATGGGGGCCTGTGAAGATCCTTGTTCCCTTGTCCATTATTATAAAAGGGATGTGACAGCTGCAATGGATATTATTGCCCCTGTGTGTATACGACCCTCATACCACACCATCAAGCCTCTTGGTTTGACAATAGTGTTAGTGAACTCAAGAAAAGGGGGCATAGACTTGAAAGACGATGGAGGAAGATGAACCTGGTAGAGGATAAGTTAACACTAATCAAACATATAAGAGAATATCAATCAACAATCATCCATAAGAAAACAGAGTTCCTTAAAAATGAGATCAAGGCAGCAAACAATAGGCCAGCTCAGCTTTTCCGTACAGTGGAGATGCTTTGCAAACCAGCATGCCTGCAGCACGATGAAACCCTCTCCCAGTCAAGATGCAATGAGTTTGCAAAATTCTTTGCAGATAAAGTATCTTCCATCCGGGCTGGAATCCCGACAGTGCTATCAAAGGATTGCCAAACTACCAAGCCTGCCAAGGTAAGCCACCTGTCTCCCTGGAACAGCTTTGACATAATGGATGTAAAAGACATTGCTAAAATTATCAGAATGTTGCGACCCACCACCTGTGATCTGGACCCTGCCTCAACCAAGCTTCTCATAGGGTGCATAGATATTATTGGCCCTGTAATTGCAAAAATAGTTCAATGCTCTTTGCAAACAGCCATTTTTCCAGAACCACTAAAGGAAGCAATTGTTAGACCACTTCTTAAAAAACCTAATTTAGACATCGACTGCATGACCAACTATAGACCAGTATCAAACCGTCCTTTTCTAGGAAAGGTCATTGAGAAAGTGGTGGCAATGCAACTGGAAACCCACCTGTCTACCCATGATATTTATGATCCATTCCAGTCAGGATTCAGGAGAAGACATAGCACTGAAACAGCCCTGGTATGTGTGCTTAATGATCTTCTGATGGCAAGAGACAGAGGTGATTGTTCAATCTTAATCCTTCTGGATCTCTCAGCAGCATTTGATACTGTGGACCATAGGATTCTAATTGAGCGCCTGAAAAATTTCTGTGGACTGGATAGCACAGTCCTTAGATGGTTCAAATCATTTCTCACTGGGAGGTCACAGAGAGTTTCTTCTGGAGCAAACTCTTCATCACCAGTGTCACTTCCATGCGGTGTCCCACAGGGTTCTATACTATCTCCCATGCTTTTTGCAGTATACATGCTACCATTGGGTGAAATAATCAGACGTCATGGCCTGGTCTACCACTGCTATGCAGATGATACACAACTGTACCTGTCCTTTGCTCCAGGTACAAAGGACCCAATAACAACCCTAAATGGCTGCCTAGCTGAGCTTCAGGAGTGGATGAGTGCCAGTTGGCTGCGACTGAACCCTGATAAAACAGAGGTTCTTATGATAGGTCACAGGACAGGGCTACAGCATAGCCAACCAACAGGACTTACGCTTGGGGGTTCAGAATTACAAAACACTAACCATGTGCGGAATTTTGGTGTTGTCCTGGATAGTGGCTTGACTCTTAAACATCAGGTATCAGCCACAATCAAATCCTCATTCTTTCATCTGAGGAACATAGCCAGAATCAAGCACTTGATTCCCTCAGAAGATCTGCCTAAAGTCATACATGCATTTATATCATCACGCCTAGACTACTGCAACGCCCTCTACCTCGGTCTCCCAGCAAAAGAATTACACCGCTTGCAGATGGTACAAAACGCAGCTGCCAGGCTATTAACCAACCAGCCCCGTTCCAGCCACATAACACCCATTTTCTACTCCCTTCACTGGCTGCCTTGTCAGATGGCGAATTGCTTTCAAGATTGGATTAATAACTTACAAAGCCCTTCATGACCATGGCCCAGGGTATCTGAAGCAGCTTCTGATTCCTTACTGTCCCACTCGATTACTGCGATCCATTGACGAAGGACTATTAACAGTACCTAGAATCTCAAGGAATTCGTCTGGGGGACGAGCTTTTAGTTTTGTGGCTCCAACCTTTTGGAACTCACTTCCCCGCACAGTTCGAGAGGCCTCCACTCTAGAATCCTTCAAAAATAGACTCAAGACTCACCTATTCATCCAAGCATTTCACTAATGTCCCTTGTTTAAGCTTATTTTTTATTTTGTACTGTAAATGTAAAGCACTTTGAGTCCTTTAGGAGAAAAGCGCTATATAAATAAAATTATTATTATTATTATTATTATTATTCAAACAAAAATGTTCCACATATATGCAGCATGTGCCTTAGACCCTCAGATGCATAATTACACCAATGCTTAAAGGTTACAAAAATAGTTACAAAATTACACATAAATTAATATTAATGCAAATGAGTTTCAAAATAAGGAATAAACAGAGCCCTAACTTTCAAAGTATGAATTATGAAACTGTCATGAGAGGAGCTTACTTTAGAAAGTAGGTGGTGCTTCTCAGCCCTGAGCTCCTTTAAGAAATGGACATTTTCTTATATGTCTTTCTGTCATTTATCCCTATGCAGGGCCACTTCTAGTCCCCGCTGTTTAGTGTAAAATGTTACTGAGGATCCCTGATTTACACACCATCCCTTGTCAAATGTCTCAATCCGGTGGGTTATAGTCACAGGATTCTTAGAATTTTTTTGGCAGATATCTTGTACAGCCAACTTTTTACATCTGCTCCTAAATTGTTACTTGCCCCTTCCTGGCCTGGTAGGAGGAGAATTACCCACACAGAGATATACAAACAGCAAATAAATAAAAAATATTGATATAGTCCTTCCCTATACAATCCAAATATATAATATATATGTGGTGTAATACAATCAAAAATGAAAAATTACTGGTGGGAGGTGCACCCAGGCATAGTATAAAAATTTGTGCTGGCTTCAAAGAGATCAGATGCCATAAACCTCATTCTACCCATAAGCACTTCTGCAGCACAGAACCTAGATCACTTACATGACATAGGCACACCCAATTACATGGCATCCATCTTTATAAATTTACAGGGCAATATTACATATTGAAAACACACAGAGGTTTTGAAATATCATATCTCATGGCTGCTTCCGGGCAGAACCATGACAGAAGCATTCCAGTTACATCATTCAGATATATAAAGGAGCAAGAGAACTAATTACATCAGTAAAAATCCAATACACGTTGACACAAGACAAAATAGCACGTTCTGGACGTAAGTAACAATATTTGCTCAGACAATCACAAGTCGAGCCTTTAAATAGAGCTCGCCCTTCTCGCCTCCTTAAAAGGGAGCTGGTTTCAATTTAAAACCAGCTACAAAAATAATTTTTGGCTAGTATGAAATTCAATTTAGCTAAACTTCAACAGAAATTCTACAATTCGGGGAATAAGGCAGGCAAGTTTTTAGCACATAAACTGCGTAAATGTCAGGCCAGAAAAAGAATTGAATATCTTTTTACACCCCAAAATAAGAAATTACTTAACCCTGCTGAAATCGCTAATGCCTTTGCTAAATACTATGCTGGACTATAATTTGCATACTGATAGTACTACGATACAGCCTTTGGATGCTTCTATTTCTTCATTTCTACATGATCTTACTTTTCCCAGTTAGGGGAGGAGTCTTTGGCCGTTTTAAATGCCCCATGTACAGAACAAGAAACTTTGACTGTTATTAAAGCATTGCCCACGGGGAAGTCCCCTGGTCCGGATGGTTTTACTAATTCATTCAATAAAAATGTGCAAATTCTATTTCTCCCATACTCACTTCTTATTTAATTTTGTTTCAGGTCAAGGGCACCTTACCGGCAGAAATGCTAGAAGCTCAAATTATTACCTTACCTAAACCATGAAAACCTCCCACTTCCTGCCCAAATTTCCGCCTAATAACTTTACTTAATTCCGATATTAAAATTTATGCTAAAATGATAGCTACAGATTTATCCCCTTTAATCCCTCAGTTGATCCATCCGGACCAGGTGGGCAAACAAGTATCAGATAACACATGCAGAGTCTGTGAACTGGCAGAACTAATGTTGAGGCGGAATAAGGAGTTCATTCTTCTATATCTAGACACTGAGGTGTTTGATCGCCTTCATTGGCAGTTTCTCTATGAATCATTATTACGCTGTGGGTTTCAGGGTGTAATTTTGCAATTTATTAGGGCTCTATACAGCAATCCTACAGCTACGGTACTTAGCAATGGCTTTTTATCCTCCCCGTTTCACATTAGGAATGGTACTAGACAGGGCTGCCCCTTGTCCCCTCTGATGTATATCTTGGCTGTTGAACCCCTTGCATCAGCAATTAGAAATTCCTCATCTTTTCCTGGGGTGGATAGAGGCCTGACCCCCCACAAATTATGTCTGTTTGCAGATGATATACTGTTGTTTGTTACTAGCCTGGTTTCCTCGTTGCCCACCCTTCATGGACTGCTAGATAAATATAGTGCAGCATCTCTGTATAAGCTCAATACTACTTAGACTGAGGCTCTGCCTTTTAACATATCTGGTTCAGTGTTGTCTCGTTTACAATACCAATATAGCTGCAAATGGAAATCGGACTACCTTCTCTATCTTGGTATTAATATACCAAATCGTCTTCATGACTTTGCTAAGATAAATTTTGATCTGATCCTTAAACATATAGCAGAATTGTTACAAAATTGGTTGGGCTTTGAGGTTTTCTGGCTGGGTCGTCTCGCAGCATTTAAAATGATGATATTGCCAAAATTAATGTACTTATTCCGTACTATTCCTTTTTTGGTCCCAAAATAATACCTAATCAAGACCCGTAAATTGATAGTGTCTTATATATGGAAGGGTAAAACATCGTGGCTAGCTTACCAGCATTTGACTAGATCTAGGAATAAGGGGGGGGTTTCAAGTTCCAGACTTATATATATCAGTCAGCATGCTTAGTATCACAAATTAGTGATTGGTCTCTTCCCCCCAATACTAAACCATGGGTTGACTTAGAAAGGGCATTACTAAATGATTACCCCTTGGTAGATTTAATTTGGACTCCCAAGCAAATGCGCCCCTCATTAAAACATACTTCTAGGGCAATTCTTGACTCCCTTAAGAATTGAGATGATATTGTGCTTAAGTCCAAATGTATTAAATTGCCGGCTAAAACTTTATCTTTGGCCACACTCTCACGTCTGATCCTTGACTTACCAGTAGCGGTCTAGCAATCCCGAGGGATAGAGACATTTCGAGTTCTACCTCACTCATCCCGTTCTCTCAATTACAATCTGAATTTCATGTGCCAGCTGGTGAACTATTTACATATCTTCGTATCCAGCATTGGGTGGCTAGTTCCATTAAAGTGAGCGGTCCTTTGGAACTACCCTCAGCAGATATTTCGGCTTAACCCTCCAGTTAAATCCAAGTCCCAAGTTCAATGGGAGTCGGACCTTCAGGAGTCATATACTCTCCAGTATTGAGAATCTATTTATACTTCTGCCCACAATTTGTCCAAATGTTATAACCATTTAGAGATACAAAACAAAATACTTCATAGGTTATACTTCACCCCAGCCAAATTGCACGTAATATGGCCTTCTCAGTCAAAGTATTGTTGGAGGTGTAGTGTGAACGTTGGGAGACATATTTTATATTTTCTGGAGTTGTTCTCACCTCCAAGCTTTGTGGCAAGATGTGTTTGATTTGGTTTCCAAGGTTTTGAATGTTAGTATACAGCCGTCCCCTTCCTTGGCACTACTCCACATTTACCCTTCAAACCTGTCCAACAGCGACTGTTATATATTGGGTCACATCCTAATAGCAGCTAAGACAGCAATAGCACAATTATAGAAATCCCCTACCCTACCTTCTATCTATAAGATTATTCATAAGGTACAATTTGCATTTTTTATGGAAACAGCAGATGTTACTTATTTCAAGTCCACTTCGTCACCACTGATGCTATGGTTTAAGTGGCATGAATTTGTAACTGATGGTGAGGGTGCGGATCTTTTGCTTAGGGATATGCTTTTATCAAAATAAGCTATTTATATTATTAGACTTTATCCTGGTTCTGGTACTCTTCTATATTATACCATCTGTTTGATCTGTTCATTATGTTTCGTAATTGTATAGTGTAATATTCATTAATGTGAATTGTGGTACCCTCCTCCACCTTTCCCCGCTTGTTTTTTTTGTATACTTTCTCCCCCTGTATCTATATTTTACTTAATTATTACTATTATCAGGCATATATTATATTTTATTTTGTTATTGCTATTGTATTGTTATGTGTTTTCCTTTTGAAAAATTCAATAAAAATTTATTGGAAAAAAAATAAATAATTACATTAAAATAATTACATTAAAATACATTACAATAGTAAATATTTCTGAACCTTTTAAAATTACATACATATATATTAAGGTGTTTTGTCTTTTAAATCTTAAAATGCTGTTTTAAGACAGGATTTAGAGAAGGGTGCGAAGAACATGTGGCTAAGCAATGATTCAACTTGAAGTGATATACAGAGATGATGATTTACTTAGAGAGAAGTGGAAGAATATAAACCAGTGGCGTAACTAAGGTAGGGCCGGCGGCCACGGTACTGGTCTGGCCTGGTTACCCAGTGTAGTGCCGACCGCAGTGAGTGTGGTCTGCAATACACATTTACACAGGACTGGCGCTAGGTCCTGTGCTCCACAGCCGAGCCCCTTCCCTCCCCCTGAGCACTTACCCAATAGCACCAGGCAGAGGGTGGGAGGCGGGCTCAGGTTGTGCATTTTTACATACACTTCGCCAGACAGACTCTCATTGGCTGCTGCTGCTGCACACACATCGCCTCCGCCCGGGGGCGATGTGTGTGTTAATCAGTAGCCAATGAGAGTCAGACAGACTCTCATTGACTGCTGCAGCGCCCACTGCAAGAGCCGGGCTGGAGCTCACTCATGAGCTCTGCCTTCCGGCTCCTGCAGTGGGTAATGGGAGATGTCATGACGTCTCTCCCATAATGCAGAGGGCACCAGCCCAGGAGGACTGATGCGTGGGTGACAGCGGGACCCAGAGCAGGAGCTGGAGCGGGGATTCAGGTTCATTTTTTTTTTTTTTGTATTGTCAGCTCTACTGGGGTCACCACTGGGTGGGCACTACTACTGGGGGCACTACTGGGGCGGGGGACTTCTACTGGGGAGGACCTACTATTTGAGGCACTGCATCGGGAGGGGGAACTCTACTGGGGGGACTACTAGTGGGGAGAATACTACTGGGGACACTGCATCTGTGGGGGAGACCTCCACTGGGGACTATTACTGGGAGGGCTTACTACTGGGGGCACCGCACTGTGGGGACCACTACTGGAGGCACTGCATGGGGGGTACTACTACTGGGGGCACTACATAAGGGGCTTACTACTGGGGACACAATGGCCACTGCACTGGGAGGGCCACTACTGGGGGCACTAAATAGGGAGCACCTCTACAGGGGGCACTGTATTATGGGGCACTGGATAGGGGGAATCACTACTGGGGGCCTGTGTAAGGGGGACCACTACTGGGGGGGACTACTACTGCAGAGGACCTACTATTGGAGGGGGATCACTACTGGGGGCACTTCATAGGGGGACTACTACTGGGGGCACTATATAAAGGCACTGCATAGGGGGTACCACTACTGGGGACACTGTATGGATGCCACTACTACTGGGGACACTATATAAGGGGCACGGCATAGGGGGGACCACTGCTGGGGGCACTGCAAAAGGGAGACTGTATAAGGGGCACTGCACTAAGGTGCAGAGTGATGAGAAAGGGGTGTGTCATGTTGATACACCAATTTTTAAGTGACCGTGCCCTATTGACCACGCCCATTTTTCACCACACACGCCTTCGGCGTGTACACATAGGGGGTGCTCCATTTTTAAATTTGCCCTGGGCTCCAAATACCCTAGTTATGTCTCTAATTTAAACTATTAAACACGATAAAATACATGACTACAATTATGTTAGACAGGTGTCAGTTTGAGTACACAGTTGTCAGCCAAAATGGAACATGTAAAATTGATTTGGCATGATCATAAAAAGAGCATATAATATATTAAATATAATTTGCCTGCTTCTAAGAAAGACAAATACCAAATATATATATTAATTGGGAACAAAATGAAGTAGCAGCAGTGTTGAGATCCCTTAATTTGAATACAGTATGTGTGTGTTAAATTATTCAGCCACAAAAACCTTAAGAGGCCCCTCATATTCCGTCAGGCATCTGAGAGATATGATTTCTTAGCTCCATTCCCTTTTGCCTATTACCAAGCACAGTATTATATAAAACAGGGTACTAGACATTTTTCCGAACATACTCACATTGTTGTCCAATCCCCCGCCAGTGTATGAGGCAATTTTTCCCCATTATTTGTTCCTACGCAGTAATTTGGATTATGAACCACTCCAGACAGGCTTACCGCACTGGCTACGTTACCATCCACATCTCACTACTGATGTATTGCTTAAAAATTTGAATGACTCATGCCGTATTATTCCAGCTAGCTGCTATAGGGAGCAATTTTTAAACATATACCAGAGAACATATATTAGTCCACATCGTGGATTTTTGATGGGCTCATCATCATCACACACATGCCCACGTCAGGAATGTAATGCCAACCTCTTTCATTGTTTATGGGCCTGCCCCCTGGTCAGAATTTTCTGGCCTCGAGTCCGTCGGTATGCTTTGGATCACCTAGTTAACTATTTGCCAACTAATCCAGCATGGGGCATTTTGGGAAGTTTGCCACAGAATCAGAGAGTGTCGACCAGAGAGTGGTCGTAAACTCTTATTGGCATTGAGTGCAGCTGCTAAAAAAACTACCTTACAGGCCTGGGTACAGCCTGACACGCCCCCTTTCTCTTTGAGAGATGCATGTGTGAACTTGAAAAAGGGCGATAGGCTGAAACGCGTTGTGTTTGGCACGTGACACATCACAGTAACCCGGCACTACCGACAAGCACCCGGGCAGCAGCAGCAGATTGCCGGCGTGCTCACAACTGTGGACATCTACAACTGTGCCGGCAGCAGGCACCCTGGAGGAGAAGTGGTGAGCATAAGCCGCGTGTGGAGGCAGGAGGCGATCGGAGGCACTGCACAAGCGAAACAGAATACTGCCCACGGTAAGGACAGGAGTGCGGGACACTGCCCCTGTCTTATACTACACCACACTGCCCCTGTCTTATACTACACCAGCTTGCACACAGACTTTACAGTGCCATTAACATACAGTGAGGGAATGTATGATACACTCATATGGCGGGTCAGCCCTCATTGAGGGTATACCTACACCCTACACTTATCCATACAGGACATATCCTCCATTGAGAAACACTCACTGGAGATTGTATTTTACTAATACATCTATATATTTTTTACCATAAACTCGCATCGTGTACATTGGTAATCATACCACACATATAATTCCATACTCATAGATATATAAGGTTAGCGCTGGACACACAACTCTAATTCTATATGGTTTTCTTTATACTATATCCATATCCATTTTTGTATAGTATTGAATACTGATATGCTTCTGTATCAATAAAAAAAATATATTCAGCCACAGAGAAACAGTAGGTTTAGATGAGCTCAGTTTAGACATTTATTAAAAATACACAATATATAAAAACAATAAACATAATCACATTTTTAAATAGAATGTACATTTACAGTAGATACTGTATTGAAAGAATATTTCAGACTCCAAACAGTTTGTAATAATTGCCATGACATCAGTAGCAGCAATGTTAAAGATATACGAGTTAAAAATAATGATTAGCATCCTGATGATTTTCCCAGCCTGTCTCTGGTTTAAGAAATATTGTATCAGTGAGTCAGCAATTAAGTAACAAGTCAGTATTATTATAACATCAGATGTAGCTGCAGGTGTAGGATATATTTCATAAGTACAAAGGACAAGTAGTTGGATAGTATAATAATAATATCTGTACTGTTTGTACTTACCCTGTTAGAGTGATGGATCCACGTGGATCTCAGCAGTGACTCGGGACCATGGGCATAGCTAGAGCGGGTGCAGGAGGTTCCATTACTATGGGGAACAGAGGCCTAGGGAGCTTGGTTTACTTGCACCTACTGTAGATCATATAGTTGTCTACTAAGTTGTCTACCAATGTAAACTGGGGCACTCTAGCGTGGCATAATATGCACTAGGAGCACTGTGTGGCATAATGTGAACTGCGGCAATATGTGGCATAATTTAAACTAGGGCACTATTGTTGAGCATAAGATGAGCTAGGGCGCTACTATGAAGTATAAGATTAACAAGGGCACTACTATGGTTCATAAAATGAACAACAGCTGCAGAGACAGGTGTCTCTAAAAGCATTGAGGCAGGGGTCCTTAAAAATGTTATTATGGGGCCCACAAAGTTCTGGCTACACCCCTGCTTGGGACACCACCATTATTCCAACCGCTCAAACAGGATAACTATAAACTATAATTTGTAATATTCTTTGATATATAGTATACTACTGTGATAAACTTTAAAACCATAAAACAAGTAATTTTATGCACTCACCCTGCCATAGTCTGGTAAAAGCAGTAATAAAACAATCAAATGGGACTTCCCATATATATACTTGATTTCAAGTCATCTCTTGATTGTGACTGTAAAAAAGCAGCAGGACATCATGAACCCGCGTTAAGGACAAGTTACTGCTATTTGGAGTTGTCCTTGCATGTTGCACATGGTACAGTACGGCTGCATGTTGGATCTTGTGCACATCTCACCGGAGGTCAATTGATAAGGACGCACTACGCTGCAGATAGAGCCAAGCTCTAGGTTGTGACTAAGGATATTCACCATTACATCAAGTTTTTTTTACATCATAGATGGTGACTTGGCTGGCCATGAGTATGGATTACTCAGCTACTCTACTGCTGGCAGGAGCAGCGGTCCCACTGCACTGCCGGTTATACACCCATTGCAGCTCATCCACCAGGATTTATATTGCTGGCACTATTCATTGTGCCTTATAATTTACTACACCATTTGGTATAACCATATACCTCCTGTTTGGAGACAGATCCACATAAGCTCCTTAATTAGGTGAACCTACCATATTTGCAACTATTTAAGAACACTTATTGCTACAAGCCAGTTGCTCTATACACTCTGCTGAGTGTGGATTACACTTTATTGCTATTCTCCATTTGGATACACATTATTTGCCTACAAACAGTTTATGTTCAATTTGGGTATAAAGTTGCAGCTTAGAGGTGTGCTAATTTGTTGGATCACTGCAGCTGAGGACTTTCCTTCAGTATCATTACCAAACACTGTGGACTGGAACTTATATATGATGTATGGGGACCACTCCTGTCACTTAAGTGTTTTTTATACATGTATATAATAGGGATATAAATTCCCGCATCTTATACTTATATTGTACTGTTTACAGCAGTTTTATTGTTGGATATTAAAATTAAATTTCTTAGCTTAAGATTTGGCTCATTATATGCAATAAATATTGTATTTATTATATTGAGAATTAGTACAAATGTGTTTGCAGTGCCACCCTGCTTTTTCTATTTTACTCACTTAGCATTGTAGAAAATTGTGCTAATTACAGAAAAAAAGTATTAGAGATTCGATAATCAAAGTATCCCAAAAGGTGTCAGGATATACATAGGTAAGTACAAAACACAGCCAGCGAGTTTCAAGTCTCAAGGACTCTTCCCCATGGCTGCCTGTAGTCATCTGTGTCTATAGGGTCCCTCTTTATATATGTACAGGAAGAGACATCATTATCTATGATAATCATTATAGAGTAAATGACCCACTAAAAACATAGTGTATTTACATCATATACTAAGTTGGCAGCATCTCAAGATGCATTAGTTATGCATGCACCAGGTTTATGTCAAGCCACGGAAATTGTTTAGCTCTTACACTCTGCGATGAACAGCATTGAAACTCAAATTTAAAAAAAAATCATGACATGAAATTATTTGAGGAGGTGTTCAAGAACGGGAGAGACATGCTACTAGAATATAAATAACATAGTGAAATATTGGGGAGATACAGCATTGCAGTGGAGAATGGGGGGATGTGTGAGGCAGGGGGGGGATATAGGTATGGTCGAGAGTAGTGGAGGTGGTTTGTGTGTGAACCTGAAATAAATACTGCTCAAATGTAAGTAGGTAACAATGCTTTATTAGATTTATAGGCAACTTTAGAGTCACAGTGCTCTTGATTCAGGTAAAATCCTTTAGGGATTACCCTTAAATTGTATACCAGTATATTCCCACTTATTGATGAGGACCCCTGATGATGAGGATAGGGTCATTCTTTAGGAACCCTCTCAGTACCCTCTTAGTATAGCCTAGCTTTCCTATTATTGTGACAAGTGGTCACTAATTTGGTGACTTGTGGCCACTGATGTAGTGATGGGCGAATCAGAGCCTGAGCCTAATGCCCAGGTTCACCAATGGGGAGCTGTTTAAGTGACCTGGGCTTAATGCCGAAGCTCACTAAATGGGCGTTGTTCATGTGGCCTGCGCCTAATGCCCAGGCTTATTGATGGGGCACAGGTCTGGTGCTCGCCTACCTTGCAACACAGAGTGACCTGGGTCTAATGCCCAGGGCCACTTATAGGGGATCAGGCCTTGTGCCTGCATTGTGCCTGCCTTACGGCTGCCTACTGCCCGACAACCCTGGTGGTCTAGGGGGATTATTAGTTAAATACTAGTAGCCTAAGACTGCCTACCAGTATCGCAGGGAGAGGCTGGAGTGGGGAGCTTTGTTTAGCTCTTTTGCATTCCACCACTGCAGTCTTCTCTGGTCCTCAGCTTCAGTCTTCTACCGATCACCCGTCCTGGCCAGCGGCACCTTCTCTACTTCTCTTTATCTAGCTGGAGGGACTCATCTTCATTTTTCCACTGGTGCTCCTTCCTTGGCTAGTTCTTCCTTCTACTTTCCTTTGGGAGGTCTTCTCTCCTCCCTCTATGCCACCAAACTATCTGCCCACTGCTTGTGCTAGCTAAATAACGCTATTTGTTATTATGTATCATTTTTTGTGTGCTCTTCTGCTGTTTTAATAACTCTATTATGCCATAGGTATGATACCGCTATTCGCTACTTAATATGCCAATCATGAAAACATACAACACGATAGGCTCGATTGTGTTTTTTTCAGCCTGACAATGTTATTGGCTGATTGACCTGCCACTCACTGAAACATTTAATCTGATTGGCTCAGTATCGCTATTTAAGCCTGGACTGAGACACTAGCAGGTTAGGTTGATATCTGTTGAACAAGCCCTGTTGACTAAGGGTGAAACACGAGTCCATCTTTATTTTCCGTCGGCGCCAACGGGAACTCATCCTGTTTCTCATTTGGGAGAAACTATGCAGATACCGCTAAGCCAGCACTATATAGGCAGTTCCCTTCTCCTAACTAGTCAGCCTCTCATCTAGTCCGACGGAGGTAAAAATCCTGCAATACTTGGTATTAGGGACCTCGCCAGTTAACTGCTCTACAGACAGCAGAGGTGACCTTTCTTTCTTCTATCTTGTAAAGCTGTGTGTCCAACCCTTTAAACTACCTGTTCACTGCTTATGTCACATATCCAGTATTGGGGACCCTGACCTCGACTATACAATTCTCTTTTCTTTCTCTGTCCAGACCACATTTACATTGTTTTGCGTAATACAGAAACGTCTGTACCTCATGATTTATGTTTTTGTCATACTGATTTATGAGTCATAAAGAAAAATAACTATACTGTGGCAATACACCTTGCTGTTCTGTTTATTTGTGCATTCCTCACAATCATTGAGGTTTGTATGTAAATTGTTTTATCAGTTTCTGTGCACTTTAAATGATGCAATTAAAGAGAGATAATCCTCTACTAGTATGTACTATTGTGAAATGATACTCTATATCTTTGCAGCACAATGTATGTGCTGATTATATTATATTATCTCATGCACCATTTCATGTTTTGGCGTTATATGTATTTAACTATTCTCTATTTGCTCTCTAAATGCCTGTTGCTTCAATACCATCTTTCAGTTAATTTTTTGCAACACCACAGTCTTTTCTCTGTTTATGGCCAATATATACTCTTTCTTTCTCATTCAACTTAAATATAGAATTACATCATTGGTCATAATATATCAGAGTGAGGAAGAACTACAGAGTGTTACATTCTACTATTTGTACATTGCTTGTAGCAATTATCTATGAAACAATGTGTTCTATATTTCTCAATTGATACCTTTCTGCTGGCTCGCAGTCTGATATAGATTTTTTGAGTAATCTTATTAACTGATATTGGATCATACTAATACCTATATCTGCTGGATATTTGATTTTTTTATCTTAGGAATTACTAAGAAGGACTTAAATGGTGCCTTATTCCATATACATGATATATATTTTTCTCCTGCCATTTTCTCACAGGTTTATGTTCTGTGAGACTATATTATGTTATTTATCTTAGTATTTTCACCTAGCTTGGTGATTTTGTTCCAATAAGCCTGTACTGACACTCATAAATCTGTATGCGTGTTTTGTTTCTTTTCTTTCTGAATTGGACACATCAACCAGTATTTATAAACAAGGTTGGTGCTTGTATATTTGTGGCTAATTTATTTTTATTATTTTTAATACTTGAATCTAAAGGTGCGAGTCTCTACAAAGAATGTTCACTGGGCCAAATGTGTCTAAATATATTTAATTTTTTATCTGTATAGATTAAAAGTTATGTTTTAATTAACTATTATTTTTTTCATACGAGTCTTATATGTTTTTTTTAAGTTGTGCCCCCACAAAGGTTTCTTCTTTTTTGATGTCCTTACAGGGCTCTTCTCTTAGTTTTCCTGTGAGGATATCCTTGGTGTATTTGATTAAATTTCTGTTAACCTTGGGGAGCACCGCCAACAATTATTATTGTACATGTGGGACCTTTGTCCGTATATTTCACTAATAGTTGGTTCTTTAAATTCTGACTATCCAGATATATATGATTAGCCCTAATTGAACTAGTTAGGCTACTTAAGTGGTGGTAAATGCTTGCTATTAGTGTCTTGGTAAAAGTGGTGAAGAATGGCATAAAGCAGTGTTTTTTGGAGCAAATAAGTAGTTCCATCAAATTTGGGTGTTTGAAAAAGAGTGCTAGCATATTTTAATGTAACTAAAGTGTAGTTTTAGAAAAAGTGAAATTCCTCCGTCATACAAGCACTTGCAATCCCAAAAACACTTGGTCCCTTCTTAGAGCACCCCCAGAAGCTTATTTTGCTAGATTTTGAAGCTGTCCCCCCACTTTTTTCATCTTCACCCCAAATTTCAAAGGCGTTTTTGGGGTGTTCCTGGAATTTTTGTATTCTTTTTTTGGGTGAATTGTGCATTGGGGGGTGTACCAAGGGTTTTGAGTGGTTTCCCAACATCTGCACCCCAAAATTTAGATTTTACACTTTTTTTCACCTGCTATTCTTTGGAGAAAAAGTTTCACCAATTTCAGTTCATTGACTTTTCGCATAGGCGAAAACAGACTGGAATTGAAAACAGATAAATTTTCAGGCTAAATTTTTGCAAAAAAACACGCAAAAACAGCTTTTTTGATCCAAATTTAATACAAACCATAGGCTGATGCCCTTTCCTGAAGTTTTCTTCCTATTCAGCAGTCTACTATCTCTGACAAACCTATAATTCCCTGCTCTCACGTTCATGTGGCCTTAACCTGCAATCTGGCTGAGACTCTTCAAACCTCCAGGATTATTATTTGTTCCAGAAAGTACTGGTGGACTTTCATTCCAGCAAAGCTGCAGGTCATCCAGGTATTTCCAAAACTCTGGATTTACTCTCCCATTCTGTGTGGTGGCCATCATTGTCCTAAGATAGGCCCATAGGTGTATGCTACGCATGTAGAAAAATGGGACATATAGCCAGATATTGCGCACATCGGCATATGAAAGGGAGATATGGTGACATGCACATACACATAGTCAGGACAATAGGAGGGTCATACAATCCACGTATAATTGGGCTTCACATAGTTTAGACTTTGACGAAGTTGATGAATGTATTTTGCATGCACGCCAGCGACATTGTGCATGCACACTAAGACCTGAGTGCGTGCACCATATGGACAGGCAGGATGAGGGAAGGTTTGGTTAAGGATTAGGCCACACCCAGTTGCTACTGCCAGTACAGTTAATTAGTAGGTCTGGTAAGGAGCCAAATGTGGAAATGAACATTGCAGGGAGTAAACAAACTTTCCTAGTAGATATGGTGGTGGACAGAACTGTGTAAACCTCTCTTTTGAACTTATCTCTTACCAGGGAAACTTTTTTGGCTGTTGGGGTAACAAGCGAGATGACCATCACCCTTTGATTGCATTGACAAAAGTTACAATTCCCTATAGTACACAATCCAACTGTCATACTGATGCAAATCCACTGTAATTGATTTCTGTTCTGCTTTTTTTCAGTTTCTCTACACCCTGACTGCCAGTACCCTTTTACTTTTACCTATCGGGGAGTACAATATACTTGGACACAGTTACTTTAGGGGTTCATAGACAGCCCTAGTATATTTTCTCAAGCCTTGCATGACTGTTTTCAGTCTTCTCAGCCTACATGTGGTATATTATTTATGTAATTTTAATTCTTTCTCATTTCATTAACACTTATTGATTTATCTTTACACATCTATCCTTTATACTTCACTATCACCTTTTTTCCCCTTTTCGTGTGATGCCCTGGGGATAGTCCTTGGCTGGAATTTTTTGGGGTGCCTTGCTTCTCGGACATGAACCCCTTAATGTTAGGGATGCTGGTATAGAGGAGCCTTGACGTCGGCCCAGCGCTTATTCATATATTTGCAAATATATGTAACCAATACCTCTGAATTTCTATTATCATGTAGGATTCAGGTATTTTTGATTTAGCTGCAGTGTGCTGGAGGGCAAATTCCTTTTTTCTGTAGTAAACCCCGCCCTTTACAAGCACCTGTAGTATATCATTAAGCTGATTGAGCAGATAGCATATTTTTTGCTTGCAGTTTGGAGGCATGAAGGGAGTCAGCATTAGGAGGAGGTGCTGATCCTTATAGTGCCATGTGGAGGTTTTTTGGGGTACCTCCAAGGTAAGTTAGCTCTCAGCTCATACAGTACATGTACTGTTATCATGCAGTACACCAATTTGTAATTATATGACCCAGAGTGGGTGCTACTATTATGTAGCAATAATTATTTTGGGGTGAGCATTTGGGAGTGGGGCCCCGGGGTTGTCCTGGCTGAACCTTTCTCATGGCATCACCACTTAATTCACATAGAATATTTTTTCACTTCTCTAATTGTTTGTATATTATTTATGTCATTTTAATTCTTTTACATTTCATTAACACTTATTGATTTATCTTTACACATCTATCCTTTACACTTCACTATCACCTTTTTTCCCCTTTTTGTGTGATGCCCTGGGGATGGTCCTTGGCTGGAATTTTGTTGGGGTGCCTTGCTTCTCGGACGTGAACCCCTTAATGTTAGGGATGCTGGTATAGAGGAGCCTTGACGTCGGCCCAGCGCTTATACATATATTTGCAAATGTATGTAACCAATACCTCTGAATTTCTATTATCATGTAGGATTCAGGTATTTTTGATTTAGCTGCAGTGTGCTGGAGGGCAAATTCTTTTTTTCTGTAGTTATGTGTTAGTATTGTAGGCAGTGGATTCCACAATCTCTATTCTGATGCTACCATTGCAGGAGCAAGTGTCCTCTACCAAGCCTGATCAAGTGCAACAGAAAATGGATCAGGCTTTCTTAGCACTCAAGGAAAGTCTGACATGATCTCCTGCTTTGGGAATACCATACTATGGAAAGCCATTTCACCTATCCAGTATGGAAGGTGCTGGTTGTGTTTTAGGAGTCCTCACACAATGACATGGTAATGGTAACAGCAAACATCACCATCAAAAGATGTAACACTTTGAATCCTGCATAAGGCACAAAGGCTGAATGGTGAGGACAGAAATTTAGAAGAAAGTAGCTGAAGTGTCTGGCATTGCCCATGTTTAAATCTTCAAGAAATTAAGTTTTATTATGTAATGTCTTCTAAATATATCCAGTGGAAGGCCCAGAACAGGCTCCCCTGGTCAAAGTTCTGACAGATTCACTCCGATGTGAGGTATGACCGGGACCCCTACCACTCCATTAGGCAACCAAGACCAATTGTCACCCTTCTGTGAAGTTTTCATCCAAATGCATCCAGTAGAAGACCCAGAACAGCAGAACAGCCTCCCCAGGTCAAAGTACTGCCCAGCATACACCAACGGGAAGTCCAACTGGGACCTTAGCCCCCTAGTATGTCTTCTGGGATCCCATGTTACCAATCTGCTAAGTTTTCATTCAAATTATGTGATGTTTTCCAAATCCATTCAGTCGAAGGACCAGAACAGGCTCCCTGGGTCAAAGTTCTGCCTGGCGCACTCTGTCATAAGGTTCAACCAGGGCCTCAACCACTCCATTAGGCATCCGAGACCAATTGCCATCCCCCTGTGAAGATTTCAACCAAATCCATTCAGTGGAAGGCCCAGAATAGGCTCCCCAGGTCTTAGTTCTGCCCAGCATCCCCGGGTCAATGCCCTGCCCAGCATAGACCAACAGTAGGCCCAACCAGGACCTCATCCCCCCTAGTATGTCTTCTGGGACCCAATGTTACCACTCTGAAGTTTTTGTCCAATTCCATCCAGTGGGAAGCTCAGAACAGGCTCCCTGGATCAAATTCTGCCCAGCGTACACCAACAGGAAGTCTGACCAAGACCCTAACCTCCCTAAAACCTGGACAGGATCCAAATGAACCACCTCACTTTGGTTTCATCGCAATTGGTGAAGAGGTGTCCAAATGCATAACTGGACAAACAGACAGACTAATGAATTTTATATATAAGATGCATTTTTACATTTGTTCAGGTTAGCATGACTGTATAGAGTATCTATATCAGACATTCACAGCAAGACCTTCTATCAGCAACAACCCTTTAGTTGACATGGGCGTAACATTGACAGGAACTGTCACAGACAGATACAGGAGACTTGTGCACTGGATATGCTGTAGTTGAGGACAGAGACACCATTGAGGCCAAACCATTAGAACAGCCACACTCAGCACAAATTGCATGCCTAATAGCACTTGAAAGAACCTGCAAGTTAGCAGAAAGGAAATTGGTAAACATCTACACTTATTCCAGGTATGCCTTTGTGGTGATCCATGACTTTCGGGCTCTGTGGCTCCTGAAAATATTTTTGACAGCAACAGGCATGGCCATAGCATATGGACAACACATACAAGGACTACTGACAGCCATACAGTTACTGCAAGCAGTAGCTGTCACCAAATGCCAAGCACACACACACAACACTGACCCAGTCTCTATGGGCAACAGAAGAGCAGATGAGGCTGCAAAGAAACATAGAGACTGACACTGATGATGACTCAAATAAATTGCTGATATTTTAAGCTCTCAGAAAAAACAAACTAACCAGAATGCAAGAAATGTATTTCCCACAGGAAAAGGCCCTCTGAAAGTTGAAGCAATGTAGCTAGAAAAGATAGAACAGGTATGCCAGTAGCTCCTAAAGAAGCATACTTTCTGAGTTACTGGAAGTGCCACATGGGTTGATGCATTTGGATAAAAAAGGTATGTGTAGATTAATCAAATCAAACTGCTTCATATCTTACTTCTCTGAGAAAGAACACAGGGAAAACTATACCAACTGACTGTCACACATCCCTCCCATAGATGGCCCTTTCCAGGTAATTCAGATTGATTTCATACAGTTACCTCCTTGTAGGAATTTAAAGTAGTTGTTGGTATGCATTGATGTGTTTTCTAACTTGGTAGAGGCCTATCCAGTCGCAGCTGATTCCTCTGTGTTTACTGCTAAGAAAATTGTACAGAAATTTGTGTGTAGGTTTCGGATCCCCAAAGTTATTGAAAGTGATCAGGGTACCAATTTCTCGGGTGATGATGTTTTTCAGGCCATTTGTAAACTTAAGGGCATTGATAGCAGACTACACCCTCCCTACAGGCCACAATCTAGTGGGAAAGTAGAAAGAGTTAACAGTACTATCAAGAATAAGTTGAATAAAGTGATGGAGCAGACTAGGTTACTGTGCCGAGACGCATTGCCACTAGTTGTTATGTTCTGGGTTGTTTGTGGACCCGGGGTGGTAGCAGGAGCGATCACAGAAGCAGGTTTGAATATTAAACTAGGTTTTTTAATACGTGCTTGAGTAGACATAAAATATGGCAGTAAATAAAAGTCCAAGTATATATAAACGTGCACTAGAGTTCTGTGGTGGGAGTAATGGGTTAATGTCCAAGTAGAAACAATTAGAACTGTCCAGGTGTGCAGGTAGTGAGACTGGAATAATCAACCAGGTATGCAGGTAGTGATGCAGGAAATAATAAGCCAGGTATGCAGGATGAGCAGGATGTCAGCAGGCTCAGGCACTCAGGTATGGGCAAGGGTGGTGGAGGAAGCGGGGATGTCCAGCGGAAGCTAGGAGCTGACAGGCAGACTGGCAGACAGCAATTCACAGGAACAGGATAAGCACAGAGAACCCCCTCTCAGCTAGGCTGAGATACACGTTGCACTGGCAAAGAAGGAAGGCACTGAACCTTCCTAAATACCCCATGCCGTGCTGTTACTGGCCGGAGGGAACATGTGACTCACCAGGATTGGCCAGCCGCATCACATGGCCAGAAGGCAAAATGGCAGTGCCCATGCCAAACGGAACGGAGATGCCGCCAGGCCTTACCAGTGCAGAGTGACAACAGGCCCACACAACAATGCGTGCAGCCAAAGCCCCCCGCCAGACACCAGCTCTGCCACCAGACAGCCCGCGCCACAACGACCTCACAGGTAACACCCGCCTAGCGCCATGCTGAAATACCCTGACCGTGACACTAGTCCTTTACAGAAAAACTCCTAGACCACCTCTTAACCTTTCACCACGTACTCAATGGTAGATCCCCAGGATGATTTAAATTGTGACAGTTAAGTGACTGTCCAATATCTCATTAAGATTAGCAAACAGCTGAGACAGCAGCAGAAATGTTTAAAACTGCTGTCTCCAGATATGTTAGGAATTGATATTGAACCAGAAAAAAATTTAATGATTCAAAACTTTTTGTGCGCAGGTTGTGTAGTAGACCATTGGGAAGGGCCATATCAAGTGTTGATGACCAGCACCAGTTCCTTCAACAACACTGTTTCTTGTGAGCCTGTTTCAAGAGACTTGAGTAGCCTTTGCCGAAAACAGACTGATTCTATTACTATACCATGGACCATTAGTCCATTTTTCTTTTTTACAGTACCCTGTATTTTTGTGGTAATGTCATAGTCATGGGGGCATATCCACCCGTGGCTAATTGTCAGGCAACGTGGGGATGAGCTATTCAATTAAATAGCTTTTTCCCCACATCATTAGAACAGGACTCGCACGCGTGAACACACTGATTTCACAACAACTGCGGAATCAGTGTGTTATTCCATCTTGCGCAAGGCCGAATAGGACAGCTTTACGCAGATTTTACCTCGTACCTACATGAGGTGCGAGGTAAAGTCTGACAACAGGGACTCGTGCGCGGGGTCTTGGGGACACCCACTTGTGCAATCCCCGATAATTGGATCCCGACCAATGCGAGAGTTAGCCACGGGGTAAACCCCATGGCTAATTAGATATGCCCCTAGGAGGTCGGTTTTAGGGTTGAGACTGCTGATGCAGAGATGGAGGATGAATTGGTAGTTCACTCTACTCATCTCAGGGATCAATAAATAATCTACCCACCTTGGAGTTCGGAGGCAATGTGAGGGGTTATTGTCTTAAGAAAGCTGCATTTGTAAATATTGTGGCCCCGCAATAGAAGAAAGGTACATCCAGCTGTATCAGTCTAACAGTACCTTGAATTTGACAGAGTACCAAGATTACTATCATGCTTTAGTGGCAAGGGTTTTAAATCAGAGTGATTGCTGGGTGTGCACCCATGTACATCAGGGACAAGAGAAGGATTAGTCCACATTCCATGAAATATCTCTAAAATTCTTGATTACAGGAGGGAAAGCCAACAGATGTATAATGTTACTAGATCCTCTAGTTTGAAACTTTGCCAATATTCAGTAGACCTTGTTTTGATATGTATACATTTCACCAACACCAAGAAACCTGGATATTGGGAAGTAGTGTGGCTCAATCAGACAATGGCCTTTTCCAGGATGACTGATGGGAAACCAATTGATATCAACAGGCTAAATCTTATCATATAGTACATCTGATTTCAAGAGAACAGGATACATGAGTAAGCCTAGAAAAGTGTCTGTTGGCAAAGTGCAAATCGCATACTGTCTAGTGACTATACAGGCAAATACTTGTTTTCAACAGATGGGAACTCTGGGGCATGGGTAGATTTACTAGAACTTTATGCAGCAATAGTCTAGGTTACTCTGTATCATATAGTTTCCCCAAGTATGTGTATTATGTCTGCGGATGTAAAGCCTGTAAATGGTTATCTCTGAACTCCAAGGGAGTATGTTTCCTATGAAAAATAATCTCAAATTTATGATTTTATCATGTAAAAAGAAGTTCAGTGTTTACAGATCTACCACACATCCATATGTACACACACAGTCTGAACATGTTTTTTTTCAACATGTTTTATTGAAGCATAACATAATAAAACAATTGTAAGAAAGGTTACAACAATAGTATCACAAAATAAACATGGATACAAAAATTGGAAACAATAACTTATTTGCGCATACTATGGCATAAAGGCAGAACACAAATGTAGTGAAGAAAGAAAATTAAAGGTACAAGACACAGATAATACAGTTCAGATAGTAGCTAAACAGCAAACATGTAACAATTGAAAGGAGCACTAAAGAGCCAATGCACAGAATCATAGTAATAACGGGAACTAGATAAAACACATATGCTTCAATTATTTTTCTAATTTTTCCTAACTATAAAAAAGATAGCCAGGTAGAACTTGAACAGAAAGTACTGTATAAAAAAAAGTTCTGGCATGTAAGAGGGAAAATATAACACATAAGTGTTGGAGGGTCTTAATCCTTCTTAGTTAATGCAACTGGGTCATAAGATAAAGGTAACTGACATAGTGTATGGGGTATGTAGAGAACATAAAAGTTATTCATGTGATGAAACCAAGGAGTCCTTGAGAAAGAACCAATGTATAAATGAGCAGGCGTGATCATCTGATATACAATATCAGCATCTCTGCAGAAACTGTAATAGCTGAAAAGCAGAAGTGAATAAAATAGGGCTTTTAGGTATTACTCATATCCCACTGGGAAAGACATTGAGATCTCTCCAACCTTACTGCTCCCAACCCATTATGCAAGTTCAGTGCCACAGAGAGAGGAGGCCCATGTGATCCAACCGCCCTGGAAAACAGTCAGAGCCTAGGACAACACTAGAAAGCACATTGCAGTGGTAAAGGGATGGGGCAGTAATGAGTTGTTAGCACCTTCAGTACAAACTAGTGCCAGGGTAACAGGTTTAGACACCAAACGTGGGGAAAGAGGAACGCCAACCACAGATTTGCCTCTCCCCTGTGGTGGATATACAGGACAGGATTGAGAATCAATCAGTTGACCTAGGCACAATCCAAAGTAGAAAATAGGTGATTAAATCTGTCTTCCAAATAGAGCATCAATAGGTCCCACACCTCTATTGCTAATTGTGTGGCCAATGCAGTAGCTTTAGGCATTGGTAAAACAACCCATACCACTGGCAAAGTAGAGGGGTGAGGGAGAGGGCCATTTTCTAACTGGATAAACTATTGTGGGTCCATGGTATTGCAAAGTGCAAGAAACAAAACCCTAAGTGAAAGGTTAAACCTGTAACTAGGAAAATTAGTTACTTAATGGACACAGTAAATAGGTCTTATAGGGAAATAGTTATAGCACAAATACAATAAAAAGATATAGCAGTGTCTAACACATACAGTTATAGTATAGTATGCAAATGTAGAAAAGATACAAAACAATACAATTACAAAAACAAAAAGCAGTAGAACATCAAGGGGAATAAACAGTAAACAATATTTATATAGGCATCATATTTGAAATTCTGAGAAATGATACAATGACAAAAAAAGACCTAGTGAATGGACAAGAAGATCAGGGCAGTGACAACCAGCATGGTGAGCAGCAAGATGTTGGACTATTAACACAGTCCTCTGCAGTTTACTGTCTGAGCAGCAAAATATTACTATCAGGCAGGGTGTTGATAGACACTCACTCAAGGCAATCCAACCAAAGGCACCAGGCACAGAAGGAGAAAAGCAGGGGCTGCACCTAATGCAGATAAGGCCAGGCAGGTGGACCATCAGGCAGCAGGTGAGCAAGCTCTGTTCCCAGAGGAGACACCATAAATGACAACTTCAGCAGGATAATCAGGGATGCTGTAGATTCGCAGCACAGTGCAGTCCGACAGCAATCAAAGGACTGGTAAAGCTGGTGGATAGACACGCGAACTGCAATGTCACAACAGGGGGTGGCATCCTGTGTGACTGCAATGGTAGTACTCAGCAGGGCCAATGGCATAGTAGAACCACCCAGGGGAGATGGACAGCAGTACCGCAATTGGAAATTGAGGTGGAGACAGGACTCCGGTGCTCCTCAACTGCAAGGCAGAACTCTCCCAGAGCTGAAAGCAGCAAATCAGTCCAGCAAGGAAACCCCCAGTCATGCCAGAGATCACCAGAGCGGACACGGTCCAAGCCAAGGACAAAGAACTATCACAGCACAGGGGCCTCCAGCACAGCAGAGGTGGATTGCTTCCACTCTCACTTCCAAGATTTTGCTCATGCTGCATCCTACCTTTGGAACTCTCTCCCTATCAAACTCTCCACCTCTCTACAAATCTTCAAACGGGCTCTTAAGACCCACTACTTCATCAAGGCCTTTCAGCTCTCATCCTAACCCACTACTACATGCTCTTTCGTCCCTGTCTACCACATCTGTGTCACACCTGTTTGCCTGCCCCTCCCCTTTAGAATGTAAACTCTCATGAGCAGGGACCACTTCCCTCATGTGCTTCTCCTTATACATTTTTCTACTCCTTACTCCCCACAAAAGCATCTAACACTTGACTGCTGACTCCCTGCTGCTTATTTTGAGTGTTATGATTGCTAATGCAGCAATGTGTACAAATCATGTCCTTGTCCTGTATTGTACTGTACTGTAAGTCACTGGTTTCTTGTTCACTTATTTGCTTATGTACTTTGTAGGGCACTGCAGAACACTTGTGTCACCATATAATTAAAGGATAATAATAATAATAATAATAATAATTGCCTTGGGCTATGTGGTAAGATCAGCTCTCCCGGTTATATCTCCAATGCAGGAGAAAACATGGCAGAACAGGTCACTGTGGTGGGCCCAACTATTGGGCTGGACTCTGGTGGAAGACAGTTTGGCTCTATGAAGTGGCCCCAGAGTGGAAGAGGAGGAAATGTTAGAGGTATTGATACACCCTCTGGTAGCAAATACCAACATTATCACTAGGGATGAGAATGGGTAGAGGTTTAAAACACAGAGCTGGTCTAAAATGCAGCTATACTCATCGCCCTGTCCACCGGAAGACTATGAACAGAGATTTAAAAGAAGCATGGTACCTGGGGAGGAACCCCTAGCTACAGTACAAATTTAATAACACAGTCTACAGGGTTTCAGTTTCTGGTAGCATTTGACAAAACCAGGACTTCCTGAGGAACCCTAATTTTAATTATATACAAGTTCTGGCAAGATTAATTCATAACATAACTGAAATGTATGATGACATGTTCAGGTATACGGGGAAGGAGCTGCAGGCTTATAAGAAAGAATTAGCACAAAATAGAATGGTTCTCAACTATTTGACAGATGTCACTGGAGGATACTTAGCAACACAGTTTGGTGTGAAGTGTTGCATCACTAACAATACCAATGACCCTAAGGAAATATTTGATCATAAAATGGATGAGATCTTACAGTTAAAATGGGAGAGCACATAATTTTTCTCCATCTGCAGTGGGTAAAAAGTTAGTAGATTGGGTCTCATGGTTAAATCCTGTGAATTGGTTCTTAGGATTTGGTGATTGGGTGATAGTAGTTCCTTATTCTTTATATTTAATGACCTGTTAATAATTGATACATGTTATAGATGTGTTCCTGCTCTATTGAAGTGTGGAAAAGAGTAACAATTGTAACAACTGAAAGTAATACAGCTGATAGTAGGGCTATGATACTGATAGTGGCTACTAACATGGAAAATCCTACATTATGACCTCACATTAGAGAGAATGATCTGATAGTTTATATAGACTATCAAATGGTGGACTGTTAAAAATAAATTCAAATATTGGTCAAATAAATCAATCTGAGTTGCTTATGAATGCACAATTGCAATTTGCCATGACTAGCGATTGCATGATACCACAAATGCAGTCACATGTAATTTGCTTCGTAATGACAAAATGTAACTGCATTGGTAGTTGTATTAATATCACTATTCCATCATATTCCCATAGACATTCATTGTACAATAGGAAATGTGTGGAAATTGCGAATGGCGGGGCCTCTATTCATCAAAGCAGTTTGAGGGTAATGAGAGTTGTTCTACTTTTATAGAGTTTTGACTCAATAACAATCAATACCCATAAAATACGAACTTTACACATTATACTTAAGCTGTTCCAATATTCATCTACTAAGTCTTTGTCCAGTTTCAACATTATCTTGGGATGTCAAACATTGTTTACTGCATCTCATTATTCTAAATTCAACATTGTATTAGTTAGTAAACAATTCTCACTTCCCGTGTCTGTGCTAAATTCACTAGTTATTATCCTAAATGCAACATTGTAAACCATTGACCTTGTATGTACAGTACTAGAACTATTGGAATGACAAACAAGCCTTCTCCCTTAGGTTGCAAAATTCCAGCCCTGTGACATATAAACTTGCCTGATACTGGGCCTATCATATGAGTCATATGTTGATGCTATTTTGATATTCACAAAGTTGAGGGATTATTGGTGGACTGTACATGCATCTTAGCTGCAATGCGCATGCATGGTGACTGAATTGTGATGAAATGTGACTACAGTCGTAGTGACCATTTATTCACAAGTGATTAACAAACAGGCCACTTTGTGGAAGGTAACAGGGAGTGGGCGCAACGTGACCAGTTTTGGGGCATGTATCTGTTTACATCTACGATCCTGTACGTAGAAAATATGGCACCAGCATCTCAGTTTCCTCTCCCATCATGCACTACCATACGGATACTTACATGGTCGATTATCAAAGGATCTGTGACCATTGCACATTTGTACACAGTTGCATGGAGCTGCGAGACAACAAGTGGGCATCTCATTTCCAGGCAGCTATAGCATTAGTATATTTTGCACAGCACCTGTGTACAAAAATCGCACCTGCTCATCCATTAGTGTCCATATCTGAATCAGGTTCACAGTGCGGGAACCTGAGGCTAAAAATGTATGTGTTCAGGTCCTGATTCTAACAAAGAGAAACTCTATCTACCAATTAACCACTGTGTTCCTCAAATGTCCTGACCCCCCTGACCCATAGGAGACTGACCTGTGTACCCAGGGGTGTATCTATAATGGGTGCAGGGTGTGCGTGGAACATGGGCCCCTGGGTCCAGGGGGGCCCTGGTCTGCACACCCTGCACCCATAATATTACTTACCTCTCCGGAGTCCCACATCAGCATGGGTGTCCGGTGCTGTAAAACGACTGGAAAATGGCCGCGGCGGTGGCCATTTTCCCATAGTTTGCCCATGTGCAGTGCAAGGAAAATGCCCACCACGGCCATTTTCCCGGTTACCTGTGCATAAACTATAGACTCTGGGCACACTCTAGTTCCCAGAGTCTATAACTCCGGCGCTGGCCACGCACAGCTCAGTGTGCTGCCGGTCGCCGGGCGGAGAGGAGGGGGCCCATGTTGAAGACTGCACACGGGCCCCCTCCTCTCTAGAAACGCCCCTGTGTGTACCTGAAACCTTATGTTTGCAATGTTGTAATTGATGACCCCATGTATATATTGTACTACTCTGCCTTGCTGAATGTCAGTGTCCTAAATATGCCCCTGTGCTAGACTTGCTGTGCATGCTAGTCTTCATGTTTCCCTTATTCGCGCATCTGATCATTCTTGTAAAATGTGATTGCTTTGCTTGTGCGATACCCTTGCATCCTAATAGTTTTTTGTGCATTGGAACTACAGCGATTGAGTCAAACAATCACAATCACTTATTTGCCTTTAATATTATACTTTCTGCTGCACCTATATAGGGTATCTGCTGACATTAATATATACTGAGGCTCATTATGAGTAGAGATGAGCGGGTTCGGTTCTCAGAGAACTGAACCCACCTGAATTTGACGTTCCGAGCCGAGATCCGAGTCGGCTCAGGTTTTCCCGTCTGACTCGGATCTCAAATTGAGGTAAAACATCATCATCCCGCTGTCGGATTCTCGAGGGTTTTGGATTGTATAATAGGTCTCGCGATCACTGTCATTTTCATTATGGCTGTGGAGAGTCAAGGGGAAGGAGGGGGCTGTGATGGCTGTGCTGTGCTGTTGCTGTGTATGCATAGGGACTGACTACTGTTGTCACGTGTCAGGGACTGGCTGCTTAATGTCCAAACTGCATAGGGGTGGCTGGCTGTTACTTGTCATAGGGGCTGGCTGGCTGTTGTCCACTATATACTAGGGCTGGCTGCTGTGCTGGGCTGTGCCTGTTGTCCATAAGGGCTGTGTGTTACTCTATACTAGGAGCTGTGCTGCAGACAGAAGAGGGGGACTTCAGTGGCTCCTGTGTCACTGCAGTCCATAAGCGATGCTGCTGTGTTGTCCAGGGGCTGCTCTGTCCATCAGGGGTGCTCTTCACCCCCAGTGTGGAAAAAGAAAGAAAGAGTTTTGTTTTCTGTGTGTGTGCATGCGTTACCCACACTTATCAGCAACGTAGCTGTGCAGGGGTGCTGCCTGTGTCGTTTATCAAGGGTCTGCTGCCTTGTTCAGGGGTGCTCTCCCACCCAAGTGCAAAAAAAATAAAAATTCTGTGTGTGTGTGTGTGCACGTTAGCCACACTTATCAGCAATGTAGCTGCACAGGGGTGCTGCCTATGTCGTTTATCTATGGGCTGATGCCTCGTTCAGGGGTGCTCTCCCCACCAAGTGCATAAAAAAAAGTGTTTTTCTCTGTGTGTGTGGGCATTAGCCACACTTATTAGCAACACAGCTGCACAGGAGTGCTGCCTGTGTCATTTATCAAGGGGCTGGTGCCTCATTCAGGGGTGCTCTCCCCACCAAGTGCAAAAATAAAATGTCTGTGTGTGTGCGTTAGCCACACTTATCAGCATCATAGCTGCACAGGGGTGCTTGCTGCCTGTGTATTTTTATCAAGGGGCTGCTGCCTCATTTAGGGGTGCTCCCCCCAAGTGCCCCCCAAAAATTAATCAATCAATCAAAGTGTTTTTTTTCTGTGTGTGTGTGCGCATTAGCCATGACATCACAAACGCCTCAGCTGAGATTTGCATAAACATTTTCAAAAGGTGAAAATAGAGGATATGGTATAAAAAATCAAATAAAGCAGCTAAAACTGCTTTAGATAATAGGCTTGAGCCATCAAAACATTAATGGCAATATCCATATATCAAGTCACATGCAGTGGCTCATTCGTAATGTTGCTAAATTAGCCTCAAGCTGTAATTAGACAATTGTGCGTGCTGATCCATCAAGGTGTTAATCCCCTTGCTGAGAGCTCAATCCATTATGGATAATTAAGACACAGTCTCTGGGCAAATAAAGAGATACAATAGTTTCACTCAGCTTGACAGAGAAATAGCGGCTATATACAGATCGTGTCCCAGGTTTACTGGACCATACTATTCTATTGTACTCACGAGTGTTAATAGAGCAACGTAGGGGCCCCCCTTATGTTCTCTAGGGTCTGGAGTCCCGTGTGTTCAGCTGGGATGTTAATATGCTGTGCCAGATAGTTCAAGTATATTTGCCATTCATCAGAGGCCACAGTATGGACGTGGATGTGGCAAGGATCCAGTGCAGCTGAGCAACAGTGTAGCTAGGTATGTCAAAGGAGCGTCCCTGCTAACACGTTTCGTCATGTGTCATGTGACTTTTTCAAAGGTGATGGGGAGATCTACATGCTGTGCTTATGTACCTGCTCCCACAGGTGACACTTAAACAGTCAATTAGTACATGAACAAATAGCTGAATGTGGTCTTTTCAAAAGCATGTGCATAAAACAGATCACATTGATCTTGCATGGTTATACATTCACATCTTATTATAATAAAAGATAATTATTACTAGTGAACTAGAATAGTGAAAAATATATGATAATAAATACATAAAAAACAGATAAAAGAAAAAATTATAAAATAATTATAATAATACTAATAATAGTATCAATTTATATCTATTAGCTCAGCCTAATCATAATAAGGTTAATGAGGTTAATACTCTTCAGTTATAGAGAAGTTTAGACATCTCACAAATACATCATGCTCATCCTATCAACCAGTATCAGAAGTTACTATTACTCTCTATCCCAGAATAGATGTACTTCAAAATGAAGTGGGGAACTAAAAAGCACTTAAGAATAATATATTTGATATATAAAACCAGTGGAAGCCACCATTTTCCCTAAACACGGACACAATAATTAACAATCATTTACCCTATAAGTGCCATTGTTAGATCTTATTCAATATACCTTAAGACTGTGTGTCCAATACCCCTATTATTCCCACCCGCCTGTCATGTACCAGTGGTGAAAGAACCAATATATATCCAAGAGGGACATTAAAACAATTCCTAATAACACAGTAAAAAACTCGAAGGTTATCATGTTAAGCTTTATTGTACCAGTAAAGGATGATCAGTAAAAGACTCAATAGCTGTCGTTAATGAAAAACTTCAAGGTGTCGACAATACTTCAACCATTGGTGTACCTTGAAACTAATATATACAGTATATATACAGTAATGATATTAATCATATTATTGAGTCAAAGTGTCTCAACATCGTATGATTCGCCAACGAGGTGAGGAGGGAATATAGACCTCAGATCCCTACAGACAAAGGGTCCCTGACAACAAGTCCCGCCCGCACTCCCAAGTACAACACAATAAAATTATATATAGTCATATTATGTCAGATCCAATATTGGATCCTCCATAATCAGTATCCTATAAATCTATTTCAATATTCTCATTGAACCCTGCAGGAGATACAGTACACATTTTATGTATCCAGTAATTCTCCCTTAGACAGAGTTTGGAGAACCTATCTCCTCCCCTCTCTAATTTTTGCATGTAATTGACGGTATAGGTCAGGAATGGCCAACCTATGGCTCTCCAGCTGTGGTAAAACTACAATTCCCAGCATGCACTGCTTCAGTTTTGCTATTAGGGAATGCTAGAACTGTGGCAGGGCATGCTGGGATGTGCAGTTTCACAACAGCTGGAGAGCCACAGGTTGGACAGGCCTGGTATAGGTCTTTCTCGTAGAATTTGTAGTTCATTTTGATGGACATCATCTTTTCCACATTTTGGGGAAGTAGTCTCAGCCTGATCACTGACAAGGTTCCTGCCTGTGCTGAAAATTCTTTCTCAGTACACACTGGAGGGTGGGCAGCTCAAGTAAAGCAAAGCCAGTTTGTGCAAGGGGCTCCAAATTACCTTTTTTTCGTGCTAGTAGTCAAACGGATTGTCTGATATGCCAATCTGGATGCTATCAAAAATGTTTAAATAGTCCTCCACCATTCTTTGAGTGGTGACCGTATCACCGGTAGAGGTATCATTAATTGTCAGCAATTCTTAGCCTGACCCACTAAGAATTGCTGACAATTAATGATACTTTGTTGTGTTGACTCAACTGCATCACCAGTGGGTGCTTTTACAGTTTAGTTTTTTCTCACTAGATGCACTTTTCTGGAGAAACTGAAGAAGAGGCCCTCGCAGCATCATGTGCCACTTGAGCTGACAATTTGCTTATCAACAGTTCTTTACATCTCTTCAGATCTGTGGGCTTTATTCAGAGGCGGCAGTACGGTCTACGACCGCACGGCCGCCTCGATGTTTGTCTAGTGCGCATGCGCATGAGGGAGCCGGCTCCTTCGTGCGCATGCATGAGACCCGCTACGACCGACAGCGCCGGTCATAGCGGGTCTCTTTCCAAAGGGGGTGAGCTGTCGATGTTGATTGACAGCTTGCCCCATTTGGAAGGCGGGCCGGGGGGGCAGCCCAAACGGAGGCGTTCCCATGGGAACACCTGCCATTTGGGGGAGGCCCCACTAACATCACTAGTGATGTCAGTGGAGAGCTTCCAGCTCTGACAGAGCCAGAAGCTCTCCGGGGCTTACGACAAGTGAGACCCTACCCTAGGGTCTCGTCGTAAGCCCCGATGGTCGCGATGGTCAATGACCATCGCGACCATCACCCTGGCGGTCATTAGAGCTGTGAGTGTTAAGCCTAACGACCGAAACAGAGGCGGCCGGTCAGGATGCAAGCGGCCGCCCAGTTTCTGAGCAACCGCTTGCAGCCTCCGACCACCTCTGAATGAGGGCCAGTGTCCGTTGGGAAGATGAAACAATGTCTTTATCCCTTCTGGGATGAAAATCCACTCCCAGCACCAGGCATGGCGCTCAAGAATTCTCAAGAAAGACACAATGTAAGACTTAAACCTTAAATCTGAAATGTTGCATTTGCTGCTCTGTTCCACTTGTCCACATATCTGCTCTGGTTAAGTGGACAGTGGGTACAACGGCAGTTTGAAGGCCACTAACTATGTTTTTTTTAATGTCCCTGTACAGGGCGGGAAATTTTCATGTGGAAAATTTGCAAAGCATTATTATACAGTCAATTGTTTTGGAAAGCACTCTTCCTGGTCCCCTTCTGGGATGAAAATCCACTACTAGCAGCAGAAGTTGGTGCAGGATTCTCAAGAAAGACACAACGTAAGACCTTAAATCTTGCGCTTGTCCACATATCTGTGCTGGTTAAGATAGGCCACTAACTATGTTTTTTTTATGTCCCTGTACAGGTTGGGAAATGCTTTCATATGGAAGCTTTGCAAAGGATTATTTAACAGTCAATTGTTTTTTAAAGTACTACTAGTAGTCTTCCTTGTCCCCTTCTGGGATGAAAATCCACTCCCAGCAGCAGCAGGCATAGTGCTCAAGGATTCTTCTGGGGCAAGGACTGATGTGAATGATTTAAATATTTTTTTGTAAATGTCTCCCCTCCCCTTCACCCTAAAAAAATAAACTAAAATAAACTAAAGTTTATCCTGTTGCTCCCACCATTGAGTACAAAGGAGGAGCCGTTCATTGGCTGAGAGGCAGGGCCTGACCTCTCTCAGCCAATGACCGCACAGAAACGGAGCTTCAGAGTAGTAAGCCACGTCTGTGCGCCTCATCCGGGAAGGAGTAATCATTCTGCTTAGAATGATTATTCATTAATGCGATGGTTGGGTTTTTTGTTTTCTTATTTTAACCCATGGATGCCTACTGGACAAAGGGACCACTGGAGGTAATATAGGTGAGTATGTGTGAGTGTGTATGTATGTATTAAACTTATACTGTGTAAGGTGTGTGTGTTTCTTTCAACATTTCTTTACAGGTAAACTACAGTCCCCAGTGGGCCCTTAATGCCCCGCATGCTGGTACTTGTGGTTCTCCAAGTACCAGCATGTGGGGGAGGCTTGCTGGGACCTGCAGTTCTACTGGAAAGACAATGTTTTATCACTTCTATTTTTACACATCACTCACACAATCAACCCGCCATCCACTGCCCAGGGGTGGCAGGGATAGCCCCGGGCTATCAACCTAGGCTAGGGGTGCCCTGGAGAGGGAGACACCTTTTTTGAAGGGGTCTCCAACTCCCCAGGGATCCCTGGCCTGGGCTGACTAACTGTCAGGGCTGATGCTGCAGCTGGAGGGCCTGATGATAGGGCTCCCCTGTCTGTGGCATCAGTCCACCATTAGAAAGGGTCCAGGGCTGGTTCTGTGATTAACAGGGAGGCCCTACGAAAAATTTTCCCTGTAAATACAGAACCAGCCCTGCTTTCCATAGCCCAGTGCTGGTTATACTGAGTACAGGGAGACCATACATCATTTTTTTCCCTGTTCTTAGTCAACCAGAACTGAGGGCCTGATTCAGAGCCGGACGCTATTTGCGAACGGTCGTTCAGAAAAAGTGGCCGGACATTTAAATAGAGCGCTCGCTCTTTGCGGTCTGTTGATGCCTCTATGTCTGAATGAGCGAATTAAACATGCGCTCGCTATTTTGTAGAAAACGCCCCCTGGCCGCTCGCATCCTACGTCACCTCTGCGTTCGGATCTCCACTCCCCGTTTTCAAGCACCTTCCCCTGTTACCACCCACAAACGCCTCATCCTGTCACTCAAATTAACAGGCATTTGCTATTTTGTGAGCACATGAATTTTGACCGCACTGATTGGTTCGCGCATGCGTATTACGAGCCGTACGCATGCGCAGTTGTGCGAACATCGCTCGGAGCGAACGAGCGGCCGCTTACGAGCGGCTCTGAATCAGGCCCAGAGTTTTAGCAGTCCGGGGCTGGTTCTGATTTGGGGGGGTACCTCACATCCATTTTTTTCTAACTTTAACTGTTTAATTACTTTTTCCAGCCAGATCCATGCTGGCATCTCACTGATGTCTGCATGTATCTGTGTCAATCCGACCTGCTCATGCTCAAATCAAAAGCATGAAGCAGGTCTATTGTATTGGGGATTTGAAGTTCGATTTGAAGTCCGATTTTGAGGTTGATTTCAAATCGAATGATAGTAAATAAGGGTTTTGTGTGTTGGGCTAGGTAAAAGTACCAATGTTTTTCCGATGGTCGATTTGAGGCTGATTTGACTCAAAATTCGATTTGAAGTCTGATTTTACATTCGATTTGGCCTTTAGTAAATACCCAAAAGCAAAATCGAAGCCAAATCTAATGAAAATCGCACCTCAAATCACTCAAAATGCCAAATTGACCTTTAGTAAATTTACCCCTGAGTCTTAGCTGCGACTTGTGCCACACCCACACCACACCCATGCTTATGCCTTTTCAGAATAGCAGAATAGGTACAGGGATAGCAACAAAAGAATGTTATAGTTTTTAGCAACGAAAACAGACAGAGCTAACAAATGCAGAAAATAATAATACCTGCACTTAATGGCACTTCCTTAAATCAACTACTTACTTAACGTCTAGTAGGACAAAAAGTGCTACATACACGGACCACCAACCAGAGGAGAGGTACGTAGGGGGACCCGTACTATGCACTGCCTGTGCAGATCAGCGACACACAGCCAGGAGAATGAACATCGAAGAACTCATGGGGAGGTGGAGCCGGAAACAGGAAGCTGTAACAGATAGCCAGACCACAGTGGAAAGTCGTGTCCAGCAACGGGAAGGAGCCGGCTGTTAGACAGGGAAGGCTGCCTCCCCTGGACAGCATTTAACCCCTGGGATGCTGGAGTGTTCCGAAAAACTCCAGTCCCAAGTCCCAGGTGGCTTAGTGTGGACACAGGACACAGGGCCTGATTCAGACCCGCTCGCAAGCGCTGAGTGCTCGCAAGTGGGTCGGTGGTGCTCTAGTGCACATGCGTACAACTGAGGGAGCTCCATCATGCGCATGCGCGAGACCCGAATAACGATGGCCAAGCCGTCGCTATGGGTCTCGCACCAAAGGGGGCGTGCTGTCGATGGTGAGTGACAGCATGCCCCCTTTGGTGGGCGTGCCGGGGGCTTTGCTGCCCAGACAGAGGCGTTCCCATGGGAACGCCTATCATCTGGGGACAGCCCCACTGACATCACTAGTGATGTCAGTGGGAGTGCTTTTGGCTCTGATAGAGCCAAAAGCACTCCTGGGCTTGTGGCAGCGAGAACCTACCGCAGGGTCTCGTTGCAAGCCCGATGGTCGCGATGGTCTTAACCATCACGACCATCTTTTTGGCCGCTCACATAAGCTGTGGGTGGTCACCCAAAGCTATGCGAGCGGCCAGGAGGCCGCTCCAATAATAGGTAGGATGGCCCTGATTCAGAGCAAGCGCTCTTGTCAGAGCATCCGGCTCTGAATCAGGCCCTCAGTGCCTGGCTACACTTACTGTCATCCCCAGGGTGTCCCCCAACCCTGAAGGAAAAAAGACTACATCTCAACACACACCACCATGGTGCGTGTCGCTTACATGCACCCCTTAGCGTCCAGCCGCAGTCTAGGAATCCTCCTGGTCCCTGCTAGCCAAGACCCCTGAGGCCCCCGAGAGGCACGGATCAGTACCGGCATCTCAGCACCAGCGGGGTGATGATGCGGCCGTGTGAACTTCCACTGGACTGTTCACGCTGACCGCACTAAGAAAAACTTGAAATTTTCAGGGCTGTTAGTAACCCGACTCCGGCCGGGCACCAAGTGAAACTGAGGAGCCTCCGGCCCGAGGGCGGGATATAGAGGGAGGTCTCATTGCATCCTGTGAGAAAAAAATGAACTACATGTTGCCCGGATGTCGCCGTCATCACCTATACCCCAAGGTTTCCTGTGGACCTTCTATGGACCCTGAAGTAGAAATATCCAATTTGGCATTAACAGACCAGCCTGGGGGGAGATGTACTAAGCCTTGGAGAGTGATAAAGTGCCAACCAATCTGCCCCTGTCAGTTTACTGGCTGTGTTTGAAAAATGACAGTTAGGAGCTGATTGGTTGGGACTTTATCACTCTCCAAGGCTTAGTGCATCTCCCCCCAGGGGGTCTATGTACTAAGCCTTGAAAAGCGATAAAGTGTACTGAGATAGAGTACCAACCAATCAGCTACTCTTTCCCCTTTCACATCACAAACCTGTCTCTGACCCAGGATTTTTAACATGGGTCCCACCTGGCTGCAACCCAGGTCAGACCCCTTTCATACTGCACCTGCGACCAGGGTTATTCCCGGGTTGGCCCTGTTCACACTGAACCCGGTTCAGCCCTGTAAAACACTATGGATGTCATTTAAAATTGATTATTTCAGGCTCACTAAGATAAGATCACAAATGGGATCACAAGGGAGGGGTGGGAACTGCTCATAGCATTGCAGGAATAATGGCTGATGGATTACCACTGTGTAGTCTTGAGTTTGAGCTTTACTGTTGATTGATTCAGCCAGTAAGATCATGATGCAGCTTCTGTCAGCATACAGTACAGTTCACTTCTTCATCACTCCAATTAGCCATCACTGTAGTAACTGTAGTGGTATTAACCCCCTTCAGGCTACCGGAATGCTGCCTCTGCTGTTGTCTGCAGTGTGCTGCCTGTGTGTCTGTCTGCTGACATCATCAAGTGAGACCAGAAACATCCAATCAGTGGTGTTTGCTAAGATCCCGGATTAGATACTCCGGGTAGGGCCTGTTCACACTGCACTTCAACACAGCTTGTTCCTGTGTTCAACCCTGCTCGATTGCAGGGTTGAAATGCCAGGTTGCTCAACCCGGGACTTTGTTTGGTTGCGCGTTCACACTGCACCTCGACCCAGCAATATCCCAAATAATTTTTGCGATGTGAAAGGGGTATAACTCCTTTTTCAGGCATCACGCAAATCATTTTAATCAGCATATGCTGCTTGTGCGTCCTATTCACATAGCTTTGCAAATAAGACGCATTTTAAGGGAAAAACTCACACAAAAAGACTCTCAACACTACCGAGTCATGCCACGGCACAACTAGAAGGGCTGTTTAATGTGCAAGGAGGCTAGATGTATGAGGACACATCTGTACTGTATGTACTGCAACTTTTACTATAAACACTAGCTTACATTTCTGGCTCTCTCATGTGTTTTTCAGTCACACTGATATAATCCAGCAGAGTTGCTTATTTGTGTTAGAAGTGGAATATGATACTGCTTTGCCCTGGATATAAAAAGTGTCCGATATTCAATGCGTTGTTTCATATCCAGGGCAAAAAAAGTTTGAAAGGATAGAGGAAATAATAATAAAATAAACAATTTATTAAGCAACAGTTGTAGAAGGTCATGTAACATTCAGTCCTTTAAACGCTTGAAACAAGTCCATTGCAATAAATACATTGATTCCAGTATGCAATAGATAATATAAATATGTAATCTACATCGCTAGCCCATTTCATTATATGCTGGTAGGAGCGCTCACTTGTGATGTCATACACTAGAAATATTCCCTTAAAAAAAATATAGAAAAGATAAATTTTTATGACAATACAGGATTATGACAACAACATATTTATCAATATCTCAACCAATCATCGGTGTTTTCAGGTTAAAATAACAACAAACCCAAATCAAATTGTTTAATATTTATTAATATCAGGGATATCACATTTTTTCTAATGGAATATACAGTGAAAGTGCAATTACATGTAACTATGATGGAATGCCCCATAGCTGTAGTTATTCAACTATGAGAAGGGGGTTCTCTAATTCAAGATTTATAGTAAAACATTCCAGTTCTGAACACATCGGTCATATTGGCCTATGGTTGGACAAATAAATCAGCACAGGAAGTCGGGCATTTACTGACAAATTAAAACCAGCCAGCCAGTCACAGGGGGGGTTAGATCGAAGCTCACAAAGGCACAGCTCCAGGTGAAAGCAGCGAGTACCGTAGTAAGCTAAGCTTACCGCTGTTTGCTAAATACTGAATGGGTGTCATTACCCCTATTAACGTCAAAAACAAGTGCTCAACGGGTTATGACTCATTTTTAAATGGAGGCCTCGCTAAATCTGAATTGATCTAGAAACCTTTTTAAAAGGGATGCTTGTTTGGGTAGGGCCATAGCTGCCATCAATTGCAAGATGTAAATGTGTTAATGAGCAGAGACATGTCTCACATCACAGGGCAGTAGGGGAAATGTGGTGCCTGTTTCAACATTTACCAGTCTGCGCCAAGACTGTAAAGTCAGATTCTGTAAAAAATGTACAAACTGCCGCAAAAACAAAAAAAAACTAATAATTTTATATATTGCATGTACAGGCGTCTATGATTCATTATTCCAAGGCGCTCCATCAGATCAGTCTTCTGTGTCTCTGAACACATCAGCCTGATCATTATCTTGCAGAAAAGAAAAGCTAAACGGCAGCAGGAGAAAGCCAATAAAGCGTAGATGATACCAAGCAAGTAAAAAGAAATACCAGCAAAGCAGTGGTTGTTATCTGTGGAAAACAAAGTTCTGTTGAGAACAAGAGGAATGCAAAACTGTAGCTGCTTGGTGAAGTAAAAGTGTGACTAAGGGGGAGATTTAATAAAGCTTGGAGAGTGATAAAGTAGCAACCAATCAGCTTCTGTCACTTTACAGGCTGTGTTTGAAAAATGACAGTTAGGAGCTGATTGGTTGGTGATTTATCTGTCCCAAATATCTTTCTCTCCAAGCTTTACTAAATCTCCCCCAAAGTGATACTCGGGGCCAGATGTATCAAAGGAATCGGTGTGTAATGCCGGCTGTCGTGATGCCTGTTAAAAGACCGACAGCGGCATCCTGATGCACATGAGGAGTAATAATCAGTAAGCCCGAAGGATGACATGGAAACAGGAGGGACATTAAACCACAAGTCTTTTGAGTGTTGCCAGTTTAATAATGTGTTGGATATTGCCCTTTAAGTTTAGCTGGTCTTATGCATCCAATGAATGTCTCATGGGGAGTGGTCTAAGAGTATTTAATGGAGTGATGTATGTAAATCTGCCTCTTTGTTCCAGTTTTTTTCCAGGACAGAGAAGTAAATTTGTGATTTAAATCTCCTGAATAAATCTCATTTTTGCTTTTTCTCCTTCCCCTGTTCTCATCCCTCCTGCTATTCTTTTGTTCTCTTCCCATATACTTAAAATCTTTTCACATACTTTCCCTGTATTCTTTCCCACTGTGATTCCTTCCTTCCTGTCTCTCTCTCTTGCCCTTCATGATGCCCCCCCCCCATCGCTCCTCTGTTTCCAATGTCCGCTGTGTGCAGGTGCTGCTGGGCTACGACTGCAAGCTCCGTGTTGCCGCCCCTCCCCCCCAGCAGGCCGCCGCGCTTATCGTGGACTGGGCCTGAGGCAGCACTTGTGCAGTAGGGCAGGGCTGCAGCTATGACCGTGGCCAACGGCCACTGCCCTTTAGCGTGGTAGTACGGAGGCGGCCGGTGGTATCCGCCGCCTCTGATCCTGCCTCTCCATGGGGTGCCCGGCGCGGCCTAGGCTGGAAGTAGCAGCCGCGACTGTGCTGTCAGGTGGAGCGCGGCTGGGCATGTTGCCGCTGGCTCCGCCTCTGTGTTGTTTGCCGGTGGCGGGCAGCAGTGGCTGCCCCGCTGGTTGGGCCGCTGAGCGGTCGTGTTGCGGGCGATTGCGCACCCGTGATTGGGGCCGTGAAGGGGCCATGGCTTTGCCCCGCATGCGGCTGCCATCTTTAAACTGGGGCGTCTGCTGCTGCCTGCTCTAGGCATGGCAGGCACAACCCTCCCAGGTACCACAGACTGCCATATTCGTGCCCCAGATTATAAGGGGCCATACAAATTAGAATCCCCTCAGTGTCACAAATTAAATAACTAGCAAACTACAGTCCCTGTTGATCTTTTAAAATGTCAGCCAGTAGTAAAACTGCACATCCAGTAATGAATATAATTGTGAACCGACTAGGTGATCTGGAAAACATGCACTGTCCAGGGTGCATCGGTATAGACCATCTATAGAATTGATTACTAATACTGAATAATACACTATCCAGTACATAAGGGGACCAATCTGTACATCTATGTCCAGGGCAGAGCACAATTTCATTGCTGCCCTCCCCCAGATTCCCCAACCTGCTCAAATGATCTGTAATGGAGCCCACATATGAAATAAAAATATTCAGTCAGACAGGATGGCTCTACTTCTACATATAATTGCTTACTGTGTATGCTTGCCCTGTATAGGCCGGAATTATTTCATTCTGTACATTTGTATGATGTCTGTTATAGCTGGTTTAAGTGCTGATAATGCCCCCTTACTGGTAACATGTTAAAATCAAGCATTTAAAAACCCCTCTGTACAAATCCGGATTTGCCACTGAGCCCTGTCCCTTTACAAACAAGTGCTGTTAGGATTGCCCAAGGCAGACCCCTCCTATATATCACAGAGGTCGCGTGTGTGTCCAGAAGCGGTGGGCTCTCCACTACTGAAGTACGCAGTTACACCAGCAGTTATTTAGTCTCCCATGCATAGAGCTAGGCAGTCCTGGCTCCGCCGAGCCAGGGTGCTGCCTGGTCGGCTGCCCAACACTGAGTCAGCTATTACCGGAGGTGGGACCATGGTGCCCGGAAAAAGTGTATGTCTTAGCGCAGCCTTTCCCCCACACACACACACACACTCCCTGTACTGAACTGAGCTAGTGGGGTATGGCCAGCCTGTGGGGGAATACTGGAGTGAAGATTAAAAACAGCAAACAGTGGCAGTTTTCTGCTGGGCATTGACGTCCCATTGGTGGAATAGAATGCTTTAGTGATGCAATGTCTGACATTAAGGGGTAGCTGCTTTGACACTGCCTTATTTAAGTATAGCACCTAGGATCTAACTATGATCCCTTTGAATCATTGATATCAGTTGATAGAGGAGGCTGTATTATTTATTCTGGCCATTTAATTTACATTGACAGAATACATGTGCTACAGTGAAATTCCACAGGGTGCACAGCTTATTACTGCAACTACTGCCCCAAGCAGCTTTCACTGGAGTGGGAACACCTATGGGAAGCTCCCTTCTCAGCTATGCTCCTACTTCGCAAATATACATTGCACTTATATTAATGTGAGTACTACTATGCATGTTCTGTCTACCACCATTATTATTAATCCAAGTCTCCTAATAAATAAATAATAATTAAAATATATAAATATCTGCAACTTCCTTAGGTTATAGTGCAAACTAACCAAAAAAATAAAAATAAATAAATAACAGGCGGCAGTTATACTATGTAGCGCCCCATGAATTCCTGAACTCTGTATGGCACCCTCTGTCCATTTCATTTCCCACTGGAACCACCCTTGCTACTCCCCTCGTTTTTTTACACTGTCTCCCGTGGCTGCGGCGTCCCCCCTACCCCCCTCTTACCCAGCTGCTGGTATTGCCTCCCTCCATACGTGGTCATCTCGGGCCAGCATTTTTGACCCCTTTGCTAGCATCCCAGTCTTCCACGCCTGGGCCATCAACTGATTAGTCAGGCTGGCCAGCGCTTGCTGCACTGGGGGGCACGGGTGAGGAGGCCTATTGCTCCTACCTTAATTGGCAGGCGGCTTTTTCAATATATTTGCAGCGTGCTACCCTGAAACCCGCCCTCAGGAACTTTGGGGCGTCACCCTAAAAAGGCTTGCTTCCATTCCGAATCTGGTACCGCCCCCAGCCATCCAGCTGACGACGGCGGATCTCCTTAAGTCGGCATCCCCTATACACCTCGGTCATATGTGGCGCTGGCTACAGCTATATCCCCATAGGGAGGTGGCTGAGTACTCCTGCAGTAACACTCAGCTCCAATTTTACTGACGCTGCTATCGTGACTGTATTTTTGAGCCTACCTCAACAGTTCGTGGTTTCGCTTTACCTTGGCCGTTGACGTGGGTTGCATAGGGGTTTACTGAGAACATGCTGTTGCTTGAGCTGTCCCCCATTGTGGTTGCTCTAGAACTCTTGGGGGACCGCTTAGGTAACGTGACTATGATTTTGTTGCGACACCCTGGGCGCGTTGCATGCGCTTGACCTCAGAGTTCGTCCTCTCTTCCGGTTGTTCATTTGCTAGGATGAATTGTTCTGTGTTGCCTTCTGCTTAATGTCCATTAGTTGGCAGGCATGTGCCTGATACACAGATTGGGATTGCGGATGCACTGTCCCCAAGACTTTGCGCTGTTAGCAGGTGGGTTGGCTGGAATGGGAGCGTTATATCTGGTTCCGGTGACTCGGGCACTTAAGAGCTTGCAGAGAGTCATGCTGACATTTATTTGGGATCTGTATTCGCCAGGGCGCTCGCTCGCTGTGTTAGAGCATATTTTAACAGTCATGTCTATTTTTCTTTGCGTTGTATGATGGGCCCGGCCCCTGCAGGTCCTTCAAAATTTCAAGGGCCTGCGGGGTTTGGTCCAGGTCGACCCCTAAAAGCAATTAACTGCAGGTGTCCCATTGATATGTCCATGTTGCTTTACTTGCTGGCAGCGTTCAGTTTCTTTTTATTTTCAGCTTTGAATGCTTGCTGTTTCAATTAGGTTTTTGCCATGACGCTTCATGTGGCATTTTTTGGGTCTGCAAATTAGTTCCCCCCCCTTTAAAAGGGCTGTCCCACCACTCACTATTAGGGATGAAACTTGTATTCCTGGAAGCAATGCTAGGCCTTATATAGCGCTCCAATGTGGACCAGGATGGTAGAAGGCGCTGGCTTCACTGCAACCATATCCCATTCCTGCAGTATGTCCAATAGTGCTGGCAGGCTCCTTTGAGCAGATGCATGGCGATGGAATGGGGCATGGTTGATGCACGAGGATTTCTCCCGGTTACGAAATACCAGTTTTGTCATGTTTTTGTAGCGTTGTTTGGCTTTTTCAGAGCTCGAGCCGTGCAAGTTCGGTACTCACTCAGTTAGAATAGGATCTGCTTCATCTGCGGCAAACTGCTGGCTTATCCAATGGGGATATCCAATCCCTTGGTCAGTGGCGTTCTGCTGCGTTCCGACGTTATATTCATCTGGGTTTAGCTATTTTGCTCCATCGTAGCTCACCGGAGGCCTAACCACTCGCCGACCTACTGCGGGAGTCTATGAGGAATTTTTAATTTTCCCCCGGGGGCCCAATTGGCTTCTGAATTATATGATATTGTGTGATGGTTAGTTTACTCAGGGTTTTTTTTTATGTTTTTTTGCCTCAAGTCTGGTTAGCTACGCTGTTCCCCTCCCCCTTCCCCCCTCTTTGTTACGTTTCCATGCCTTGTTGTTGTGGTGTGTATGTGGTTCAACTGCTTGGTTTGTGTTTTTTCTTTCCGTATTATAGGTGCTGCATCTGTGTGTGAATGAACATATCTACTTATGTTGTGATATGTGGACATATATGTACCCCATTTAATGCAGTGCTATAATTAATGTTTAAAATAATACTGACAGAGTGGCATTTGGTTTACATACTTTTTATTGCAATCGGTTAAATAAATAATATATAGATATCTAGGATACTACCATATATTTCAGAAAATATTAAAAACACACCTGTATTGGTAGCGAGAATCTGTTTTAATTACACTTTTTCTTACCTATATAACACTTTAATTTCTTTCTTTTAATATTTCATGGACTATATCATGATATACATATTTTAAAGAATAATAACAGTTATATTTTAATTCTGTGCATCCATTGCAGACAACTCTTTCCCCCTCTACCCATATTGGGAATGATTTAGGTCAGCGAACTACTTTGGATTGGCGCTCTATTGTCATTAGAGCCATTTGATAGCAGAAACTCTGCCTTCCTGCCAGTGTTGTGGTCTTTCATTGTCCACAGGAGTGTTTGATGGTGTGCTGATTTTTTTAGCCCGGTTGGATGTTGCTAGGAGGAAAGTAAATACTGCAGTGGTGAGATACATGTTGAAGAAGAATAACGGAGGGCTCAAATGAGCCAGGAATGACTTAAACCAGGAGGCTGGGCTTTGGCCAGGGTGGTGATCATTGTGTTATTCCCAACCTATTAAATCCTAGTGGGAGGAGTAGGGACAGAGCTTATTTAAGGCCAGGCTTACAAGCCTGAGGCCTCTTTTCTGGGATCATTTGGGTGAGGTACTGTGTTCACAGTAAAAAACATAAATCCCCTTACTATTATCTCTCCTATATTCTTTAGTCTCTAGCTCTCCTTTAACCCCCTTTTGGTCTTCCTTGGCCTCCTATCTACCTTCCTGTTGTATCTTTTTCTATTACTGTGATCCTCCTTGGCTGTTCTTGGGTAATTCCCCTGCAGCAAGTCCCCGCGCATGATGGAGCGCCAACGCCGCTCGGCACCCCCTCCCACCCGCTTCTTACCTGACTTGGTTGCTTCTGGTGGGGTTCCTGCATTCCTGTCAGCATCCCTGACCCCCGCAGACGCTCCTGCCGGAGCTCGTGCGTCACGCGGCTCTCGGCACCTTACACAGTCTGCGCGTTCCGCGCGGCACCGGGCCCGTCACTCTATTAACATAGACGCGGCTTCCTCATCAGCCGCCCACGATCCTGCTGTGGGCCAGGGGGATGGGAATGAGGTCTCTCCCGGCTCTGATGGTGGCGTTAGCGGCCGCCATTTTGATGGAGCCGTTTCTGATGGTGGATCCAGTGGCTGCCATGTTAGGGCTGGGAGGGGGGCGGGGACTAGTGCCCCTACTGATTTAGTGCAGGCTGGCCCATCTGCATCTACTAATGTCCCAGGGCCTCCAGCCACTGTTGCTGCTGTAGCAGCTTCCTCAGCCATGGATGTAAATGGCCAAGTAGTGTCCCCAGCCTTTGACCCAGCGGCTATTATGGGGCTTTTTGCCAACATGGCCTCCACTTTGGCTCCCATGTTTGCGGCCCTACTTCCTCCTAATGCGCAAGCTGCGCCATGGCTCCTATGAATACTAGCACCATGTCACAAACTGCGCTGCTGTGGACAAATGACACCTCGGCTGTCAGCGCTAGTGACGGGGTCTCTCTGCGGAGGGTACATCTGGCTCGCTTCTTGCTGTTTGGGATCCACGAAGTGCCCTGGCCATGGTGGACCTTGCTGCATATTTTGCAGAGTCCGACGATCCCTCATGGGTTGCTGATGACGTGATGGCTTCTGGTGTTCATCAATCCGGTAGCCACGCTGATCCCCCAGTGGAGGCGGATGGTGAGTGTTTGTACAGTTCTTATTCTACGTTTAGCGACGTCAGTTATTCCACCTCTGATGACTCCAGTGACACTAGCCCCTCCCAGAAAGCTTGCAAGACGCGCATGCGTGCAGCTAAGTTTGCTAGATTGAGGCCAACAGGCGCTTGTGGAGTCCGTGACGTAATTGCCATGCCCCATGTGAGGACAAGGCGCCCGCTGACAGCGCTGAAGCAGGGGTGGTTCGTTGCGCAAACACCGCGGTCCTGAGAGGCCTCCGGCCTAGCGTTAATGACAAAATACGGAAGGGACGTTACGTAGATGTATTCTCCCTTACAGATAACATGCGCAAGGAATTGCGAGCCGCTAAGCGCAAAGGCGGTATTGGTTTGGAAGCTTTCCAGACTTATTCTAATTGGCAGGCTAGGATATTTGTCTTTTCAGCCTGCTATTTGGAAACTCGCCCCCCTGAATACCCTAATATCATTCGGTACTTTCACCTTATTCATGGTATGCAAAGGTCCAGCCGAGGGGTTGCGTGGCATGTTTATGACAAAGAATTTCGTAGTAAGCAGGACAGGCTCCCTATTATTGATTTTGGGTGCAAGGATGTCGAGGTTTGGCTCGACGTCACTCAGGGTTCCAAATTTTCCCCTGCTGCAGTTAGCCAACGGAAAAAATTAGGCACTAGTCGGCCGGGCCCATCTAACAGCAGTAAGGGTAAGTGCTTCGCATTTAACACAATGCAGTGTTCGTTTGGCCAGCGGTGTCGTTTTTTGCCACCTCTGTAGCAAATGCGGAGATGCCCACCCAGCTTCTGGATGCTCGAAACCTGGCGCTTCCCCGGCCCCTCGAAAGCCTGCCGGACCCGGGCCTGCTAGTTAAAGCTTTCTCCCCCGTTAAGCTCAATGCCATGGCCAAATGGCTCACTTGGTATCCTGACACAGTTGCGGTGCAGTTTTTGAGTGAAGATTTCAGTTTGTTTTTCGTTTGCCGATAGCTTCAGTTGTGCCTGTGGGTTCGCCCCGGAACTTGCGATCTGCAATAGAGCTGCCACACATAAGTCCTTAAGGAGGTGCGGCTCGGTTGCATTATTGGTCCTTTTCTTGGGCCGCCAATAGCAGACTTGGTGTGTGTATAGTTATATATACAGATATACTGTGTGTGTGTGTGTGTGTGTGTGTGTGTGTGTATATATATATATATATATATATATATATATATAGCGGTTACATAGAGGCCCCCACAAGTTTGTTGCCCAGGGGCCCCCGCAGACCTTAATCCGGCCCTGCCCCCCACCAAACGATCTATTCCTGTCAATCAATTGCGAGTGAATCCTTACAGCGAGTGCGATCGCAATTCATTTGCAGCGCTTGCGCAATGCCGCTGTGATGCATGCGCAAACCATCAATCACTTAACTGCGTGAACATCGGAATAACTTTCAATTCTGAATCAGACCCCATGCCACTGTGACTCATTAAAAAGCTAGCATGTTGCTATTTCAGATATACTGCCAATCAGTCAGGCAGCCAATGCTGGATTAAAGTAGGGGTGTGCACCGGCCACTTTTCGTGTTTTGGTTTTGGATCTGGATCTTTCTTCGTGTTTTGGATCTGGATTGGTTTTGCCAAAACCACCCTTCCGTGTTTTGGGTTCTGGGTTTTGTGTTTTGGATCTGTATTTTTTTGAAAAAAAGCATAAAAACAGCTAAAATCACAGAATTTGTAGGTTTTTCTGCTCCTATGCTATTATTAACCTCAATAACCTTAATGTCAACTCATTTCCAGTCTATTCTGAACACCTCACACCTCACAATAGTGTTTTTATGTCCAAAAGGTTGCACCGAGGTAGCTGGATGACTATGCTAAGCGACATGAGTGGGCGGCACAAACACGTGACCCATCTAGGCGTGATACTGCAGTGGCAGACAGGATGGCAGTTTGAAATGTAGTGGTCTGATTTCAACAGATTGACCACCCTGGAATCCTGGCAAAGCGAATGAAGGGCTTCATCCACAAGTCCCACATGCCGAGCGGAATCGCTCCATCTTAGCTCCTCCTTCACTTTCTCCAGCTGCTTCTGCAAAAGCCTGATGAGGGGAATGACCTGACTCAAGCTGGCAGTGTCTGAACTGACTTCACGTGTGGCAAGTTCGAAGGGCTGGAGAACCTTGCACAACACGGAAATCATTCTCCACTGCGCTTGAGTCAGGTGCATACCCCCTCCTTTGCCTATGTCATAGGTGGATGTATAGGCTTGAATGGCCTTTTGCTGCTCCTCCATCCTCTGAAGCATATAGAGGGTTGAGTTCCACCGCATCACAACCTCTTGCTTCAGGTGATGGCGGGGCAGGTTCAAGAGTGTTTGCTGGCGCTCCAGTCTTCGGCACGCAGTCGCTGAATGGCGAAAGTGGCCAGAAATTTTTGGGGCCACCCAAAGCGTCTCCTGCACGCCCCTGTCACTTTTCAGAAAATTCTGCACCACCAAGTTTATTGTGTGAGCAAAACATGGGACGTGCTGGAATTTGCCCAGATGTAATGCCCGCACAATATTGGTGGCATTGTCAGATATCACAAATCCCCAGGAGAGTCTAAGTGGGGTAAGCCACTGGGCGATGATTTCCCTCAGTTTCTCTAAGAGATTGTCGGCGGTGTGCCTCTTACTGAAACCAGTGATACACAGCGTAGCCTGCCTTGGAACGAGCTGGCGTTTCTGAGATGCTGCGACTGGTGACGCTGCTGCTGTTGCTGCGTAAGGTGATACATCTACCCAGTGGGCTGTCACAGTCATATAGTCCTTAGTCTGCCCTGTTCCACTTGTGCACATGTCCGTGGTTAAGTGGACATTGGGTACAACGGCATTTTTCAGGACACTGAGGACACTTTTTCTGACGTTTCTGTACAGTCTCGGTATCGCCTGCCTAATGAAGTGGAATCTAGACGGGATTTGGAACCGGGGACACACTACCTCCATCAATTGTCTAAATCCCACTGCACTAATGGCGGATACCGGACGCACGTCTAACACCAACATAGCAGTCAAGGCCTCAGTTATACGTTTTGCTTCAGGATGACTGCTGTCGTACTTCATCCTCCTCGCTAAGGACTGTTGGAGGGTCAATTGTTTAGTAAAAGTAGTGGTGTTCCTACTTCCTCTCTGGGATGATGAACGACTCCCAGCAGCAGCAACAGCAGCAGCGGCAGCAGGAGGCGTAGCAATGCAGGATCCTCCGGAGGAATCCGGGAATGGAGAGTCAGTCATGCCAGTGACATGGCCTGCAGGACTACTTCCGATCCTGACTAAGGAGGAAATTGACGAGGAGGGAGTTGATGGTGTGGTTTGCAGGCGCTTGGATACAACAGAACAACGGGATTTAGGTGTCCCTGGACTGCTTACGGTCTTAGCCAAAGTTTCTGAACTTGACAGTAACTTATTATGAACGCGCTGCAGGTGCCGTATAAGGGAGGATGTTCCTAGGTGGTTAACGTCCCTACCCCTACTTATTCCACCTTTACATAAGGTACATATGGCAAGACAGTTGTTGTCCGGATTTGGATAGAAATATTGCCAGACCAAAGAGGTGGAATGTTTGGTCTTCTGCCCAGGCATGACCGTGATGGGCTTTTTCATCCCACGGACAACAACTGTCTCCCCCAGAGCCTGATTTAAACAAACCACATCACCATCAGAATCCTCCTCGCCAACTTCCTCCTCAGCGCCAGTTACACCAGTATCCTCATCCTGTTGAACTTCAACAGTGACATCTTCAATTTGCATATCAGCAAGTGGACTGTGGGTGCTCCTTTCAGCACTTGCAGGGGGTGTGCAAATGGTGGAAAGAGCCACCTCTTCCCGTCCAGTGCTGGGAAGGTCAGGCATCGCAACCATCACCACACTTGGACTCTCCTTGGGGATTTGTGATATCTTCCTAGAAGGCACAGTTCTTCACTGTGCTTTTGCCAGCTTAACTCTTTTGATTTTTTTAGTGGGAGGAGGGCTTCCATCGTCATGTGAAGCTGAACCACTAATCATGAACATACTAGGGATTGACTTTAGCCGTTCCTTGCCACTCCGTGTCGTAAATGGCATATTGGCAAGTTTACGTTTCTCTTCAGCTGATTTAAATGTTTTTTTCAAGGTCATTTTCCTGAACTGAGTCATTTGGGATTGTATGTGCCCTCTATTATGACATTGGGCATCGGCCTTGGCAGACGACGTTGATGGCATGTTATCGTCTATGTCATGACTAGTGGCAGCAGCTTCAGCACTATGAGGAAGTGGTTCTTGATCTTTCTCTATTTTATTTTTATCGGAGAAAGTTTTTCCTCCATTTATGTTATATCGATTTGATATATACGTGTGGCTAAACACAGAAAATATTTTTTTATTTTTGCTGGAGAGTAGTGCACTTTGTGGGTTACACCAGCCTTTAAGAAATGAGCCAACCGGCTCTTTACTTATGGGACACAGGCGCACGCTTGGCGCTGCTCCTTTGTTGATGCACGTGCGGCTACTGCGCACACAATTCACAAACACAGAAAATATATATTTTTTTGGTTTGGAGTGTATTTTGGGGGTTACAGCACCCTTTAACGGTCAAGCCAGCCGGCCCTTTACTTATGACACAGGCGCACGCTTGGCACTACTTTGTTGATGCACGTGCGGCTACTGCGCACACAATTCACAAACACAGAAAATAATTTTTTTTTTGGTTTGGACTGGAGTGTACTTTGGGGGTTACAGCACCCTTTAATGGTCAAGCCAGCCGGCCCTTTACTTATGACACAGGCGCACGCTTGGCACTACTTTGTTGATGCGCGTGCGGCTACTGCGCACACAATTCACAAACACAGAAAATTATTTTTTTTTTGGTTTGGACTGGAGTGTACTTTGGGGGTTACAGCACCCTTTAACGGTCAAGCCAGCCGGCCCTTTACTTATGACACAGGCGCACGCTTGGCATTACTTTGTTGATGCACGTGCGGCTACTGCGCACACAATTCACAAACAGAAAATAATATTTTTTTTGGTTTGGTCTGGAGTGTACTTTGGGGGTTACAGCACCCTTTAACGGTCAAGCCAACTGGCCCTTTACTTATGACACAGGCGCACGCTTGGCACTACTTTGTTGATGCACGTGCGGCTACTGCACACACAATTCACAAACACAGAAAATAATTATTTTTTTGGTTTGGACTGGAGTGTACTTTGGGGGTTACAGCACCCTTTAACAGTCAAGCCAGCCGGCCCTTTACTTATGACACAGGCGCACGCTTGGCACTACTTTGTTGATGCACGTGCGGCTACTGCGCACACAATTCACAAACACACAAAAAATATTATTTTTTTAGCACTTGGGGGGGCACCCCTTTAGGACTGGGACACTGCACAGGACTTTGGAGTGGACACAGCCCCTATGGAGAACTGACTGCACAACACAGTCCAGCCAGCCCCTATGGACTTTGAAGTAGTGGACACAGCCCCTATTAACAACAGCAGCACAGCACAACACAGCCAGCCCCTATGGACTTTGAAGTAGTGGACAACAGCAGCACAGCGCAGCACAGCACAGCACAACACTACTCTGCACTACACTACACTACACAGCCCAGCCAGCCCTAACTCCCACCCTCCCTCTTCACTGTCCAGAGCCGAGTGAGAAAATGGCACCGACGCGGGTACCTTATATAGGTTCCAAAACCCGCGAGACTCGGAAGGCGGGATGATGACGTTTTGCCTCGATTTCAGATCCGAGTCAGGCGGGAAAAGTCGAGCCTGATTCGGATCTGCCTCGGATCGGGTGGGCTCAGGGGGGTTCGGATTTCAGAAATCCGAACCCGCTCACCCCTAATTGATGGGTAAGGTTGATGTTGAATCGGCTTTTCGCTTGTTGCCCCTGCACCCGGACTCGTTCAGGTACATGGGTTTTCGCTTGGATGACAGATACTACATAGACAAGTGCTTGCCTATGGGGTGTTCCGTGTCCTGTGCCTATTTCGAGTGGTTCAGCACCTTTCTGCATTGCTGCATCGAGGCTGGTGCCTGCGGGTAGGGCATAGCCCATTACCTGGATGACTTTCTGTGCGTCAGCCCTGCTGATTCTCCACGTTGCAGTGTTTTGTTAGAGTCCATTCAGGTCCTTTTTTCCTTTTTTGGAGTTCTTATTGCCAGCGATAAAACATTGGGCCCCATCTCCCGGCTGTCCTATCTGGGCATCGAAATTTATACCTTGGATGGCTGCTGCAGGCTTCCAGCTGAGAAAATTCTCAAATTAAAACATGCCATTCAGGGTTGCCTGGCTGCGGGTAAGGTGACACTGCGGCAAGCGCAATCTCTACTGGGTTTGCTCAATTTCTCATGCCGAGTGATTCACATGGGTAGGGTTTTTTCCCATAAGCTGCAGCGAGCCACCACGGGAGTTCGCAGGGCACACCATTTTATTCGGCTATCTGCTGAAATAAAGAGGGATCTAGCCATTTGGCTCTCCTTTTTAGATGACTTTCATGGTGTTCTCTTGTGGTTGCCTCCCCCGGTTCCCAGCTATCAGCTACAGCTGTTCACTGATGTGGCCGGCTCATCGGGCTTTGGGTGTTACCACTGAGGGTCATTGTACGCTGCCCCCTGGCCGGCGGATTGGTTTCCCAGAGGTTTAACTAAAGACTTAATCCTCCTGGAATTGTTTTCCATCATGGTGGCGCTTGAACTGTGGGCTCCTGAGTTACGCAATAGGAGTATTGTTTTTCGATGCGACAACCTGTTAATGGACTTCCTTGCCGGCCTTATGCTTGCTCGCGCAGCTAGTGCTACGTTGTTTACAATTTAACATCGTGTGCAAGGCAATTCACATTCCGGGCTCGGACAATAACATTGCTGATTCGCTCTCCCGTTTTCAGTGGAATAGGTTTAGGTCGCTTGCTCCTGAGGCTTATTTAGTTGGTGAGCCTTTCCCCCCCTATGTTTGGCAGGTCATCGAGCCAGCATGGAGGGCCTAGCCGAGCAATCCCTTGCTTCAGCTACGTTGCAGGCCTATCAGAAGGCTTTGTCTGAATGGGAAAGCTATCTCCATCACCGCGGAAGCAGAGGTGAGAGCCTGCATTGCTCGATGCTTTCTTTTGTTTGGAGCCTGTATGTCTCTGGTCGGTCCCGCGCAGTAGTTTACCGCATGCTGGTGGGCATTTCTTTCTTTTCGAGACTGAAAGGGTGCCCAGACCTTACGAAGAGCTTTGCAGTTATCAAGGCATGCCTCTCCTCGGCCAGATGATATGCGAAGGCCGATTGATATTCCCCTATTGATTAAGTTGCTAGCTGCGGTTCCTGATGTTGTGATTTCTCATTTTGAGGCTAATCTCTTTTGTTTAGCATTTTCGATGGCATTCCATGGCGCCTTCCGAATTTCGGAACTAGTTGCCCCTTCTAAATTAGCGGTTTCGCCCATGTCCTGTTCCGATGTCAGTATTGGGGAGGGGGCTTTGTTGTGCAAAATACGGTGTTCTAAAACTGATCAAATGGGTCGTGGCCGTTGGGTCTCCCTAAAGGCCTGCATGGATGACCGTTTTCTAGCAAAGCTTTACATGGCATTACGGCCTGTGGTTGGCGGCGCATGGTTGCTTCATGCTGACAGTTCGCCTCTTACTAAATATCAGTTCCAATTTATTTTTAGACGCTGTTTGCTTCACATTGGCCTCTCCCCTGGGGATTTCGGTACCCATTCATTTAGAATTGGTGCAGCTACTTCTGCCGCCACGGCTGGCTTGTCGGTTCCGCAGATCACAGCTCTGGGGCATTGGAAATCATCTTGCTATAAGCATTATGTTAGGCCGGTGGCCACTGGCTGAAATTACTGTTGCATTTTCTCTTGATGTTATGTCTGCCTATGTCTCATGTGTTTGTTCATTGTGTTCTTCTTGTTCATTATGTTTGTCGTTTGTCTTGTTATGTCTCCCCTGTCCATCCTACTCAGGTAATACTTGCCACTTGTTGTTTGTAACAAGTGGGGGTCTTGAGGGATTTTATTTTACCTGACTAGACGGACTAATTCGGCCAAACATACAGTCCCTCAGCAGGTTTTTGGTTTACCTCTCACCGAGTTGTTTTGTTTTTTCCTGTCTCCACCCAACCCCCCCCACCCCTACCCTCCCTGTTTTTTTCCTTATCGTTCTCTACTGTTGTCTGAGCTAATTTAGATTCAAAACCTAACCTTAAACCTTGTTTGTTCAATGTTTTATTAGGCAGCTAAAATTAAAATGGTTATAAAATATAAATTAATGTAAATTAATTTTATAGTTTAAAGTTTGTTATTTTTGATTAGCCTATTCAAACTAAACATTAATTGCTGCTTAGTTTAGAATTTAGTTATAATCAGTTTCTCATGGCTGCTAAAATAGTTTGTGTTACGCTCCTGTCTGTTTCTTTCAGGTTACTCTATTTTAAATTACTAATTTTTTTTTACATTCCTTCCCCGGCCGTTACAGGTCTGATATTTGATGTTAGGGATGTTTGGATCCTGGGTTACTAATTTTTATTTTGGGCTGCTAGGGCCTCCCATGCCAAGGATCTACTGTTATGGCCTATGGGCCTGATTCAGAGCCGCTCGTAAGCGGCCGCTCGTTCACTCCGAGCGATGTTTGCCCAACTGCGCATGCATACGGATCGTTATACGCATGCGCGTACCAGTCAGTGCGGCCGAAATTCATGTGCTCGCAAAATAGCGAATGCCTGAAAATTTAAGTGACAGAAAGAGGCGTATGTGGGTGGTATTAGGGGAAGGTGCTTGTAAACGGGGAGTGGAGATCCGAACGCAGGCGTGCTTAAAGGTCAAAATGGGCGTTTTATGGGTGTGTATAATTAAAACAGCAGCGTCATTGACCACGTCACTGGGTTATTTTATAGTCAGAACTGCTCGCAAAATTGTGGTAGCAAAAACTAACCACAAGAATAGCGAGCAGTTCATACCCTGGTCGATGTACTCGATTAATCTAATAAATAGCAGACATGACGTAGGATGCGAGCGGCCAGGGGGCATAGTTTTCCAAAAAATGACCGCAAGTTTTGTTCGCTCGTTCAGACATAGAGGCGTGAACAGACCGCAAAGAGCGAACGGTTCATTTGAATAGCCACCCCTATTTTCTGAACGAGAGAGCGCAAACAGCGTCCGGCTCTGAATCAGGCCCAATATCCGCGAGGATTCGCTGGTTAGGTTTTAGGGGTCTGCGTTGGGAGTCTATTAGGACCAGATTGTTAGCCACAGTACGGCAATTTGGTGTCCCCAAAGTGCTGGTAATACATCAGTGGGAACAATATTGGTTCCAGGATTGCCTTTGATTTAAGGCTTAATATAGTGTCAGACCCCCTCCTCATTATGGGTGCTTGGCCTTTCTGTCAGGTGATGTTGTCCTGCATCATCCCTAAGCAGCAGTGGCCTGGCACTCGTTCTCCTAAAGCTTTGGACGAGGCTCGTAAAAAGATCATTGCTGCAGTAGGGAAATTTATGCTGTCTCAGGGAGGTTTTGTAATTCAACATCCTTTAATAACGTACTGTGATAAGCATCTCTATAGGCCTGATGGGGTGCATTTGACGGAGGCTGGTTTGGTCTTGTTTGTGGGGAGCCTGTTCGCAAGCACAGAGCAGGTGGTTTAGTGTGTATGGTGGCGGGCTGCGATTCTCTGAGGTAGAATATTGCATTGGCGGGAAGTACAGCTTATCATCAGCCCGGGTCTAGTGTGTGTGCATTGGGTGTGCTCACCTTCTATTATGTGTAGAGAAGTACTGTTCCACCTCTACGGGGGCAGTACAGCCATCTAAGGATGGTATTGTGTTTGGTAGAAGGTCTATGCTTAATACCCAAGTGCAGGGTTTGACATCCACAGGGCGGACTCCGCCCGCAATGCTGTTTTTGTTGTTGAGTTTGCATTGTTGGGCTGCTCTGTGTAAGTGCCGTCCTTCCAGCCACCATACAATATTTAAAATAATGAAATTAATTTCTTAAATAAATAGCTGACCTGTTTTAAAATCCATTACTGTCTCCGTGTGTTTATTTTAGATAAGTTTGAAGTGTTTATATTGTTATGGTATAATGATCTGTCGAAGTTGAATAATTGAGTGAGACAAGTTCAGTTTAAAATTTAATCGCAGCGACGCCATCTTGCGAATGGCCGCAAGACTCCATTTTGGAAATGAGATCGCAAGACACCATTTTGTGTGGTCAGCATTAATTCAAGTTATAACCCAGGAGCTAAGAACAGATGGCAATGTTTTTGTTAACCTACCAAGGGCAACGGGAAAAACCAGCTTTCTAAGTAGAAGTAAATAAGAAGAGACAATGGGTATTTTTACATACAAATTGGGAATCCCTGGATGCAGATAAAGTATAGTTGTGGCAATTGTAATATAATATCTACACAATTGGATTTGCCTGAATCCTAGACAAGATGGCTCCAAATCCCACAGTTTGAGGTGATAATACATTTGCACTTCACACAAGAGTCTGTGAGAACAAAAGAGGTTTTGTTTTCCTTTGAACACAGCAGGTGGGGGCCTACTGACAGAGGGCATGTAGAATTACAACCCTCAGCCATCCACACTGCTGGATGTTCACTTCGTGTATGAGAGATTATGAACTTAAATCTCACCCATTGATAACTAGCGTCCTTATTTCAAACCCCGAATACCCACACACTACATATTCGCACATAAGGTTCCATAAGCATCAAAATGTATGATTCAAGTTGGTTAAGTTAGTTTAAATGCTAAGAAATAGAGGTTTTTGATATCTAAGGTATTATACATGATAAGCAAGGTATGTTTGGTCTCGTTCTGATGCGTACGCTTTTTACAGAATCCCGGTGTTATCGGTGGAGAGATCGCATCATGCAAACTCAAGTTATAGATCGCAGAACTTATAAGCAACAAAATGTTTTAGTTGATGGAATGTTACAGGAGGCGTTACCAGAAAGACCCCGGCTGTTAGAGGCAGGGAAAGTCTATTTGAAACAACCTGTTAAATGTGTCGTTACATATGCTCCTCCTCTGGGAACCAATGAGATCAGCAGGAAGTTTCCCCTTTGTCCTGTTTCAGTCTGGGGGGGAATAAATACATGTGTCCAAACACTGGTTTGCCAGTTCATGCTGAATTTTGGGTGAACTGAGGATATCTAGTCAGAAGTCTATCTCTGGATCCGGAGGTGCAGCGTATGTATAACCGTACTTGGTCTGTATTATTTCCTTTTTACGCCTAAATTATGTATGTATAGATTGCGTGTAACTGACTGTACTTTTACCTGAATACTTGTGCGTTGGAAACATAGATTCCACTCCTGTCTTTATTTGCGGTTAAACTGCGTACGCAATTAGCGTTCTGTTTAGAGGTTTTAGGCAGGGTTTTGTCTTAGAGGTTCTAGGCACGTGAATCTTAGAGGTTTATAGGCAGGATTTGTCTTAGAGGTTCTAGGCAGGTGGATCTTAGAGGTTTATAGGCAGGAATGTATTAAAAGGTTTATTTACAAATTTAACAGTGGGGGCTCATTGGTTTATCACAGTATCTGATACACGATAACACTCCGACAGTCCTCTCTCAGCAAAAGGGTGGAGGCGCCTTTTGAAAGACGCATTAGTCTTTCATTACCACAGTGTTGCTGAGAGCGTACTGCCGGTTATTGTGTAGAGGAAGCGCTGATTAGAATCCAGGGACATGTGAGGAAAAAGTTTGTTTTCCTCTGTTGATAGAACCTTGTGTTTAGAGGGGTGCCGCAGTATTGAGTATGCGGCTGAGATGCATTTTTGCGTATGCAGTTAAAAAGTCATTATACGCTTGTGTGGTAGTCGCATAATTGTGTATGCGGCCGGTCGCACAATAAGCGTATACGCACTTCCGGTTCTGCTGCCACATGTTTGAACAAAGCCATTAAGGTTTACATTTTTTTCTATCTACCAATATCCGGGTTAAACCTTTATTTTCTGCGCAGAGAAAAAGTGTGTAACAGTGAGTATGTGTTGGACAGTTAAGGGTATCATATGATCCTTAAGGGCTAGGTGCAAGGGTTAGCCTAGCCGCTCGGTAAGCACCTTACCGTTCAGTACACAGAGCAGGTGTATGGTTTGTTATTTTTGTTAGGGACCGGCTCTCAATGTGACTGCAGTGTTCAATAAAATTTGAGCATTGTAGTTGAGCCACACTAGGTGTGATTGTGAGCTGAGAGATAATAGGTGAGCGTGGCACATCTAGAAATTTCGTCCGTAGGTGAGCGTGGCGCATCTAGAAATTTCGTCCATAGGTGAGCGTGGCACATCTAGAAATTTCGTCCGTAGGTGAGCGTGGCGCATCTAGAAATTTTGTCCGTAGGTAAGTGAAAGTATCTTGATTGTCTTTCACCAGTTTAAATTTTTATTGAAAAGCGTAGGAGTTGTCTCAAAATGGGAGCCACGCAAACGGTAGAAATGTTAAGCAATGATGTGCTGCTAATGGAGGCTCCAATTGGATCAGCCCGTCGTATTATGCATACTAAGTACGGTACTTATGCAATAAGGTATTGTGATATATGGTTTAATATGACGAGAAAGAGTGTTAGACCATTTCCCAGACTTGGTAGTTTAGATAAAAATGTGTTAGACAATGTCCAGGATCACATCAGTATGGTGCGATCCCGAGAGAAAAAGATTAAGTATTTTGAATGTTTAAAAATATGGCAGCATGAAGGGGATGCTTGGCTTAAAAATGTGCAAACGACGCAAACTAGCGTTGCGAACGCATTGCCAGAAAATACATCCACGACGCTGAGATGCAATACGGGCGAGCTGCAAATTGGCGCACGCGTGCGGCAAAGTAGCGTCGTGGAGAGTATTGTCAGCGGTTCACGCTCACCTCCCCCACCTTATGTGGATGGAGGTGCAAGTATGGTTACCAAAAATACCTATAAAAATGTAGCAAGCAACTTGTACCCTCTCTTAAGCAACCATAAAGAAAGTGTTTATGATATGGATGATGAGCCTATTGTAATGTCTGCCATTTCCCATGCTGTGCAAATGATAGATGCTGCATCACCACAATCACGGGTGGTGCCGCCATCTCCATCGGTAACAGCAAGGGAAGTGTTAACACACTCTGCACCCATAGAGGAAGTTGTTAATACTATACGTAGCAGCAGCAGATTAAACCCCCAGCCAGGTAACCAGGTCAGAGGTAGCAACGCTGCCGGTCTGCATCCCATTCGGACAATAACTGTTCCGAATGGAAATGCAGATGCAAACGGTGTAGTGCCCACGAGGGAAGTAGTAATGCATTGTCCATGGACAAGAGCAGAACTGAATTCCATCATAAATGATTTCCCCAATCCCAAAAAGGAACTAGCCAAATGTCAAAGATTTTTGAGAAATTTGGGTAGTTCTCATGAGCCCACTAATAAAGATTGGTGTGTAGTGTTAAGGGCCTGCCTGCCACACAATACCGACGTGACAAAATTTATCACGGACTGTGTATTGGATGGAGACATTCCCTTAACAGACCAAGTAAACCAAGGTAACATTTCCCGCATTGTGACTCAATTGGGTGTATATTTTCCAGTAGTAGTTAACTGGAACAAAATCTTCACAATTAAGCAAAAGGAGAGTGAAACTGCAGAAGACTATTGCGACCAGGCTCTGCAGGCTATCACCCAGTACACTGGGATAGAAGATATTAAAGATAGCACTCACCACAGGGGAATGATAGTCATGGTACTCATGGACGGTCTGAAAGACGATTTAAAGATTCGGGTTCAGACCTCACAACCTGGCTGGAGGGGACTTACAATAGATAACCTCATAGAGTCTGCCATAGAACATGATAAAAACATCTCCAAAAAGAGAGAGACCCAGAGCGAAAAACTAATGGCTGTCAGTATACAAGCTCTGGAAGGAATGACAATAACATCACAGCCAACCGACACACCTGCACCCACACACACACCTGCACCTGAACAATTACACGTCCTCACCAATCCCACACCACAGCAAACACATCCTTACCCCACATATCATACACAACCACAGGTCCCATACTCATATCCCCCGCAATATCCTTACCCTCCCTATCCTTACCCATACCCACCACCTTTCCCTCTTACTCAAATCCCACAACAATCTTTTCATCCACCCCGTTCAAAATTATGTTTTAACTTTCACCAAGTGGGACACATAAGAAAGTACTGTAAAGCGAAGAACACCACGCAGGAACACGAGTTTCCCATGAGTTCATAGGTAACCCCAGTATCTTCTCCCAGGCCTTATATGACTGTTTATAATTTTTTTCAACCTATCAATGGATCTGTTCTAATGTAAAATGTGGATGATTTATTGTTGTATTTTGGGTCATGTTTAAATGATATTAAACTGTTGTGCTTTATCTCCCACTCATAGGACACAAGGTTGCTAAGGATAAACGGCAGCCATGCCAGGCTGAGGTCGACTACTCAGAAAACTATCCAACCCAGCGGCACAGGCATTATTTAGAGCAGTAGCTATTAATAACAAGATTTAATTGCAGGAACCTGTATGCAGATACTATATCCCTAGAATTATTAAAAGTGATAGGGGGACTTATTTTACAGGTGACGTTTTCAAGAACATGCGTAAGATGATGGGTAACAACACTAAGATTATCCCAGACTGTCTTTTCCTTTATTTGCCCCCCTTTGAGATACTGTCCAAACAAGCAGCCTCATGTGAAAAATTGATAATGAGGTTACTGTGCAGGGTCTCACGAAGATGAATGAGAATAACCGAAATTGAAGTGTTATTAACTAACATGTCTAATGCAACCTGTCATGATGTCAAATCTGGAAGAATTTGTTATAATCCAAATTTTTTTTAGCTCAGGTTGTTTGACTGATAGGTGGAAAGGTCCGTATCTGACGATACAGCATCCTCAAAGGGTGGCCAGGGAAGATACGTGGATCCATTCCGCTCACTATAGGGAGGTTAACCAACCGGTGGAGATACAAGGCAGAGACAAGGCCGATAACGTGGACCTGTCGATTGCGAGCTTGTGCCGGAAGGATTAAAAAAGGTGACGGTGAGATATCTGAGCTAAAGAAATGTGTAGATCAGTGCTTCAAGCAATGGAGTGGTCTGCTGTGGTCATCCTAGTTCTTTTTTTTTCCAGAGTTTTATTTTTTTTTTTGTCATGATGATCTGTTTGGGGATGCTCGGTGTCTGTGATGGGGGACCAATAAAGGAGATGTGAGCTGATGGCGGAGCTGATGGAGTGGAGTCAGGAGGAGGAGTGCTATACCAAATCAGGGGAGTGCCGGTCCAATTTCAGTACAGTAAATTGTTGTGAAAATGTGAATAATAATAATAAGGAAGAACTGTATTTCAATCCTGAGTTATGACGTAGTGTATAACAATGTAGCCTGAGTTTGAGTGGTCGTGCATGGATATAACGTTTATGTTGTTTTAAGTCATCTTAGGTAATGCAGTCCCAACCCCTTCCAAGGCTCTCCTTATAGGATAGGTGCATCCCCACATCTTTCCCATGATCCCTTAAGGATCCATGGTATGCGTATAAGGGCAGTTTTATGTCCCTCCCGGAGACACATTATCTGAATGGTTCAAATAACCATACTGTGTCATACCATAATAACATTGAACGGTATATTCTCATGCATGGCTAAACAGATTCAAATAGCAGATTGTGATAGCATGTTGTTTGCTATCAAAGGGTGGACTGTCGAAGTTGAATAATTGAGTGAGACAAGTTCAGTTTAAAATTTAATCGCAGCGATGCCATCTTGCGAATGGCCGCAAGACTCCATTTTGGAAATGAGATCGCAAGACACCATTTTGTGTTGTCAGCATTAATTCAAGTTATAACCCAGGAGCTAAGAACAGATGGCAATGTTTTTGTTAACCTACCAAGGGCAATGGGAAAAACCAGCTTTCTAAGTAGAAGTAAATAAGAAGAGACAATGGGTATTTTTACATACAAATTGGGAATCCCTGGATGCAGATAAAGTATAGTTGTGGCAATTGTAATATAATATCTACACAATTGGATTTGCCTGAATCCTAGACAAGATGGTTCCAAATCCCACAGTTTGAGGTGATAATACATTTGCACTTCACACAAGAGTCTGTGAGAACAAAAGAGGTTTTGTTTTCCTTTGAACACAGCAGGTGGGGGCCTGTTGACAGAGGGCATGTAGAATTACAACCCTCAGCCATCCACACTGCTGGATGTTCACTTCGTGTATGAGAGATTATGCACTTAAATCTCACCCATTAATAACTAGCGTCCTTATATCAAACCCCGAATACCCACACACTACACATTCGCACATAAGGTTCCATAAGCATCAAAATGTATGATTCAAGTTGGTTAAGTTAGTTTAAATGCTAAGAAATAGAGGTTTTTGATATCTAAGGTATTATACATGATAAGCAAGGTATGTTTGGTCTCGTTCTGATGCGTACGCTTTTTACAGAATCCCGGGGGTTATCGAAGGAGAGATCGCATCATGCAAACTCAAGTTACGGATCGCAGAATTTATAAGCAACAAAATATTTTAGTTGATGGAATGTTACAGGAGGCGTTACCAGAAAGACCCCGGCTGTTAGAGGCAGGGAAAGTCTATTTGAAACAACCTGTTAAATGTGTCATTACATATGCTCCTCCTCTGGGAACCAATGAGATCAGCAGGAAGTTTCCCCTTTGTCCTGTTTCAGTCTGGGGGGGAATAAATACAAGTGTCCAAACACTGGTTTGCCAGTTCATGCTGAATTTTGGGTGAACTGAGGATATCTAGTCAGAAGTCTATCTCTGGATCCGGAGGCGCAGCGTATGTATAACCGTACTTGGTCTGTATTATTTCCTTTTTACGCCTAAATTATCTATGTATAGATTGCGTGTAACTGACTGTACTTTTACCTAAATAATACTTGTGCATTGGAAACACAGATTCCACTCCTATAAACAATAAAAATATATGGATCTGTGCTTCACAGTAGGCAGCTGCTGATGGCAAAAGGTAATCCCTAATATTACCCCAAAAGAGATATATAAAACACAATGTAGTCACCAGAGCGCACAAAAAACAAGGACATAGAGTTAGAATAATAAATGCTGCCACTATATACTCATATACAATGTGACAAAAACTTCAACAAAAAGTGTGTAATAAGAGTCTCTGTGGACTATCTCCGTAGTCACAATAGGAGGGTTGCTTCGTTATGTTCAGAAAACTTTTTTCATGAAGGTCTCCTTAATCCCATGTCACTCATGTGCACATAAAAGAAAGGAAAAAGAAAGGGACCTTCCTGGTGTATTACCATTTATTAACGTAAAACATGTAAATGCAAGACATATAAAATCCACCGTATTTTGATAAAAATCAAGGCGTACCGGAAAGTGGGGGTGTAGACAAAGTACACCAAAAGCGCTATAGGGGTCCTTCCTGAGAAACAGGAACAGAGGGTCCCAAAACGATCTGCAGTGTCCTGGATCAGACCTTGAACTGGAACACCAACGCGTTTCAACTGTAATTTCAGTCTTTTTCAAGGTGTAAAGAATGGTGGAGTGAAGTCCATATATATACCCTCCCTAGAGATCTCATTGGTTGATTCAACATTAATCAAAATGTACACAAATAATATTGGAAAATGGTAAAATCCACATACAATACATAAAAGACCTTATAAATATGTGCATAGAGAACAATAAACATAATTAAAACTTAGAAGCAATGTATAACACTAAAACGGAACGCAGAAGTGGCTAGCTTCCGGTAAGTGATGACACGTACACGTCACTTCCTGTCGTGTAGTGAACCTTATTACATCCGGTCCGGAGTGACACCCAAACGTCACTTCCGGTATCGTAAAAGATAAATGCGCATCACATAAAGGGACTTGATTCCCGCTACTACCCCCAATAAAAGGTTAAATACTAGTAGCATATAAGTGTTATCAGGGGTGTGTGCACAAAAAAAAGCCATTTGTGAATAGCTAAAAGCTTCGTGTGAAAAGAGGCCCTTTCCGCCATCTTGGATCAGGGAAAATAAATGCAAACATTTTTTTAAGAATATAAAATCCTAAAAAATTAAAACTAGTAAATTAAAAAAGGACAATGACATTAAAAATACATTTGTCATAAAAACCATTTTAGCTCAAAGTCTGTGTTAAGACCATTGGGTTTGAGAGTATTAAAATCAAATATATATTTCATTTCTACCTGAGCCAAACGTGCTTCCTGATCTTTCTTTCTCCAATGGTTACACACCTGCCTAATTCCAATCATTTGTTTAATATTTCCAATTGAGTTGTTATGCATTTCTTTAAAATGAGCAGATAAAGAGTGGTTTTCAAAGCCCTTTTTGATATTTCTGAGGTGTTCTGACCATCTGTCTTTTAGACAGCGGCTCGTCCGTCCAATATACCACAAACCACATGTACACTCTATTAAATAGATACAATTTTTTGTAGTACAAGTTATAAAATCTGGTATAGGGTGTGATTCCCCAGTTTTAGAATAAAAATTTTCAATTTTTGTAGTTTGTTTAGTAAAAGATCTACATACTAGGCACGTTCCACAGCGATGGAACCCTTTGGTTTTCACCCTTCCTGTTCTTTTAGGCGGGATGGCACTTTTAACAATTTTGTTCTTAATGTTAGGTGCCTTCCTATAAACAAACTTGGGTTTAGGAGGAATTACTGATTTTAAAACAGGATCCCGAGTAAGTTCCAATGTCTCCGAATTATTTTTTCAAATTCTTTGTGTTGGACATTAAAAGAAGTAATAAAGGGTAACTTAAAGGAATCTGAAGTATTCTCTTGAGAACCCATCAGTTTTAGTAGTGTTTCCCTGTCTACATTGATCATATTTTCTATATGTTCATCCATTTCTTTATCAGAATATCCTTTAGCGATGAATCTATTTTTATATGTATTGATTTGATCTTGGAAAACTTTCACATCCGTACAATTTCTTCTTATCCTTCTGACCTGACCTTTCGGGATATTTCTGAGCCAATTCATGTGGTGATTACTATTACAATCTATATAGGCGTTGCGATCCAGAAAGTTTACTTCCACCTTAATAGAATTATAAATTAATTCAATATTAAAGGTGTTTGGTTCCAAGGTTTTTTTTAAAGGATTCTAATGTAATTTCATCTCCCTTCCATATGAACCAAATGTCATCTATGTATCTATACCAATAGACTATATTCTCCAAAAAAGGATTATTATTCCAGATAAACATTGTTTCCCTGAACCCCATGAAGAGGTTAGCATACGAGGGCGCAAACCGAGTGCCCATGGCCGTTCCTCTCGTTTGCATGTAATAATTTCCTAAATAACAGAAAAAATTATTCTTCAAAATGAATTCAATGCCCTCCTCAAGAAAACTTATTTTTTCTGTTGCTAACTCTCCCCTTTTCAAAAAATAATCGACAGCCTCTAGGCCCTTATTATGGTCAATGATAGTGTAGAGACTTTTGACGTCGGCAGGCACTAACAGAAAATCTTCATCCCATATGATGCCTTTGGTCTTATTTAGTATGTCAGAAGTATCTTTAATATAAGACCTAAGTTTAAGTACTTCTGGTTGTAGGTGGTGATCAACAAAATGAGATAGATTAGCCGTTATCGAGTTCGTCCCTGCTACAATTGGACGTCCTGGTGGATTACAAAGATCCTTATGTATCTTCGGGAGAATGTAGAATACTGGAATAGTAGGTGGTGAGATGACCATATATTGCATTTCATGGTCTGTGATAGTACCTGAATCCTTATACCTTGCTAGTAGATTTAATAAGAGTTTCTCAATTCTATCACTAGGATTGTTTTTAAGTAGCTTGTAAGTGTCTGTGTCATTCAGCTGTCTCATCACCTCTGTATTGTAATTACTGGTGTCCATAATCACTATACTCCCACCTTTGTCAGCTGGCTTTATGACAATCTCTGGGTTATTTCCTAGATCTTTGAGGGCCTTTCTTTCCTTATATGTAAGATTGTCCCTTTCATAAGGCTTCTTTTTCATTTTTATACCCTCTAAATCCATACTGACTGCCCTCGTAAAGCTGTCAACAAAACACCCACGGTTAAAGGTGGGATTAAAAGTGGATCTAGGTTTGAATAACTCTCTTTCACTCTTCCCTTCGGTATTCGTACCGAGGAAGTATTTTTTAATGGACAATTTTCTGACAAATTTTTGTAGGTCAAGATAGGTACCAAATTTATCAAGTTGATTATTTGGGGCAAATTTTAACCCCTTTGCCAATACAGAATTTTCTTCCTTAGTAAGTATATGAGTACTTAAATTGAAAACTTTCATACATGTTTCTTCCTCTATAGGATCCTGATTAGTGACCGGAAGACATTTCTTCTCTTTTTTCTTGCCCCCCCTGCAACCCCATGAAGATTTAGTTTTGTGTTTTCTGGGTTTTCTTATTAATTCCAATTCCTTCTCCTTCTGTTCCTGTCTAAAAAATCACGTTTGTTCATATGTTGAAATCTATTGTAGGTGGGTAGGGGACTTCTTGATCTTCTTCCATCATTTATATGCCACTCGTCTTTGATATATAAGGAATCCCTAGAAGTACTTCTTGGACGACGTCTATAAGAGTTCTGAAACCTAGGAAGACATTTTTCATATCTATTATTTTTCTTTTGTCCTTGATAATGTGTCCTGGAACTAGACGGATATTCCCATTCGTCCTTTCTGAAACTGACTCTTCTTGGTTTAAAGTTTTCTCTATGGTCTCTCCTCTGATCCCTTTCTTCTCATTGTACCTCCTCAGAGAAGCTTTCTTCTAGGTCATCTATGTCGCAAGTACAATCGTCATCATATGAATTAAACTGTCCCTTTTTCCTGGGAGTATCTGTCTTACTTTCTTCATTCTGACGAGAGTGGTCAGTTCTAGTGTGGATCTTTGTATTCATATTTAACTCTTTAAGATCTCTCTTAAATTTTCTCTGTATACGGAGAATAATTTCTTTTTCTTTCCTTACAATTCTACTTTCCATTTCTCTTTCTCTATGAATATAATCTTCTGATTCCCTATATGGTGTAAGTACTGTGGTTAGGTGAATGATTTTTTCTTCCAAAGTTGATAAATCCTTTTTTCTTTGTTGTATAATTAATTGCATTAATGATACTGAACAATCTTCTAATATTTTATTCCATCTTTCATAAAATTCATTATCCATATTCCTAGAGGTAGATTTTTTCTGTATCGTTAAACCCCTAGGTATTATCTGATGGGAAATGTAGTTCTCAAGTGTAACCACCTCCCACCAGGTTTTACTCTCTTGAATTAAAATGTTCTCTAAATTGCACATATTAAGGTCTAAATCCTCTTCTGTAGTATCCAAATGGTCATCTATAAAATCATTGGTCTTAAAAATAGTATTAATTAGTAGCTTTCGCTGATCCCTATATCCTAGCATGATGCACCGGACCCGTATGTAGGGAAAACAAGTATAAACAATAAAAATATATGGATCTGCGCTTCACAGTAGGCAGCTGCTGATGGCAAAAGGTAATCCCTAATATTACCCCAAAAGAGATATATAAAACACAATGTAGTCACCAGAGCGCACAAAAAACAAGGACATAGAGTTAGAATAATAAATGCTGCCACTATATACTCATATACAATGTGACAAAAACTTCAACAAAAAGTGTGTAATAAGAGTCTGTGGACTATCTCCGTAGGGAGATGAAATTACATTAGAATCCTTTAAAAAAACCTTGGAACCAAACACCTTTAATATTGAATTAATTTATAATTCTAGTAAGGTGGAAGTAAACTTTCTGGATCTTACTTTTTATGTGGAGAATAATATTCTCAAAACCCGTCACTATTTTAAAGCTACGGATTGCAACGCCTATATAGATTGTAATAGTAATCACCACATGAATTGGCTCAGAAATATCCCGAAAGGTCAGGTCAGAAGGATAAGAAGAAATTGTACGGATGTGAAAGTTTTCCAAGATCAAATCAATACATATAAAAATAGATTCATCGCTAAAGGATATACTGATAAAGAAATGGATGAACATATAGAAAATATGATCAATGTAGACAGGGAAACACTACTAAAACCGATGGGTTCTCAAGGGAATACTTCAGATTCCTTTAAGTTACCCTTTATTACTTCTTTTAATGTCCAACACAAAGAATTTGAAAAAATAATTCGGAGACATTGGAACTTACTCACTCGGGATCCTGTTTTAAAATCAGTAATTCCTCCTAAACCCAAGTTTGTTTATAGGAAGGCACCTAACATTAAGAACAAAATTGTTAAAAGTGCCATCCCGCCTAAAAGAACAGGAAGGGTGAAAACCAAAGGGTTCCATCGCTGTGGAACGTGCCTAGTATGTAGATCTTTTACTAAACAAACTACAAAAATTTAAAATTTTTATTCTAAAACTGGGGAATCACACCCTATACCAGATTTTATAACTTGTACTACAAAAAATTGTAGCTATTTAATAGAGTGTACATGTGGTTTGTGGTATATTGGACGGACGAGCCGCTGTCTAAAAGACAGATGGTCAGAACACCTCAGAAATATCAAAAAGGGCTTTGAAAACCACTCTTTATCTGCTCATTTTAAAGAAATGCATAACAACTCAATTGGAAATATTAAACAAATGATTGGAATTAGGCAGGTGTGTAACCATTGGAGAAAGAAAGATCAGGAAGCACGTTTGGCTCAGGTAGAAATGAAATATATATTTGATTTTAATACTCTCAAACCCAATGGTCTTAACACAGACTTTGAGATAAAATGGTTTTTATGACAAATGTATTTTTATTGTCATTACCCTTTTTTAATTTACTAGTTTTAATTTTTTAGGATTTTATATTCTTAAAAAACTTTTTGCATTTATTTTCCCTGATCCAAGATGGCGGAAAGGGCCTCTTTTCACACGAAGCTTTTAGCTATTCACAAATGGCTTTTCTTTTGTGCACACACCCCTGATAACACTTATATGCTACTAGTATTTAACCTTTTATTGGGGGTAGTAGCGGGAATCAAGTCCCTTTATGTGATGCGCATTTACCTTTTACGATACCGGAAGTGACGTTTGCGTGTCACTCCGGACCGGATGTAATAAGGTTCACTACACGACAGGAAGTGACGCGTGCGTGTCATCACTTACCGGAAGCTAGCCACTTCTGCGTTCCGTTTTAGCGTTATACATTGCTTCTAAGTTTTAATTATGTTTATTGTTCTCTATGCACATATTTATAAGGTCTTTTATGTATTGTATGTGGATTTTACCATTTTCCAATATTATTTGTGTACATTTTGATTAATGTTGAATCAACCAATGAGATCTCTAGGGAGGGTATATATATATGGACTTCACTCCACCATTCTTTACACCTTGAAAAAGACTGAAATTACAGTTGAAACGCGTTGGTGTTCCAGTTCAAGGTCTGATCCAGGAAGTGAAGCTCTTTTCAAAGACACTGCAGATCGTTTTGGGACCCTCTGTTCCTGTTTCTCAGGAAGGACCCCTATAGCGCTTTTGGTGTACTTTGTCTACACCCCCACTTTCCGGTACGCCTTGATTTTTATCAAAATACGGTGGATTTTATATGTCTTGCATTTACATGTTTTACGTTAATAAATGGTAATACACCAGGAAGGTCCCTTTCTTTTTCCTTTCTTTTATGTGCACGTGAGTGACATGGGATTAAGGAGACCTTCATGAAAAAAGTTTTCTGAACATAACGAAGCAACCCTCCTATTGTGACTACGGAGATAGTCCACAGAGACTCTTATTACACACTTTTTGTTGAAGTTTTTGTCACATTGTATATGAGTATATAGTGGCAGCATTTATTATTCTAACTCTATGTCCTTGTTTTTTGTGCGCTCTGGTGACTACATTGTGTTTTATATATCTCTTTTGGGGTAATATTAGGGATTACCTTTTGCCATCAGCAGCTGCCTACTGTGAAGCGCAGATCCATATATTTTTATTGTTTATACTTGTTTTCCCTACATACGGGTCCGCTGCATCATGCTAGGTTATAGGGATCAGCGAAAGCTACTAATTAATACTATTTTTAAGACCAATGATTTTATAGATGACCATTTGGATACTACAGAAGAGGATTTAGACCTTAATATGTGCAATTTAGAGAAGATTTTAATTCAAGAGAGTAAAACCTGGTTGGAGGTGGTTACACTTGAGAACTACATTTCCCATCAGATTATACCTAGGGGTTTAACGATACAGAAAAAATCTACCTCTAGGAATATGGATAATGAATTTTATGAAAGATGGAATAAAATATTAGAAGATTGTTCAGTATCATTAATGCAATTAATTATACAACAAAGAAAAAAGGATTTATCAACTTTGGAAGAAAAAATCAATCACCTAACCACAGTACTTACACCATATCGGGAATCAGAATATTATATTCATAGAGAAAGAGAAATGGAAAGTAGAATTGTAAGGAAAGTAAAAGAAATTATTCTCCGTAAACAGAGAAAATTTAAGAGAGATCTTAAAGAGTTAAATATGTATACAAAGATCCACACTAGAACTGACCACTCTCGTCAGAATGAAGAAAGTAAGACAGATACTCCCAGTAAAAAGGGACAGTTTAATTCATATGATGACGATTGTACTTGCGACATAGATGACCTAGAAGAAAGCTTCTCTGAGGAGGTACAACAAAAAGAAAGGTATCAGAGGAGAGACCGTAGTGAAAACATTAAACCAAGAAGAGTCAGTTTCAGAAAGGACGAATGGGAATATCCGTCTAGTTCCAGGACACATTATCAAGGACAAAAGAAAAATAATAGATATGAAAAACATCTTCCTAGGTTTCAGAACTCTTATAGACGTCGTCCAAGAAGTACTTCTAGGGATTCCTTATATATCAAAGACGAGTGGCATATAAATGATGGAAGAAGATCAAGAAGTCCCCAACCCACCTACAATAGATTTCAACATATGAACAAACGTGATTTTTTAGACAGGAACAGAAGGAGAAGGAATTGGAATTAATAAGAAAACCCAGAAAACACAAAAATAAATCTTCACGGGGTTGCAGGGGGGGCAAGAAAAAAGAGAAAAATTGTCTTCCGGTCACTAATCAGGATCCTATAGAGGAAGAAACATGTATGAAAGTTTTCAATTTAAGTACTCATATACTTACTAAGGAAGAAAATTCTGTATTGGCAAAGGGGTTAAAATTTGCCCCAAATAATCAACTTGATAAATTTGGTACCTATCTTGACCTACAAAAATTTGTCCGAAAATTGTCCATTAAAAAATACTTCCTCAGTACGAATACCGAAGGGAAGAGTGAAAGAGAGTTATTCAAACCTAGATCCACTTTTAATCCCACCTTTAACCGTGAGTGTTTTGTTGACAGCTTTACGAGGGCAGTCAGTATGGATTTAGAGGGTATAAAAATGAAAAAGAAGCCTTATGAAAGGGACAATCTTACATATAAGGAAAGAAAGGCCCTCAAAGATCTAGGAAATAACCCAGAGATTGTCATAAAGCCAGCTGACAAAGGTGGGAGTATAGTGATTATGGACACCAGTAATTACAATACAGAGGTGATGAGACAGCTGAATGACACAGACACTTACAAGCTACTTAAAAACAATCCTAGTGATTGAATTGAGAAACTCTTATTAAATCTACTAGCAAGGTATAAGGATTCAGGTACTATCACAGACCATGAAATGCAATATATGGTCATCTCACCACCTACTATTCCAGTATTCTACATTCTCCCGAAGATACATAAGGATCTTTGTAATCCACCAGGACGTCCAATTGTAGCAGGGACGAACTCAATAACGGCTAATCTATCTCACTTTGTTGATCACCACCTACAACCGGAAGTACTTAAACTTAGGTCTTATATTAAAGATACTTCTGACATACTAAATAAGACCAAAGGCATCATATGGGATGAAGATTTTCTGTTAGTGACTGCCGACGTCAAAAGTCTCTACACTATCATTGACCATAATAAGGGCCTAGAGGCTGTCGATTATTTTTTGAAAAGGGGAGAGTTAGCAACAGAAAAAATAAGTTTTCTTGAGGAGGGCATTGAATTCATTTTGAAGAATAATTTTTTCTGTTATTTAGGAAATTATTACATGCAAACGAGAGGAACGGCCTTGGGCACTCGGTTTGCGCCCTCGTATGCTAAGCTCTTCATGGGGTTCAGGGAAACAATGTTTATCTGGAATAATAATCCTTTTTTGGAGAATATAGTCTATTGGTATAGATACATAGACGACATTTGGTTCATATGGAAGGGAGATGAAATTACATTAGAATCCTTTAAAAAAACCTTTGAACCAAACACCTTTAATATTGAATTAATTTATAATTCTAGTAAGGTGGAAGTAAACTTTCTGGATCTTACTTTTTATGTGGAGAATAATATTCTCAAAACCCGAAACAATTTTAAAGCTACGGATTGCAACGCCTATATAGATTGTAATAGTAATCACCACATGAATTGGCTCAGAAATATCCCGAAAGGTCAGGTCAGAAGGATAAGAAGAAATTGTACGGATGTGAAAGTTTTCCAAGATCAAATCAATACATATAAAAATAGATTCATCGCTAAAGGATATACTGATAAAGAAATGGATGAACATATAGAAAATATGATCAATGTAGACAGGGAAACACTACTAAAACTGATGGGTTCTCAAGAGAATACTTCAGATTCCTTTAAGTTACCCTTTATTACTTCTTTTAATGTCCAACGCAAAGAATTTTTAAAAATAATTCGGAGACATTGGAACTTACTCACTCGGGATCCTGTTTTAAAATCAGTAATTCCTCCTAAACCCAAGTTTGTTTATAGGAAGGCACCTAACATTAAGAACAAAATTGTTAAAAGTGCCATCCCGCCTAAAAGAACAGGAAGGGTGAAAACCAAAGGGTTCCATCGCTGTGGAACGTGCCTAGTATGTAGATCTTTTACTAAACAAACTACAAAAATTGAAAATTTTTATTCTAAAACTGGGGAATCACACCCTATACCAGATTTTATAACTTGTACTACAAAAAATTGTATCTATTTAATAGAGTGTACATGTGGTTTGTGGTATATTGGACGGATGAGCCGCTGTCTAAAAGACAGATGGTCAGAACACCTCAGAAATATCAAAAAGGGCTTTGAAAACCACTCTTTATCTGCTCATTTTAAAGAAATGCATAACAACTCAATTTAAAATATTAAACAAATGATTGGAATTAGGCAGGTGTGTAACCATTGGAGAAAGAAAGATCAGGAAGCACGTTTGGCTCAGGTAGAAATGAAATATATATTTGATTTTAATACTCTCAAACCCAATGGTCTTAACACAGACTTTGAGCTAAAATGGTTTTTATGACAAATGTATTTTTATTGTCATTACCCTTTTTTAATTTACTAGTTTTAATTTTTTAGGATTTTATATTCTTAAAAAAATGTTTGCATTTATTTTCCCTGATCCAAGATGGCGGAAAGGGCCTCTTTTCACACGATGCTTTTAGCTATTCACAAATGGCTTTTCTTTTGTGCACACACCCCTGATAACACTTATATGCTACTAGTATAGAACCTTTAATTGGGGGTAGTAGCGGGAATCAAGTCCCTTTATGTGATGCGCATTTACCTTTTACGATACCGGAAGTGACGTTTGCGAGTCACTCCGGACCGGATGTAATAAGGTTCACTACACACCCGCCTCACATGGACAGGAAGTGACGCGTGCGTGTCATCACTTACCGGAAGCTAGCCACTTCTGCGTTCCGTTTTAGCGTTATACATTGCTTCTAAGTTTTAATTATGTTTATTGTTCTCTATGCACATATTTATAAGGTCTTTTATGTATTGTATGTGGATTTTACCATTTTCCAATATTATTTGTGTACATTTTGATTAATGTTGAATCAACCAATGAGATCTCTAGGGAGGGTATATATATGGACTTCACTCCACCATTCTTTACACCTTGAAAAAGACTGAAATTACAGTTGAAACGCGTTGGTGTTCCAGTTCAAGGTCTGATCCAGGAAGTGAAGCTCTTTTCAAAGACACTGCAGATCGTTTTGGGACCCTCTGTTCCTGTTTCTCAGGAAGGACCCCTATAGCGCTTTTGGTGTACTTTGTCTACACCCCCACTTTCCGGTACGCCTTGATTTTTATCAAAATACGGTGGATTTTATATGTCTTGCATTTACATGTTTTACGTTAATAAATGGTAATACACCAGGAAGGTCCCTTTCTTTTTCCTTTCTTTTATGTGCACGTGAGTGACATGGGATTAAGGAGACCTTCATGAAAAAAGTTTTCTGAACATAACGAAGCAACCCTCCTATTGTGACTACGGAGATAGTCCACAGAGACTCTTATTGCACACTTTTTGTTGAAGTTTTTGTCACATTGTATATGAGTATATAGTGGCAGCATTTATTATTCTAACTCTATGTCCTTGTTTTTTGTGCGCTCTGGTGACTACATTGTGTTTTATATATCTCTTTTGGGGTAATATTAGGGATTACCTTTTGCCATCAGCAGCTGCCTACTGTGAAGCGCAGATCCATATATTTTTATTGTTTATACTTGTTTTCCCTACATACGGGTCCGCTGCATCATGCTAGGATATAGGGATCAGTGAAAGCTACTAATTAATACTATTTTTAAGACCAATGATTTTATAGATGACCATTTGGATACTACAGAAGAGGATTTAGACCTTAATATGTGCAATTTAGAGAACATTTTAATTCAAGAGAGTAAAACCTGGTGGGAGTTGGTTACACTTGAGAACTACATTTCCCATCAGATTATACCTAGGGGTTTAATGATACAGAAAAAATCTACCTCTAGGAATATGGATAATGAATTTTATGAAAGATGGAATAAAATATTAGAAGATTGTTCAGTATCATTAATGCAATTAATTATACAACAAAGAAAAAAGGATTTATCAACTTTGGAAGAAAAAATCAATCACCTAACCACAGTACTTACACCATATCGGGAATCAGAAGATTATATTCATAGAGAAAGAGAAATGGAAAGTAGAATTGTAAGGAAAGTAAAAGAAATTATTCTCCGTAAACAGAGAAAATTTAAGAGAGATCTTAAAGAGTTAAATATGAATACAAAGATCCACACTAGAACTGATCACTCTCATCAGAATGAAGAAAGTAAGACAGATACTCCCAGTAAAAAGGGACAGTTTAATTCATATGATGACGATTGTACTTGCGACATAGATGACCTAGAAGAAAGCTTCTCTGAGGAGGTACAACAAAAAGAAAGGTATCAGAGGAGAGACCGTAGTGAAAACATTAAACCAAGAAGAGTCAGTTTCAGAAAGGACGAATGGGAATATCCGTCTAGTTCCAGGACACATTATCAAGGACAAAAGAAAAATAATAGATATGAAAAACATCTTCCTAGGTTTCAGAACTCTTATAGACGTCGTCCAAGAAGTACTTCTAGGGATTCCTTATATATCAAAGACGAGTGGCATATAAATGATGGAAGAAGATCAAGAAGTCCCCAACCCACCTACAATAGATTTCAACATATGAACAAACGTGATTTTTTAGACAGGAACAGAAGGAGAAGGAATTGGAATTAATAAGAAAACCCAGAAAACACAAAACTAAATCTTCACGGGGTTGCAGGGGGGGCAAGAAAAAAGAGAAAAATTGTCTTCCGGTCACTAATCAGGATCCTATAGAGGAAGAAACATGTATGAAAGTTTTCAATTTAAGTACTCATATACTTACTAAGGAAGAAAATTCTGTATTGGCAAAGGGGTTAAAATTTGCCCCAAATAATCAACTTGATAAATTTGGTACCTATCTTGACCTACAAAAATTTGTCAGAAAATTGTCCATTAAAAAATACTTCCTCAGTACGAATACCGAAGGGAAGAGTGAAAGAGAGTTATTCAAACCTAGATCCACTTTTAATCCCACCTTTAACCGTGAGTGTTTTGTTGACAGCTTTACGAGGGCAGTCAGTATGGATTTAGAGGGTATAAAAATGAAAAAGAAGCCTTATGAAAGGGACAATCTTACATATAAGGAAAGAAAGGCCCTCAAAGATCTAGGAAATAACCCAGAGATTGTCATAAAGCCAGCTGACAAAGGTGGGAGTATAGTGATTATGGACACCAGTAATTACAATACAGAGGTGATGAGACAGCTGAATGACACAGACACTTACAAGCTACTTAAAAACAATCCTAGTGATTGAATTGAGAAACTCTTATTAAATCTACTAGCAAGGTATAAGGATTCAGGTACTATCACAGACCATGAAATGCAATATATGGTCATCTCACCACCTACTATTCCAGTATTCTACATTCTCCCGAAGATACATAAGGATCTTTGTAATCCACCAGGACGTCCAATTGTAGCAGGGACGAACTCAATAACGGCTAATCTATCTCACTTTGTTGATCACCACCTACAACCGGAAGTACTTAAACTTAGGTCTTATATTAAAGATACTTCTGACATACTAAATAAGACCAAAGGCATCATATGGGATGAAGATTTTCTGTTAGTGACTGCCGACATCAAAAGTCTCTACACTATCATTGACCATAATAAGGGCCTAGAGGCTGTCGATTATTTTTTGAAAAGGGGAGAGTTAGCAACAGAAAAAATAAGTTTTCTTGAGGAGGGCATTGAATTCATTTTGAAGAATCATTTTTTCTGTTATTTAGGAAATTATTACATGCAAACGAGAGGAACGGCCTTGGGCACTCGGTTTGCGCCCTCGTATGCTAAGCTCTTCATGGGGTTCAGGGAAACAATGTTTATCTGGAATAATAATCCTTTTTTGGAGAATATAGTCTATTGGTATAGATACATAGACGACATTTGGTTCATATGGAAGGGAGATGAAATTACATTAGAATCCTTTAAAAAAACCTTTGAACCAAACACTTTTAATATTGAATTAATTTATAATTCTAGTAAGGTGGAAGTAAACTTTCTGGATCTTACTTTTTATGTGGAGAATAATATTCTCAAAACCCGAAACAATTTTAAAGCTACGGATTGCAACGCCTATATAGATTGTAATAGTAATCACCACATGAATTGGCTCAGAAATATCCCGAAAGGTCAGGTCAGAAGGATAAGAAGAAATTGTACGGATGTGAAAGTTTTCCAAGATCAAATCAATACATATAAAAATAGATTCATCGCTAAAGGATATACTGATAAAGAAATGGATGAACATATAGAAAATATGATCAATGTAGACAGGGAAACACTACTAAAACTGATGGGTTCTCAAGAGAATACTTCAGATTCCTTTAAGTTACCCTTTATTACTTCTTTTAATGTCCAACGCAAAGAATTTTTAAAAATAATTCGGAGACATTGGAACTTACTCACTCGGGATCCTGTTTTAAAATCAGTAATTCCTCCTAAACCCAAGTTTGTTTATAGGAAGGCACCTAACATTAAGAACAAAATTGTTAAAAGTGCCATCCCGCCTAAAAGAACAGGAAGGGTGAAAACCAAAGGGTTCCATCGCTGTGGAACGTGCCTAGTATGTAGATTTTTTACTAAACAAACTACAAAAATTGAAAATTTTTATTCTAAAACTGGGGAATCACACCCTATGCCAGATTTTATAACTTGTACTACAAAAAATTGTATCTATTTAATAGAGTGTACATGTGGTTTGTGGTATATTGGACGGACGAGCCGCTGTCTAAAAGACAGATGGTCAGAACACCTCAGAAATATCAAAAAGGGCTTTGAAAACCACTCTTTATCTGCTCATTTTAAAGAAATGCATAACAACTCAATTTAAAATATTAAACAAATGATTGGAATTAGGCAGGTGTGTAACCATTGGAGAAAGAAAGATCAGGAAGCACGTTTGGCTCAGGTAGAAATGAAATATATATTTGATTTTAATACTCTCAAACCCAATGGTCTTAACACAGACTTTGAGCTAAAATGGTTTTTATGACAAATGTATTTTTATTGTCATTACCCTTTTTTAATTTACTAGTTTTAATTTTTTAGGATTTTATATTCTTAAAAAAATGTTTGCATTTATTTTCCCTGATCCAAGATGGCGGAAAGGGCCTCTTTTCACACGATGCTTTTAGCTATTCACAAATGGCTTTTCTTTTGTGCACACACCCCTGATAACACTTATATGCTACTAGTATAGAACCTTTAATTGGGGGTAGTAGCGGGAATCAAGTCCCTTTATGTGATGCGCATTTACCTTTTACGATACCGGAAGTGACGTTTGCGAGTCACTCCGGACCGGATGTAATAAGGTTCACTACACACCCGCCTCACATGGACAGGAAGTGACGCGTGCGTGTCATCACTTACCGGAAGCTAGCCACTTCTGCGTTCCGTTTTAGCGTTATACATTGCTTCTAAGTTTTAATTATGTTTATTGTTCTCTATGCACATATTTATAAGGTCTTTTATGTATTGTATGTGGATTTTACCATTTTCCAATATTATTTGTGTACATTTTGATTAATGTTGAATCAACCAATGAGATCTCTAGGGAGGGTATATATATAGACTTCACTCCACCATTCTTTACACCTTGAAAAAGACTGAAATTACAGTTGAAACGCGTTGGTGTTCCAGTTCAAGGTCTGATCCAGGAAGTGAAGCTCTTTTCAAAGACACTGCAGATCGTTTTGGGACCCTCTGTTCCTGTTTCTCAGGAAGGACCCCTATAGCGCTTTTGGTGTACTTTGTCTACACCCCCACTTTCCGGTACGCCTTGATTTTTATCAAAATACGGTGGATTTTATATGTCTTGCATTTACATGTTTTACGTTAATAAATGGTAATACACCAGGAAGGTCCCTTTCTTTTTCCTTTCTTTTATGTGCACGTGAGTGACATGGGATTAAGGAGACCTTCATGAAAAAAGTTTTCTGAACATAACGAAGCAACCCTCCTATTGTGACTACGGAGATAGTCCACAGAGACTCTTATTGCACACTTTTTGTTGAAGTTTTTGTCACATTGTATATGAGTATATAGTGGCAGCATTTATTATTCTAACTCTATGTCCTTGTTTTTTGTGCGCTCTGGTGACTACATTGTGTTTTATATATCTCTTTTGGGGTAATATTAGGGATTACCTTTTGCCATCAGCAGCTGCCTACTGTGAAGCGCAGATCCATATATTTTTATTGTTTATACTTGTTTTCCCTACATACGGGTCCGCTGCATCATGCTAGGTTATAGGGATCAGCGAAAGCTACTAATTAATACTATTTTTAAGACCAATGATTTTATAGATGACCATTTGGATACTACAGAAGAGGATTTAGACCTTAATATGTGCAATTTAGAGAAGATTTTAATTCAAGAGAGTAAAACCTGGTGGGAGGTGGTTACACTTGAGAACTACATTTCCCATCAGATTATACCTAGGGGTTTAACGATACAGAAAAAATCTACCTCTAGGAATATGGATAATGAATTTTATGAAAGATGGAATAAAATATTAGAAGATTGTTCAGTATCATTAATGCAATTAATTATACAACAAAGAAAAAAGGATTTATCAACTTTGGAAGAAAAAATCAATCACCTAACCACAGTACTTACACCATATCGGGAATCAGAATATTATATTCATAGAGAAAGAGAAATGGAAAGTAGAATTGTAAGGAAAGTAAAAGAAATTATTCTCCGTAAACAGAGAAAATTTAAGAGAGATCTTAAAGAGTTAAATATGTATACAAAGATCCACACTAGAACTGACCACTCTCGTCAGAATGAAGAAAGTAAGACAGATACTCCCAGTAAAAAGGGACAGTTTAATTCATATGATGACGATTGTACTTGCGACATAGATGACCTAGAAGAAAGCTTCTCTGAGGAGGTACAACAAAAAGAAAGGTATCAGAGGAGAGACCGTAGTGAAAACATTAAACCAAGAAGAGTCAGTTTCAGAAAGGACGAATGGGAATATCCGTCTAGTTCCAGGACACATTATCAAGGACAAAAGAAAAATAATAGATATGAAAAACATCTTCCTAGGTTTCAGAACTCTTATAGACGTCGTCCAAGAAGTACTTCTAGGGATTCCTTATATATCAAAGACGAGTGGCATATAAATGATGGAAGAAGATCAAGAAGTCCCCAACCCACCTACAATAGATTTCAACATATGAACAAACGTGATTTTTTAGACAGGAACAGAAGGAGAAGGAATTGGAATTAATAAGAAAACCCAGAAAACACAAAAATAAATCTTCACGGGGTTGCAGGGGGGGCAAGAAAAAAGAGAAAAATTGTCTTCCGGTCACTAATCAGGATCCTATAGAGGAAGAAACATGTATGAAAGTTTTCAATTTAAGTACTCATATACTTACTAAGGAAGAAAATTCTGTATTGGCAAAGGGGTTAAAATTTGCCCCAAATAATCAACTTGATAAATTTGGTACCTATCTTGACCTACAAAAATTTGTCCGAAAATTGTCCATTAAAAAATACTTCCTCAGTACGAATACCGAAGGGAAGAGTGAAAGAGAGTTATTCAAACCTAGATCCACTTTTAATCCCACCTTTAACCGTGAGTGTTTTGTTGACAGCTTTACGAGGGCAGTCAGTATGGATTTAGAGGGTATAAAAATGAAAAAGAAGCCTTATGAAAGGGACAATCTTACATATAAGGAAAGAAAGGCCCTCAAAGATCTAGGAAATAACCCAGAGATTGTCATAAAGCCAGCTGACAAAGGTGGGAGTATAGTGATTATGGACACCAGTAATTACAATACAGAGGTGATGAGACAGCTGAATGACACAGACACTTACAAGCTACTTAAAAACAATCCTAGTGATTGAATTGAGAAACTCTTATTAAATCTACTAGCAAGGTATAAGGATTCAGGTACTATCACAGACCATGAAATGCAATATATGGTCATCTCACCACCTACTATTCCAGTATTCTACATTCTCCCGAAGATACATAAGGATCTTTGTAATCCACCAGGACGTCCAATTGTAGCAGGGACGAACTCAATAACGGCTAATCTATCTCACTTTGTTGATCACCACCTACAACCGGAAGTACTTAAACTTAGGTCTTATATTAAAGATACTTCTGACATACTAAATAAGACCAAAGGCATCATATGGGATGAAGATTTTCTGTTAGTGACTGCCGACGTCAAAAGTCTCTACACTATCATTGACCATAATAAGGGCCTAGAGGCTGTCGATTATTTTTTGAAAAGGGGAGAGTTAGCAACAGAAAAAATAAGTTTTCTTGAGGAGGGCATTGAATTCATTTTGAAGAATAATTTTTTCTGTTATTTAGGAAATTATTACATGCAAACGAGAGGAACGGCCTTGGGCACTCGGTTTGCGCCCTCGTATGCTAAGCTCTTCATGGGGTTCAGGGAAACAATGTTTATCTGGAATAATAATCCTTTTTTGGAGAATATAGTCTATTGGTATAGATACATAGACGACATTTGGTTCATATGGAAGGGAGATGAAATTACATTAGAATCCTTTAAAAAAACCTTTGAACCAAACACCTTTAATATTGAATTAATTTATAATTCTAGTAAGGTGGAAGTAAACTTTCTGGATCTTACTTTTTATGTGGAGAATAATATTCTCAAAACCCGAAACAATTTTAAAGCTACGGATTGCAACGCCTATATAGATTGTAATAGTAATCACCACATGAATTGGCTCAGAAATATCCCGAAAGGTCAGGTCAGAAGGATAAGAAGAAATTGTACGGATGTGAAAGTTTTCCAAGATCAAATCAATACATATAAAAATAGATTCATCGCTAAAGGATATACTGATAAAGAAATGGATGAACATATAGAAAATATGATCAATGTAGACAGGGAAACACTACTAAAACTGATGGGTTCTCAAGAGAATACTTCAGATTCCTTTAAGTTACCCTTTATTACTTCTTTTAATGTCCAACGCAAAGAATTTTTAAAAATAATTCGGAGACATTGGAACTTACTCACTCGGGATCCTGTTTTAAAATCAGTAATTCCTCCTAAACCCAAGTTTGTTTATAGGAAGGCACCTAACATTAAGAACAAAATTGTTAAAAGTGCCATCCCGCCTAAAAGAACAGGAAGGGTGAAAACCAAAGGGTTCCATCGCTGTGGAACGTGCCTAGTATGTAGATCTTTTACTAAACAAACTACAAAAATTGAAAATTTTTATTCTAAAACTGGGGAATCACACCCTATACCAGATTTTATAACTTGTACTACAAAAAATTGTATCTATTTAATAGAGTGTACATGTGGTTTGTGGTATATTGGACGGATGAGCCGCTGTCTAAAAGACAGATGGTCAGAACACCTCAGAAATATCAAAAAGGGCTTTGAAAACCACTCTTTATCTGCTCATTTTAAAGAAATGCATAACAACTCAATTTAAAATATTAAACAAATGATTGGAATTAGGCAGGTGTGTAACCATTGGAGAAAGAAAGATCAGGAAGCACGTTTGGCTCAGGTAGAAATGAAATATATATTTGATTTTAATACTCTCAAACCCAATGGTCTTAACACAGACTTTGAGCTAAAATGGTTTTTATGACAAATGTATTTTTATTGTCATTACCCTTTTTTAATTTACTAGTTTTAATTTTTTAGGATTTTATATTCTTAAAAAAATGTTTGCATTTATTTTCCCTGATCCAAGATGGCGGAAAGGGCCTCTTTTCACACGATGCTTTTAGCTATTCACAAATGGCTTTTCTTTTGTGCACACACCCCTGATAACACTTATATGCTACTAGTATAGAACCTTTAATTGGGGGTAGTAGCGGGAATCAAGTCCCTTTATGTGATGCGCATTTACCTTTTACGATACCGGAAGTGACGTTTGCGAGTCACTCCGGACCGGATGTAATAAGGTTCACTACACACCCGCCTCACATGGACAGGAAGTGACGCGTGCGTGTCATCACTTACCGGAAGCTAGCCACTTCTGCGTTCCGTTTTAGCGTTATACATTGCTTCTAAGTTTTAATTATGTTTATTGTTCTCTATGCACATATTTATAAGGTCTTTTATGTATTGTATGTGGATTTTACCATTTTCCAATATTATTTGTGTACATTTTGATTAATGTTGAATCAACCAATGAGATCTCTAGGGAGGGTATATATATGGACTTCACTCCACCATTCTTTACACCTTGAAAAAGACTGAAATTACAGTTGAAACGCGTTGGTGTTCCAGTTCAAGGTCTGATCCAGGAAGTGAAGCTCTTTTCAAAGACACTGCAGATCGTTTTGGGACCCTCTGTTCCTGTTTCTCAGGAAGGACCCCTATAGCGCTTTTGGTGTACTTTGTCTACACCCCCACTTTCCGGTACGCCTTGATTTTTATCAAAATACGGTGGATTTTATATGTCTTGCATTTACATGTTTTACGTTAATAAATGGTAATACACCAGGAAGGTCCCTTTCTTTTTCCTTTCTTTTATGTGCACGTGAGTGACATGGGATTAAGGAGACCTTCATGAAAAAAGTTTTCTGAACATAACGAAGCAACCCTCCTATTGTGACTACGGAGATAGTCCACAGAGACTCTTATTGCACACTTTTTGTTGAAGTTTTTGTCACATTGTATATGAGTATATAGTGGCAGCATTTATTATTCTAACTCTATGTCCTTGTTTTTTGTGCGCTCTGGTGACTACATTGTGTTTTATATATCTCTTTTGGGGTAATATTAGGGATTACCTTTTGCCATCAGCAGCTGCCTACTGTGAAGCGCAGATCCATATATTTTTATTGTTTATACTTGTTTTCCCTACATACGGGTCCGCTGCATCATGCTAGGATATAGGGATCAGTGAAAGCTACTAATTAATACTATTTTTAAGACCAATGATTTTATAGATGACCATTTGGATACTACAGAAGAGGATTTAGACCTTAATATGTGCAATTTAGAGAACATTTTAATTCAAGAGAGTAAAACCTGGTGGGAGTTGGTTACACTTGAGAACTACATTTCCCATCAGATTATACCTAGGGGTTTAATGATACAGAAAAAATCTACCTCTAGGAATATGGATAATGAATTTTATGAAAGATGGAATAAAATATTAGAAGATTGTTCAGTATCATTAATGCAATTAATTATACAACAAAGAAAAAAGGATTTATCAACTTTGGAAGAAAAAATCAATCACCTAACCACAGTACTTACACCATATCGGGAATCAGAAGATTATATTCATAGAGAAAGAGAAATGGAAAGTAGAATTGTAAGGAAAGTAAAAGAAATTATTCTCCGTAAACAGAGAAAATTTAAGAGAGATCTTAAAGAGTTAAATATGAATACAAAGATCCACACTAGAACTGATCACTCTCGTCAGAATGAAGAAAGTAAGACAGATACTCCCAGTAAAAAGGGACAGTTTAATTCATATGATGACGATTGTACTTGCGACATAGATGACCTAGAAGAAAGCTTCTCTGAGGAGGTACAACAAAAAGAAAGGTATCAGAGGAGAGACCGTAGTGAAAACATTAAACCAAGAAGAGTCAGTTTCAGAAAGGACGAATGGGAATATCCGTCTAGTTCCAGGACACATTATCAAGGACAAAAGAAAAATAATAGATATGAAAAACATCTTCCTAGGTTTCAGAACTCTTATAGACGTCGTCCAAGAAGTACTTCTAGGGATTCCTTATATATCAAAGACGAGTGGCATATAAATGATGGAAGAAGATCAAGAAGTCCCCAACCCACCTACAATAGATTTCAACATATGAACAAACGTGATTTTTTAGACAGGAACAGAAGGAGAAGGAATTGGAATTAATAAGAAAACCCAGAAAACACAAAACTAAATCTTCACGGGGTTGCAGGGGGGGCAAGAAAAAAGAGAAAAATTGTCTTCCGGTCACTAATCAGGATCCTATAGAGGAAGAAACATGTATGAAAGTTTTCAATTTAAGTACTCATATACTTACTAAGGAAGAAAATTCTGTATTGGCAAAGGGGTTAAAATTTGCCCCAAATAATCAACTTGATAAATTTGGTACCTATCTTGACCTACAAAAATTTGTCAGAAAATTGTCCATTAAAAAATACTTCCTCAGTACGAATACCGAAGGGAAGAGTGAAAGAGAGTTATTCAAACCTAGATCCACTTTTAATCCCACCTTTAACCGTGAGTGTTTTGTTGACAGCTTTACGAGGGCAGTCAGTATGGATTTAGAGGGTATAAAAATGAAAAAGAAGCCTTATGAAAGGGACAATCTTACATATAAGGAAAGAAAGGCCCTCAAAGATCTAGGAAATAACCCAGAGATTGTCATAAAGCCAGCTGACAAAGGTGGGAGTATAGTGATTATGGACACCAGTAATTACAATACAGAGGTGATGAGACAGCTGAATGACACAGACACTTACAAGCTACTTAAAAACAATCCTAGTGATTGAATTGAGAAACTCTTATTAAATCTACTAGCAAGGTATAAGGATTCAGGTACTATCACAGACCATGAAATGCAATATATGGTCATCTCACCACCTACTATTCCAGTATTCTACATTCTCCCGAAGATACATAAGGATCTTTGTAATCCACCAGGACGTCCAATTGTAGCAGGGACGAACTCAATAACGGCTAATCTATCTCACTTTGTTGATCACCACCTACAACCGGAAGTACTTAAACTTAGGTCTTATATTAAAGATACTTCTGACATACTAAATAAGACCAAAGGCATCATATGGGATGAAGATTTTCTGTTAGTGACTGCCGACATCAAAAGTCTCTACACTATCATTGACCATAATAAGGGCCTAGAGGCTGTCGATTATTTTTTGAAAAGGGGAGAGTTAGCAACAGAAAAAATAAGTTTTCTTGAGGAGGGCATTGAATTCATTTTGAAGAATCATTTTTTCTGTTATTTAGGAAATTATTACATGCAAACGAGAGGAACGGCCTTGGGCACTCGGTTTGCGCCCTCGTATGCTAAGCTCTTCATGGGGTTCAGGGAAACAATGTTTATCTGGAATAATAATCCTTTTTTGGAGAATATAGTCTATTGGTATAGATACATAGACGACATTTGGTTCATATGGAAGGGAGATGAAATTACATTAGAATCCTTTAAAAAAACCTTTGAACCAAACACTTTTAATATTGAATTAATTTATAATTCTAGTAAGGTGGAAGTAAACTTTCTGGATCTTACTTTTTATGTGGAGAATAATATTCTCAAAACCCGAAACAATTTTAAAGCTACGGATTGCAACGCCTATATAGATTGTAATAGTAATCACCACATGAATTGGCTCAGAAATATCCCGAAAGGTCAGGTCAGAAGGATAAGAAGAAATTGTACGGATGTGAAAGTTTTCCAAGATCAAATCAATACATATAAAAATAGATTCATCGCTAAAGGATATACTGATAAAGAAATGGATGAACATATAGAAAATATGATCAATGTAGACAGGGAAACACTACTAAAACTGATGGGTTCTCAAGAGAATACTTCAGATTCCTTTAAGTTACCCTTTATTACTTCTTTTAATGTCCAACGCAAAGAATTTTTAAAAATAATTCGGAGACATTGGAACTTACTCACTCGGGATCCTGTTTTAAAATCAGTAATTCCTCCTAAACCCAAGTTTGTTTATAGGAAGGCACCTAACATTAAGAACAAAATTGTTAAAAGTGCCATCCCGCCTAAAAGAACAGGAAGGGTGAAAACCAAAGGGTTCCATCGCTGTGGAACGTGCCTAGTATGTAGATTTTTTACTAAACAAACTACAAAAATTGAAAATTTTTATTCTAAAACTGGGGAATCACACCCTATGCCAGATTTTATAACTTGTACTACAAAAAATTGTATCTATTTAATAGAGTGTACATGTGGTTTGTGGTATATTGGACGGACGAGCCGCTGTCTAAAAGACAGATGGTCAGAACACCTCAGAAATATCAAAAAGGGCTTTGAAAACCACTCTTTATCTGCTCATTTTAAAGAAATGCATAACAACTCAATTTAAAATATTAAACAAATGATTGGAATTAGGCAGGTGTGTAACCATTGGAGAAAGAAAGATCAGGAAGCACGTTTGGCTCAGGTAGAAATGAAATATATATTTGATTTTAATACTCTCAAACCCAATGGTCTTAACACAGACTTTGAGCTAAAATGGTTTTTATGACAAATGTATTTTTATTGTCATTACCCTTTTTTAATTTACTAGTTTTAATTTTTTAGGATTTTATATTCTTAAAAAAATGTTTGCATTTATTTTCCCTGATCCAAGATGGCGGAAAGGGCCTCTTTTCACACGATGCTTTTAGCTATTCACAAATGGCTTTTCTTTTGTGCACACACCCCTGATAACACTTATATGCTACTAGTATAGAACCTTTAATTGGGGGTAGTAGCGGGAATCAAGTCCCTTTATGTGATGCGCATTTACCTTTTACGATACCGGAAGTGACGTTTGCGAGTCACTCCGGACCGGATGTAATAAGGTTCACTACACACCCGCCTCACATGGACAGGAAGTGACGCGTGCGTGTCATCACTTACCGGAAGCTAGCCACTTCTGCGTTCCGTTTTAGCGTTATACATTGCTTCTAAGTTTTAATTATGTTTATTGTTCTCTATGCACATATTTATAAGGTCTTTTATGTATTGTATGTGGATTTTACCATTTTCCAATATTATTTGTGTACATTTTGATTAATGTTGAATCAACCAATGAGATCTCTAGGGAGGGTATATATATAGACTTCACTCCACCATTCTTTACACCTTGAAAAAGACTGAAATTACAGTTGAAACGCGTTGGTGTTCCAGTTCAAGGTCTGATCCAGGAAGTGAAGCTCTTTTCAAAGACACTGCAGATCGTTTTGGGACCCTCTGTTCCTGTTTCTCAGGAAGGACCCCTATAGCGCTTTTGGTGTACTTTGTCTACACCCCCACTTTCCGGTACGCCTTGATTTTTATCAAAATACGGTGGATTTTATATGTCTTGCATTTACATGTTTTACGTTAATAAATGGTAATACACCAGGAAGGTCCCTTTCTTTTTCCTTTCTTTTATGTGCACGTGAGTGACATGGGATTAAGGAGACCTTCATGAAAAAAGTTTTCTGAACATAACGAAGCAACCCTCCTATTGTGACTACGGAGATAGTCCACAGAGACTCTTATTGCACACTTTTTGTTGAAGTTTTTGTCACATTGTATATGAGTATATAGTGGCAGCATTTATTATTCTAACTCTATGTCCTTGTTTTTTGTGCGCTCTGGTGACTACATTGTGTTTTATATATCTCTTTTGGGGTAATATTAGGGATTACCTTTTGCCATCAGCAGCTGCCTACTGTGAAGCGCAGATCCATATATTTTTATTGTTTATACTTGTTTTCCCTACATACGGGTCCGCTGCATCATGCTAGGATATAGGGATCAGTGAAAGCTACTAATTAATACTATTTTTAAGACCAATGATTTTATAGATGACCATTTGGATACTACAGAAGAGGATTTAGACCTTAATATGTGCAATTTAGAGAACATTTTAATTCAAGAGAGTAAAACCTGGTGGGAGTTGGTTACACTTGAGAACTACATTTCCCATCAGATTATACCTAGGGGTTTAACGATACAGAAAAAATCTACCTCTAGGAATATGGATAATGAATTTTATGAAAGATGGAATAAAATATTAGAAGATTGTTCAGTATCATTAATGCAATTAATTATACAACAAAGAAAAAAGGATTTATCAACTTTGGAAGAAAAAATCAATCACCTAACCACAGTACTTACACCATATCGGGAATCAGAATATTATATTCATAGAGAAAGAGAAATGGAAAGTAGAATTGTAAGGAAAGTAAAAGAAATTATTCTCCGTAAACAGAGAAAATTTAAGAGAGATCTTAAAGAGTTAAATATGAATACAAAGATCCACACTAGAACTGACCACTCTCGTCAGAATGAAGAAAGTAAGACAGATACTCCCAGTAAAAAGGGACAGTTTAATTCATATGATGACGATTGTACTTGCGACATAGATGACCTAGAAGAAAGCTTCTCTGAGGAGGTACAACAAAAAGAAAGGTATCAGAGGAGAGACCGTAGTGAAAACATTAAACCAAGAAGAGTCAGTTTCAGAAAGGACGAATGGGAATATCCGTCTAGTTCCAGGACACATTATCAAGGACAAAAGAAAAATAATAGATATGAAAAACATCTTCCTAGGTTTCAGAACTCTTATAGACGTCGTCCAAGAAGTACTTCTAGGGATTCCTTATATATCAAAGACGAGTGGCATATAAATGATGGAAGAAGATCAAGAAGTCCCCAACCCACCTACAATAGATTTCAACATATGAACAAACGTGATTTTTTAGACAGGAACAGAAGGAGAAGGAATTGGAATTAATAAGAAAACCCAGAAAACACAAAACTAAATCTTCACGGGGTTGCAGGGGGGGCAAGAAAAAAGAGAAAAATTGTCTTCCGGTCACTAATCAGGATCCTATAGAGGAAGAAACATGTATGAAAGTTTTCAATTTAAGTACTCATATACTTACTAAGGAAGAAAATTCTGTATTGGCAAAGGGGTTAAAATTTGCCCCAAATAATCAACTTGATAAATTTGGTACCTATCTTGACCTACAAAAATTTGTCCGAAAATTGTCCATTAAAAAATACTTCCTCAGTACGAATACCGAAGGGAAGAGTGAAAGAGAGTTATTCAAACCTAGATCCACTTTTAATCCCACCTTTAACCGTGAGTGTTTTGTTGACAGCTTTACGAGGGCAGTCAGTATGGATTTAGAGGGTATAAAAATGAAAAAGAAGCCTTATGAAAGGGACAATCTTACATATAAGGAAAGAAAGGCCCTCAAAGATCTAGGAAATAACCCAGAGATTGTCATAAAGCCAGCTGACAAAGGTGGGAGTATAGTGATTATGGACACCAGTAATTACAATACAGAGGTGATGAGACAGCTGAATGACACAGACACTTACAAGCTACTTAAAAACAATCCTAGTGATTGAATTGAGAAACTCTTATTAAATCTACTAGCAAGGTATAAGGATTCAGGTACTATCACAGACCATGAAATGCAATATATGGTCATCTCACCACCTACTATTCCAGTATTCTACATTCTCCCGAAGATACATAAGGATCTTTGTAATCCACCAGGACGTCCAATTGTAGCAGGGACGAACTCAATAACGGCTAATCTATCTCACTTTGTTGATCACCACCTACAACCGGAAGTACTTAAACTTAGGTCTTATATTAAAGATACTTCTGACATACTAAATAAGACCAAAGGCATCATATGGGATGAAGATTTTCTGTTAGTGACTGCCGACGTCAAAAGTCTCTACACTATCATTGACCATAATAAGGGCCTAGAGGCTGTCGATTATTTTTTGAAAAGGGGAGAGTTAGCAACAGAAAAAATAAGTTTTCTTGAGGAGGGCATTGAATTCATTTTGAAGAATAATTTTTTCTGTTATTTAGGAAATTATTACATGCAAACGAGAGGAACGGCCTTGGGCACTCGGTTTGCGCCCTCGTATGCTAAGCTCTTCATGGGGTTCAGGGAAACAATGTTTATCTGGAATAATAATCCTTTTTTGGAGAATATAGTCTATTGGTATAGATACATAGATGACATTTGGTTCATATGGAAGGGAGATGAAATTACATTAGAATCCTTTAAAAAAACCTTTGAACCAAACACCTTTAATATTGAATTAATTTATAATTCTAGTAAGGTGGAAGTAAACTTTCTGGATCTTACTTTTTATGTGGAGAATAATATTCTCAAAACCCGAAACAATTTTAAAGCTACGGATTGCAACGCCTATATAGATTGTAATAGTAATCACCACATGAATTGGCTCAGAAATATCCCGAAAGGTCAGGTCAGAAGGATAAGAAGAAATTGTACGGATGTGAAAGTTTTCCAAGATCAAATCAATACATATAAAAATAGATTCATCGCTAAAGGATATACTGATAAAGAAATGGATGAACATATAGAAAATATGATCAATGTAGACAGGGAAACACTACTAAAACTGATGGGTTCTCAAGAGAATACTTCAGATTCCTTTAAGTTACCCTTTATTACTTCTTTTAATGTCCAACGCAAAGAATTTTTAAAAATAATTCGGAGACATTGGAACTTACTCACTCGGGATCCTGTTTTAAAATCAGTAATTCCTCCTAAACCCAAGTTTGTTTATAGGAAGGCACCTAACATTAAGAACAAAATTGTTAAAAGTGCCATCCCGCCTAAAAGAACAGGAAGGGTGAAAACCAAAGGGTTCCATCGCTGTGGAACGTGCCTAGTATGTAGATCTTTTACTAAACAAACTACAAAAATTGAAAATTTTTATTCTAAAACTGGGGAATCACACCCTATACCAGATTTTATAACTTGTACTACAAAAAATTGTATCTATTTAATAGAGTGTACATGTGGTTTGTGGTATATTGGACGGACGAGCCGCTGTCTAAAAGACAGATGGTCAGAACACCTCAGAAATATCAAAAAGGGCTTTGAAAACCACTCTTTATCTGCTCATTTTAAAGAAATGCATAACAACTCAATTTAAAATATTAAACAAATGATTGGAATTAGGCAGGTGTGTAACCATTGGAGAAAGAAAGATCAGGAAGCACGTTTGGCTCAGGTAGAAATGAAATATATATTTGATTTTAATACTCTCAAACCCAATGGTCTTAACACAGACTTTGAGCTAAAATGGTTTTTATGACAAATGTATTTTTATTGTCATTACCCTTTTTTAATTTACTAGTTTTAATTTTTTAGGATTTTATATTCTTAAAAAAATGTTTGCATTTATTTTCCCTGATCCAAGATGGCGGAAAGGGCCTCTTTTCACACGATGCTTTTAGCTATTCACAAATGGCTTTTCTTTTGTGCACACACCCCTGATAACACTTATATGCTACTAGTATAGAACCTTTAATTGGGGGTAGTAGCGGGAATCAAGTCCCTTTATGTGATGCGCATTTACCTTTTACGATACCGGAAGTGACGTTTGCGAGTCACTCCGGACCGGATGTAATAAGGTTCACTACACACCCGCCTCACATGGACAGGAAGTGACGCGTGCGTGTCATCACTTACCGGAAGCTAGCCACTTCTGCGTTCCGTTTTAGCGTTATACATTGCTTCTAAGTTTTAATTATGTTTATTGTTCTCTATGCACATATTTATAAGGTCTTTTATGTATTGTATGTGGATTTTACCATTTTCCAATATTATTTGTGTACATTTTGATTAATGTTGAATCAACCAATGAGATCTCTAGGGAGGGTATATATATGGACTTCACTCCACCATTCTTTACACCTTGAAAAAGACTGAAATTACAGTTGAAACGCGTTGGTGTTCCAGTTCAAGGTCTGATCCAGGAAGTGAAGCTCTTTTCAAAGACACTGCAGATCGTTTTGGGACCCTCTGTTCCTGTTTCTCAGGAAGGACCCCTATAGCGCTTTTGGTGTACTTTGTCTACACCCCCACTTTCCGGTACGCCTTGATTTTTATCAAAATACGGTGGATTTTATATGTCTTGCATTTACATGTTTTACGTTAATAAATGGTAATACACCAGGAAGGTCCCTTTCTTTTTCCTTTCTTTTATGTGCACGTGAGTGACATGGGATTAAGGAGACCTTCATGAAAAAAGTTTTCTGAACATAACGAAGCAACCCTCCTATTGTGACTACGGAGATAGTCCACAGAGACTCTTATTGCACACTTTTTGTTGAAGTTTTTGTCACATTGTATATGAGTATATAGTGGCAGCATTTATTATTCTAACTCTATGTCCTTGTTTTTTGTGCGCTCTGGTGACTACATTGTGTTTTATATATCTCTTTTGGGGTAATATTAGGGATTACCTTTTGCCATCAGCAGCTGCCTACTGTGAAGCGCAGATCCATATATTTTTATTGTTTATACTTGTTTTCCCTACATACGGGTCCGCTGCATCATGCTAGGATATAGGGATCATGGAAAGCTACTAATTAATACTATTTTTAAGACCAATGATTTTATAGATGACCATTTGGATACTACAGAAGAGGATTTAGACCTTAATATGTGCAATTTAGAGAACATTTTAATTCAAGAGAGTAAAACCTGGTGGGAGTTGGTTACACTTGAGAACTACATTTCCCATCAGATTATACCTAGGGGTTTAACGATACAGAAAAAATCTACCTCTAGGAATATGGATAATGAATTTTATGAAAGATGGAATAAAATATTAGAAGATTGTTCAGTATCATTAATGCAATTAATTATACAACAAAGAAAAAAGGATTTATCAACTTTGGAAGAAAAAATCAATCACCTAACCACAGTACTTACACCATATCGGGAATCAGAAGATTATATTCATAGAGAAAGAGAAATGGAAAGTAGAATTGTAAGGAAAGTAAAAGAAATTATTCTCCGTAAACAGAGAAAATTTAAAAGAGATCTTAAAGAGTTAAATATGAATTCAAAGATCCACACTAGAACTGACCACTCTCGTCAGAATGAAGAAAGTAAGACAGATACTCCCAGTAAAAAGGGACAGTTTAATTCATATGATGACGATTGTACTTGCGACATAGATGACCTAGAGGAAAGCTTCTCTGAGGAGGTACAACGAGAAGAAAGGTATCAGAGGAGAGACCGTAGAGAAAACATTAAACCAAGAAGAGTCAGTTTCAGAAAGGACGAATGGGAATATCCGTCTAGTTCCAGGACACATTATCAAGGACAAAAGAAAAATAATAGATATGAAAAACGTCTTCCTAGGTTTCAGAACTCTTATAGACGTTGTCCAAGAAGTACTTCTAGGGATTCCTTATATATCAAAGACGAGTGGCATATAAATGATGGAAGAAGATCAAGAAGTCCCCTACCCACCTACAATAGATTTCAACATATGAACAAACGTGATTTTTTAGACAGGAACAGAAGGAGAAGGAATTTGAATTAATAAGAAAACCCAGAAAACACAAAACTAAATCTTCACGGGGTTGCAGGGGGGGCAAGAAAAAAGAGAAGAAATGTCTTCCGGTCACTAATCAGGATCCTATAGAGGAAGAAACATGTATGAAAGTTTTCAATTTAAGTACTCATATACTTACTAAGGAAGAAAATTCTGTATTGGCAAAGGGGTTAAAATTTGCCCCAAATAATCAACTTGATAAATTTGGTACCTATCTTGACCTACAAAAATTTGTCCGAAAATTGTCCATTAAAAAATACTTCCTCAGTACGAATACCGAAGGGAAGAGTGAAAGAGAGTTATTCAAACCTAGATCCACTTTTAATCCCACCTTTAACCGTGGGTGTTTTGTTGACAGCTTTACAAGGGCAGTCAGTATGGATTTAGAGGGTATAAAAATGAAAAAGAAGCCTTATGAAAGGGACAGTCTTACATATAAGGAAAGAAAGGCCCTCAAAGATCTAGGAAATAACCCAGAGATTGTCATAAAGCCAGCTGACAAAGGTGGGAGTATAGTGATTATGGACACCAGTAATTACAATACAGAGGTGATGAGACAGCTGAATGACACAGACACTTACAAGCTACTTAAAAACAATCCTAGTGATAGAATTGAGAAACTCTTATTAAATCTACTAGCAAGGTATAAGGATTCAGGTACTATCACAGACCATGAAATGCAATATATGGTCATCTCACCACCTACTATTCCAGTATTCTACATTCTCCCGAAGATACATAAGGATCTTTGTAATCCACCAGGACGTCCAATTGTAGCAGGGACAAACTCAATAACGGCTAATCTATCTCACTTTGTTGATCACCACCTACAACCGGAAGTACTTAAACTTAGGTCTTATATTAAAGATACTTCTGACATACTAAATAAGACCAAAGGCATCATATGGGATGAAGATTTTCTGATAGTGACTGCCGACGTCAAAAGTCTCTACACTATCATTGACCATAATAAGGGCCTAGAGGCTGTCGATTATTTTTTGAAAAGGGGAGAGTTAGCAACAGAAAAAATAAGTTTTCTTGAGGAGGGCATTGAATTCATTTTGAAGAATAATTTTTTCTGTTATTTAGGAAATTATTACATGCAAACAAGAGGAACGGCCATGGGCACTCGGTTTGCGCCCTCGTATGCTAACCTCTTCATGGGGTTCTGGGAAACAATGTTTATCTGGAATAATAATCCTTTTTTGGAGAATATAGTCTATTGGTATAGATACAAAGACGACATTTGGTTCATATGGAAGGGAGATGAAATTACATTAGAATCCTTTAAAAAAACCTTTGAACCAAACACCTTTAATATTGAATTAATTTATAATTCTAGTAAGGTGGAAGTAAACTTTCTGGATCTTACTTTTTATGTGGAGAATAATATTCTCAAAACCCGAAACCATTTTAAAGCTACGGATTGCAACGCCTATATAGATTGTAATAGTAATCACCACATGAATTGGCTCAGAAATATCCCGAAAGGTCAGGTCAGAAGGATAAGAAAAAATTGTACGGATGTGAAAGTTTTCCAAGATCAAATCAATACATATAAAAATAGATTCATCGCTAAAGGATATACTGATAAAGAAATGGATGAACATATAGAAAATATGATCAATGTAGACAGGGAAACACTACTAAAACCGATGGGTTCTCAAGAGAATACTTCAGATTCCTTTAAGTTACCCTTTATTACTTCTTTTAATGTCCAACACAAAGAATTTGAAAAAATAATTCAGAGACATTGGAACTTACTCACTCGGGATCCTGTTTTAAAATCAGTAATTCCTCCTAAACCCAAGTTTGTTTATAGGAAGGCACCTAACATTAAGAACAAAATTGTTAAAAGTGCCATCCCACCTAAAAGAACAGGAAGGGTGAAAACCAAAGGGTTCCATCGCTGTGGAACGTGCCTAGTATGTAGATCTTTTACTAAACAAACTACAAAAATTTAAAATTTTTATTCTAAAACTGGGGAATCACACCCTATACCAGATTTTATAACTTGTACTACAAAAAATTGTATCTATTTAATAGAGTGTACATGTGGTTTGTGGTATATTGGACGGACGAGCCGCTGTCTAAAAGACAGATGGTCAGAACACCTCAGAAATATCAAAAAGGGCTTTGAAAACCACTCTTTATCTGCTCATTTTAAAGAAATGCATAACAACTCAATTGGAAATATTAAACAAATGATTGGAATTAGGCAGGTGTGTAACCATTGGAGAAAGAAAGATCAGGAAGCACGTTTGGCTCAGGTAGAAATGAAATATATATTTGATTTTAATACTCTCAAACCCAATGGTCTTAACACAGACTTTGAGATAAAATGGTTTTTATGACAAATGTATTTTTATTGTCATTATCCTTTTTTAATTTACTAGTTTTAATTTTTTAGGATTTTATATTCTTAAAAAAATTTTTGCATTTATTTTCCCTGATCCAAGATGGCGGAAAGGGCCTCTTTTCACACAAAGCTTTTAGCTATTCACAAATGGCTTTTCTTTTGTGCACACACCCCTGATAACACTTATATGCTACTAGTATTGAACCTTTTATTGGGGGTAGTAGCGGGAATCAAGTCCCTTTATGTGATGCGCATTTACCTTTTACGATACCGGAAGTGATGTTTGCGTGTCACTCCGGACCGGATGTAATAAGGTTCACTACACGACAGGAAGTGACGCGTGCGTGTCATCACTTACCGGAAGCTAGCCACTTCTGCGTTCCGTTTTAGCGTTATACATTGCTTCTAAGTTTTAATTATGTTTATTGTTCTCTATGCACATATTTATAAGGTCTTTTATGTATTGTATGTGGATTTTACCATTTTCCAATATTATTTGTGTACATTTTGATTAATGTTGAATCAGCCAATGAGATCTCTAGGGAGGGTATATATATGGACTTCACTCCACCATTCTTTACACCTTGAAAAAGACTGAAATTACAGTTGAAACGCGTTGGTGTTCCAGTTCAAGGTCTGATCCAGGAAGTGAAGCTCTTTTCAAAGACACTGCAGATCAGTTTGGGACCCTCTGTTCCTGTTTCTCAGGAAGGACCCCTATATCGCTTTTGGTGTACTTTGTCTACACCCCCACTTTCCGGTACGCCTTGATTTTTATCAAAATACGGTGGATTTTATATGTCTTGCATTTACATGTTTTACGTTAATAAATGGTAATACACCAGGAAGGTCCCTTTCTTTTTCCTTTCTTTTATGTGCACGTGAGTGACATGGGATTAAGGAGACCTTCATGAAAAAAGTTTTCTGAACATAACGAAGCAACCCTCCTATTGTGACTACGGAGATAGTCCACAGAGACTCTTATTACACACTTTTTGTTGAAGTTTTTGTCACATTGTATATGAGTATATAGTGGCAGCATTTATTATTCTAACTCTATGTCCTTGTTTTTTGTGCGCTCTGGTGACTACATTGTGTTTTATATATCTCTTTTGGGGCAATATTAGGGATTACCTTTTGCCATCAGCAGCTGCCTACTGTGAAGTGCAGATCCACATATTTTTATTGTTTATACTTGTTTTCCCTACATACGGGTCCGCTGCATCATGCTAGGATATAGGGATCAGCGAAAGCTACTAATTAATACTATTTTTAAGACCAATGATTTTATAGATGACCATTTGGATACTACAGAAGAGGATTTAGACCTTAATATGTGCAATTTAGAGAAGATTTTAATTCAAGAGAGTAAAACCTGGTTGGAGGTGGTTACACTTGAGAACTACATTTCCCATCAGATTATACCTAGGGGTTTAACGATACAGAAAAAATCTACCTCTAGGAATATGGATAATGAATTTTATGAAAGATGGAATAAAATATTAGAAGATTGTTCAGTATCATTAATGCAATTAATTATACAACAAAGAAAAAAGGATTTATCAACTTTGGAAGAAAAAATCAATCACCTAACCACAGTACTTACACCATATAGGGAATCAGAAGATTATATTCATAGAGAAAGAGAAATGGAAAGTAGAATTGTAAGGAAAGAAAAAGAAATTATTCTCCGTAAACAGAGAAAATTTAAGAGAGATCTTAAAGAGTTAAATATGAATACAAAGATCCACACTAGAACTGACCACTCTTGTCAGAATGAAGAAAGTAAGACAGATACTCCCTGTAAAAAGGGACAGTTTAATTCATATGATGACGATTGTACTTGCGACATAGATGACCTAGAAGAAAGCTTCTCTGAGGAGGTACAAAGAGAAGAAAGGTATCAGAGGAGAGACCGTAGAGAAAACATTAAACCAAGAAGAGTCAGGTTCAGAAAGGACGAATGGGAATATCCATCTTGTTCCAGGACACATTATCAAGGACAAAAGAAAAATAATAGATATGAAAAACATCTTCCTAGGTTTCAGAACTCTTACAGACGTCGTCCAAGAAGAACTTCTAGGGATTCCTTTATATATCAAAGACGAGTGGCATATAAATGATGGAAGAAGATCAAGAAGTCCCCTACCCACCAACAATAGATTTCAACATATGAACAAACGTGATTCTTTAGACAGGAACAGAAGGAGAAGGAATTGGAATTAATAAGAAAACCCAGAAAACACAAAACTAAATCTTCACGGGGTTGCAGGGGGGGCAAGAAAAAAGAGAAAAAATGTCTTCCGGTCACTAATCAGGATCCTATAGAGGAAGAAACATTTATGAAAGTTTTCAATTTAAGTACTCATATACTTACTAAGGAAGAAAATTCTGTATTGGCAAAGGGGTTAAAATTTGCCCCAAATAATCAACTTGATAAATTTGGTACCTATCTTGACCTACAAAAATTTGTCAGAAAATTGTCCATTAAAAAATACTTCCTCAGTACGAATACCGAAGGGAAGAGTGAAAGAGAGTTATTCAAACCTAGATCCACTTTTAATCCCACCTTTAACCGTGAGTGTTTTGTTGACAGCTTTACGAGGGCAGTCAGTATGGATTTAGAGGGTATAAAAATGAAAAAGAAGCCTTATGAAAGGGACAATCTTACATATAAGGAAAGAAAGGCCCTCAAAGATCTAGGAAATAACCCAGAGATTGTCATAAAGCCAGCTGACAAAGGTGGGAGTATAGTGATTATGGACACCAGTAATTACACTACAGAGGTGATGAGACAGCTGAATGACACAGACACTTACAAGCTACTTAAAAACAATCCTAGTGATAGAATTGAGAAACTCTTATTAAATCTACTAGCAAGGTATAAGGATTCAGGTACTATCACAGACCATGAAATGCAATATATGGTCATCTCACCACCTACTATTCCAGTATTCTACATTCTCCCGAAGATACATAAGGATCTTTGTAATCCACCAGGACGTCCAATTGTAGCAGGGACGAACTCGATAACGGCTAATCTATCTCACTTTGTTGATCACCACCTACAACCGGAAGTACTTAAACTTAGGTCTTATATTAAAGATACTTCTGACATACTAAATAAGACCAAAGGCATCATATGGGATGAAGATTTTCTGTTAGTGACTGCCGACGTCAAAAGTCTCTACACTATCATTGACCATAATAAGGGCCTAGAGGCTGTCGATTATTTTTTGAAAAGGGGAGAGTTAGCAACAGAAAAAATAAGTTTTCTTGAGGAGGGCATTGAATTCATTTTGAAGAATAATTTTTTCTGTTATTTAGGAAATTATTACATGTAAACGAGAGGAACGGCCATGGGCACTCGGTTTGCACCCTCGTATGCTAACCTCTTCATGGGGTTCTGGGAAACAATGTTTATCTGGAATAATAATCCTTTTTGGAGAATATAGTCTATTGGTATAGATACATAGACGACATTTCGTTCATATGGAAGGGAGATGAAATTACATTAGAATCCTTTAAAAAAACCTTGGAACCAAACACCTTTAATATTGAATTAATTTATAATTCTAGTAAGGTGGAAGTAAACTTTCTGGATCTTACTTTTTATGTGGAGAATAATATTCTCAAAACCCGTAACTATTTTAAAGCTACGGATTGCAACGCCTATATAGATTGTAATAGTAATCACCACATGAATTGGCTCAGAAATATCCCGAAAGGTCAGGTCAGAAGGATAAGAAGAAATTGTACGGATGTGAAAGTTTTCCAAGATCAAATCAATACATATAAAAATAGATTCATCGCTAAAGGATATACTGATAAAGAAATGGATGAACATATAGAAAATATGATCAATGTAGACAGGGAAACACTACTAAAACCGATGGGTTCTCAAGGGAATACTTCAGATTCCTTTAAGTTACCCTTTATTACTTCTTTTAATGTCCAACACAAAGAATTTGAAAAAATAATTCGGAGACATTGGAACTTACTCGGGATCCTGTTTTAAAATCAGTAATTCCTCCTAAACCCAAGTTTGTTTATAGGAAGGCACCTAACATTAAGAACAAAATTGTTAAAAGTGCCATCCCGCCTAAAAGAACAGGAAGGGTGAAAACCAAAGGGTTCCATCGCTGTGGAACGTGCCTAGTATGTAGATCTTTTACTAAACAAACTACAAAAATTGAAAATTTTTATTCTAAAACTGGGGAATCACACCCTATACCAGATTTTATAACTTGTACTACAAAAAATTGTATCTATTTAATAGAGTGTACATGTGGTTTGTGGTATATTGGACGGACGAGCCGCTGTCTAAAAGACAGATGGTCAGAACACCTCAGAAATATCAAAAAGGGCTTTGAAAACCACTCTTTATCTGCTCATTTTAAAGAAATGCATAACAACTCAATTGGAAATATTAAACAAATGATTGGAATTAGGCAGGTGTGTAACCATTGGAGAAAGAAAGATCAGGAAGCACGTTTGGCTCAGGTAGAAATGAAATATATATTTGATTTTAATACTCTCAAACCCAATGGTCTTAACACAGACTTTGAGATAAAATGGTTTTTATGACAAATGTATTTTTATTGTCATTATCCTTTTTTAATTTACTAGTTTTAATTTTTTAGGATTTTATATTCTTAAAAAAATTTTTGCATTTATTTTCCCTGATCCAAGATGGCGGAAAGGGCCTCTTTTCACATGAAGCTTTTAGCTATTCACAAATGGCTTTTTTTTGTGCACACACCCCTGATAACACTTATATGCTACTAGTATTTAACCTTTTATTGGGGGTAGTAGCGGGAATCAAGTCCCTTTATGTGATGCGCATTTACCTTTTACGATACCGGAAGTGATGTTTGCGTGTCACTCCGGACCGGATGTAATAAGGTTCACTACACGACAGGAAGTGACGCGTGCGTGTCATCACTTACCGGAAGCTAGCCACTTCTGCGTTCCGTTTTAGCGTTATACATTGCTTCTAAGTTTTAATTATGTTTATTGTTCTCTATGCACATATTTATAAGGTCTTTTATGTATTGTATGTGGATTTTACCATTTTCCAATATTATTTGTGTACATTTTGATTAATGTTGAATCAACCAATGAGATCTCTAGGGAGGGTATATATATGGACTTCACTCCACCATTCTTTACACCTTGAAAAAGACTGAAATTACAGTTGAAACGCGTTGGTGTTCCAGTTCAAGGTCTGATCCAGGAAGTGAAGCTCTTTTCAAAGACACTGCAGATCGTTTTGGGACCCTCTGTTCCTGTTTCTCAGGAAGGACCCCTATAGCGCTTTTGGTGTACTTTGTCTACACCCCCACTTTCCGGTACGCCTTGATTTTTATCAAAATACGGTGGATTTTATATGTCTTGCATTTACATGTTTTACGTTAATAAATGGTAATACACCAGGAAGGTCCCTTTCTTTTATGTGCACGTGAGTGACATGGGATTAAGGAGACCTTCATGAAAAAAGTTTTCTGAACATAACGAAGCAACCCTCCTATTGTGACTACGGAGATAGTCCACAGAGACTCTTATTACACACTTTTTGTTGAAGTTTTTGTCACATTGTATATGAGTATATAGTGGCAGCATTTATTATTCTAACTCTATGTCCTTGTTTTTTGTGCGCTCTGGTGACTACATTGTGTTTTATATATCTCTTTTGGGGTAATATTAGGGATTACCTTTTGCCATCAGCAGCTGCCTACTGTGAAGCGCAGATCCATATATTTTTATTGTTTATACTTGTTTTCCCTACATACGGGTCCGCTGCATCATGCTAGGTTATAGGGATCAGCGAAAGCTACTAATTAATACTATTTTTAAGACCAATGATTTTATAGATGACCATTTGGATACTACAGAAGAGGATTTAGACCTTAATATGTGCAATTTAGAGAAGATTTTAATTCAAGAGAGTAAAACCTGGTTGGAGGTGGTTACACTTGAGAACTACATTTCCCATCAGATTATACCTAGGGGTTTAACGATACAGAAAAAATCTACCTCTAGGAATATGGATAATGAAGTTTATGAAAGATGGAATAAAATATTAGAAGATTGTTCAGTATCATTAATGCAATTAATTATACAACAAAGAAAAAAGGATTTATCAACTTTGGAAGAAAAAATCAATCACCTAACCACAGTACTTACACCATATAGGGAATCAGAAGATTATATTCATAGAGAAAGAGAAATGGAAAGTAGAATTGTAAGGAAAGAAAAAGAAATTATTCTCCGTAAACAGAGAAAATTTAAGAGAGATCTTAAAGAGTTAAATATGAATACAAAGATCCACACTAGAACTGACCACTCTCGTCAGAATGAAGAAAGTAAGACAGATACTCCCAGTAAAAAGGGACAGTTTAATTCATATGATGACGATTGTACTTGCGACATAGATGACCTAGAAGAAAGCTTCTCTGAGGAGGTACAACAAGAAGAAAGGTATCAGAGGAGAGACCGTAGAGAAAACATTAAACCAAGAAGAGTCAGTTTCAGAAAGGACGAATGGGAATATCCGTCTAGTTCCAGGACACATTATCAAGGACAAAAGAAAAATAATAGATATGAAAAACATCTTCCTAGGTTTCAGAACTCTTATAGACGTCGTCCAAGAAGTACTTCTAGGGATTCCTTATATATCAAAGACGAGTGGCATATAAATGATGGAAGATCAAGAAGTCCCCTACCCACCTACAATAGATTTCAACATATGAACAAATGTGATTTTTTAGACAGGAACAGAAGGAGAAGGAATTGGAATTAATAAGAAAACCCAGAAAACACAAAACTAAATCTTCACGGGGTTGCAGGGGGGGCAAGAAAAAAGAGAAAAAATGTCTTCCGGTCACTAATCAGGATCCTATAGAGGAAGAAACATGTATGAAAGTTTTCAATTTAAGTACTCATATACTTACTAAGGAAGAAAATTCTGTATTGGCAAAGGGGTTAAAATTTGCCCCAAATAATCAACTTGATAAATTTGGTACCTATCTTGACCTACAAAAATTTGTCAGAAAATTGTCCATTAAAAAATACTTCCTTAGTACGAATACCGAAGGGAAGAGTGAAAGAGAGTTATTCAAACCTAGATCCACTTTTAATCCCACCTTTAACTGTGAGTGTTTTGTTGACAGCTTTACGAGGGCAGTCAGTATGGATTTAGAGGGTATAAAAATGAAAAAGAAGCCTTATGAAAGGGACAATCTTACATATAAGGAAAGAAAGGCCCTCAAAGATCTAGGAAATAACCCAGAGATTGTCATAAAGCCAGCTGACAAAGGTGGGAGTATAGTGATTATGGACACCAGTAATTACAATACAGAGGTGATGAGACAGCTGAATGACACAGACACTTACAAGCTACTTAAAAACAATCCTAGTGATAGAATTGAGAAATTCTTATTAAATCTACTAGCAAGGTATAAGGATTCAGGTACTATCACAGACCATGAAATGCAATATATGGTCATCTCACCACCTACTATTCCAGTATTCTACATTCTCCCGAAGATACATAAGGATCTTTGTAATCCACCAGGACGTCCATTTGTAGCAGGGACGAACTCGATAACGGCTAATCTATCTCACTTTGTTGATCACCACCTACAACCGGAAGTACTTAAACTTAGGTCTTATATTAAAGATACTTTTGACATACTAAATAAGACCAAAGGCATCATATGGGATGAAGATTTTCTGTTAGTGACTGCCGACGTCAAAAGTCTCTACACTATCATAGACCATAATAAGGGCCTAGAGGCTGTCGATTATTTTTTGAAAAGGGGAGAGTTAGCAACAGAAAAAATAAGTTTTCTTGAGGAGGGCATTGAATTCATTTTGAAGAATAATTTTTTCTGTTATTTAGGAAATTATTACATGCAAATGAGAGGAACGGCCATGGGCACTCGGTTTGTGCCCTCGTATGCTAACCTCTTCATGGGGTTCAGGGAAACAATGTTTATCTGGAATAATAATCCTTTTTTGGAGAATATAGTCTATTGGTATAGATACATAGACGACATTTCGTTCATATGGAAGGGAGATGAAATTACATTAGAATCCTTTAAAAAAACCTTTGAACCAAACACCTTTAATATTGAATTAATTTATAATTCTAGTAAGGTGGAAGTAAACTTTCTGGATCTTACTTTATATGTGGAGAATAATATTCTCAAAACCCGTAACTATTTTAAAGCTACGGATTGCAACGCCTATATAGATTGTAATAGTAATCACCACATGAATTGGCTCAGAAATATCCCGAAAGGTCAGGTCAGAAGGATAAGAAGAAATTGTACGGATGTGAAAGTTTTCCAAGATCAAATCAATACATATAAAAATAGATTCATCGCTAAAGGATATACTGATAAAGAAATGGATGAACATATAGAAAATATGATCAATGTAGACAGGGAAACACTACTAAAACCGATGGGTTCTCAAGGGAATACTTCAGATTCCTTTAAGTTACCCTTTATTACTTCTTTTAATGTCCAACACAAAGAATTTGAAAAAATAATTCGGAGACATTGGAACTTACTCACTCGGGATCCTGTTTTAAAATCAGTAATTCCTCCTAAACCCAAGTTTGTTTATAGGAAGGCACCTAACATTAAGAACAAAATTGTTAAAAGTGCCATCCCGCCTAAAAGAACAGGAAGGGTGAAAACCAAAGGGTTCCATCGCTGTGGAACGTGCCTAGTATGTAGATCTTTTACTAAACAAACTACAAAAATTGAAAATTTTTATTCTAAAACTGGGGAATCACACCCTATACCAGATTTTATAACTTGTACTACAAAAAATTGTATCTATTTAATAGAGTGTACATGTGGTTTGTGGTATATTGGACGGACGAGCCGCTGTCTAAAAGACAGATGGTCAGAACACCTCAGAAATATCAAAAAGGGCTTTGAAAACCACTCTTTATCTGCTCATTTTAAAGAAATGCATAACAACTCAATTGGAAATATTAAACAAATGATTGGAATTAGGCAGGTGTGTAACCATTGGAGAAAGAAAGATCAGGAAGCACGTTTGGCTCAGGTAGAAATGAAATATATATTTGATTTTAATACTCTCAAACCCAATGGTCTTAACACAGACTTTGAGATAAAATGGTTTTTATGACAAATGTATTTTTATTGTCATTATCCTTTTTTAATTTACTAGTTTTAATTTTTTAGGATTTTATATTCTTAAAAAAAATTTTGCATTTATTTTCCCTGATCCAAGATGGCGGAAAGGGCCTCTTTTCACACGAAGCTTTTAGCTATTCACAAATGGCTTTTCTTTTGTGCACACACCCCTGATAACACTTATATGCTACTAGTATTTAACCTTTTATTGGGGGTAGTAGCGGGAATCAAGTCCCTTTATGTGATGCGCATTTACCTTTTACGATACCGGAAGTGACGTTTGCGTGTCACTCCGGACCGGATGTAATAAGGTTCACTACATGACAGGAAGTGACGCGTGCGTGTCATCACTTACCGGAAGCTAGCCACTTCTGCGTTCCGTTTTAGCGTTATACATTGCTTCTAAGTTTTAATTATGTTTATTGTTCTCTATGCACATATTTATAAGGTCTTTTATGTATTGTATGTGGATTTTACCATTTTCCAATATTATTTGTGTACATTTTGATTAATGTTGAATCAACCAATGAGATCTCTAGGGAGGGTATATATATATGGACTTCACTCCACCATTCTTTACACCTTGAAAAAGACTGAAATTACAGTTGAAACGCGTTGGTGTTCCAGTTCAAGGTCTGATCCAGGAAGTGAAGCTCTTTTCAAAGACACTGCAGATCGTTTTGGGACCCTCTGTTCCTGTTTCTCAGGAAGGACCCCTATAGCGCTTTTGGTGTACTTTGTCTACACCCCCACTTTCCGGTACGCCTTGATTTTTATCAAAATACGGTGGATTTTATATGTCTTGCATTTACATGTTTTACGTTAATAAATGGTAATACACCAGGAAGGTCCCTTTTTTTATGTGCACGTGAGTGACATGGGATTAAGGAGACCTTCATGAAAAAAGTTTTCTGAACATAACGAAGCAACCCTCCTATTGTGACTACGGAGATAGTCCACAGAGACTCTTATTACACACTTTTTGTTGAAGTTTTTGTCACATTGTATATGAGTATATAGTGGCAGCATTTATTATTCTAACTCTATGTCCTTGTTTTTTGTGCGCTCTGGTGACTACATTGTGTTTTATATATCTCTTTTGGGGTAATATTAGGGATTACCTTTTGCCATCAGCAGCTGCCTACTGTGAAGCGCAGATCCATATATTTTTATTGTTTATACTTGTTTTCCCTACATACGGGTCCGCTGCATCATGCTAGGTTATAGGGATCAGCGAAAGCTACTAATTAATACTATTTTTAAGACCAATGATTTTATAGATGACCATTTGGATACTACAGAAGAGGATTTAGACCTTAATATGTGCAATTTAGAGAAGATTTTAATTCAAGAGAGTAAAACCTGGTTGGAGGTGGTTACACTTGAGAACTACATTTCCCATCAGATTATACCTAGGGGTTTAACGATACAGAAAAAATCTACCTCTAGGAATATGGATAATGAATTTTATGAAAGATGGAATAAAATATTAGAAGATTGTTCAGTATCATTAATGCAATTAATTATACAACAAAGAAAAAAGGATTTATCAACTTTGGAAGAAAAAATCAATCACCTAACCACAGTACTTACACCATATAGGGAATCAGAAGATTATATTCATAGAGAAAGAGAAATGGAAAGTAGAATTGTAAGGAAAGAAAAAGAAATTATTCTCCGTAAACAGAGAAAATTTAAGAGAGATCTTAAAGAGTTAAATATGAATACAAAGATCCACACTAGAACTGACCACTCTCGTCAGAATGAAGAAAGTAAGACAGATACTCCCAGTAAAAAGGGACAGTTTAATTCATATGATGACGATTGTACTTGCGACATAGATGACCTAGAAGAAAGCTTCTCTGAGGAGGTACAACAAGAAGAAAGGTATCAGAGGAGAGACCGTAGAGAAAACATTAAACCAAGAAGAGTCAGTTTCAGAAAGGACGAATGGGAATATCCGTCTAGTTCCAGGACACATTATCAAGGACAAAAGAAAAATAATAGATATGAAAAACATCTTCCTAGGTTTCAGAACTCTTATAGACGTCGTCCAAGAAGTACTTCTAGGGATTCCTTATATATCAAAGACGAGTGGCATATAAATGATGGAAGAAGATCAAGAAGTCCCCTACCCACCTACAATAGATTTCAACATATGAACAAACGTGATTTTTTAGACAGGAACAGAAGGAGAAGGAATTGGAATTAATAAAAAAACCCAGAAAACACAAAACTAAATCTTCACAGGGTTGCAGGGGGGGCAAGAAAAAAGAGAAAAAATGTCTTCCGGTCACTAATCAGGATCCTATAGAGGAAGAAACATGTATGAAAGTTTTCAATTTAAGTACTCATATACTTACTAAGGAAGAAAATTCTGTATTGGCAAAGGGGTTAAAATTTGCCCCAAATAATCAACTTGATAAATTTGGTACCTATCTTGACCTACAAAAATTTGTCAGAAAATTGTCCATTAAAAAATACTTCCTTAGTACGAATACCGAAGGGAAGAGTGAAAGAGAGTTATTCAAACCTAGATCCACTTTTAATCCCACCTTTAACTGTGAGTGTTTTGTTGACAGCTTTACGAGGGCAGTCAGTATGGATTTAGAGGGTATAAAAATGAAAAAGAAGCCTTATGAAAGGGACAATCTTACATATAAGGAAAGAAAGGCCCTCAAAGATCTAGGAAATAACCCAGAGATTGTCATAAAGCCAGCTGACAAAGGTGGGAGTATAGTGATTATGGACACCAGTAATTACAATACAGAGGTGATGAGACAGCTGAATGACACAGACACTTACAAGCTACTTAAAAACAATCCTAGTGATAGAATTGAGAAATTCTTATTAAATCTACTAGCAAGGTATAAGGATTCAGGTACTATCACAGACCATGAAATGCAATATATGGTCATCTCACCACCTACTACTCCAGTATTCTACATTCTCCCGAAGATACATAAGGATCTTTGTAATCCACCAGGACGTCCATTTGTAGCAGGGACGAACTCGATAATGGCTAATCTATCTCACTTTGTTGATCACCACCTACAACCGGAAGTACTTACACTTAGGTCTTATATTAAAGATACTTTTGACATACTAAATAAGACCAAAGGCATCATATGGGATGAAGATTTTCTGTTAGTGACTGCCGACGTCAAAAGTCTCTACACTATCATAGACCATAATAAGGGCCTAGAGGCTGTCGATTATTTTTTGAAAAGGGGAGAGTTAGCAACAGAAAAAATAAGTTTTCTTGAGGAGGGCATTGAATTCATTTTGAAGAATAATTTTTTCTGTTATTTAGGAAATTATTACATGCAAATGAGAGGAACGGCCATGGGCACTCGGTTTGTGCCCTCGTATGCTAACCTCTTCATGGGGTTCAGGGAAACAATGTTTATCTGGAATAATAATCCTTTTTTGGAGAATATAGTCTATTGGTATAGATACATAGACGACATTTCGTTCATATGGAAGGGAGATGAAATTACATTAGAATCCTTTAAAAAAACCTTGGAACCAAACACCTTTAATATTGAATTAATTTATAATTCTAGTAAGGTGGAAGTAAACTTTCTGGATCTTACTTTATATGTGGAGAATAATATTCTCAAAACCCGTAACTATTTTAAAGCTACGGATTGCAACGCCTATATAGATTGTAATAGTAATCACCACATGAATTGGCTCAGAAATATCCCGAAAGGTCAGGTCAGAAGGATAAGAAGAAATTGTACGGATGTGAAAGTTTTCCAAGATCAAATCAATACATATAAAAATAGATTCATCGCTAAAGGATATACTGATAAAGAAATGGATGAACATATAGAAAATATGATCAATGTAGACAGGGAAACACTACTAAAACCGATGGGTTCTCAAGGGAATACTTCAGATTCCTTTAAGTTACCCTTTATTACTTCTTTTAATGTCCAACACAAAGAATTTGAAAAAATAATTCGGAGACATTGGAACTTACTCACTCGGGATCCTGTTTTAAAATCAGTAATTCCTCCTAAACCCAAGTTTGTTTATAGGAAGGCACCTAACATTAAGAACAAAATTGTTAAAAGTGCCATCCCGCCTAAAAGAACAGGAAGGGTGAAAACCAAAGGGTTCCATCGCTGTGGAACGTGCCTAGTATGTAGATCTTTTACTAAACAAACTACAAAAATTGAAAATTTTTATTCTAAAACTGGGGAATCACACCCTATACCAGATTTTATAACTTGTACTACAAAAAATTGTATCTATTTAATAGAGTGTACATGTGGTTTGTGGTATATTGGACGGACGAGCCGCTGTCTAAAAGACAGATGGTCAGAACACCTCAGAAATATCAAAAAGGGCTTTGAAAACCACTCTTTATCTGCTCATTTTAAAGAAATGCATAACAACTCAATTGGAAATATTAAACAAATGATTGGAATTAGGCAGGTGTGTAACCATTGGAGAAAGAAAGATCAGGAAGCACGTTTGGCTCAGGTAGAAATGAAATATATATTTGATTTTAATACTCTCAAACCCAATGGTCTTAACACAGACTTTGAGATAAAATGGTTTTTATGACAAATGTATTTTTATTGTCATTATCCTTTTTTAATTTACTAGTTTTAATTTTTTAGGATTTTATATTCTTAAAAAAAATTTTCCATTTATTTTCCCTGATCCAAGATGGCGGAAAGGGCCTCTTTTCACACGAAGCTTTTAGCTATTCACAAATGGCTTTTCTTTTGTGCACACACCCCTGATAACACTTATATGCTACTAGTATTTAACCTTTTATTGGGGGTAGTAGCGGGAATCAAGTCCCTTTATGTGATGCGCATTTACCTTTTACGATACCGGAAGTGACGTTTGCGTGTCACTCCGGACCGGATGTAATAAGGTTCACTACATGACAGGAAGTGATGCGTGCGTGTCATCACTTACCGGAAGCTAGCCACTTCTGCGTTCCGTTTTAGCGTTATACATTGCTTCTAAGTTTTAATTATGTTTATTGTTCTCTATGCACATATTTATAAGGTCTTTTATGTATTGTATGTGGATTTTACCATTTTCCAATATTATTTGTGTACATTTTGATTAATGTTGAATCAACCAATGAGATCTCTAGGGAGGGTATATATATATGGACTTCACTCCACCATTCTTTACACCTTGAAAAAGACTGAAATTACAGTTGAAACGCGTTGGTGTTCCAGTTCAAGGTCTGATCCAGGAAGTGAAGCTCTTTTCAAAGACACTGCAGATCGTTTTGGGACCCTCTGTTCCTGTTTCTCAGGAAGGACCCCTATAGCGCTTTTGGTGTACTTTGTCTACACCCCCACTTTCCGGTACGCCTTGATTTTTATCAAAATACGGTGGATTTTATATGTCTTGCATTTACATGTTTTACGTTAATAAATGGTAATACACCAGGAAGGTCCCTTTTTTTTATGTGCACGTGAGTGACATGGGATTAAGGAGACCTTCATGAAAAAAGTTTTCTGAACATAACGAAGCAACCCTCCTATTGTGACTACGGAGATAGTCCACAGAGACTCTTATTACACACTTTTTGTTGAAGTTTTTGTCACATTGTATATGAGTATATAGTGGCAGCATTTATTATTCTAACTCTATGTCCTTGTTTTTTGTGCGCTCTGGTGACTACATTGTGTTTTATATATCTCTTTTGGGGTAATATTAGGGATTACCTTTTGCCATCAGCAGCTGCCTACTGTGAAGCGCAGATCCATATATTTTTATTGTTTATACTTGTTTTCCCTACATACGGGTCCGCTGCATCATGCTAGGTTATAGGGATCAGCGAAAGCTACTAATTAATACTATTTTTAAGACCAATGATTTTATAGATGACCATTTGGATACTACAGAAGAGGATTTAGACCTTAATATGTGCAATTTAGAGAAGATTTTAATTCAAGAGAGTAAAACCTGGTTGGAGGTGGTTACACTTGAGAACTACATTTCCCATCAGATTATACCTAGGGGTTTAACGATACAGAAAAAATCTACCTCTAGGAATATGGATAATGAATTTTATGAAAGATGGAATAAAATATTAGAAGATTGTTCAGTATCATTAATGCAATTAATTATACAACAAAGAAAAAAGGATTTATCAACTTTGGAAGAAAAAATCAATCACCTAACCACAGTACTTACACCATATAGGGAATCAGAAGATTATATTCATAGAGAAAGAGAAATGGAAAGTAGAATTGTAAGGAAAGAAAAAGAAATTATTCTCCGTAAACAGAGAAAATTTAAGAGAGATCTTAAAGAGTTAAATATGAATACAAAGATCCACACTAGAACTGACCACTCTCGTCAGAATGAAGAAAGTAAGACAGATACTCCCAGTAAAAAGGGACAGTTTAATTCATATGATGACGATTGTACTTGCGACATAGATGACCTAGAAGAAACCTTCTCTGAGGAGGTACAACAAGAAGAAAGGTATCAGAGGAGAGACCGTAGAGAAAACATTAAACCAAGAAGAGTCAGTTTCAGAAAGGACGAATGGGAATATCCGTCTAGTTCCAGGACACATTATCAAGGACAAAAGAAAAATAATAGATATGAAAAACATCTTCCTAGGTTTCAGAACTCTTATAGACGTTGTCCAAGAAGTACTTCTAGGGATTCCTTATATATCAAAGACGAGTGGCATATAAATGATGGAAGAAGATCAAGAAGTCCCCTACCCACCTACAATAGATTTCAACATATGAACAAACGTGATTTTTTAGACAGGAACAGAAGGAGAAGGAATTGGAATTAATAAGAAAACCCAGAAAACACAAAACTAAATCTTCACAGGGTTGCAGGGGGGGCAAGAAAAAAGAGAAAAAATGTCTTCCGGTCACTAATCAGGATCCTATAGAGGAAGAAACATGTATGAAAGTTTTCAATTTAAGTACTCATATACTTACTAAGGAAGAAAATTCTGTATTGGCAAAGGGGTTAAAATTTGCCCCAAATAATCAACTTGATAAATTTGGTACCTATCTTGACCTACAAAAATTTGTCAGAAAATTGTCCATTAAAAAATACTTCCTTAGTACGAATACCGAAGGGAAGAGTGAAAGAGAGTTATTCAAACCTAGATCCACTTTTAATCCCACCTTTAACTGTGAGTGTTTTGTTGACAGCTTTACGAGGGCAGTCAGTATGGATTTAGAGGGTATAAAAATGAAAAAGAAGCCTTATGAAAGGGACAATCTTACATATAAGGAAAGAAAGGCCCTCAAAGATCTAGGAAATAACCCAGAGATTGTCATAAAGCCAGCTGACAAAGGTGGGAGTATAGTGATTATGGACACCAGTAATTACAATACAGAGGTGATGAGACAGCTGAATGACACAGACACTTACAAGCTACTTAAAAACAATCCTAGTGATAGAATTGAGAAATTCTTATTAAATCTACTAGCAAGGTATAAGGATTCAGGTACTATCACAGACCATGAAATGCAATATATGGTCATCTCACCACCTACTATTCCAGTATTCTACATTCTCCCGAAGATACATAAGGATCTTTGTAATCCACCAGGACGTCCATTTGTAGCAGGGACGAACTCGATAACGGCTAATCTATCTCACTTTGTTGATCACCACCTACAACGGGAAGTACTTAAACTTAGGTCTTATATTAAAGATACTTTTGACATACTAAATAAGACCAAAGGCATCATATGGGATGAAGATTTTCTGTTAGTGACTGCCGACGTCAAAAGTCTCTACACTATCATAGACCATAATAAGGGCCTAGAGGCTGTCGATTATTTTTTGAAAAGGGGAGAGTTAGCAACAGAAAAAATAAGTTTTCTTGAGGAGGGCATTGAATTCATTTTGAAGAATAATTTTTTCTGTTATTTAGGAAATTATTACATGCAAACGAGAGGAACGTCCATGGGCACTCGGTTTGCGCCCTCGTATGCTAACCTCTTCATGGGGTTCAGGGAAACAATGTTTATCTGGAATAATAATCCTTTTTTGGAGAATATAGTCTATTGGTATAGATACATAGACGACATTTCGTTCATATGGAAGGGAGATGAAATTACATTAGAATCCTTTAAAAAAACCTTTGAACCAAACACCTTTAATATTGAATTAATTTATAATTCTAGTAAGGTGGAAGTAAACTTTCTGGATCTTACTTTATATGTGGAGAATAATATTCTCAAAACCCGTAACTATTTTAAAGCTACGGATTGCAACGCCTATATAGATTGTAATAGTAATCACCACATGAATTGGCTCAGAAATATCCCGAAAGGTCAGGTCAGAAGGATAAGAAGAAATTGTACGGATGTGAAAGTTTTCCAAGATCAAATCAATACATATAAAAATAGATTCATCGCTAAAGGATATACTGATAAAGAAATGGATGAACATATAGAAAATATGATCAATGTAGACAGGGAAACACTACTAAAACCGATGGGTTCTCAAGGGAATACTTCAGATTCCTTTAAGTTACCCTTTATTACTTCTTTTAATGTCCAACACAAAGAATTTGAAAAAATAATTCGGAGACATTGGAACTTACTCACTCGGGATCCTGTTTTAAAATCAGTAATTCCTCCTAAACCCAAGTTTGTTTATAGGAAGGCACCTAACATTAAGAACAAAATTGTTAAAAGTGCCATCCTGCCTAAAAGAACAGGAAGGGTGAAAACCAAAGGGTTCCATCGCTGTGGAACGTGCCTAGTATGTAGATCTTTTACTAAACAAACTACAAAAATTGAAAATTTTTATTCTAAAACTGGGGAATCACACCCTATACCAGATTTTATAACTTGTACTACAAAAAATTGTATCTATTTAATAGAGTGTACATGTGGTTTGTGGTATATTGGACGGACGAGCCGCTGTCTAAAAGACAGATGGTCAGAACACCTCAGAAATATCAAAAAGGGCTTTGAAAACCACTCTTTATCTGCTCATTTTAAAGAAATGCATAACAACTCAATTGGAAATATTAAACAAATGATTGGAATTAGGCAGGTGTGTAACCATTGGAGAAAGAAAGATCAGGAAGCACGTTTGGTTCAGGTAGAAATGAAATATATATTTGATTTTAATACTCTCAAACCCAATGGTCTTAACACAGACTTTGAGATAAAATGGTTTTTATGACAAATGTATTTTTATTGTCATTACCCTTTTTTAATTTACTAGTTTTAATTTTTTAGGATTTTATATTCTTAAAAAAATTTTTGCATTTATTTTCCCTGATCCAAGATGGCGGAAAGGGCCTCTTTTCACACGAAGCTTTTAGCTATTCACAATTGGCTTTTCTTTTGTGCACACACCCCTGATAACACTTATATGCTACTAGTATTGAACCTTTTATTGGGGGTAGTAGCGGGAATCAAGTCCCTTTATGTGATGCGCATTTACCTTTTACGATACCGGAAATGACGTTTGCGTGTCACTCCGGACCGGATGTAATAAGGTTCACTACACACCCGCCTCACATGGACAGGAAGTGACGCGTGCGTGTCATCACTTACCGGAAGCTAGCCACTTCTGCGTTCCGTTTTAGCGTTATACATTGCTTCTAAGTTTTAATTATGTTTATTGTTCTCTATGCACATATTTATAAGGTCTTTTATGTATTGTATGTGGATTTTACCATTTTCCAATATTATTTGTGTACATTTTGATTAATGTTGAATCAACCAATGAGATCTCTAGGGAGGGTATATATATATGGACTTCACTCCACCATTCTTTACACCTTGAAAAAGACTGAAATTACAGTTGAAACGCGTTGGTGTTCCAGTTCAAGGTCTGATCCAGGAAGTGAAGCTCTTTTCAAAGACACTGCAGATCGTTTTGGGACCCTCTGTTCCTGTTTCTCAGGAAGGACCCCTATAGCGCTTTTGGTGTACTTTGTCTACACCCCCACTTTCCGGTACGCCTTGATTTTTATCAAAATATGGTGGATTTTATATGTCTTGCATTTACATGTTTTACGTTAATAAATGGTAATACACCAGGAAGGTCCCTTTCTTTTTCCTTTCTTTTATGTGCACGTGAGTGACATGGGATTAAGGAGACCTTCATGAAAAAAGTTTTCTGAACATAACGAAGCAACCCTCCTATTGTGACTACGGAGATAGTCCACAGAGACTCTTATTACACACTTTTTGTTGAAGTTTTTGTCACATTGTATATGAGTATATAGTGGCAGCATTTATTATTCTAACTCTATGTCCTTGTTTTTTGTGCACTCTGGTGACTACATTGTGTTTTACAGATTCCACTCCTGTCTTTATTTGCGGTTAAACTGTGTACACAATTAGTGTTCTGTTTAGAGGTTTTAGGCAGGGTTTTGTCTTAGAGGTTCTAGGCAGGTGAATCTTAGAGGTTTATAGGCAGGTTTTGTCTTAGAGGTTCTAGGCAGGTGAATCTTAGAGGTTAATAGGCAGGAATGTATTAAAAGGTTTATTTACAAATTTAACAGATCACACACACTGGGCACACATCAGCCGTTACTAGTTTTATGGTGGTGGTGTAGTGGAGAATGGTGGTGGTGTAGTGGAGCAGGTGTTTTTCAATTCCGTGATGCGCATTTGTTTTGTGGAGATAGTGTGCATTATAAGTCCTGCAGGAGTGGCTAATTTTTCTGCTGGTTTAGGTGTTTCTTGTTACAGGGTTGAGTTATGGTGGCGGCGCATCGGTTTAGGCCTCGCTTGGCGGAAAAGAACGACACTTGGAGTTACTTTATGTTAATAGTTAGGCTTAGTGGGTGCGCTCTCATTAAAGTGGAGTAAGGCGACAGCCAATTGTCCTCGACAGGAAATGGCTATACCACCTGGACCGGTGGTTTAAGGTAAAGGAGAGTTGATCACCAATGCTTGGCTTGTGTGTGTGTTTGTTTGAGCTGTTTGGTTGTTATTATCCTGTGCATGCTTTTTGTGCCATCACCATTATTAGTATTAACTTATAGTCTAAAATTTAATGACTTGTCAAAAATAAATATGACAAAATATTTAAACGCCAACACTGTTGTCTGTGTCTTTATTTTTAGAAGTTACATTGTATTTAAGAAGGTTGTTATATGGCAACATGGTAATACACATTAGTGAGTTTATGATAAGTATTCTTACCCTCCCCCTTCTCCCCTTAACCCTCCCTTCTTGTAGCCTAACCCTCCCCACCCTGTACCCTAACCCTCCCCGTTAGTGCCTAAACCTAACCCTTCCCCCTTAATGCCTAACCCTAAACCCCCCAGGGGTGCCTAACCCTAACCCCCCTCCCAAAAACCTAATGCTAAGCATTGCTATGGTACCTAAACCTAACCCTCCCCCCTACAGCTAACAGCTAAGACACCCCAGACTGGCGTCTCTCTGTGTTCCGGTGTCGGGATTAAGATAGGAGTCGGTATTACAACGCCTATCTTAAGTCCCGTGTCGGACTTCCAGCATTGGGATTCAGACCGGCAGCATGCCATCCGCCGGTCTGATAACTACATCCCCAATCAAGCATCGCATTTTGAATGTGATACATCCCTCCACTTACCGCATGCATACCGGCATTTATTAACACTGTATGGATTAGGGACCTAATTCATTATGGATCGCAACTGCGATCGCGGCTGCGATTACGCACGCAGTCTCACTGCGAAGATATGCTAATCTCTGTGATCGCAATGCAGTTTAAGCAAAACATAACCCCACTTTCCCTTACTCACATCCTTAATATTTAGCAAGTCTGTGAAGGCATCGGTAACATCGGAGCCTCTCGCACACTTGCACAAGGTCAGATCTTATTTAGAAATTGCTAAGCCGATCACACCCTGTTGTAGCTCGAGCTGCGTAAGACATCGCAGTGGCTAATTTATGCATGCCCCTGCAACGGCATTCAACGCACTTGCACGTCTGCATTTTGCTGACCACCCCGTGTCACCTCCCCCAAATGGCACTTCCTGTCAATCACTCTGCAATGGGTCTGCGCAGTCCCAATCACAGTGACTGGTTCGCGTATGCGCAATGCAATGCATACGCGGTACGCAACAATCGGCCGATTGCGTTTGTAATCGCAGTTGCTATCCTTGCTGAATCAGGCCCTAAAACCACAAAGGACAGCACTTTAGATAAGACCTGTCCTTTGCGGTATGGGGACTTCCAGGTTTAGGACCCAGGAGTCCTTCTGCACATGCGTGAGCTGCGGGGGATGCTGAAAGGGATCCTATTGGATCTCTCTTTGGAAATTAGTCGTAGAGAAGCCCATAGGCTTCTATTAGGCAATGGTTGCCTATTGGGTGCAAACCCTGGAAAGTTTTGCTTTCTGAGGCTTTATAAATATGGGAAATATGATCAAAGCTCCGCAAGTAGCAGTTTTCGGAGGTTTGACCGCATTTTAGTGTTTGTATGAGTTACATCCCACCTATAACATGATACTAATAATGATGGTAGTGGTACAGGGTTAAGTCATTCAGCACATGAGGAGTGATAATAATGATGGTAGTGGTACAGGGATAAGCAGTACATGAGGAGTAATAATAATGATGGCAGTGGTACAGGGATAAGCAGTACATGAGGAGTAATAATAATGATGGCAGTGGTACAGGGATAAGCAGTACATGAGGAGTAATAATAATGATGGCAGTGGTACAGGGATAAGCAGTACATGAGGAGTAATAATAATGATGGCAGTGGTACAGGGATAAGCAGTACATGAGGAGTAATAATAATGATGGTAGTGGTACAGGGATAAGCAGTACATGAGGAGTAATAATAATGGTGGTAGTGGTATAGGGATAAGCAGTACATGAGGAGTAATAATAATGATGGTAGTGGTACAGGGATAAGCAGTACATGAGGAGTAATAATAATGATGGTAGTGGTACAGGGATAAGTCATTCAGCACATGAGTAGTAGTAATAATAATGATGGTAGTGGTACATGGCTAAGTCATTCAGCAGATGAGGAGTAATAATAATAATGGTTGTGGTACAGGGATATGTCATTCAGTACATGAGGAGTAATAATAATGGTGGTAGTGGTACAGGGCTAAGTCATTCAGGACATGAGGAGTAATAATAATAATGATGTAGTTGTACAGGGATAAGCAGTACATAAGGAGTAATAATAATGGTGGTAGTGGTATAGGGATAAGTCATTCAGGACATGAGGAGTAATAATAATAATGATGTAGTGGTACAGGGATAAGCAGCACATGAGGAGTAATAATAATGATGGTAGTGGTACAGGGCTAAGTCATTCAGTACATGAGGAGTAATAATAATGATGGTAGTGGTACAGGGCTAAGTCATTCAGCAGATGAGGAGTAATAATAATAATGGTAGTGGTACAGGGATAAGTCATTCAGTACATGAGGAGTAATAATAATGGTGGTAGTGGTACAGGGCTAAGTCATTCAGGACATGAGGAGTAATAATAATAATGATGGTAGTGGTACAGGGATAAGCAGTACATGAGGAGTAATAATAATGATGGTAGTGGTACAGGGATAAGCAGTACATGAGGAGTAATAATAATGGTGGTAGTGGTATAGGGATAAGTCATTCAGCACATGAGGAGTAATAATATTAAAGATGGTAGTGCTACAGTGATAAGCAGCACATGAGGAGTAATAATAATAATGATGGTAGTGGTACAGGGATAAGCAGTACATGAGGAGTAATAATAATGATGGAAGTGGTACAGAGATAAGCAGTACATGAGGAGTAATAATAATGATGGTAGTGCTACAGTGATAAGCAGCACATGAGGAGTAATAATAATAATGATGGTAGTGGTACAGGGATAAGCAGTACATGAGGAGTAATAATAATGATGGTAGTGGTACAGAGATAAGCAGCACATGAGGAGTAATAATAATGATGGTAGTGGTACAGAGATAAGCAGTACGTGAGGAGTAATAATAATGATGGTAGTGGTACAGTGATAAGTCATTCAGCACATGAGGAGTAATAATAATGATGGTAGTGGTACAGTGATAAGCAGCGCATGAGGAGTAATAATAATAATGATGGTAGTGGTACAGTGATAAGCAGCACATGAGGAGTAATAATAATAATGATGGTAGTGGTACAGAGATAAGCAGCACATGAGGAGTAATAATAATGGTGGTAGTGGTACAGGGGTAAGCAGCACATGAGGAGTATTAATAATGGTGGTAGTGGTATAGGGATAAGTCATTCAGCACATGAGGAGTAATAATAATAATGATGGTAGTGGTACAGAGATAAGCAGCACATGAGGAGTAATAATAATAATGATGGTAGTGGTATAGGGATAAGCAGTACATGAGGAGTAATAATAATGATGGTAGTGGTACAGGGATAAGCAGTACATGAGGAGTAATAATAATGATGGTAGTGGTACAGGGATAAGCAGTACATGAGGAGTAATAATAATGATGGTAGTGGTACAGGGATAAGCAGTACATGAGGAGTAATAATAATGATGGTAGTGGTACAGGGATAAGCAGTACATGAGGAGTAATAATAATGATGGTAGTGGTACAGGGATAAGCAGCACATGAGGAGTAATAATAATGATGGTAGTGGTACAGGGATAAGCAGTACATGAGGAGTAATAATAATGGTGGTAGTGGTATAGGGATAAGCAGTACATGAGGAGTAATAATAATGATGGTAGTGGTACAGGGATAAGCAGTACATGAGGAGTAATAATAATGATGGTAGTGGTACAGGGATAAGCAGCACATGAGGAGTAATAATAATGATGGTAGTGGTACAGGGATAAGCAGTACATGAGGAGTAATAATAATGATGGTTGTGGTACAGGGATAAGCAGCACATGAGGAGTAATAATAATTATAGTAGTGGTATAGGGATAAGCAGTACATGAGGAGTAATAATAATGGTGGTAGTGGTACAGGGATTAGCAGCACATGAGGCGTAATAATAATGATGGTAGTGGTACAGGGATAAGTCATTCAGCACATGAGGAGTAATAATAATGATGGTAGTGGTACAGGGATAAGCAGTACATGAGGAGTAATAATAATGATGGTAGTGGTCAAGGGATAAGCAGCACATGAGGAGTAATAATAATGGTGGTAGTGGTACAGGGATAAGCAGCACATGAGGAGTAATAATAATGGTGGTAGTGGTATAGGGATAAGTCATTCAGCAGATGAGGAGTAATAATAATAAACTTCCCATCGTCTGAGGATTGACCTGCGTGTGAATCAGTGACAATAACATACTTAATTGAAATAAAGACACGGAGACTTGTATTTGGCAGAATTTGTTAGCTATTTATTTAAAAACATATAATGAATTAGTTACTATATTAATTAAATTAATTTAAATATGGTGGCAAAGAAAGAACGGCTAACAACCGCCCAAGCCTAACACTATAAACACTCCAACCACAACACAATACGCTCAAGCCTTCTATCTTGACTACCCACCCGGTAAGGTGATGATGCTGCCCCCGGCAGGGTGGTCCAGCAGACTTTATGAGTCAACGAAGGTGAGCAAAACAATGAGTAAACAAATATTCACAGTGCTAATAGGTAACCTGCCGTTCTTTCCCGCCTAAAATAGCCAACGAAACAATCACCAAACCCAAATCAAAAAGAGCCCATAAAAATAAACTTTAGGGAGGGAGGGTGGGAAGACAGGAACAAAAGAGGCTGACTCCGCCTCCAACAATCTCTAATATCCCTGCTATAACCTACAACCCTAAAAACCCATTGGCCCTAATTATCACATGATTCCTCACACTGGTCTGCCCCCAGCCTAGGAAGTTTAACCCTCTCCACTCCTATACAGTCATTTCGTTTATCTAAACTTCCCATCGTCTGAGGATTGACCTGCGTGTGAATCAGTGACAATAACATACTTAATTGAAATAAAGACACGGAGACTTGTATTTGGCAGAATTTGTTAGCTATTTATTTAAAAACATATAATGAATTAGTTACTATATTAATTAAATTAATTTAAATATGGTGGCAAAGAAAGAACGGCTAACAACCGCCCAAGCCTAACACTATAAACACTCCAACCACAACACAATACGCTCAAGCCTTCTATCTTGACTACCCACCCGGTAAGGTGATGATGCTGCCCCCGGCAGGGTGGTCCAGCAGACTTTATGAGTCAACGAAGGTGAGCAAAACAATGAGTAAACAAATATTCACAGTGCTAATAGGTAACCTGCCGTTCTTTCCCGCCAAAAGCAAGGTTCTGCCAAAAGAAACCTTGCACCGCCACCATAGAACTAACGCACAGAAACCACAACCTCAAACAGATCCTCAAGAAAAATAAACATACCTTCCTCCGCTAAATGAACCCCGTCAGACCGAAAAAGGTAAGTATACCGAAATTTTATCCTAGGATGTCTGACCACTGCCCCACCATTTTCCAACACAAATTTTGAAACCGTAAAGTTCACTTTCTTCCGGGCTTCATCAATGGCTCTGCCGTCAACCACACCACTCCAACACAATCTAGGGACCATGAAAGACCAAACTATTGTGCAAGCTGGCCATGCCATTATAATCTGACCCAAATCCTCCACCACCGCATGCCTTAAATCCAGAGATGTCCTCTTGCCCAAATCATTCCCGCCTAGATGAATAACCACGACTCTCGGTAAGCCATACCGCTGAACCTGCTGCAAGAGTTTAGGCTTAAGGCTCACCCACAACATACCTCTGACCCCTATCCATCTAACTCCACTAGCCCCCGGAAACAACGGCGCGTCCTGCGCCTGCATGAACCTAGCCGCCCAAAAAACAAATGAATGGCCAATTATCCATACAGTACAATCATCAAAAGCCATTCCTATAATGAGGGAAAAACAAAGAAAACATTAAAGTTATTGTAAAATTTTAGCATATTTAATCATGTATATCTAACGGGGAACATATTACTGAGGATCTGCCAAAAAGAAAAAATTTTGATTTGAATCTTTAAAGATCAACAAGCTTCTGTGCCAATTTGAAGCAACATGAAGACACAAGAGGATAAGTTAAAATAAAAAAGAAGGGGGGGGGGAGAGCGGGGGGGGGGGGGGTTTGGGAGAGATATCGGATAACACAAGTGAACTCGACCAGAGAGAAAACGTAAAACCTGCTGAGGGACATATAATTGTAATTATAAACCAAATAGCCGAATTAAATCCGTCAGATCAGGTAAAAAAATCGTCAAAACTCTCCAGACTCCCACTGAAATCAATGGCGAGTAGCTAGTCCCCGAGTAGGAAAGACAGGGGAAAACAAACAAGACCAGGACCAATGACATTTCGTAAAACATAACAAACCATATGTAACGTGCATGCACAATATTAACCTCAATGATTCGGTCGAATGTAACGCTTATAACTGGCTGATTTCCATCGGCCCAGAGCTTGAATCTGTGACTCTGGAAATCCCGCAGCAGCGGCGGAAGTGGCAGCACCAATTCGAAACGAATGCGTGCCGAACTCCCCTGGTGAGAGGCCCACGCTGCAAAGACATCGCCGCAGCATCCAACTAAACTGAAATTTTGTCAGCGGAAGCCCATCGCCATGCATCAGCCATGAGCCCTCCGCTGAGGGTCTGACAGATGCATAACGAGTGGCCAAGCCGACCGGACAAATTCGACAATCCGCCGAGGGGACCAATGTTATCCAGCGACCCCTGCCTAACTGATCGGTCTTAGAACGACGCAATCTGCACAGCAAGGACCTCTCACCCACCTTCACATCCGAACGCAGCATAGTTGAATCCCTCCACTTGGAGGGAGCAACCAATTCCGACACCCGGAAAGCACCATGAAAAGCCATGGAAAAAGCTAACTTAAACAAAAGCGTTTCGAAACCGGAGGCCGCCACGTCCGCAACCGCTCCTAGAATGGACGGTAACAGATAAATGTCTATAGGCCGTCTTTTATCGGGGTTAACCGGCTCAGCGCGCGCCCAACCTTTCAAGGCCTTTGTGATGACAAAACTCCTTGTAAGGTCAGGGATTCCCTTCAATTTGGAGAAAAACGAAATACCTGCCAGGTACCGTGAAACTACCGCTCTCGATTTGCCAGATACATACAGCTGCCAAATAAAAGCAAGCATCAATTGATGCTGACCCTTACCTCCAAGGCCTTGGCTACGGGAAAAAACTTCCCATTCTTCCCAAGACCGACGGTAAGCCTTGAGGGTACTTGGTGCAATGGACAGCTCCGCTAACCCCTCCAGTCCGGCTTGATAACCTGCCAAACATAAGAGGGGCACAGCACACCATCAGTCTCTGCATCAGGAGCCAATGTACGGAACCGACCCCATTGACATCTGGACAGCGCATCGGCAATCCCGTTGTCAACTCCGGGTACGTGTTGAGCTCGAAACAGCACATTATGGCGCAAACAGGCAAGCACCAGCTGCGCTAGCACACGCAAAACCAGCAACGACTTTGCTCGCTGCCCGTTTACCGCATGCACCACGCCCAGATTGTCACATCTGAACAGAATGCTGCGATTGCAGATGCGCTCGCCCCAGACCTCCAAGGCGACCATTATTGGGAACAGTTCTAAGAGCAGCATATCTCTTGTCAAACCTGCACGAATCCACTCCTCTGGCCAAGTTGCGACGCACCAGGATCCCCTCAGGTAGCAACCGAACCCCGAAGATCCTGCTGCATCGGTGAAAAGCTGCAAATCGACATTGCCCACCAGAGGGGATAACCATATCCTGATCCCATTAAAATCTGCCAAAAAGGAAACCCAAACTTCCAGGTCTCTCTTTATTTCTGACGATAAACGGATCAAATGGTGAGGTTTGGAAACCCCCGCTGTGGCCCTCTCTAGCTTTCTGCAAAATACCCTCCCCATCGGTATAACTCTACAGGCAAAGTTCATACAACCCAACAGTGATTGGGCCTGCCTGAGCGAAATTTTGCGCGCAACCAAACACTCTGAAATGGAATCTCGCAATTTGTCAATTTTATCGCGCGGCAGCCGACAGGATCCAGCCAAGGTATCAATCTCGATACCTAAAAATGACAAACACGAGAGGGGTCCCTCTGTCTTTTCGTCTGCCACAGGTACTCCAAAATGAAAAAACAGCGCTCTCATGGAACCAAGTAACTCGTTACAACGCTCTGACCCAGCGGGCCCCACGCAGAGGAAGTCATCGAGATAGTGCGCTATCCCATGACCCCCACAAGAAAACTCTACGCACCAATGAAGGAAAGTGCTAAATTTTTCAAAGTATGCGCAGGAAATCGAACACCCCATAGGCAAGCACTTGTCTATGAAGTATTCCCCCCCAATGCGAAAACCCATGAACCTAAACGATTCGGGGTGCAAAGGAAGCAAACGAAAAGCTGACTCCACATCCATCTTAGCCATGAGGGCCCCGCGTCCATATGCCCTAATGATACTGAGAGCATCATCAAAAGACTGATACCTCACTGAACAGAATTCAGGAGGTATAGCGTCATTAACGGAGGACCCCAATGGATAAGACAGATGCTGGATCAGCCGAAATTTTCCTGGAGTTTTCTTAGGCACCACCCCCACTGGGGAAAGAATCAGATTCCCCATTGGAGGATGCGCAAATGGACCCACCATACGTCCTAACTGAACCTCTTTCTCGACTTTTAACTGAAGAACGTCAGGAAAAAGTCGAGCTGATTGTAAATTTCTCGGGGAACCGACTCGAACTTCCCCTATAACTGGTAAACGAAAACCCAACTTGAACCCGAAAAACAAAAACTTAGCGTCCTGCCTATTAGGGTACCACCCTAGCCACCTGGACATAGCATCCAAACGGATAGGGGTTGGTGCCCTATTTAGCGCCTGCGCTACCTCCCGCTTTGGGAATAGCTCCTCCTCCCGACTTTGATCCCTGTTGGGCTGACAACCTGAAACAATTAGAGGCGGGGTGCGATCCGTTGCAACGCAAGCAAAGGTGTCGAAAACGGCACCGTTGGCCCTGGGAACAGGAGGCATTATTAAAGGCAAAACATTTACCTTTAAAAGGTGTCTGCGCAGAAAGCCGACCGGGGCCCGTCTGTCGACGCCCCGGGGAGGGATCAGAACTCGGGCGCCACGCCCCAGACCCCCCCTTATGAGTATCCCCGCCTACCCGAGAATCCTCCACTCCACCTTTTGGTGGTTGCGTGACGTCAAGCCACACTTCCACGTCCTTGCACCCAAAATCTAAGCGCTTGGATCCGTCCTGCTTGCGCCTAAATTCCTCATCATATGTTCTCCAGGCGCTGCCCCTGGATTTACGCTGCATCCCATGAATCAGGTGGATATACCTTATTACATTCAGGTGCTCCCCTGGGCGATCTTTCAAGTAGCATGCTGCGAATACGCAAAACCCAGCAAGCCAGTTATCATAGGAACGAAAAGCTTCCAACCCCACCCCGCCTTTAAGCTTAGCTGCCTTGAAATCTTTTTTGGCTTGCTCAGTTAAAATGAACATGTCCACATAATCGCCCTTCCTGATTTTTTTCTTGCAACAATCGCGCAGACCCCGCAATACTGCTGTATTGTCGCAATGCACCACACCTGGTTGATGCTGACGCTTCTTGGACTTCCGCGCGCTACTACTCTGACGCTGCTGCTTAGCCCGCTTATCCCGCCTATCCGCCTCCTTGCGCGCATATTTAGCAGCCCTCTTCCGCGCCTTTTTCGCGCTGCTGACAGAAGAAGCCAGAGAAGAAGAGGTCGACGACAAGTCAGAGACAGAGGAAGAAGAGGAGGCAGAGTCAGCAACATCATCATCTTCTGAGATCTCACCTGACGATCCGGACTGCTCCCTCCCGGACACGACCGATGATGAAGCCTCCTCGACGCTGAAATCCTGTTCCATAGCTTCGCCCTCAGCAGTATCTGAAACAGACGATGAAGCCGCCCCCTGGGCCGAAACCCTGGGCACGGTCGACACAGCAGGAGAAGACACAGCCGCACCAGCCCCAGACGCCTCTGGTCTTGCCAACTGAGCCGCAGCGGAGCCCATAGCCTTGCAAGCCTGCATGAACTGATCTACCGCTGGCCCTAGAGTAGCAGAAATTGAACGCTGCCTCTGATCCACCCTTTCACTATCTGCTTGGCTAGGAGCCAATGCCGCAACCATGGGAGCAAAAGCAGATGTCATTGATGACATCATGGCCGCAAAAGCTGCAGGGTCAAAGGACTGACTTGCACCCCCACTAGGGACCTGAGTATCCACATAGCCAGAAGCTGCTGCCCCAGACATGGCCCTGTCTGCTGATTGCTGACTAGCCTGCCAATCATCCTCCATCAGCTCTCCCTGTCCTAAAATGGTTGCCTCCCTGACTGACAAAGCCCCTAATGTGCTGCCAGGGCTGTCCATCTCCCCCACCTCGACATTCCCCACTTCATTAACTGTGGGGGAGTCCCCCCTGCCCCTCCGGGCACTAACAGGGCTATTAGCAGCCCTCCTTGCGGTGCGCGTGTGCGCCTGTGACCTTTGAACCCGCGGGGGGCGAGCGCTCACCGCCCTAATCGCGGCAGCTCTGCCCTCCCGCGGGCTCACTAACTGCCTCTCGCGGCTGCTCAGAGCAGCCGCGCCTTCCCCCCGCCGGCGGCTGTGTCCAGCCGCCCTGACAGCACCTGCTTGACGGCCGCGGGTAAGCCCGGCCGCCCATGACGCCGCGGGGCTGCGCGACTCGCGCTAGCCCCTTCAGCTCCCTCTTGAGAGGCAGGAGCCTCCCCAGAACTCCCTGGGCCTTCTTCCTGTGCCCGGTAACGGGCGGGGATCCGCGATGAGCGGTGCGGGCGGGGCATGCTACCAATTTGGGGGGGGTCACAGTCCTTATAAGGGTTAGGAGGATTGTTAGAAAATGCAGAGCGCAAAGGTGGGGGAGGGCAGAGAGAGAGAGGGATAGATGAAGAAGGTGAAGAACAAAGATAAGAAGAGGAAAGAAAAACAGAAGGATGGCTATGAAGAAAATATAACAGAGCTCAGGTAAGAGCACTTACCCACTCCAAGACAGGAACAAAAGAGGCTGACTCCGCCTCCAACAATCTCTAATATCCCTGCTATAACCTACAACCCTAAAAACCCATTGGCCCTAATTATCACATGATTCCTCACACTGGTCTGCCCCCAGCCTAGGAAGTTTAACCCTCTCCACTCCTATACAGTCATTTCGTTTATCTAATGATGGTAGTGGTACAGTGATAAGCAGCACATGAGGAGTAATAATAATGGTGGTAGTGGTACAGGTATAAGTCATTCAGCACATGAGGAGTAATAATAATAATGGTGGTAGTGGTATAGGGATAAGCAGTACATGAGGAGTAATAATAATGATGGTAGTTGTACAGGGATAAGCAGTACATGAGGAGTAATAATAATGGTGGTAGTGGTACAGGGATAAGCAGTACATGAGGAGTAATAATAATGGTGGTAGTGGTACAGGGATAAGCAGTACATGAGGAGTAATAATAATGACGGTAGTGGTACAGGGATAAGCAGTACATGAGGAGTAATAATAATGGTGGTAGTGGTACAGGGATAAGCAGCACATGAGGAGTAATATTAATGATGGTAGTGGTACAGGGCTAAGCAGTACATGAGGAGTAATAATAATGATGGTAGTGGTACAGGGATAAGCAGTACATGAGGAGTAATAATAATGGTGGTAGTGGTACAGGGATAAGCAGTACATGAGGAGTAATAATAATGATGGCAGTGGTACAGGGATAAGCAGTACATGAGGAGTAATAATAATGATGGCAGTGGTACAGGGATAAGCAGTACATGAGGAGTAATAATAATGATGGCAGTGGTACAGGGATAAGCAGTACATGAGGAGTAATAATAATGATGGCAGTGGTACAGGGTTAAGTCATTCAGCACATGAGGAGTGATAATAATGATGGTAGTGGTACAGGGATAAGCAGTACATGAGGAGTAATAATAATGATGGCAGTGGTACAGGGATAAGCAGTACATGAGGAGTAATAATAATGATGGCAGTGGTACAGGGATAAGCAGTACATGAGGAGTAATAATAATGATGGCAGTGGTACAGGGATAAGCAGTACATGAGGAGTAATAATAATGATGGCAGTGGTACAGGGATAAGCAGTACATGAGGAGTAATAATAATGATGGTAGTGGTACAGGGATAAGCAGCACATGAGGAGTAATAATAATGGTGGTAGTGGTATAGGGATAAGCAGTACATGAGGAGTAATAATAATGATGGTAGTGGTACAGGGATAAGCAGTACATGAGGAGTAATAATAATGATGGTAGTGGTACAGGGATAAGTCATTCAGCACATGAGTAGTAGTAATAATAATGATGGTAGTGGTACATGGCTAAGTCATTCAGCAGATGAGGAGTAATAATAATAATGGTTGTGGTACAGGGATATGTCATTCAGTACATGAGGAGTAATAATAATGGTGGTAGTGGTACAGGGCTAAGTCATTCAGGACATGAGGAGTAATAATAATAATGATGTAGTTGTACAGGGATAAGCAGTACATAAGGAGTAATAATAATGGTGGTAGTGGTATAGGGATAAGTCATTCAGGACATGAGGAGTAATAATAATAATGATGTAGTGGTACAGGGATAAGCAGCACATGAGGAGTAATAATAATGATGGTAGTGGTACAGGGCTAAGTCATTCAGTACATGAGGAGTAATAATAATGATGGTAGTGGTACAGGGCTAAGTCATTCAGCAGATGAGGAGTAATAATAATAATGGTAGTGGTACAGGGATAAGTCATTCAGTACATGAGGAGTAATAATAATGGTGGTAGTGGTACAGGGCTAAGTCATTCAGGACATGAGGAGTAATAATAATAATGATGGTAGTGGTACAGGGATAAGCAGTACATGAGGAGTAATAATAATGATGGTAGTGGTACAGGGATAAGCAGTACATGAGGAGTAATAATAATGGTGGTAGTGGTATAGGGATAAGTCATTCAGCACATGAGGAGTAATAATATTAAAGATGGTAGTGCTACAGTGATAAGCAGCACATGAGGAGTAATAATAATAATGATGGTAGTGGTACAGGGATAAGCAGTACATGAGGAGTAATAATAATGATGGAAGTGGTACAGAGATAAGCAGTACATGAGGAGTAATAATAATGATGGTAGTGCTACAGTGATAAGCAGCACATGAGGAGTAATAATAATAATGATGGTAGTGGTACAGGGATAAGCAGTACATGAGGAGTAATAATAATGATGGTAGTGGTACAGAGATAAGCAGCACATGAGGAGTAATAATAATGATGGTAGTGATACAGGGATAAGCAGTACATGAGGAGTAATAATAATGATGGTAGTGGTATAGGGATAAGCAGTACATGAGGAGTAATAATAATGATGGTAGTGGTACAGTGATAAGCAGCACATGAGGAGTAATAATAATAATGATGGTAGTGGTACAGGGATAAGCAGTACATGAGGATTAATAATAATGATGGTAGTGGTACAGTGATAAGCAGCACATGAGGAGTAATAATAATGATGGTAGTGGTACAGCGATAAGCAGTACGTGAGGAGTAATAATAATGATGGTAGTGGTACAGTGATAAGTCATTCAGCACATGAGGAGTAATAATAATGATGGTAGTGGTACAGTGATAAGCAGCGCATGAGGAGTAATAATAATAATGATGGTAGTGGTACAGTGATAAGCAGCACATGAGGAGTAATAATAATAATGATGGTAGTGGTACAGAGATAAGCAGCACATGAGGAGTAATAATAATGGTGGTAGTGGTACAGGGGTAAGCAGCACATGAGGAGTATTAATAATGGTGGTAGTGGTATAGGGATAAGTCATTCAGCACATGAGGAGTAATAATAATAATGATGGTAGTGGTACAGAGATAAGCAGCACATGAGGAGTAATAATAATAATGATGGTAGTGGTATAGGGATAAGCAGTACATGAGGAGTAATAATAATGATGGTAGTGGTACAGGGATAAGCAGTACATGAGGAGTAATAATAATGATGGTAGTGGTACAGGGATAAGCAGTACATGAGGAGTAATAATAATGATGGTAGTGGTACAGGGATAAGCAGTACATGAGGAGTAATAATAATGATGGTAGTGGTACAGGGATAAGCAGTACATGAGGAGTAATAATAATGATGGTAGTGGTACAGGGATAAGCAGCACATGAGGAGTAATAATAATGATGGTAGTGGTACAGGGATAAGCAGTACATGAGGAGTAATAATAATGGTGGTAGTGGTATAGGGATAAGCAGTACATGAGGAGTAATAATAATGATGGTAGTGGTACAGGGATAAGCAGTACATGAGGAGTAATAATAATGATGGTAGTGGTACAGGGATAAGCAGCACATGAGGAGTAATAATAATGATGGTAGTGGTACAGGGATAAGCAGTACATGAGGAGTAATAATAATGATGGTAGTGGTACAGGGATAAGCAGCACATGAGGAGTAATAATAATTATAGTAGTGGTATAGGGATAAGCAGTACATGAGGAGTAATAATAATGGTGGTAGTGGTACAGGGATTAGCAGCACATGAGGCGTAATAATAATGATGGTAGTGGTACAGGGATAAGTCATTCAGCACATGAGGAGTAATAATAATGATGGTAGTGGTACAGGGATAAGCAGTACATGAGGAGTAATAATAATGATGGTAGTGGTCAAGGGATAAGCAGCACATGAGGAGTAATAATAATGGTGGTAGTGGTACAGGGATAAGCAGCACATGAGGAGTAATAATAATGGTGGTAGTGGTATAGGGATAAGTCATTCAGCAGATGAGGAGTAATAATAATAATGATGGTAGTGGTACAGTGATAAGCAGCACATGAGGAGTAATAATAATGGTGGTAGTGGTACAGGTATAAGTCATTCAGCACATGAGGAGTAATAATAATAATGGTGGTAGTGGTATAGGGATAAGCAGTACATGAGGAGTAATAATAATGATGGTAGTTGTACAGGGATAAGCAGTACATGAGGAGTAATAATAATGGTGGTAGTGGTACAGGGATAAGCAGTACATGAGGAGTAATAATAATGGTGGTAGTGGTACAGGGATAAGCAGTACATGAGGAGTAATAATAATGACGGTAGTGGTACAGGGATAAGCAGTACATGAGGAGTAATAATAATGGTGGTAGTGGTACAGGGATAAGCAGCACATGAGGAGTAATATTAATGATGGTAGTGGTACAGGGCTAAGCAGTACATGAGGAGTAATAATAATGATGGTAGTGGTACAGGGATAAGCAGTACATGAGGAGTAATAATAATGGTGGTAGTGGTACAGGGATAAGCAGTACATGAGGAGTAATAATAATGATGGTAGTGGTACATGTTTATCAAAAATTATTTGCCGGGACAGCTCAGTATCAAGTTGTCCCAGCACAGTATTTAGTGCTGGGTTTTGGAGCAGACATAGTAATGTGCATTTGTAAGTGGCCACTAGCGGAGAGAGATCCAAAAGTTTGTGTTACGTATTGTACCCATACAATGACTATAGCCATCAAAAGATGACAGTAGCTACTGGGACTCAAGCTCTGAAAATCTTAGCTTTTCTGCTCTTTAAACATTCGTCAAGATCCCAGTCCACATAGAAACCTGTAGGGAATTCTCTGCCAAATAAAAGCAGGGGGGCAGCAACAGATACCCTTTCCTTACATATGCAGAAACTTAGCTGATGTGGAAAACTTCTGACAACAGCAGTTTTTCTGCAAAATATCGAGCCTGGTTAAAAGTTTCACTTTGTGATGCTCCACTTTGGCCTGATTAAGAGATATACACTAATACCATTGCCGATGCGATCCTGGCCGCTGCGGCTGTGCAAAAATATGCAATGGACGCAGACGATGAGGAATGTACTGAGAGGCCATCCTGCAGCTTTGCAAATCCAAATATCAGTGTACAAAGACATAGCATCAGTGGCAGGTCCTTCGATAATCGAACTTCTGAGTTTCCCTATGGTTGCGCAAGGTTGCCGTGTGTACTGAGACGCCGGAGACATTTTCACTGGGTACGGGATGGCAGGCGCAGACTGTAGCATGCCCCAAAAACACTGCGCCTATATTCTTTGCCGTCACTTCCTGTTACCTCCCACAAACGCTCCCTGACTGTCAATCACACTGCGAGCAAATAGTAGCTGCGAGCAACTATGGTAATGTACATTGACGCATACGCAGTGACTCAGGCACATGCGCAGATCACCAATTATCGCTCAACTGCGTAAACATCGGAATAGCGTACATCTCTGAATGAGGACCTTTGTGTCAAAATCAGATGTAGTACCAGTACTTGCCACTTGATGGACTCCTGACTTGCATTGTGAAAGTCGTCCATTCTAAAATCCTATTTTCTGTAAAATGCATACAACAGACAGCATGTCCTGCCACAGGAATAACAAGCACCACTGCTATAGCCTGGGCTGGTTACTGCTTTTAAAGGGGATCTATGTTCAGTTACTGACATTTTAAATTGAGATTGGGGTTAAGGTCACCAAATCTATTATATTTACTTATTTTTCATGTACTTTCATATAATCTCAATGGGAAAACAGGAGATATGGTAAGAACTTACCTTTGTTATCTCTGTTTCTACGAAGTCCTTAGGGTCCACAGAGATACCTTGGGGTATAGAGCTTGGCTCCAGCCATGGGCACCACATAGTTAAAGATGTCCATCCCAGGATGCATCGGGCCCCCTCCTATACCCCGCCTCCAGGCCAAGGCACCTCAGTTTTAGTATCAAGCCATAGGCCAGGAGAGAGGAAAAAGGAAGAAGAAAGTCTGGAACACACAAGATTCACATTATCATAGAAAAAGGAGATAGAAATTGGTGACCAGAACAACTCCCTACAGAAGCACAGGGCCACAGGGCGGGCGCCCTGTGGACCCTAAGGACTTCGTAGAAACAGAGATAACAAAGGTAAGTTCATACCATATCTCCTGTTTTCTACCTCTGGGTCCTTATTATCCACAGGGATACCTTGGGGATGTCCCAAAGCAGTATCCTTCAAGGGAGGAGAACTCCCTTGAAGCAGCATCCCAAAGCAGTGTCCCAAAGCAGTATCCTGTGCCAAGAGGAGAACTCGTCGCCCGAAGGAAGCATCCTGAGAAGCAAATGTGTCAAAGGCGTAATGCCTGACGAAAGTATGGACAGAGGACCACGTGGCTGCCTTGCAAAGCTGAACAGCTGAGGCGCCACATCGAGCTGCCCACGAAGGCCCCACAGATCTTGTAGAATGAGCCTTCACAGAGGGTGGCACTGGAAGCCCCTCATGAGTGTATGCCTCAGAGATCTCAGATCCAGCGTGCCAAAGTCTGTTTATTGGCAGGCCAACCCCTCTTATGAAATCCATATAGGACAAACAAAGAGTCTGATTTTCTTAAAGAACTGGTACGGTCCACTTAAATTCGCAGAGCCCGTACCACATCCAAAGAAGCCTCACCAGCTGAGAGATCAGATGAATTAAAGGCTGGGACCACAATTTCCTCGTTAATGTGGAAACTAGACACTATTTTAGGAAGGAAGTCAGAACGTGTACGAAGTACTGCCCTATCCGGATGAAAAATTAGAAATGGGGGACGACACGAAAGAGCCCCCAAATCCGACACCCTTCTGTCTGAAGCAATAGCCAAAAGGAACACCGTTTGCCGTAAGCCATTTTAAATCCACGGAACCCAAAGGTTCAAATGGAGGACCCTGGAGCGCCTTCAGGACCACAGCCAGATCCCATGGAGCTACCGGATGGACATAGGGAGGCTGGATGCGAAGGATACCCTGCATAAAGGTATGGATATCAGGCCGCATAGCAATCCTACATTGAAACCAAACCGACAGGGCAGAAACATGCACCTTCAGTGAGGTGAGGCGTAGACCTAAATCCAAGCCCGCCTGTAGGAAAGCCAACACTCTTGATATCTGAAACTCATGAGGATCATACGCTTTAGGGCGACACCACTCAAAATAGGTATGCCACTCCCTGTGGTAAATTCTAGCTGAGGCCGGCTTCCGAGCATGTAGCATGGTATTCATCACTGCTCTAGAGAAACTCTTGGACTTCAAGAGGGAAGTCTCAAGAATCACGCCGTCAAAGATAGCCGACTCAGGTCCGGGTAGAGAGAAGGACCCTGAGACAATAGGTCCGGCCTCAGAGGTAACAGCCAAGGAGTGTCGATGGACAGACACTGGAGATCCGAGTACCAACTCCGTCTGGGCCATGCAGGGGCCACCAGCAGGATCTTGCCTCCTTCCTGCCTGAACTTTTGAATTACTCGAGGCAGCAGGGAGAACGGAGGAAACAGGTGCGCGAATTGGAAGTTCCATCATGCCAACAGAGCGTCCACCAGGAAAGCTCCTGCGTCTCTTGTTCGGTATCCGTATGCCCACAGCTTGCGATTGTGTCTGGAGGCCATGAGGTCTATTTCAGGAAGACCCCACTTGTACACCAGGAGTTGGAACACCTCCTGGTGAAGAGACCATTCCCCCGTGTGTACATCGTGGCGGCTGAGGAAGTCCGCTTCCCAGTTGAGCACACCTGGAATGAAGACGGCCGAAATGGCTGGCAGATTGCCTTCTGCCCAAGTCAGGATGCGGGACACCTCCCTTAGAGTCGCTTAGCTTCGGGTTTCTCCCTTACGATTTAGGTAAGCCACCATGGTGGTGTTGTCTGACTGAACCTGCACAGGTTTCCCCAGCAGGAACGGTCTTGCATGCTGCAGCGCCTTGAACACTGCTCGAATTTCCAATATATTGATCGGCAGGTCCGATTCCTCTGACGTCCACCGGCCCTGGAAGACATGTGGGCCTGTCATAGTCCCCTAGCCCTGACGGCAGGCATCCATTGTTAGAAGGATCCAATCCAAAATCCAAAACGGACGTCCCCTGCTGAGATGTGACTTTTGTAACCACCAAGTCAAAGACAGTCGCACTTCCGGAGTGAGCCTGATCATCTGCGTCTTTATTCGATGGGGATTTCTGTCCCATCTGGACAGGATCAACATCTGCAGAAGCCTGGAATGGAACTGGGCATACTTCACCATGTCGAACGTTGACACCATGAAACCCAGTAACTTCATCGCTGAGAGAAGAGACACTCGCGACTGCTTAGAACATTGCGTATCTTGGACTGCAACGGGGCTATCTTTTCCTCCGTCAAGCAGATCCTCTGTTGCTGAGAGTCCAACAATGCCCCGAGATGGACCATTCTCTGAGAAGGAATTAGAGAAGACTTCTTCCAGTTCACTATCCAGCCGTGAGCCTGCAATACTGATATTGTCAGTTGTAGATGGCTGCAAAGGACCTGTGGCGACTCTGCCAACAACAGAAGGTCGTCCAAGTAAGGTAACAGGCAAACTCCCTGCAACCACAGTTGTGCCGCCATGACCACCATTACTTTTGTGAACACCCGAGGAGCCGTGGAGAGGCCAAACGGTAGAGCCTGAAACTGGTAATGGAGGTCCGACACTGCAAATCTAAGGTAACGTTGATGAACCCTGGCAATGGGGATATGCAGGTAAGCATCCTGAATATCCAGGGACACCATAAAATCCCCAGGCTGCATAGCTAAAACAATAGAACGCAGAGTCTCCATTCAGAACCGAGGGACCCTTAAAAACCTGTTCAGGGACTTGAGGTTGAGTATAGGTTGGAATGATCCATTTGCTTTTGAACCAGAAAAAGGTTGGAGTAATATCTGGTCCCTCTCAGGGATAATGGAACAGGTTCTATTACTCCCATCTGAAGCATAGAACACACCGCCTCTTGGATTGCTAGAGCCTTCGTTGGATCTGAAAGACGTGCTGTTACAAAGAACTGATGAGGGGGCCTTCTGCGGAAGGAGAGGGCATATCCCTGAGATACCACCTCCCTTACCGAAGTGTCTGTGGTGGTTTTGTACCAACACTGGGCGTATTGCAGAAGTCGGCCTCCCACCTTGGGGTCCCACAAGTGGAGGCCCAACCCGTCAGGTTGAGGGTTTTTCGTCCGGCTTGGCGGCTGGACGTCTGGTACTCCAAGCTTGTTTCTTGGTTTTAGTGGGGGCTGAAGGTCTCGGAAAGGACTGAACCTTAGGTTTTCCTGGAGGGCAATAGGGCCGAAAGGATGGATTTTTAGACCCAGACGGAGTCGGGGCTGAAGGTAGACATGCAGATTTGGCAGCCGCCAGCATGTCCACTATTTTGTCCAAAGCTGACCCAAACAGGACCTGTCCATTGTAGGGTAAGCATTCCAAGCCTTTCTTGGATTCAGCGTCCACCCTCCAAGAACGTAACCACAAGGAGCGGCCACAGCCGCTGCGGAAATCCTACAAGTAAGCAGGCTCAAATCCAAAGCTGCTTCGTTAATGTATGTAGGGGAATCCCGAAGGTTACCCACTAACACCACCTGTTCGCTGGTACCCTCAGAAGCAAATGATGCTTCCAAAGCATCCGCCCATCTTTCCATAGCCTGGGCCACCCAGCAGACAGCCATAGTCTAGATGCTCCTCCAGCAAGGGAATAGATAGACACCTCCACCTTACGGTCTGTAGCATCCGTCAGAGAAGACATAGACGGCATATGCAAAGTTGCGCTGTTTACTAAGCGCATCACATGAGAATCCACCTGAGTAGGAGACTCCCATTTAGTGAAATAATCTTCCGCAAAGGGATATGCACGGGCCAGGCGCTTGTGAGGTTGAAATCTTTTTCCCGGATATTTCCACGCCTCCTCCATTGTGATCAACTAGCTGACCAGATAGAGGAAAAACTGCTGCAGCTCCTTTAACCTCCTTAAAATATGCATGAGTAGGCGCTGCAGGCAAGTTGTCATCCGTAATTACCATGGCCGCCCGTATGAGCCCTGGAATGTAAATATTAGCCTCTGCCCCTGCTTGAGGAGTGTCAGTGTTCGACAGATCTAGAATTTCGCCATCATCAGACAACCTGTCATCCTCATCACCGTGTGCGGATGGATATGACAATAATGGTCTTTTAGCAGGTCTAGGCTGATCCTGCTGAGTGCTCCGCACCCCAGAATTAGATAAACCTGGGTCTGCCTGAGTAACGACCTGTTGCAGGGGGCACTGTGTCATTAATATCGGCCCCGGAACCCCTAGAACTTGGTCCGGGACTACCGCCTGCTGTGCGAACCCCAATTGTGGAAACGCAGGAGGGGCTGCCAGTCTATTTACAAGGACAGTCAAGGCTTGCGCAAAACATGCCCAAGGTGGTTCCTGAGAGGTGCTGGGTACAGCAGAGGTACCAGGAATGGCCAAACATGCAGCACATAACCCATCCTGAAGTACCGCTTCCTCCCCCACACCTACTTTACATCTGGAGCAGAAAAATAGGAGAAGTGCTCCTCTAACAGAGTCCTCACTGGACATAGTGGTATGTGACACTCTCACAGTAATAACTTCTTAAACTGTGAGGCAGATTCCCACCCTGACAGTACTGGCACTGAGAGGGCTGGTCAGGAGGAAGAAATAGGGATAGTTAAAATGGGTGACAGGAGAAATAATCAGGCACACAGCGCTAGCCACATACAATGCAGAAATTCCTGCAATAAGAGCACAATAACTTACACAGACCTACAGCCTGGCAGTGATAGCGCAATATATGCTGACCTTACTGGAGGAGCGGTATGTAAGGGGCACCCAGGCTCCGCACCCTGCACCAGCGTACTGCTCATAAAATGGCCACTGGAGGATGAAGGGAGGCGGGCCTGGGGAGGATCACTGCCTCAGCCCGCCAAAACCTCAACGTAAGGCGCCGGAGAAAAGTGATGGGGAGGAGCCTCCTGTGCGCTACAGGGAAGGCGTCCTCCCCTGGCAGGCCAATAACCCCCGGGATGCTGGAGCGTGTTCCGCAATGCTCCAGCCCCACATCCCTGGTGGTCTAGTGGAGAGCGCAGGCATCCGCCTAGCTCCACTATACTGCCCTCCCCAGGGAGCCCCCAGCCCTGGGGATGCCAGACTGTGAGCCAGCGGGCGCCTACCGCAGACGCCTGCTGCTTACCTTATGCAGCCCCCCGTACACCCAGCCACAGTCCACGGCCCCCGGGGTTTCCGCTAGCTAGAACCCCCAAGAGCCCGCCCAGTACCCCGGATCACTACCAGTGGTCGGCGCTGGCGGGGGTGTCGGAGCGGTAGCATGGACGTCCACTGGACTGTCCTATGCTACCGCTCTTTGAAGATCTTCAGGGTCTGTTACACACAGCCCCCCTTTGTGATGACCCAGCTCCCGGCCGGGCACCTACTGAAACTGAGGTGCCTTCGCCTGGGGGCGGAGTATAGGAGGGGGCCCGGTACATCCTGGGATGGACATCTTTAACTATGTGGTGCCCATGGCTGGAGCCAAGCCCTATAACCCAAGGTATCCCTGTGGATCCCTAAGGACCCTGAGGTAGAAATACAGTACTGTGACACCAGTACTGTGTACTGGTGTTGAAAAATTATAATTGAGAATCAATGCATTGGCAAGCCACAGCAATGCAATGTGGTTCATTAAAGCGCCACAGTGCAGTTTAGAAAATGGCAGCGTGACACTCTAGTTGTATATTTAATGTTTGACATATATAGTTACATATACACCAAAAGATATACAAGTGACGCGTATCAAATTAATCAGCACAGTGTCTGCTGGTGCATCCTAGTTGCATCGCATTGCGACTGACGCATTTTCAGCAAAAAAAAGAGAGGCAAAAAAGACGCCTGGCTCCAGCAGTGTCTCATGGGACCTGGAGTGCCAAGGTTTTTTTCAGTGCGACTGCAGCAAAGATGTATAAGGACACATCTGTATGTACGCTCTAGGTAATTCTACAGGCTGCAGAGCCAGCTAAATGCGGGGGCCGCCCACTGGGCCCTGCGCCCTGGGCAGAGGTATTGTTGGAACACCCCTACCTAAGGTCCTGATAACCAACCTCTTCACCTGTAGTTATGGACCTGGTCTTCGTTCTCTAGATCTCAGGTATTACCAGTAGCTTTCTTTTGAGAAGTTACCTGCGTGACCATCTGAAAACTTCGACTCTAGACCCAAACATTAACATCACCACCACCATCGCCACCCCAATCTGTAAGTAAAAGTTGCAACACAAGCCCTAGCTCTTACATATTTTTAGCTCTGTTACAGTCTGCAAAATTAATTCATGACTAAACTGTGACTGCTGCAGTAGGACTGTAACATTTACCTGTATTGCTCCTGTTGCTTTCAATATAGGGGTAAATTTACTAAGCCTTGTATGGAGATAAAGTGAAGGAAGATAAAGGACCTCATTCAGTCGGTCGTTGCGGCCGCACGGTCATACGCCACCGATGTTCGCTAAACTGCGCATGCGTAAAATTCGCAATACGCATGCGCAAACTAGCTATTACGATCAGAAATTGCTCTCTCCTTCAACTTGGCCAGGTCGTTAGTTTGAGTGACAGGATGAGGCGTTTCTGGGTGGTAACAGGGGAAGGTGCTTGTGAACGGGGGAGTGGAGATCCGAACGCAGGCATGCCTGACTATGCAAACAGCGTTTTATGGGAGTGAATAATTAACTAAGTAGTGTCATGGCACATGTGAAATGGGAGGTTTTTACACTGACTTGATCGTAGTGCTTAAGAGAGGGTATGGTCAACCTTAAGCTCTATGACCAGCTCCGATGGTTCCCGATGGTCTCGATTAATCCTTATATGCCCGGAGATGATGTGTAATGGGAACGAGAAGGGGGCGTATTTTTAGTCTTACGGCCGCATCCTCCCCTCGCTCGTCCAGCTAACGATCCCATCTTAACGACACAACTTGCGAGCGCTTCATTTGCATATCCGGACCCTTTTACCTTACGACCGTGCGGCCGCAACGACCGACTCTGAATGAGGTCCAAAGTCCCAGTCAATCTGATTGGTTGCTATGGGCACCAACTCCACTTATAAAAACCTGCACTTCAGTAAATATTCCCCTAAAAGTGCACTATAAGCAAAAGCAGGGCAGTGTTATCCCTGTTAGCAAACAGGTGTAAATAAAATTGTATGTGTACCCCTTGCATTGCAACATGGTTTGCCCTGGTGCAAATTTTCACCCTATAGCTGGACACTCCTATTACTATATGAGGCCATAGTATTATAGTGCATCCAGAAAGTATTCACCACGCTGAGGCTGTAATTGCTGCCAAAGGTGCATCAACAAAGTATTGAGCAAAGGCTGTGAATACTTATGTACATGTGATTTCTTAGTTTTTTGTTTTTTTTTATTAAATTTGAAAAAAATCTCAAAAAAACTTTTTACACATTGTCATTATGGAGTATTCCGTGTAGAATTTTGGGGACAAAAAATTAATTGATTCCATTTTGGAATAAGGCTGTAACATAACAAAATGTGGAAAAAGTGTAGCGTTGTGAATACTTTCCAGATGCACTGTAGGTATTAATTCTTGCTCTATTACTAAAATCTCATATATAAATATTTGAATAATCTTTGCACCAGAACATTAGCTCCCTGGATCCCAGAATGTGCTGATCCTAAAAGGTGCAGTAGGATGGACATAGGAGGGTCCCTTCCCAGCATGCACATTTACCAACGGACCTGTAATACTGCATCGGACCTGCAATTTAGGAGACAACTAATTTTTCCTGGGGGAATTAGAAACACCAGGATGTGGGTATGTAAAGAACAGATAGGTGTATCTGCACATCATGAAAAGTTCAGCTTGTTATTTTACACTTTCATTAAAAAACCTTTTAATAGGAATTAATATTACATATACCTGTGCTCTTCTGTAGTACTGTTTAGATATTGTCTGGTATCGCTCCTGACCAGCTGTGTCCCTAAGAAAAGAAAAGAAAAAAAAAAGTAAAAATATGTGCTCTTATTAGTAGATGAAATAACAAAAGCATAAAATCACTGCTATTGAAGCGTATAGCCTGCTCATAATTATGTCAGTTCTTCTAAATCCTGCCAAAATACAGTACCAGTCAAAAGTTTGGATGCACCTTTTTGTTTATTCAAATTATTTTCAACATAGTAGATTAATACTGAAGACATCACAACTATGGAAGAACACATATGGAATTATGTTGTAAACAAAAGTGTTAAATAACTCAAAGTATGTTTTATATTTTAGATTGGATGACAGGTTTGCACACTCTTGGCATTCTCTCAATCAGCTTCATGAGGTAGTCTCCTGGATTGAGAACATTAAACAATTAAACTGAGGTCACAAGACTCCCGGACAAACAGCAGGATGTAGCAGAGACAATGGGGATTTTACCATGCTGACATGAAGAGAAGCCAGGCCACAACAACCTAGGTTGGACACAAAGGAAAACTAATTCTTGTCTAAAAACAAACTGTGGTCACAGTACGTTCGTGAATCCTTTCAACATGTCTGCAATTAAGTTATACTTTTTTATTTGGCCTATAATTTGTTCAGTTTGACACCTAATCTTACCTAAGTCTGCACTGCTACCTGCATAATAATAATATACAGTATATATTTTTGTTCAACTAATGTACCCTTCCCACTTGACGAGGCCCAGGAGGCGGCTACAGGAGGTTGGTTTACTGGGGCTCTGACGAACAAATTTAGCTCTTTTAGTTCACCAACTTTAAATGGCAGCACAGGGAGGGTGCGAGAGGTAGAACCGATCACCAGCTGTAATTAAGAGATTGTTCTTGATGCTCCCCATCCCCTCCACACACACAGGTTCCATCTGGTATTAGAGGACCAGAAGAGGAGAACATTTATGTAAGTGGTCACATACCTCCCCACTGTCCCGATTTGATGGGTCCGTCCCGCAATCCAGACTGTTTGTAGGTATGCCTTGCAGTGCTGTAACTGGGCACTAATGTTCCCTGGAAAGACCTCCACCACTCTACATGTGACATCATGAAGAGGGGGCTGGGATTAGGAAGGTAAGTGCATACTAAGGACATGCCAGGTGGCTCTCAGCCAGCTCTCCAGGTTGTAGGATGCAGATCTAGGCAAACTGCAAGCCAAATATAGGTTCCACTGGGGCACCACTGCCTTTGTACCATGGGTGGTGGCACCACTTGTACACCTCTAGCTACAGTCCTGATATACTTTATGCCAAACTTCAGAGCAGACTGTGATATGGCCACATACACATAAATGCACAAACTCTGGGTCTGATTCTGAATTAAGAGTAAAGCACAAAAGAGCAAGTAACTGTATCTGGCCAAACCATGGGACAATGCAAATGGTGCAAATACCTTTACTTGTTTTGCATGCGGGGTAAATACTTTTGAATGTAGCCTACAAACACTAGGTAGCATTTTTTTACATTGCAATTTGTTTGTACACGCCCCTCCTAAATCTAACTCTGTATGCACATTTACATCTGCCCCACCTGCAGGGCAGCATGTTTTTACCAAGGTGCACAGTTATTTACTCTATTTTGCTTTGCTTCAAACTCAGAATCAGGCCCTCTATGTACCGATTCATTGACCTCACAAATTGCTGATATGGTGACCAGGGCCGTAGCTAGGGTAGTGCGGCCAATGCCATCGCACAGGGCACCACAGGGCAGGGGGCGCTGTTCAGGACTATCAAATTCCTGTTTATTATCACTCTCACTTGTAGCTTCCTCTTATTTCTTCTCCTGGCCTCCCCTATCTCTTCCCTGGCCCTTCAACATGAGGCCATGGACCTTTTTTGGGTGCATTATGTCCTTTTGAAAAATGAGGGGTGCGCCAATGCTCTTCCTGACACAGGGCACCAAAAAATCTAGTTACGGCTCTGATGGTGACTTCCACCTCTCTCCACTCCAATCTGTCTTCAACGGTGCTGCCCAGCTCATCTTCCTCTCCAAAACATACTACATCTGCCTCCCCTATCCTACAAGCCCTACACTTGCTCCCCTTCCCTTTAGAATCCAATTCAGGCTTCTCACACTCAACTTCAAAGCCCTCGCCCATTCCTCTTACATTTACACCTCTGACTTTATCTCCTTTCACACTCCCGCCTGGCCTCTTCGCTCCACAAATGCACGTCTCATCTCCTGCCACCTGACTACTTCCTCCCACTCCTGTCTCCAAGATTTTGCACATGCTGTTCCCTGCCTCTGGATTGCTCTACCTCTCCCTATCAGACTCGCCACAAAACTTCAAGCGGGCTCTCAAAACCCACTTCTTCATCAGAGTCATCCATATCTCATTCTCATATCTCATATCTCAGTGCTAAACCACCAGATCCAGTGTATATAACTAGATATATTTTTCCATGTATTTTTGTGTTTTCTGTAATTGTTTGCATTAAATCTTTACTGAAAAGATAACATACTGGCCCTCATTTACTAACGAGTTTTATCACCAAAACGAGTGATAAATGTCACCGTGTATGATAAATGGTGCTCCAGCCAATCAGCTCCCAACTGTCATCTATTAGAAAAATTACAGTTGGAAGCTGATTGGCTGGAGCACCATTTATCATACACAGTGAAATGTATCACTCATTTTGGTGACAAAACTCGTTAGTAAATGGGGGCCTATGGGCGGGATTGTTCACGTGGCCCATCTAGGAGTGACACTGCAGTGGCAGACAGGATGGCAGTTTGAAAAACTAGGCCCCAAACAGTACATACTGCAAAGAAAAAAAAGAGGTGCAAGATGGAATTGTCCTTGGTCCCTTCCACCCACCCTTATGTTGTATAAATAGGACATGCACACTTTAACAAACCAATCATTTCAGCGCCAGGGTCTGCCACATGACTGTGGCTGAAATGATTGGTTCGTTTGGGCCCCCACAAAACAAGCTGGCAATTAATGTGTCCCTGCACAAACTGGCTCTACGGAGGCAAGATGTCGTCCTCATCCTCCTCATCCACCGATTCCTTGGATAAAACAGGAAAAAGGGATTTAGGTGTCCCTGGACTGCTTACGTTCTTAGCCAAAGTTTCTGAACTTGACAGTAAGTTTTTATGAACGCGCTGCAGGTGCCGTATAAGGGAGGATGTTCCTAGGTGGTTAACGTCCCTACCCCTACTTATTTCACCTTTACATATGGTACATATGGCAAGACAGTTGTTGTCCGGATTTGGATATTTGGATAGAAATATTGCCAGACCAAAGAGGTGGAATGTTTGGTCTTCTGCCCAGGCATGACCATGATGGGCTTTTTCATCCCACGGACAACAACTGTCTCCCCCGGAGCCTGATTTAAACAAACCACATCACCATCAGAATCCTCCTCGCCAACTTCCTCCTCAGTGCCAGCTACACCAGTATCCTCATCCTGTTGTACTTCAACAGTGACATATTCAATTTGCATATCAGCAAGTGGACTGTGGGTGCTCCTTTCAGCACTTGCAGGGGGCATGCAAATGGTGGAAAGAGCCACCTCTTCCCGTCCAGTGCTGGGAAGGTCAGGCATCGTAACCGTCACCACACTTGGACTCTCCTTGGGGATTTGTGATATCTTCTTAGAACGCACAGTTCTTCGCTGTGCTTTTGCCAGGTTAACTCGTTTGATTTCTTTAGTGGGAGGAGGGCTTCCATCGTCATGTGAAGCTGAACCACTAATCATGAACATAGGGAAAGACCTTAGCCGTTCCTTGCCACTCCGTGTCATAAATGGAATATTGGCAAGTTTACGTTTCTCTTCAGATGATTTAAATGTTTTTTTTAAGGTGATTTTCCTGAACTTTGTCATTTGGGATTGTATGTGCCCTCTACTATGACATTGGGCATCGGCCTTGGCAGACGACGTTGATGGCATGTTATCGTCTATGTCATGAGTAGTGGCAGCAGCTTCAGTACTAGGAGGAAGTGGTTCTTGATCTTTCCCTATTTTATTTTTATCGGAGAAAGTTTGGTCCTCCATTTATGTTATATTGATATATACGTGCGGCTAAGGCGCACACAAACACAGAAAATAATTTTTTATTTTTGTTGGAGACTAGTGCACTTTGTGGGTTACACCACCCTTTAAGAAATGAGCCAGCTGGCC